>JAJHSJ010000003.1:96415578-96503078 GCA_021015155.1 Magnolia officinalis
AAAATCATATCCATATATGGTTCAAGTAGAACCACACCATCGAAAATAATGTGCAGGAAGCTAACTTCAAAACTGTTTCCTTGGCATGGTCCACTTAAATCATGCATGGCCCTGCATTTTAGGCATTAGACCTAGAATTTGGTGTGGCATATAATGGATGGAATGGATATTACATGCTCATCACTTTGAGCCTGGTAACAATCAAGGGTGGACGTCTCTCTCAATTGTTTCCATTGGTATGGCTCACTTGAATCACATATCAGTCTGTTTTTTTTTTTTTTTTTGAGCCCTATATAAAATTACACACCCAATGATCGAAGTGGATCTAACAGTAAACATCACGATTGGCCCAGTACAAAATATAGGGTGGGCATTGCTACCGCGGTTGGTTCTCATAAATGTGGGACCTTACAGAGAAGGTTGGGACTGGATCCTTGCTACCCTAATGACAAATAGTGGGGCGCTTTCCAGACGTAGAACCCACCTTCATGTATGAGTTGTATATCCACGTCATTCATCAGTTTTTACACATCATCTTAGTGTATGATCTAAAAAAAATGAAGCAAAGTATATCTCAGGTAGACCACACCACAAGAAATATAGATATTGAGAGCTGCCATAAAAAATTTAAAATAAATAAAAAATAAAAAACTTCACAATAACCATAGTAATGATTTTTTACCATCCAACTTGCTGATAAGGTTAGAGATACAAGGATAAAGGGAAAATACAAACATTGGCTTGATCCAAAACTTTTGTAACCCCTAAGAAGCTTTTAATGGTTAATCACCTATGTTTCCTGTGGTGTGGTCCACTTCAGATTTGGATCTACTTCATTTTTGGGATTATGTTCTAAATTGATCTGGAAAAACTAATGGACGTCCTGGATATACAACACATACATGAACTTGGCCCCACGGTCAGTGAAACACCCATGTTATATACAAGCAAGGATGCAGATTTGCTGCTAATCTTTCCTTCACTGGAAACCTAGGCGGGACCGACCATGGTGTTTGTGAGAAATCCACCCTGTTCGTCGTTTTTTTTAGATCATTTTAGGACATGGGTTAAAAATGAGCTCGATCCAAGACTCGAGTGGGCCGCCGAAAACGGGAAGATAGAACATCCACAGTCAAAATATTAGTGGGGCCACAGAAGTTTTTTAAATCAGTATGGTATTTATGGTATTTTTGTTTTCAGTTCATCTTGGTAGGAATTATGCTACGGTATGTATGCAATATACGTATCACTGTCGACCCCCGGGAGTTTCCAACGGCAGGAATTTCCCTATCCACCTTTCCTTTACTGCGGCGCACTTGAGTACTGATCTTTGTCATTTTGGTCTCAAGTCTTAAAATGAGCTCAAAATACGGATGGACGCGGTAGATTTCTCAGAACACCACGGTGGGCCCACCTAGACTTTCAGCGCAGTAACTTCCTGCTAAAGGCTTTTGTGGGAAATCCGCGTCCCACACACTGCGATCATCACGACGGGGCCAATCTATTGGACGGGTTGGATGTCGCATGCATAAGTTGGAAGTTATCCGCCACGTGGGCTCTAACTTGCATGCACACAAGTTGGACTTGAGACGTCTCTGAGCAGTGGGTTTAACTGTAGCAATTTCTCATGCGTATCCTGCGTTGCCATGTGGAAGAGACGGGTGCCATAAAAGAAAACTTGGAACTCTGTTGATGAAGAAGAAAACAGAAAGTGCGAGTCATGGTTCTCTGCATCTTTTTCTTCCTAATTCTCAACTTTCCTTTATGGCTTTCCTCTGCTCTCAAGTCGTCTGAAGGACCTAATACATGGTGGAACAACAATTCAATAACTGACACCATCGAGTATGGAGATGGCTCCTTGGCGAGGTTAATCTTAAAGGCGAACAGCTCCGATCAGGACGTACCAGTATTCGCATGCGGATTTATCTGCACTGGCACCTGTGATTCCTATTTTCTTGCAGTCATTTTTCTCAACGGTAGTGCAACCGATCCGCAAGGAGGCTTTCCAGGCCTAGTTTGGTTAGCCAACAGAGATAACCCATAAGAGAGAATGGGACGTTGACTCTGACCTCCGATGGAGATCTGGTACTGCGAGATTCTGATGGCACCAAAGTCTGGTCTACTGACACGTCCGGTAAGTCCGTTGTCGGCATTGTCCTTCAAGAAAATGGAAATCTTCAGCTTTACAGTATCAACTACACGGTTTGGGAGTCGTTTGATCATCCGACTGACACATTACTCCCAGGTCAGAAGTTATATGAGGGCCGTCGGCTTATTGCCAGCTCCTCAGCTAAGAATTGGAGCAGAGGGCAGTACTACGCTCAGATGACTTCTACTGGTTTCGCTGCGTTTGTTCAATTGGATGCACCGTCGATGTATGTTCAGCTGATGCCGGATCCAATTCCGGGACAACGGTACCGCCGGGCGTGTTCAAAATCTTTATCTTGCAAGGAAGACTCACCTTATTCTCGACAAAGACAAACTCCCTCACCTTATGCAGCACTCGATGGCAAAAACATTGTCCTTACCATTGGAGAAAACAACCATAGTTATCAGGTATCCCCCGACTCCACAGTTGGATCTTATCAGTACCTGAGGCTGGATTTTGATGGCCATTTGAGGACTTACCAGTGGCAGAAAAACGATGTTTTCCGTGAGGTTTATGATTTTGTAGTTCAACGTTGGGATGCCTGTCAGTATCCTCAAAACTGCGGTGATTATGAAGTTTGCAGCGGAGGAGGCAATTGCAGTTGTCTGAAGGCGGTAGACGGGTTGGACTACTTCAAGCCAAACAGAGGACCATCGCCAAAACAGGGATGCTCTGAAAAAATTCCCTTGTCTTGCCAGAGTCCATTAGATCATCACGATCTTGTGGATTTTGGAAACCTTTCCTACTTCAACTTCATTGATTCAGGTGCCGCCGTTTTGAAATTGAAGGATCTAGAACGATGCAAACTGGAATGTTTGAAAAACTGCACTTGCAAAGCTGCTTTCTTTAATTATCGCATCAACACTTACGATGGACACTGCTATTTGCTGACCAAGATCCTGTCGATACGAGAAGACCGAATACCAGGTACTAACATTTCCGAGTCATCTGTATTCATCAAGATTCAACGCCCTTACTTAGCACCGACTCCTCAGCCGGTAAACAGTCCTGTACCAGAGATTTCTCTAAATGTTAAGTCCAGAAGCAAGGTGCCTTTAGCTGCGATAATATCAGGGTCGGTAGCATTGCTAGTTGTTTTTATTCTATCTGCTATCTGTATTTTTATTTCAAGGAAGAAGAAGAAGAACAAGAAAGAGAGGGAGGATGATGAGGAATATTTCAAACAAGTACTAGGACTGCCCCGAAGATTCTCTTACGAGGACCTGCGCTTTGCAACTGATGATTTCAGTGAAAAACTTGGAGGAGGAGGATTCGGATCTGTGTTTAAAGGAACTCTGGAAGATGGCACCAAAATTGCAGTGAAACAATTGGAAAAAATAGGGCAAGGAATGAAGGAGTTCTTGGCTGAGGTTGAAACGATAGGCAACATCCACCATTTCAATCTCGTGCAGTTGATCGGCTTTTGTGCGGAGAGATCTCAGCGACTTCTAGTTTACGAATACATGAGCAATGGGTCCTTGGATCACTGGATATTCAGTGAAAATAAGAATCAAGTTCTAGATTGGCAGACCCGAAAGAAGATTATACTCGATATAGCAAAAGGGTTGGCTTATCTTCATGAAGATTGTCGGCAACGAATCGTTCATTTGGACATCAAGCCTCAGAACATTCTCTTGGACGACAATTTGAATGCCAAAATTTCAGATTTTGGTTTGTCGAAGCTGATGGATAGAGATCAGAGCCAAGTACAGACGACAATGAGAGGAACTCCAGGATATCTAGCGCCGGAATGGCAGCAGCTTAGAATTACGTTGAAAGTAGACATCTATAGTTTCGGTATCGTCCTTCTTGAAATCGTCTGTGGAAGGAAGAACTTGGATAGCTCTCGTCAGAACCCAAGCAAGCATCTGCTTAGGTTGTTGCAGGAGAAGGCCAAAGAGAACCGTCTGATTGATATCATTGATGGGTCAAGTGCAGATATGGAATTGCATAGAGAAGAAGCCATGAAGATGATTAAGCTGGCAGCATGGTGCTTGCAGGATGATCATACAAGAAGGCCTCTGATGTCTATGGTGGTGAAGGTCCTAGAGGGAGTAATGGAAGTAGAGCCAGAGATCAGTTACAGATTTTGCAATGCCATGGCATGTAATCCTACTACTAGGGCTGATTTTCACATCTCGTGGGATCCACCGCAGGCGTCAGTGCTCTCAGGGCCTAGATAATGGAAGCTTATGGTCGTGTAAGGTTATGAACATTGGCAGGTCCAGGTACGTATTTGATTCCCTTCTGTTGGTGTTTGTTGTAAACCATAAGTTAAAAGTAACTAGTCTTTTAACTATTACTGTATCTTTGGAAGTATGTGCTGCAATTACTTGTTCCGGTAGACTCATGTCTCGGTGGTAGACTCACAAGAGTTTCAACACAAGGTCATGGGTTCATTACTCATTGTGGTGTGATTGCATAGGTACGAGTGAGCGTGTTATATATATTATATTATATATATATATATATATATATATATATATATTATATATATATATATATATTAAGTAGTGTTGCAATTACTTTCAAGGTGCCGTTGGATTTTGTTTGTAAACCAGACTTGTCAATTTGGTCGGTGAATTACTACATTGTTGCTATGTTTGGATGCAAATGTGAATTGAAGAATGGGAAGTCTGTCCATATTTTTTTTTTATTGATTACTGGTGGCGTTTGTTGTAAAACAGATGAATCAGTTTCGGACGATGAATCATCGTAACCTGTATCTTTTGATTGCTAACTGCTAGAATACTATGCGTTCTTGGCCAATTCCTAAACACTGGTGGGTCATACATAGTACACATAGTGTAATGTAACTGTATATCCATCCAGACCGTCCAAATTGTGGACCTCTATCCTCCGAAATTGTAGCCATCGATTTGGTGGTTAAAAGGAAACGATCAGTTATTTTCTAACGGATTAATTTATATGTTTCCAATATTAAATCCTACAAGTTGGGTGGACCAGATTTACTTTTCATGAAAAGTATAAAAGATCGTTCCAACCTAATGGATGGATGTGTAGGTCTGGCCATGGGATGGACTCGGGCTCGGATTTTGAACTGTTCGGAGCCTGTTGAAATTTTTTTTGTTTTGCAGGCCCAGGCCTTGCCCACTGCCCATACCATGTGTCATGCTGGCACATGTGCGCCTGTGTACAATATGCGCTTAGTAAAGCTCTTATTATTATTATTATTGTTGTTGTGTTTAGATTTGAGCAATTGCTATGGTTTTTGGCCAACAGCCCATCCACCTGGTGGCCTATTAGATCAATAGCCCAATTAAAAACCCGTAAAACTGTTTGCCATGTATTCCATGAGAGGGAATTGCATCCTAATGTGCAATCACCTCCAAATTAAATAAGTGAAAATGAACTGAGATTAATGGTGATACAGACATCCACCTGCCCATTGCTTCCGGTAGGAAAATGCAACGTTCGTGGTTTTTTAACTCGGTGATCATTGCTGACATTCAGTTCCAAGTTGGAGTCACATATTGCTGGTACTACTGCGTGACTCATGGTAATAGAATGACTCATTCAATGCTGAAACTGAGTCTACTCTCCCGAGTCATTTATGATTGAATGAGTCATTGCTGCTAGAGTTGTACATGAGCCAAACCGAATCAAGCTTGGCCTAGCTCGGCTCGGCTTGGCCAGCAGGCTATCCCAGCTCGAACTCGGCTCAGCCGGTCGTCGAACCTGACTAGCTAGCTCAGCTCGGCTCGGCTCAGTCAGCAACTCTAGCCGAGTTTGAGTTCGAGCCTAGTTGAGTTTGTGTTTAGGTTTTAGGGTTTTTAATCTATATAATATATAATCTATAATTTATTTAAATATATAAATATTTATAAATTATTTATATTAAATGAACCCGATCCAAATGGATTTGAACTGAGTCAAGTTTGAGTCAAGTTCCAAGCTGATCAATTGAGTCAAGCTCGGTCTAGCTTGGACTCGGCTCAAAAATTTTTCAATCTAAAAAAATCATCTCAACTCGGCTTGAACTCATTTGAGAGCTGAATCGAGTTGAACAAGTTAACTAAGCTAACTCGGTTTGTGTACAGCCCTAATTGCTACGACAATTATTTACCATCCATATTAGTGTTACTATCATGAATAAGTTACTATTCCATGATTACTCTTCAGCCCTGATCCTAACCTTCGAATTTTAGAGTTGAATATAAGTCGATGGAAAATTTTCTTTTCATTGTTCTAAATTCATACTCAGATGGTTTCAGTCCCAACCATCTATTTGCCTATGTTTTTATTATTATTATTATTATTATTATTATTATTATTATTATTATTTAATATCTATTTGCTTATAGTATCCTGAATAGCATAGTCCAAAACATGGATGGTTCCACTCGCAGACGCCTCTACATGTGGGCCCTAGCGGGTGGTGCTGGCACGTTGAATCCTGAGTCGAGCAGGGCAAGGATGTTGGAGGGGCCCATGTCACTGCAGCTTCGAAGACCGTCCACCATAGCTTGATCTTCCGCATTGGTATTAGTAATCAAACCATAGGTGTTGTGGAATGCAAAGATAAGAATGCCAAGGTGGTCTCTGCATATGCCTCCACCACCCTCCTTTTCCCAGATTGCCCTTGACTGAACCATCTACATTCAACTTCAGCCAACCTTCAATCAGCCTCCGCCATTTAACTATAATGAAAGGCTCCATTAAGCCCAGGGACTCGTCTATCACTCCCAGCTCTTGCAAGATAGCGTCCTCGCAAGCGCTCTTCCTATCTGAGGAAGGCAGAAGAAATCTCACTTCTTTCAGCCAGCTGGAAATCCTAAAGATGTTTTATCAGTCAATAGTTTCTGATTTTCAAATCTGACCGCATTTCTAACTAGCCAAATCTCCCAAATGATAAAGAAAGGTGCCATGCCTCTAAGTTGTTTCCATTTCCCAGATTTCGATGGGAGATCACACCACTGGATGACCCGACTCTTGATTGGTTGGCTTGGAATAAAAGGAACGTGAAACATATGAAAAGTGTGACCAAACCAATGAAGCAGCAAGGCCATTGCTGAACAGATGGTCCAAACTTTCAACATCGTGCTTCATATTGTATTGACTTCATCGTATTAAGCTGTTTGTTTGTAAATGCAACTAAATCATGGTAAAGGCATAAACATGAAAAGTTCCAACTGTTTGAAATATAAGATGAATTTCACCTTTAATTTGGCAGAAAATTCAAATTTGTAAAAAGTGAAAACTCTGTGGGTCCCACCATCATCATATATGTGTTATATCCACTGCCCGTTTATTTTCTTAGATCATTTTAGGGCATGAGCCCAAAAATGAGGCAGTTCCCGGGCTCAAGTGGACTACACTAAAAAAAAATAGTGAGTTCAATGGTGGCTGTCATCGTACCCTCTGCTTCCTTTGTGTGATCCACTTCAGCTTCAGATTTGCACTATTTTTAAGCTGATATCATAAAATGAAATGGTAAAATGAATGGAAGGACTGGATTAAATATACACATTAAGGTAAGGCTGATGTAGAGCAGGTCGCGGAATAGATGAGAGAAGACCTGGATCAGAAGTGATCCAGACCGGCACAACCTTAAAACGGTCATGTCTCATAAATTAGAATGAGTTATTCCACATACCATATATGATTTTAGGGTAGGAGAAGCTACTTTAGTCACCCAACCCAGCTATGCCGGTTTGGCCATGCCAAATTTAAAATTTTCCATCAGATTGATGGTAAAATATCTTTTTTAATTTCGTTTTTATTATTTATAGTAAGTTTTAGTTCAACCATGACTGTTGATCCATTGAGTTGTAGGAGTTGTGTTCAACATGAAAAGTGCTTAGAAAAATTAGGAGAATAACATGGTTAAGCCAAATAAGACACTATGGGAGAGGCAGCCAACTTGGACACATGCAAAGGACACAGATTTCCTGCAAAAGGGAATGGAAGTCATGTCTCACGTTCATTTGTCTGTGGGCAGCGGATTGGCTAGCGTACCACAAACCATCGACCAGGCTGGTGTATGTTCGTGTCGTTCGAAAGCGACTGCTGCCACTACTCGAGCTCGGACTTGTACGAACGGTTCAAAGGAGATCAAAGTTACATGGCCCTGCAATGATGTATTTATTATATTCACACTGTTTATATATTCCGTGAGATTATTTTAAAACATGGGCCCAAAAATACATCATATCCAAAGCTTAATTGTACCACACCACAAATGGCAGTGGGACAATGATTCTCACCGTTAATACATTCATAAGGTCCACCGTAATGTTACTTTTCATCTAATCCATTCATAAGGTCATAAAAACCTGAATGAAGAGGAAAACAAATATCATATTGACCCAAAACTTCTTAGACTCCCAAGAGGGTTTCAATGGTAGACTTTCAATCCTCCATTGCTTTTTGCAGTGTGGTCCACTTGATTTTTGCATAAGTCTCATTTTTCAGTTCAAGTCTTACTACGAGCTCGACAAATGGAGGGACGGATTAGATATAGTATATACCTCGTAATGGGATCCACATAACATAACCTGATGACATCAACACACCAGCCAGGTACACCCGCCAATCCACCTCCTTAGAGGGACGCGGGACACGCATATGGTGGGAGATGATGACCCTTGACCCAAGTCATGCTCAAAGATCTAAATCGGGGCGTTGAATCAATCCATCAATCAATCATCCCACAGGTGGTGGATTTTCTAAAGTAGTTGCCGTAAGAAGCACGGTGTCATGGACTTCCAACGTCCTTATGGGATTCTACCAATTGAAACCGAGTCTGCCAGTAAGCCATGGCTAAAGACTCATGAGAGCATTACTTGATATGTGTGTGAGTAAGGCAACATGGAGTCCAACTGTTTGGACTACACATCGGGTTCAACCAGCCACGGAATTGAAAATTAATTAATGATTAAATATAGAGGGAGAGAAATAAAAGAGTTGCTCACTTAGGTGGCCCACACTATAGTGTTTATGTGAAATCTATTCCAACCATCAGGTGATTCACCTTATGTTAGACCCAGGATCAAAAACTTAACCCCATTTGTAGTTCAGGTAGACTACGCAATTGAAAATAATGTACATGGCAGCGCTTTGTGAAGGCGTGATTTCTCATTCACAATTAATATGATATCATAAATAACCATACGAGCTTTAAAAAAAACAATGTATATAAGTCCAATATAAGTGTATTCATGATAATCACCAAAATGTACATCTAATCTAACCAATCCATGGAGTCCATTCAACTGGCGATCCTAATATACATATATCGACATGTACAAAAGAAAAAAGTATGAAAATATTTATGCATAAAAAAAATTCACAATGACTGCAACTAAGTGTGCTTGCCTATATGCCTACCTTTCCGAGAATTGGAAATATGAAAACTCCTCTATAGGGTCCAAATAGGCATACTCTAAGGTGTCGGCTTCGGTAGTGTCTGCACTGATAACATTATTTGATTGGTATTTTAAAACATTGTCTGGTTGGTATTTTAAAATATTGTTCTAGATGAGAGTGAGTGATCGACTCAATAATATCAATTTTCTAAGTTACACATATTATCAACACAATCAAGCGCAAGTGACGATAGTATAACAAACAAACATGTTCATAATCTGGTTCATCTATGGCACGATATGCATACGCATGTGTCAGAAATAAAAATATATCCGTGATATGTCTCATCATTGCCACTATCGTTCACAACACATCGATTCTAATGTAATATGGCTCGTCAGTGATATTATCAAGAATACAAATTAAGCTGACGGTAATGTAAATCGTCACCAACATTACCCATAAATGTCATGATATGCATGCTTTGGCCAAGTATCTATTATTTCAAGTTCGAACAGTATATTAGCAAAGCTAGAATACTCCCATTATATCACAAGCTGAATAATTGGATCACGTGGATCCTTGTGGCATGTAGCGGTTTGTCATCAATGTCTCTTAATCCAATTTAGGGTTTGTCACCCTAATGTCCAAACTATACAATCAATCTAAAGGTAAGGGCATATCACCCAAGGATAATTACAATAAAATAATGGCTCGTTAGCCAACATTAATTAAATCAATGCGGAAATAGATCATCATCCAATTCCTAAAATAACATGGTAGGCATGTTGCCTCCATTGGTGCTCAGTACTGGTCACTATGAGGAAGCTCGTCACCTGAGCATAGGCCGATGGCTCAGACATGATATTCTGTACCATCATGTTTGGCTCATGAGTCTTTTTAAGATCATAACGCACTAACAGTTACGAAAAAACTCATTTCAATGAAAATTTTAATATTTCAGATTCCAAGTGGTGTTATATAACGACAACCATACGATCGATAAGTCCCGCATTAGACTAATTCAATTGACTACGGAGAACACCGACAAGACCAGCATTGGTTGAAGAGCATCCTGCGCCCACTATCAATCATCCGTATTCGACATTGTCGATCGAATAAGCTTATAGTAGCCAACCCAAGGCGGCCATCCACTTACTCAAATAGTTATCGGAGCTTGATCCGTAATGATAATAATCAAATCACCAAATACATAATCTCGAATATAAAGAAAATTAATGCCATATCGTGATGAATCAATTAAATACATGCACAAATCAATACAATCGCATTTATAACAAAGCAACTTAACAAGTGTCATAGAAGAGTTCTAAAATTAGAGATTCTACTCATTTTTGCATTTCATCAGGCATGTTGTCTACCATTAGCAAATAGCACAAAGCTTACAATAATAACACAAATTTTGCATTCATAGCATGTGAAATCCTAATAAACATAGATTCACTATCTAAGACTATTAATGGTTGATAAATGAAAACCTAGAAGAAATGGTATACACCTTAGGAAGAAATTTTTCAATCTCCAATCTCCTAGGGTTCTAGTTTAGAAAAAAATATTGATTCATAAATCAAATAAAATACCTAAGTAAGATTCATGGAATCTAACACTAGAGGATTTAAATCAAAAGGTATGAAACATTTCTTACATCTAATTGAAAGTGAATGTGGACTCGACAAAGGAGACAGAAGCTAGGGTTTTAGTGAAGGGAGATTTCAACAAAAGCAACACCAACTCCTCTCTCTCTCTCTCTCTCTCTCTCTCTCTCTCTCTCTCTCTCTCTCTCTCTCTCTCTCTCTCTCTCTCTCTCTCTTCTTCTTCTTCTTCTTCTTCTCTTTCTCTCTTTCTCTCTTTCTCACAAGCTATGGAAAATTCGTATAGAATGGAGGATCGACCCATATATGGGTATATATAGTAGTAGATGTGTTTTAATTGGCCTTAGAGAGTAGATAATATGTATTATAACCCTATAAGAGGTTATTTCTATTGTTTTTGGTCCACTAAAGAGTGTATGGGTGGATCTACGCCATAAAATAGTTGCCCTAAGTGGTGATCTATGTAAGGCTTCGATCGATCCGCCATTTGGACACACTGATCGTGGGTAGGATAAGAGATCATTTCAATAGTCATCGATTGTCGATCGAGGTTGTGGCTATAGGGATAGTTGTAGGATATTAATTTTGGTTAGTGACGCAGGGAAGGACGTGAGGTTGAGCACCGTCTTCCTCAAGAGGATAACTATCCCAAATCCACGGAACTTCTCTGGACTCCTCACAGAGACTTCTCGAATCCACGAGAAAAGAAAGCAGAAAATAAAAATAAATTCTAATAAATTTGAAATTGACTAATGAATGAATAAAAACAAGTTCACAACCCTTTAAATAGGGTTACTAAGCAATGAGAAAGAAATCAGAATCAAACTACAACTAAAACTCCTAGAATTCATGACTTACTATAAATAGTAAACTTACTATTTATAGACGGTCATGATGTCTACTAGTGCGCAAGGTTTCATAAATAGTAAACTTACTATTATGGACGGTCGTGATGTCTACTAGTGCGCAAGGTTTTCGGCCAAAAATAGTAAGTGTCCTATTTGGCTTCACCAAACCGTTCTCCTAGCTATTCTAAGTTCTTTTCACGTTGGACGCAACTCCTAAAGCCCGACAGATGAAGAGTTATAATCAAACTAAAACTTACTATTTATAGTAAAAACAAAATTAAAACAAGGAAATGACCGTTGATCCAGGAGTATTTTGCAAATCCGGCTTGCGCAACCCAACGTAGTGGGGTTGGTTGGCTAAAGTAGCTCATTCTACCCCAAAATCATATATTTAACACCCGATAACTCATTCCAGATTGTGAGATACGCCCGATCTAAGGTCCGACAGTCCGGATCACTTTTGTCATCGACCTGGCCTTTTCTGATCCATCTTGGCCATGAAACTGTCCGCGACTCACTCTACATCAGTTAGTGCCCTAAATTTGATTACATTTTAATAGTCTGAAACTCACAACTTTGAACAAGTTTAGAGGTGCACAAATAACTTAACTTTCTGACTATTTCTATGCATATTCACACACATCACATTTGCATACCTTATGAGCCTAAGTTGAATAATTCGGCGCACAGACTCGGCTCAATGTCCCGCGAAGGAGCTCAAACTTGCTAAGGCGAACACCTTTCCATAATTTCAAGTTTAACGGCCCACTAACGAGTGATGTAAAGCTTATTTGGATAATCAGAGCATTTTTAGAATGAACTAAGTAGTGAAATTTTTTATGTATGATTATTAGGGTTTAGATTAGCTATGTTTATAACATGACCTGTTAGCAATTACCGAAAATGGTGATTTGATTCTAATCACCCTAAATCCTTTATTTTAAGCCTAAATATGGTAACTAATTGGGTTTATCTGATTTTCTAACAATAATGCTTGAGTATATATTAAAGTCTCGTGCAAAAATTTTACAAGACGTTACAAACTGGACGCATTAGACTGTTCATGATTAATTGTTTGCTATTTCATTCGTTAGCAGTAGTATGACAAATATACATGAGATGGATGGTATTAATTTTAGAATTTTCAAGTATCGGTTTATTTATTTAATTATTTGAATTGTTTAGAACTGAATAAGATTTCAATTGTAGGCTGCTTCTATTGAAGGATGATAACTAGTTAATGTTGTTTGTATAGTTGTAAATGTTTAAAAATGCATAGTTAATTGGTGCCAAGTGTTATATGTGCATGTAATTCAATAGATCATAATAAAACCTAGAATGCATATAATCATTGACTTTGATTAAGTTATATAGTTAATTATGTTACATACACTTAGTAATACATGAGTTACGAGCCAATGAGCTAAAACTCGAATATGAAGGTGCACAATCTGTGCTAAGATTTTGGAGGCATGACATTCGGGGTCCTATTTCCCTTGGGAGCCACAAAAGTTTTGGATCAACATAATATTTTTGTTTCCCCTTCATCCAATGCCTGTACTAACTTACCACACAAAATAGCGGGGACTGAGCACCTACCATTAAAAACTTCTTGGGAGTCACAGAAGTTTTGGATCAATATAATATTTTTGCTTTCCCTTCATCCATGTCTGTGCTAACTTTCCAACAGGTAGGATCTCAAATAAACATTATAATGTCCTTGGAAGGTTTTAAGGGTAGACATCACTTTCCTCACTATTTCCTATGATATGATAGGGTCCGCTTGAGCTTTGGATCTCCCTCGTTCTTTAGTTCATGACCTAAAATTATCTGTCCAAATGGATGAATAGTGTAGATAAAACATATGCATCATGGTACATCATGGTGGGGCTCACAGGATTTGGTGACGTCACTTCAGTAGCGAGATAGCAACTAGAGCGATCAGCAGCTAATCCGCGTCAGTTACCAAAGTGGGAGAGGCAGCTGCCATAGAAGAAAACTTGAGGAACTCTCTTGATGAAGAAGAAAACAGAAAGGGTGTAAGTCATGGTTCTCTGCATCTTCTTCACCTTAACTCTCACCTTTCCTCTGCTCTCACATCATATGAAGAACCTTATTTTAGCTCTCATGCATGGTCGAATGACAATTCGATAACTGACACCATCGACTATGGAAACGGCTCCTTGGTAAGGTTAATCTTTAAGACAGAGAGCTCTCATCCGGACAATCCGGTCTTAGCATGCGGATTCATCTGCACCAGCACCTGTGATTCCTATTACCTTGCAGTCGTTATTCTCAGAGAAATCAATACCAGCACAACCGATCCGCAAGAAGGCTTTCCAGGCCTAGTTTGGTTAGCCAACAGAGATAAACCCATAAGAGAGAATGGGACGTTGACTCTGACCTCCGATGGAGATTTAGTACTGCAAGATTCGGATGACACCAAGGTCTGGTCTACTGACACGTCCGGTAAGTCCATTATTGGCATTATTCTTCAAGACGTTGGAAATCTTCAGCTCTACAGTAACGACTACACGGTTTGGCAGTCGTTTGATCACTCAACCGACACGGTACTCCCAGGTCAGAAGTTATATGAGGGCAGTTGGCTTATTGCCAGCTCTTCAGCTACGGATTGGAGCAGTGGCCAATAGTACTCTGCGATGACTTCTAATGGTTTCAATGCATTTGTCCTAGCAGATGCACCGTTGATGTATGTGTTGAGGGTCAAATATTGCATATTAGACCCCATTTATCACCGGATTTATGAACATGCCACCGTTTAAAAAGCCTAATTTAATCGTGTTTGTGATGCAAGGTACATTTGCAAGTGTGGGCTACAAAATGGTGCTAAAAGTGTATATTTGATGCTTTGAAATCACCACACCAAGGTATGGACCCCAGGGGGCCAAGAATGATGAATTTACATGCCCGGGATCAGAGAAAATCAAGCCGTCCACGTTAAAGAGGCCACACAGTCATCCAGATTGCAAGATCACGAGGTTTCCATCATCCGTTCAGCCTGAAACTTCATACATGGACTGAGGAGCATAAATTAACCGTACACGTCAATTTCACCCATTGGAGACCTCTAGAAGTGGTCCAACGGACAGATCAGTCCAATAATCTACAATTTGGGGCCCACCTGATATTTGGAACTGCTTCAACTTTGGTATTGATGGCTTAAATGATATGGCAAAACGGATGGACGGAGCAGATGTCTCAAAAACATCTCTGTGGGACCCACGTGTACAGCATGTGTGTACTGTGTACAAGTGCACCGGGTATGCACCTAATCACTCAACGGTCGGTCAGCGGCGCTGACCGACTTCTTTTTTTAAAAAAATCCGAAAACGGAAATTTCCGTTGCTGTTTTGAAACCGAACCCATCGGTTTCTGTTGTGGGCCCCACCCATCGTCCAAACGGACAATCCAGACCGTTGATTCATTCTCTGGGACAGTCACAACCCTCGCCTAGATGTCCGTTTAATCCCATGCATGTGTACGAACGAATATCGATGAAAAATGCAGGATGGACGGCTGGGTTAAAACTCAATGGGCCACGTCAGAGGAAATCCAAAACCGACCGTGTCTGAACGGTTTTTCAATGTGAACTCAATGGACGGAGTGGATTTTCCAACAAACGTTGATTATGGACCCCACCAGCATCACAACAGACGAGATCTGCATTCCCTGTTTCACGGCCGGAAAACGACTGATTCTGGGGCGGTTGGATGATCAGACCATTGATCGGATGCAAGATCCAAGCCGTCCATTGGGTAGATAACTCAGAAACGTCCCAGGAGACGTTGATTTTTCGGATGAACTTCAAAGTACAAAGGACTTGTGAAGCTCCGTTTCTAGCTGCGTCAAGGGTATAAACGCTCCGACTTTTAGCAGCCCTTGGATCGACTTCCGGTTTCGTGCTGTGTAACTTGGAGTTGGTTCTCCACAGACTCCAGTCACCGTCTCACGATGCCTATAAAGGCAGCCGTGGAGGCTTGGACAGAGGGGGACGGACGGCTTGGGCTTTTGTTTTGGGAACGTGAAGAGAGAGAGTGGAAGCAGTTTTTTTCCTTTTTTTTATTTTATTTTGTTCTTTTCTGAGAGATCTAGACCGATCATGTCGGGCTAACCTCTTAGCTAGGGCTAAGAGGTGAAGCTTGTAGCGTGATGGGGAGGTTTTATGGCTTGGATTCATGTCCCTGAACTAACATTGATTTTAGTTTGATTTAAACGGGAATATTTCTAGTTTTTTTAATGGTCTGTTGTGACTGACATTACAATGGGTTTGCGATGGCTTTGAGTATTTCCCTTCTCCTTTTTATGATTATGGGGTTAGGAAGCCCTGTTGTTCACCATTGCCCCTTGGACATGGTTGGATGATGCGGAATCCTTCCTAACTTTCATACATCTTCTGATTGATTGTGGATTGATTTGAGTTCTGTTGTTTACCTTGTCTCATGGGCATGGATTTGTGATGGAATCGACCCTAATTCTCATATCTCTCATCTCTTTGAAAACTAGATCAATGGAAGTTCAGATCGAGCTTTAGTGACATATCTTCCAACTGGATGAAGATGGGACTCGAAGTTCAGTTGAGTTCGTGAATCAAGCGTAGATCTCCCTGATCTATACAAGTGGATCCTTGGCACCCTAGTTCCTTTCCTCTGAATTTCTTAAAGTTTTACATTACTATTTCACCATTATTCCTCAATTCATACTTGGTTTAAAATTCATCTTATTCTAGTTCTAGTCCTAGTTAGTTTCAGATAACGTACAGGTTTCAGTCCCTGTGGATTCGACCTCGGTCTTACCGAGATTATTACTACATCACAACCCTATACTTGGGGAGTGAACAGTATGCTCAGTTCTTGAAACTTGTGTATGTTACAATAGCTTTTCTGGATCATATAGTGCAGAAAAATCCGGATAACAGAGGGTGTTCACCGAGAGCTCGATGTAACCGGTTACCAGTTTATGGAAGCAGACCCATAACCTGGGCGGGACTCTATGGTGAAAACCTTGTCCTAAACATTGAAAAAAGCAACTATAGTTTTAGGGTATCCCCAAAATCTGTCGTTGGATCATATCTGTTCCTGAAGCTGGGTTTCGATGGGCATTTGAGGACTTACCGGTGGCAGAGAAATGGTGTTTTGAGAGAGGTTTATGACTACATAGTTCAAAGTTGGGATGACTGCCAGTATCCTCACGATTGTGGAGATTATGGAGTTTGTAGCAGAGGCGTCAAATGCAGTTGTCTGAAGGCATTGGATGGGTTGGACTACTTCAAGCGAAACAGAGGAACATTGCCAAGCCAGGGATACTCTGAAATCACTCCCTTGTCTTGCCAGAGTCCATTAGATAGTCACCATCTTGTGGATTTTGGAAACCTTTCCTACTTCAACTTCATTGATTCAGGGGCTGCCATTCCGAAATTGAATGATTTAGAAGTATGCAAGAAGGCATGTTTGAGAAACTGCTCTTGCAAAGCTGCTTTCTTTAAGTATGGCAGCAACACTGCCAATGGAGATTGCTATCTGCTGTCCAAGATATTGTCGTTACGAGCGAACCCAATACCAGGTTACGATTTCTACAATTCATCTGCATTCATCAAGATTCAACTCCCTTACTTAGCACCGACTCCTCCGCCGGTAGCTGCAATAATATCAGGGTCGGTAGCATTGCTAGTTGTTTTTATTCTTTCTGCTATCTGTATTGTGATTTCAAGGAAGAAAAAGAAGAAGAAAGAGAGGGAGGATGAAGGGGAATATTTCAAACAAGTACTGGGAATGCCCTGGAAATTTTCTTATGAAGACCTGCGCATTGCAACGGACGATTTCAGGGAAAAGCTTGGAGAAGGAGGATTTGGATCTGTGTTTAAAGGAATTCTGAAAGATGGCACCAAAATTGCAGTGAAACAATTGGAAAAAGTAGGGCAAGGGATGAAGGAGTTCTTGGCGGAGGTTGAAACGATAGGCAACATCCACCATTTCAATCTCGTGCAGTTGATCGGATTCTGTGCAGAGAGATCTCACCGACTTCTAGTTTATGAGTACATGAGCAATGGGTCCTTGGATCACTGGATATTCAATAGAAATATGAATCCAGTTCCAGATTGGCAGACCCGAAAGAAGATTATACTTGACATAGCAAAAGGGTTGGCTTATCTTCATGAAGATTGTCGGCAACGAATTGTTCATTTGGATATCAAGCCTCAGAACATTCTCTTGGATGATAATTTCAATGCCAAAGTTTCAGATTTTGGGTTGTCGAAGCTTATGGATAGAGATCAGAGCCAAGTACAGACAACAATGAGAGGAACGCCAGGGTATCTTGCTCCAGAATGGCAACAGCTTAGGATTACGTTGAAAGTAGACATCTATAGTTTTGGAATCGTCGTTCTTGAAATTGTTTGTGGAAGGAAGAACTTGGATCGTTCTCGTTCAGAACAAAGCAAGCATCTGCTTAGGTTGTTGCAGGAGAAAGCCGAGCAGAACCGTCTGATTGACATCATTGATGGGTCGAGTGCAAATATGGAATTGCATAGAGAAGAAACCATGAAGATGATTAAGCTGGCAGCATGGTGCTTGCAGGATGATCATACAAGAAGGCCTCTGATGTCTATGGTGGTGAAGGTAGTAGATGGAGCAATGGAAGTAGAGCCAGAGATCAGTTATAGATTTTCCAATGCCATGGCACATAATTCTACTACGAGCGCTGATTTTCACATCTTGTCGGATCCACCGCAGGCATCAGTGCTCTCAGCGCCTAGATGATGGAAGCTTATGATTGCATAAGGTATGAAGATTGGCAAGTCCAGGTACATGTTTGATTCCCTTCTGTTGGTGTTTGTCGTGAACCATAAGTTCAAGTATATGGCTTTTTAACTACTACTGTGTGTTTGGAATTATGCATTGCAATTGCTTTCAATTTTGTTCATAAACCAAACTTGTCGATTTGGTTAATGAATACTGTTATATTGTTGCTGTGTTTGGATGCAAAGTAGATTGAAATACCATCATTATGTTTAATCCAGAGGAAAGAGCAGAAATTGATGAAATTTCCTAGTGTTTGTGGCGGGGAGTAGGAATTTTAATTGCATTTCTTCTAGTCCAATCCAACTCATCTGCGGCATTGAAAAGAGAGCCGAGTTAGATAGCTAAAATTGAGAATCATGTCCAAAGTAGACATCCATGGTTTGGGATGGTCTTCTTGAAATTTATGTGGTAATAAGAAATTCAATCTCTCTTTGTGATAATCGAGTACACATGATCAACTTTGGCTGTTGGATGCAGGGGTCAAGGAGAACCACATCATTTGACATCATAATGAGTTGATTGTGGTCTCAGATGGATCTTGTTCTGAAAATTTACCACCACCTATGATCGTAAGCTTGTGTCGGCCATCAAATGAGTGATTAAAATTAGGAAATGGTCAGTCATTCAACTAATGGCTTGTACCGGATTGTGTTGTCGCCCAGGCAATTTGATTTTTCAAAGTGCTCCATCAAAATACGACTGGGATTTTATCGCCTGGATTGACTCACATTCGTTGCCCCTGCTGTAGTTGTATCAAGGTTTGCCTTAGCATCGAATTTTCAGATTGCTGAAGAAAGTGGTTGACATGAGCCCCGATCGGTATCTTGCTGGGAAAGGGATGGTCAGCTGAGACTGTTCGCGAGATATATAGCCCTTATCATGGACGGTCCACACTTTAAAAAAACGCATTGTCCAATCAGTGTGTTGTGGGAACTTAATTGGTTGATTGGATCCATCCAGCAAGAGCCACTATATGGACAGTGTAAGTGCAATTCACCATTTCCCCCACCAAGTATATGGCAGAAGGTGGGTGTGATTTGATGTTGAGTCGTCAAGATATATGACTCGGCTGAGTGACTCAGTCAACTAGAGTAGAATGTTCAGTATTTTGCAATATGCAATAAAGTAGAATGTTCAGTATTTTGCAATATGCAATATGTATACTCGGCATTTCAGCTTGTATGAATGGGTCCCATGGCTCTGTGGCCTAAACCATTAGTCAGTAGAGACCCATGCTCAAACTATAGGACAATCCTAACACTTCAATTCGTGATTTGCAGATAAACGGTTAAAATGAGAAACATATAGCCAGGCTTTGGATTTAAGGTAAAAATAAGTCACAAGACTGGTGGGTAGGAATGGAAATGGGGAGGCTAGGGCGGAGCTGGGCTTGGTAGTGAAGCCCACACCACCTCCCGTGGCAGTGAAATGACGTGGCATATTTTGATCGGCCAGCTGTATACTGGCCCGCAGACTTGTTTAAAAGTTTTCAGGGACGTGGATTGGCTACTGACGCGTTAGTTACCAAATTGTCTACTGAAGTAACGTCACTATGTTACGTGGGTTCCACCATGACGTATGTGTTGTATTCACACCGTCCATCCATTTGGAAAGATTATTTTAAGGGATGTTCTAAGAATTAAGCAGATGCTAAGTTCAAGTGGATCCCATCACAGAAAAAGTTGGGATTGGACTCCTACCAATAAAAGCTTCTTTGGGCAAAAGAAGTTTTCGATCAAGCTGATACGTGTTTTCCCTTATTCCATGTCTTTGTTAACTTATATGTGTCTTTGTTAACTCATAAACAAGATCTTGCCCGGTTGGTAGACTCGCAAGAGTTTCAACTCCCGGTCATGGGTTCGAGTACCCATGGGTTCTGAAATTCCACCAGCGTTGAGTGTGCTGGGTGTGTGTGCCGTGTTTTAAAAAAATAATAATAATGATAAATGGGTCCTTACTCTTGCCCACGGTTTGGATTCATGGAAAAAATATGACACGTACGGTAGCCAAATACATGCAGAAAGCTCCCATACTCCCTCATGCAACTAAAATAATCCATGAGGTTTATTTATTAATTCCACACGCGTGTTCCAGCCCTGCTCCATCTGCACGCATAACACGTGACAATGTAGAAAACATATGATTGATCAGATCGTTCCATCAGGTGAGATACACTCCAGATCATATGGGGCACAGAATACAAAAAAAAAAAAAAATGGACGGCCATAAAAAATTCTTTAAATGTCAGTTTATTTTTTCCATTTTATCCCACGTGAGAAAACGGCCTGCTATTGAGGTAGAGGATCTAAAAATTGTCTCCAACCACACGGAAATATCAGATCATGCGCACGTGTTCCTGCACGTGGATGGGCAGGCTCCACACGCGTGTGGAATATCAAACGCCAGTGATCCTCCTGTGGTAGAGAAATGCACTCAAATATCCGTTTGTTGGTCTGATTTTCTCTGCCAGAAAAGAATGGAGTGCTATTGTTCTTCCTCCTCTTCTACCCTTCTCAATTTTCAGGTAATTCCCCATCTATCTCCTTCTCCTTCTCCTTCTCCTTCTCCTTCTCCTTCTTACTATTTTGCTCCTGAAATTTCTTTAAAATTCTAAATTAGAGAGAGAGAGAGAGAGAGAGAGAGACTGCCAATATGCTAGAAAAAATAAGGGCCTCTTAAAAAAAGGGGGAGTTCATGTTATTTTAGTTAAAATGAGATGAACTCAGTTTTAAGAGGCACCCAAACATTGCTGAAGTCTGTTTATGATTTGCTGCAGTGATAACATTTAGGCCCTGTTTGATGGACGCCTAAAAATGAGTTCATCTCATTTTAGTATTTAGGTCCTGTTTGGTAGACGACTAAAAACAGGAATTCAATTTCAAATTTCGTGACTTTCGCTTCGTGTAGATTTTTTTTTTTTTTTTTTTCCTTTTTTTATGTTACAGTAGAAAATATCAGAACATATTGTATCATATTGACTGAGAGATATGATATAAACATATTTTTATCTGAATGTTTCTGTTTTTTTTTATTATTTCTAAAGAGGTCAGATCCACTACAAAGCTTTGTAGGTTAAGATTAACCTGTAATGCAATGTTTGGGGCCCACCGTGATGTGTGCATGACATCTAATCCGTCCATCATGTGCACTCCCTCATGTTATCCGTAGTGTCCCAAAGTTCAGGCCAATCCAGAACTCAGGTGGCCACACCACAAGGAATTGTTGGTATGGGTACACCCACCGTTAAAAACCTTCCAGATTGTGTTTGAGGCTTCTTCTTTTTTTTTTTTTTTTTTTTTTTTTTTTTTTTTTTTTTTTTTTTCATGCTATACAATCCATTCAGAAGATGAGTCAACCACCACGAATGGACACCCCGAACGTCAGGCAATTGCAAAACTAAGGTGGGCCACTCCACGTGATTTAGAGGTCTTAGGCATGATTTTACAAGGTGTCACAAGTGAATTTTGGACAGGCCTATATTTTTGGGTGCTAAAAAGAACAAGGGACCACACATGATGGACAGATTGGATGTCATGCACACATCAGGGGGGCCCCACACATTGTGTTGTATGTTAAGCTTGACCTACGAAGTCTTGTAGTGGATCTAGCCTCATTTCTAAAAACCGTTATCACTATTTTATAAACTCTATTTCCTTTATTAGTTGAGGCTTGAAATCATCCCAGTGAATGTGAAAGAAACAATCATGAATGTATTGAGTGATGTGTCAAATGTACCATTCCATATCAATAGTTTATCAGATAGTCCAAGGACTTGATACGGTACTTCCAGCCACCGATGCTATCAACAATGGTTTAGATGATTTAAGGTTGTTTTTTATTGAAACATGTTTAAAATTAACAAGAATGTGAAATTTGCACTAAAAATGCTTCCCACACATCTCTTGTTGCCCATCAACCTAAGGGGGTCATTAATTTGTATACTTATGAATGGGAAAGTCTCAAGTCCAACCGGTTCAAGCATTATTTATGGACTACCCAGTACCGAGAGAATAACTTCCATTCTATCATGTGGGTGCAACATGCAACCCTTTCACTAGGTTGGGTTGACCATGAGGATCACTTTATACAAAAATCAGCCCCATCCATTCGTCCGGTGGGCCATAACATAGAAAACAATTTCTAGCCACTAATTAAAAAAAATGCAGGTATGGTCCACACAATGAGTGGATGTGGCTGATTTTTGCTCAAGGTGATCCTCATGGTCAGCCCAACCTATTGGAAGGATTGGATGTCGCACAAACATGATAGAATTGAAGTTATTTGCTGAGTGGACTATAAATTGTGGTCCAACCAGTTGGACTTGAGACCTCCTTATGAATATACCTCCAGCAAGTTGAAAGGAAACATGCTAACATGACAGTTAAATGATGAGTTGTTGTTGAAATCTGAGTTGCCAAGTTTGAATTTCACTTTGTTCAAAATTCGGTAATTCATGGGGTTCCCAGTGAATTCTTTTTGGTCATTTTGGTTTGTCAGTTTATTCAATTCATGGCATTAGTGTGCCGAGTTTGCAAACTTGGTTCCTCAAATTTGTGGCATTGGCTCACTTAGTTTGTGGGCTTGATAAGATCTTCCTAGGCCCAGACTTGTTGGCTAGTTAAGCCTGAATTCAGGCAAATTCAGTCCCAAGTTTGGGGAATTTAGTGCTCAAAATTTCACAAAGTGAATACGCTCAATGTTACACGAGGGAGGTCAAACTTACTGAGATGAACACTTTTATATAATTTTGAATCTAGCGACCCACTAATAAGCAGTGTAAAGCTTGTTTGGATTATCATGACATTTTTTAAATGAACCAAGTAGAATTTTTTTTTATATGATTATTACGGTTAGAATTAGTTATGTTCACGGCATGACTTATTTGCAATTACCGAAAATGATAATTTAGTCTTAATCACCCTAAATCATTTATTTTTAGGCTAAATAGAGTAACTAATTAAGTTCATATGGTTTTCTGACATTAATGCTTGCAAATATATTAGGGTTTAGTAAGAAAATTTTACAAGGCGTCACAAACTGGCCACATTGGAATATTAATTATTTGCTATTTCATTCGTTAGTAATAGTATGACAAATATGCATGGGATGGATGGTATTAATTTTAGAATTTCAAGTATCAATTTATTTAATTAATTATTTAGAACTTAATAAGATTTTAATGGTAGGCCGCTTCAATTGAAGGATGGTAACTAATTAATGCTGCTTGAATGGTTGTAGATGTTTAAAACTACATGGTTAATTGGTATTAAGTTATATGTGAATATAATTTGGGGATCACAGTGAAACTTAAAATGAATATAATCATTGCCTTTGATTAATTTATACAGTTAATTGTAATACGTTACACTTAGTATGTGAGTTATGAACTAAAACTAGGGTGTACAATCCGTACTTAAATTTTAGGGCATGATACAAGTGGACCCACACAGAAAACATAGTGGGTATTGAACTCGTACCATTAAAAACTTCTCAGGAGCCACAGAACTTTTATATCAATATGATATTTTTGTCGTGCCTTCGGCCATGTCTACGTAAACTTACGAATATGCTAGATCTCAGATAAACATCATGGTAGGCCCTTGGAAGGTTTCAACGGTGGACATCAATGTCCCCCTGTTTTCTGTAATGGTTCCACTTGACATTTGGATCTCCCTCAATTTTCATTTCATCGCTTAAAATTCTTTCTCCAAATGGATGGATGGTGTGGATGCAACATATACATCACGGTGGGGCTTACAGAATTTAGTGTCGTGACTTATGTAGCGAGATAGCTACTGAAGCCATCAGTAGCTAATCGGCGTCAGTTGCCAAAGTGGGAGAGGCTGCTGCCATAGACGAAAACCTGGAACTCTGTTGTTGAAGAAGAAAACAGGAAGGGAGGGAGTCATGGTTCCCTGCATCTTCTTCGCCTTAACTCTCATCTTTCCTTTCTGGCTTTCCTCTGCTCTCACGTCGTATGAAGAACCTCATTCGAGCTCCACATGGTCGAACAACAATTCGGTAAATGACACCATCAACTATGGAGACGGCTCCTTCGCGAGGTTAATCCTTAAGACGGAGAGCTCCGATCCGGACATTCCGGTCTTCGCATGCGGATTCATCTGCACCGGTACCAGTGATTCCTATTACCTCGGAGTCGTTATTCTCGGAGATATCAACACCAGCGCAACCGATCCGCAAAGAGGCTTTCCAGGCTTAGTTTGGTTAGCAAACAGAGATAACCCCATTAGAGAGAACGGGACGTTGACTCTGACGTCTAATGGAGATTTAGTACTGCTAGATTCAAATGACACCAACGTCTGGTCTACTCGCACGTCCGGTAAGTCAGTTATCGGCGTTATCCTTCAAGAAGACGGAAATCTTCAACTCTACAGTTACGACTACACGGTTTGGCAGTCGTTTGATCACCCAACCGACACGTTACTCCCAGGTCAGAAGTAATATGAGGACGGTCAGCTTATTGCCAGCTCCTCAGCCACGGATTGGAGCAGTGGCCGGTACTACGCACAGATGACTTCTAGTAGTTTCGCTGCGTTTGTCGACGCAGATGGACTACTGATGTATGCTCAGTTGAAGAAACCGACTATTACTTATATTTGGTATTCAGCAATCCAACCGAATAGGCCAGTTGATCGAAATACGTCTGACAAAGGGTGTTCACCGATAGCTCGATGCCGCCGGTAACCGGTTTATGGAAGCAGACCGAAAACCTGGGCGGAACTCTATGGCGAAAACCTTGTCCTAAACATTGCAGAAAGAAACTACAGTTTTGGGGTATCCCCTCAATTTGATGGTGGATCCTATCTTTACCTGAAGCTGGGTTTCGATGGGCATTTGAGGACTTACCGGTGGCAGAAAAACGATGTTTTGAGAGAGGTTTATGATTACATAGCTCAAAATTTGGATGACTGCCAGTATCCTCACGATTGCGGTGATTATGGAGTTTGCAGCAGAGGCGTCAAATGCAGTTGTCCCAAGGCGTTGGACGGGTTGGACTACTTCAAGCGAAACAGAGGACAATTGCCAAGCCAAGGATGCTCTGAAATCACTCCATTGTCTTGCCAGAGTGATAGTCACCATCTTGTGGATTTTGGAAACCTTTCCTACTTCAACTTCATCGATTCAGAGGCTGCCATTCCGAATTTGAAAGATCTAGAAGGTTGCAAGAAGGCATGTTTGAGAAACTGCTCTTGCAAAGCTGTTTTCTTTAAGTATTACAGTGAGACTTCCAATGGAGACTGCTATCTTCTGTCCAAGATATTGTCAATACGAGCAAACCCAATACCAGGTGGCGTCGATTACAATTCATCTGCATTCATCAAGATTCAACTCCCTTACTTATCACCGACTCCTCAGCCGGCAAACAGTCCGGTGCCTGACTTATCACCAACTCCTCAGCGGGCAAACAGTCCGGTGCCTGAGATTTCTCCATTTGTTATGTCCAGAAAAAACAAAAAACATTTAGCTGCAATAATAACAGGTTCTGTAGCATTTCTAGTTGTTTTTATTGTATCTGCTATCTGCATTGTGACTTCAAGGAAGATGAAGAAGAAGAAAGAGAGGGAGGATGAAACGGAATATTTCAAACAAGTACTGGGAATGCCCCAGAGATTCTCTTACGAGGATGTGCGTGTTGCAACAGAGGATTTCCGAGAAAAGCTTGGACAAGGAGGATTTGGATCCGTGTTTAAAGGAATTCTGGAAGATGGCACCAAAATTGCAGTGAAACAATTGGAAAATACAGGGCAAGGAATGAAGGAGTTCTTGGCGGAGGTTGAAACGATAGGCAGCATCCACCATTTCAATCTTGTCCGCTTGATCGGCTTTCGTGCAGAGAGATCTCACCGGCTTCTAGTTTACGAGTACATGAGCAATGGGTCCTTGGATCACTGGATATTCCATAGAAATAAGAATCAATTTCTAGATTGGCAGACCCGAAAGAAGATTATACTCGATATAGCAAAAGGGTTGGCTTATCTTCATGAAGATTGTCGGCAACGAATCGTTCATTTGGATATCAAACCTCAGAACATTCTCTTGGATGACAATTTCAATGCCAAAGTTTCAGATTTTGGGTTGTCCAAGATAATTGATAGAGACCAGAGTCAAGTACAGACGACAATGAGAGGAACTCCAGGGTATCTTGCTCCAGAATGGCAACAGCTTCGAATTACGTTGAAAGTAGACATCTATAGCTTCGGGATTGTTGTTCTTGAAATTGTTTGTGGAAGGAAGAACTTAGATCGTTCTCGTTCCGAACTAAGCAAGCATCTGCTTAGGTTGTTGCAGGAGAAAGCCGAGCAGAACCGTCTGATTGACATCATTGATGGGTCGAGTGCAAATATGGAATTGCATAGAGAAGAAGCCATGAAGATGATTAAGCTGGCAGCATGGTGCTTGCAGGATGATCATACAAGAAGGCCTCTGATGTCTATGGTGGTGAAGGTATTAGATGGAGCAATGGAAGTAGAGCCAGAGATCAGTTACAGATTTTCCAATGCCATGGCACATAATTCTACTCCGAGCACTGATTTTCACATCTTGTCGGATCCACCGCAGGCATCAGTGCTCTCAGCGCCTAGATGATGGAAGCTTATGATTGCATAAGGTATGAAGATTGGCAAGTCCAGGTACATGTTTGATTCCCTTCTATTGGTGTTTGTCGTGAACCATAAGTTCCAAGTATTTGGTTTTTTAAGTATTACTGTGTGTTTGGAATTATGTATTGCAATTACTTTCAAGCTGCTTTTGGATTTTGTTTTTAAACCAGACTTGTAAATTTGGTTAATGAATTATTACATTGTTTCTGTGTTTGGATGCAAAATAGATAGAATTGCGATCATTCTGTTTAATCAGGAGGAAATGGCAGAAATTGATGAAATTTCCTAGTATTTATGGCGTGTAATACCTCGAATTTCAGTTTAATTTCTTTCTACTCTAATCCAACTCGTTCACAATCGGATCTTGCACACCTGCCACATTGAAGAGAGAGGCAAGTTGGACAGGTAAAATTGAGAATCATGTTCGAATTAGACATCCATGGTTTGGGATGGTATTCTTGAAATTTCTGTGCAAATAAGAACCTCGATCTATCTTGGCGAGAATCGAGCATTCATCTGCTCAGGCTGCTGTAAACGGAGGTCAAGGAGAACCATGTCATTGATATCATCGATGGCTCGAGTGTGGTAGCAGATGGATCACGTACTGAAAATTTACAGCTAACCAAGGAAATGGTCAGTCATTCAAATTTAATAGCTTGTATTGTGTTGAAGTGATAAAGTCCCTTGATATACATTGATACACCATACTCTGACAGCTTAAGCTTTTGGAGTAAATGGTTGTTTGACATGGTATCAGAGCGGAAGGTCCTATGTTCGAATCTCGAGAGCAGCAAATATGCCTCGCTAATATATTATTCTCTCAAGGGAGGTCAAGAAAATCAAGTTTGATACACCATACTCTGACAGCTTGAGCTTTTGGAGTGAATGGTTGTTTGACATATTGGATGGTATTGTCGCCCTACACCATCTGTCCCACCAAGTATATGGCAGAAGGTGGGTGTGACTTGAGTCTAGAGTCGTCACATTATATGACTTGGCTTAGTGACTCAGTCGACTAGAGTAGACATGTAGTAGAATGTTCTGTATTTTGAAATATGAAATATACTCCGGATTGCAGCTTGTACAAGTTGGTCCCATGGCTTAGTGATCCAAACCAATAGTCAGTTTAGATCCATGCTCGAATATTTCTTCGACAGGACAATCCCACCATTTCAGTTCATGATCTGCAGATAAACTGTTAAAATGAGAATCATTAGGGGATGGCAGGATCCCTGGACCCAACCTAAATTTTAATAGGTGGAGTCTGGGGTCAAAATTCTGTCCATATTATTAAATGGTCCCCCTACCCAACTCAATCGTACCCATTTGCAACCCCACCTCACGATGGCGAGAAGACGATGCTATGTTTGGTGATCGTAAGTTGTTGTTCTAGTGGGCCACACAACCAAACCAAAGCGAATTGCATTGAGGTTACCATTCCATCAGTGGATTACAACTTAATGATTAGATTTGTGTAATTAACAGTCTTTAGCTTACAGTCCACTCACACGACGCTAAGGCCTACGTCTGTCCAAGCCCAGTCAATAAGGTAAAAAATAAGCTGGAGTCCAGTCCAAGCCTGGGATATCCGAAACAAACGGGTCCGAAGCTTGCCGTCATGATTATGCATGGCCCAGCCCAATCCTAACCACTTTCTTTTGGGCAAGATCTAGCTTTTCATTAAGTAATGCCCAATCATGCAAAGCATTGATAAAAATGCCCTTCAAACCTTAAATGTACCGGGATGGGTCAGGCTCAGGTTGGGATTACAGGATCTTAGACACATCCTGAGCCCGACCCAATTAATGAACGGGCTTAAATTCAGCTGAAGTCCCGAGGGCCAGTGTTGCCCATTGATAGCCCTAACTACGTCCTACAAGATACAGATCCCAATTATCTTTGCCATTCGTAAGGAGGCGGGACACCTGATTCCGGTCGATACAGATCGGGCGTTAATCTCTGAAGCACGGGCTCTTCTTGCCTCTTCGTCAGCAACACCCATTGCTAGAAAGAAGGGAGATGTCTCACAAGCCGCCCCAAAAAGGGCGCTGGTCTCGTCCGCAAAATCCTCGCGAAGAGCAGCCCGGAGCCTCTCTCCTACGTCTCGACAATTCACAGCTGGAAGCTTGTTGTCGGCTTCAATGGCTGTCACGGCATCTGCTACCAGTCATTCTTTCTCGATCTCCTCTCTGCCGTTGGCGAAAGCAGCTCTTCCAACAGCCGAAAATTAGATTCCGGCACCAATCCAGCTTCCCCCGGCATCCCGACCCAGGCCGGACTTCAAATCCTCGCAATGAGAAGGGATTCCAGGTACCGTTTCTACCCCGATCGTTGGAGGAGACTGTTTTGTGCTTCAAACATTTGTGTCTGGTACTAGAAAATGGAGGGGAGATGGGCTCAGTCGCTGGGCCTGTCTCAGCAGAAGATTTGGGCCCTCTTCAGGATGCCTTAGGCCCTCTCTAACTGTATCACTCGGTTTCTGAGATGAATTGTACTATTAATATGACCCACGTAGCCCATCATCTTCGGGCCAATCCTGCAATAGCTGCAATGGAGCTCGAGTCTGCCCGTTTTGGACCCAAGCCCTGCTGCTCCCCAGGAACCCATTCCATCGTTGCTTAGCCGTCAGAGCGGCCCAACTGGCAGCAATAGCCAACGTCTAGACGTGGGCCCCTCCTTTGCTACCAGCCAATCCGCCCAAGTTAATAATGTGGACCGCCAACTCTTTCAAAAGGTTGCCCCACCATAGGGATCACCCACGCATAAGTCAGCCCCATCCGCTCCACAGTCAGCCCACAACATAGAAAACAGTGGCCGGCCATTGATAAATCGCAGCTGACAAGTATAGGTAAGGTAATGATGCAGTTTTTTGTTTTGTTTTGTTTGTTTATTTGTTCGTTTGTTTTTTCACAGGGTGAGCTAAATCATTTCCATACCGGAAATTTGTTTTTACAGCTTATTTAAGACATGAAGCAGACACAAATTTCAAGCGGACCATATCACAAGAAACAATGGCCACTGAACGCCTACCATTAAAAGCTTTCTAGCATCCAATCGCTGATAAGGCCACATAGACCGAGATGAAAGTAAAATTTTTTTTTTTTAAAAAAAAAAAAAAAAAAAACAAATATCTTCTTGATCCAAAACTTTTGTGGCCCAAAAAAGGATTTTAATGGCCAATAACTCCTGTTTCCTATGAGGTTATATAGACGTGAATGAAGGTAAAATATAAATACCAGCTTGTTCGAACTTTTGTGTCCTAGTGAAGTTTTCAACGGTAAGCTTTCACTTCCCATCTAAAGTGTGGTTCACTTGATCCTTCAATCTCTCTCTTTTTTGGGCTCATGCCTTGAAATGATCTGTCAAAGTATTATACATCATGGTGGCCCATAGAGCCCCTTACAAGACCGTCCGTCTCTAGCTAGGTCCGCAGTGTGTTTAACTGTCGTAATTTCTTATACGTATTCTGCGTTGCCACGTGGGAGAGGCGGGTGCCATAAAAGAAAACTTAGAACCCTGTTGTTGAAGAAGAAAACAGTGTGTATGAATCATGGTTCTCTGCATCTTCTTCTTCGCAATTCTCAGCTTTCCTTCGTGTCTTTTCTCTACTATCACGACGTTCGTAGAACCTAATTGGAGCGATCATACATGGTCGAACAACAATTCGATAATGGACACCATCGACTATGGAGACGGCTCCTTTGTGAGGTTAATCTTTAAGGCGAACAGCTCCGATCCGGACGTACCAGTCTTCGCGTGCGGATTTATCTGCACTAGCACCTGTGATTCCTATTTCCTTGCAATCGTTTTTCTCAGAGCATTCAATGCCAGCGCAACCGATCCTCAAGAAGGCTTTCCAGGCCTTGTTTGGTTAGCCAACAGAGATAACCCCATAAGAGAGAACGGGACGTTGACTCTGACCTCCGATGGAGATCTGGTACTGCGAGATTCTGATGGCACCAAAGTCTGGTCTACTGACACGTCCGGTAAGTCCGTTGTCGGCATTGTCCTTCAAGAAAATGGAAATCTTCAGCTTTACAGTATCAACTACAGGGTTTGGGAGTCGTTTGATCATCCGACCGACACATTACTCCCAGGTCAGATGTTATATGAGGGCCGTCGGCTTATTGCCAGCTCCTCAGCTAAGAATTGGAGCAGTGGGCAGTACTACGCTGAGATGACTTCTGCTGGTTTTGCTGCGTTTGTCGAAGCAGATCCACCATTGATGTATGTTCAGTTGATGCCGGATCCAAATCTTCATAGAGGACTGAATCGAAGAATGGTGGTTTTGCACTGGAACATATCAAACAATACAATTCCGAGAGATTCCTTCTTCCTGTGTCCATCTCTCTATGAATGCAAGGATTTACCTTATCCTGGAAGCAGACCAACAACCTATGCGGCACTCTCTGGCAAAAACCTTGTCCTCACCATTGGAAAAACCAACTATAGTTATAGGGTATCCCCCAACTCTGCATCTGGACCCTATCAGTACCTGAGGCTAGGTTTTGATGGGCATTTGAGGACTTACCAGTGGCGAAAAATCGATGTTTTGAGAGAGGTCTATGATTTCGTAGTTTACCGTTTGGATGACTGCCAGTATCCTCATGATTGTGGCGATTATGGAGTTTGCAGCAAAGGAGGCAATTGCAGTTGTCCGAAGGCGCTAGATGGGTTGGACTACTTCAAGCAAATCAGAGGACCATTGCCAAACCAAGGATGCTCTGAAATTACTCCCTTGTCTTGTCAGAGTCCATTACATCGTCACCGTCTTGTGGATTTTGGAAACCTTTCCTACTTCAACTTCATCGATTCAGGTGCTGCCGTTCTGAAATTGAAGGATCTAGAAGGATGCAAGCTGGCATGTTTGAAAAACTGTGCTTGCAAAGCTGCTTTCTTTAATTATGGCAGCAACACTTCCGATGGACACTGCTATTTGCTGACCAAGATCCTGTCGATACGAGCAGACCCAATACCAGGTACTAACATTTCCAAGTCATCTGCATTCATCAAGATTCAACTCCCAATACCAGGCACCGACAGTGCGTCCGGAAACAAAGTCCATTTAGCTGCAATAATCTCAGGGTCTGTAGCATTGCTAGTTGTTTTTATTCTATTTGCTATGTGCATTGTGATTTCAAGGAAGAAGAAGAAAGAGAGGGAGGATGAAGGGGAATATTTCAAACAAGTACTGGGAATGCCTGGGAGATTCTCTTATGAGGACCTGCGCGTTGCAACGGATGAGTTCAGGGAAAAGCTTGGAGAAGGAGGATTTGGATCTGTGTTTAAAGGAGTTCTTGAAGATGGCACCACAATTGCAGTGAAACAATTGGAAAAAACAGGGCAAGGAATGAAGGAGTTCTTGGCGGAGGTCGAAACCATAGGCAACATCCACCATTTTAATCTCGCGCGGTTGATTGGCTTCTGTGCAGACAGATCTCACCGACTTCTAGTTTATGAGTACATGATCAACGGATCTTTGGATCACTGGATATTCAATGGAAATAAGAATCCGGTTCTAGAATGGCAAACTCGAAAGAAGATTATACTGGATATAGCAAAAGGGCTGGCTTATCTTCACGAAGATTGTCATCAACGAATCGTTCATTTGGATATCAAGCCTCAGAACATTCTCTTGGATGACAACTTCAACGCCAAAGTTTCAGATTTTGGGTTATCGAAGATGATGGATAGAGACCAAAGCCAAGTACAGACGACAATGAGAGGAACTCCAGGGTATCTTGCTCCGGAATGGCGACAGCTTAGAATTACGTTGAAGGTAGACATCTATAGTTTTGGGATCGTTGTTCTTGAAATTGTTTGTGGAAGGAAGAACTTTGATCGCTCTTGTTCAGAACCAACCATGCATCTGCTTAGGTTGTTGCAGGAGAAGGCCGAGGAGAACCATCTGATTGACATCATCGATGGGTCAAGTGCTGATATGGAATGGCATAGAGAAGAAGCCATGAAGATGATTAAGCTAGCAGCATGGTGCTTGCAGGATGATCATACAAGAAGGCCTCTGATGTCTATGGTGGTGAAGGTCCTAGAGGGAGCAATGGAAGTAGAGCCAGAGATCAGTTATAGATTTTGCAATGCCATGGCATGTAATCCTACTACGAGGGCTGATTTTCACATCTTCTCGGATCCACAACAGGCGTCAGTGCTCTCAGGGCCTAGATAATGGAAGCTTATGGTTGTGTAAGGTGATGAAAATTGGCAGGTCCAGGTACATGTTTGATTCCCTTCTGTTGGTGTTTGTTGTAAACCAAGGGTTCAAGTATTTGGTCTTTTAACTACTAATGTATCTTTGAAATTATGTATTGCAATTATTTTCAAGCTGCTTTTGGATTTTCTTTTTAAATCAGACTAATCAATTTGGTTAATGAATTATTATATTGTTCCTGTGTTTGGATGCAAAGTAGATTGAATTTCCATCAGTCTGTTTAATCAAGAGGAAATCGAGAAGTACCTCAAATTTCAGTTGCATTTCTTTCTAGTCCAATCCAACTCGTTTACAATAAGATCTTGCACGCTTGCCACATTGAAGAGAGAGTGGAGTTGGATAGCTAAAATTGAGAATCATGTTCGAATTAGACATCCAGGTCTGGGACGATATTCTTGAAATTTCTGTGGAAATAAGAACTTCCATCACTCTTGGTGAGAATCAAGCACACATCTACTTGGGCTGTTGTAAGCAGAGATCAAGGAGAACCGCGTCATTGATATCATCGATGATTTGAGTGTGGTAGCAGATGGATCATGTTCTGAAAATTTACCACCACCTATGATTTTAACCTGATGTTGGCCTTCAAATGGGTGGTTCAAAGGAAATGGTCAGTCATTCAAATTTAATGGCTTGTGTTGGATGGTATTGACTCCCTCGCCGTTTAATTTTTCATAGTGCTCCATCAAAATGTGAGTTGACATTTTATGGTCTGGATTGACTCACATGCGTTGCCCCTACTGCAGTTGCATCAAGGTTTGCCCTAGTATCGAATTTTTAGCTTGCGTGGAAAGCGGTTGACATGAGCCTCAATCCCTAACTCACTGGGAGGGTGGTGGTGAACTGCGACTGTTCGCCAGGTAGCTCCTATGATGGATGGTCCACACTTAAAAGAAACACCCTGTGAACAGCGCAAGTGCAGTTCACCATCTGCCCCCACAGTATATGGAAGAAGGTGTGTGACTTGATGCTGAATCGTCAAGATATATGACTTGGCTGAGTGACTCAGTCTCTAGAATAGACATGTAGTAAAGTAGAATGTTCGATATTTTGACATGTGCAATGCTCAGTATTACAGCTTGTACAAGTGGGTCCCATGGATTCACGATCCAAACCATTAGACAGTTGGGACCCATGTTCAAGTATCTCTTCGGAGGAGACGGTTGTGCCTTTTCAATTCATGATCTGCAGATAAACAGTTAAAATGAGAAACACATAGCCAGGCTATGAATTCAAGGTAAAAATAAGTCTTAAGACTAGTTTGCAGGGATGGAAATGGGCAGGCTAGGGCCAAGCCCTAGTTCCTTAAGCCCTGCCTGTGGCCTTAATCGGGCTTAAAAGGCCCTTTCCTTAACCTTATAGGGCCGAGTCAAGTAAGGACTGGCCATCTAAAGAAAAGATTTAAATAATAAGAGGTTTGAAATAGTATGTCCAAATTTTAGTGGGAATCCTTCATCTAAGACCAGATGTATGTGTGCCATGTGTCTAGAGAAAGAGTGCCTGATAGCAAGCTATCTTGGACGTAAGCATTTTAGCCAGGGAGACTTTCGCCTGCAAATGGGTGGTGTCGTTTTTTGGTGTATAATCCACAGAGGTGAAAAAGATGGAACTATTGTGTGCCATGTGTCTAGAGAAAGATTGCTTGATAGCTATACTAGACCTAAGCATGTTAGCCGGGGATACTTTCGCCTTCAAATGGGTGGAGTCGAATCAATGGGTCATTAGACCTGACCCAACGATGGGTGGGTCAGGTACAAAATTTGGATCCATTAAGCATGTTTGGGAACAAATGTTTGACCCAGGTTGGGTCTGATAGCTCTAAAAATCAACACATCTGACATCGATGTGGACCTAGTTTTTTAAATGGGTCCAATTTGGACCATCCCAAAATGGACCCAGACAAACTCGGATCGGACCCAACATAAGAAAACTAATTGATTAATATAAAGGAATTTAATAATAATAATAATAAGTGCTGCTCTCGTACGCAAAATCCTCCGTTAATTCAGATGTGTTGGACAACAAGGTCCTATCGCGAAGAGCATACCGGAGCCTCTCTCCCACGTGTCGACAATCCACAGCTGGAAGATTGTTGCCGGATTCAATGGTCGCCACGGCATCTGCTACCAGTCATTCTTCCTCGACCTCCTCTTTCCCAACGGCAAAAGCAGCTCTTCCGACAGCCGAAAATTAGATTCCGGCACCAATCTAGCTTCCCCCGGCATCCCGACCCCAACCGGACGTCAGATCCTGGATATGATAAGGGATTCTAGGTACCGTTTCTACTCCGACCATTGGAGGAGACTCTGTTTTGGGATTTAAACATTTGCGTCTGGTCCTAGAAAATGCACGGGAGATTGGCTCAGTCGCTAGGTCGGTCTCGGCTGAAGATTTGGCCCCCCTTGAGGATGACTTAGGTCCTCTCGATCACTCAGTTTCTAGGGATGAATTGGACCATGGATCTAATCCGCGTAGCTCATCATCCTCGGGCCCAATGTACGTCGCTGATATGTACCCCTGCGTAATTAGGGTGTGTTTGGATCGTGGAATTGAATGGTATTGAATTGTATTAGATAGGATTAACATCATTATTGCACAATGATTGTATGTCTAGAAATACCATAGTATTGTAGCCAACCGATCCCATGTTTTATATTTTTTTTTTTGGGGAAAACAATGGATTAAGTAAAATCATGTTTGGTGGACCATGTAAGTGTAATCAATGGACCAAATTCAAAACAAATGTCGTTCACTTGCACATATATAACCAAAATGTCATGTGTAAATGGTGTTTGATGATGTAGAAATCTAACTCACCTTCGCTGAGCTCCGAGCACTGGTGTCGAGCCCTATAAGCCTGTACAGGATGTAAACAAAGGAGACCCTGGCTAGAGCGGGGGACCCTCCGATGACAAAGTCAAGCTAAGAATCTGGGTCTAAGTAGTGTAGATGAGGGTTTAGGCGAGAAATTTTGCGTACTTGTTCCTGTTGGTGTGTCTCATATTTATAACTCCTGGTTAGAGTGATCGTATTTGTCATTCTTGGCACGACTTTGGCCATTAGGTGTAAATAGTGCAGTACTGACGTTGGCGGTTACCTTGCGATCGTGCGCCGGACATCACTCCTCATGTACGTCACTGGAGTTGATTCCTCAACATGATTGTACGCCACGTCCTCATCCGACCCGACCCTGAAGTCTAGGTCTTGCCTATAACAGTCTGAGCCCATAAGTGGGTCGAGCCTGGTCGCTCGTCGACAAGGGTCTGGTGGAAGGCAACAGATGGAGTGTGTAATGGCATCTTCTGAGTTCCAGGCTGATGTAAAAGTTCTACAAAAAAACTTGAAAGCTAAACATTGATCGTCGTGACTTAGTCGAAGTAGACGAGCTAATACCGTACCACAGGTTGGCTCATTTAACTCTGTTGTCCGACTTGCTTTGCGGTCGCTCAACCGACCGGGCCGAGCTTTATCCTCAATTGGGGTTGGCTCAAATTCTTCTACAACAGTGTATATAGATGAACCTCATGGATAAATGCATGCATCGATGTAGGGCCCACATGTGTTGTGGATTTCAAAATCCACAAAAATCCAGCATGGACCAAATGCATGCAATTCCATGGGGATTAAATGGAATTCCATCCAACCTTTCCTATCCTCTCCAAATGATGGATGAAACTGCAGGGAAACAAATGCATCTCACCTAGTCCCATCTATGAATGGATGTAACCATTTGAATACTCCCCTACGAAAGGGTTATAGCAGCAGTCAACATCCAACCAAGAGTACTCACAGCGACTTGATAATTAGAGTTGTGCCATTACAGCCCATCTACATGGTGGCCTACTATATCAATAGCCTCAATTAAATACACGTAAACCCGTTTGCCATGTATTCCATGGGAGGGAATTGCATCCTACCGTGCAGTCACCTCCAAATTAAATAAGTGAAATGAACTGAGAATGATGATACTGACGTCCACCTGCATGCCCTTGCTTCCAGTAAGAGAATGCAATAAAGCCAGGAAAGATAATGTAGGATGTCTATATCATCTACGAACTGCAAGTGAATGCTGCCCGAGTGTCGATCTGTGCTAATTCAACGGAAGGTTTTTACAAGATCGAAATTGTTCATGGTTTTTTTTTTTTTTTTTTTTTTGACTCGGTGACCATTGCCGACATTCAGTAAGTCCAAGTTGGAGTCATATACCGGTACTACTCGGGCGAATCGTGGTAATAGTATCACTCATTCAATGCTGAAACGGAGTCTACTTCCTGAGTCATTACGACTAAATGAGTCATCAAAGTATGATTGTTTCCCAGCTGGAGTGTATTGTATTTGTTATTGGAAGATCCGAGCCGACTGCAATCGGAGGACTATGATCTACTAGTCAGATCGGAGAGTCCGAGCCTCAGTATAATACGAGCGGATTGAGATGAGATAGGTCAAGCTCCCATTCTCAACCGTCTTCTTCCCAGAGGCAGTTACTGAAGAATACTTGAAGATGTACAATCAACTCCGAGCGGACATCCGTCATAAGGTGAAGAATAAATATCTGCGTCACTCACGAACGATCGGTAGTTTGGGGCAATGTTGTCACTTCGGTTTGACCGAGCCGAGGCATCTTCGAGAGTAAAAGTTCTACGCTCTAAGCGGAGAAACTGCCGTATAGGGATATGTCCCCTTATCTCGCCCACAGATACGTACGCCGCAACATATGCTCTGCGGATCCTGGGCAATATCTTCGTGATCCTCAGAATCCCACTGATCGTGCCGAGATTATCGAATGGGGATCGTGAAAGAAGTATAAATGTTACATCATTCTACGACTACAGGGACGCAACACGAGCATAGTCCCTCTTCTCTTCAACTTAAACCTGATTCCAGTGCCCTGACTTAGGCATCGGAGGGTCCCCCGGCTTAGCCAGGGTCTCCATTGCTCACAGTTTTTTGTGCAGGGAACCAGGTTCATTACCCGTCTGAGATACGGGAAAGGAGGGAGAAAGCTGATCGAATTTTGACCTCAACAGTATTCATTTTGCCTCCGTCATGACTTAGGATCCACAAGGTGTTACCAGCCACTGGGGCCACATGCCCATTGACTAGTGTTACGACCAAATAAGTTATGATTTCATCATTACTCTTAGTTGTGATCCTAAGCTTTGATTTTTAGTGTTGAATATGAGTCAATAGAAAATAATTTTCTTTTCTTTGTTCTAAATTCACAGTCAGATGGTTTCAGACACCACCATTCATTCATGTATGTTGTCCCGTGTATAGAGGTGGGCATCTGAGATCCGATCCGGTGGATCCGACCCGATCCAACCCGACTCAGTACCGTTCTGAACAGAACCAACGGCTTGGATCGACCTGATCAAGTCTGGCCACCTGGATCCGTTCGTCTTTCGGGTCGGGTGCGGATAGAGGTCTATCCGGACCGACCCGACCCGGATAGCCGAACCGAATGGATCCGGCCCGAACTGAACAGACCCGACCCGGCGGGTACTATAAATAGTCTTTTGATTTTTTACCCTAACCCCACTCCTCTTTCTTTCTTACCAAGTTACCCTACCGACCGAGCGCGCCTCTTTTCTTTCTTACCAAGTTACCCTACCGAACACTACTCTCCAGATCTTCTTCCTCTTTTCTTACCCTACTCCTCTCTAGTCTCCTCTTCTTCTTCAGCGCCCGCCGTCCGTCACTGTCCCCCCGAAGATTCCAAGATCTGGACCAGTGATGTTCATGATCTGTGGCTATCCTTCATCGGCTATCATCTAGAATGCCCACCAGGCACTTCTCTAGCAAGAAATCGGCATACACCCAGGCATGGTATTTATCTAGAACAGAAAATTAAAGATTCCATTTCCTGTGTACAGGGTTTGGCTAACACCACATGCACCAGCCTAATTATCTGGTGGGCTGCATGCCCGAAAATGGGCAGTTAAAAAAATGGCCAGTCATCCACACTCAACAACAGATGTGACCCAGCTGATGAATGACTGGCCTATTTTTATAACTGGGTGATGAACAACTATGAATTGGCACTCATGTGCCAGTGTGTAGGTGTGCATGTAGTAATATCAAAACACCAAAATGATCCCTGGGACTGATGGTAAGGAAAAAGCTCCAAGTGGTACTTTCAATTTTCTTTAGGGCTTGTTTGGGAGCTTGGAAAATAAAAGGGGAGAATGACGTCTTCTTTAGAAGTTGTTTTCCAAGAAAGCATTGGAGATAAAAACAAGTTTGGGAGAGTGGAAAATAATAGGGAATGGTTACATTTTCTTTGAAAGTTATTTTCCAAGTAAGCATTTGGAGACAAAAAAAGGGGGGGACTTTGAAAATACATCCTTTGAAAATGCTCTGGTAGAAAGTGAACTACCAATTAGGGAAAACGTCATTTTCTTATAAAGTATTTTCCACCCAAATATTTACCAAGCTCCGAAATCAGGCCCCTAGAAAATATGAAGAAATTTGGCTTGGAGACAAAAATCTGTGATGTTGGGGCCAATGAGATTTAGACTCAGAGCAGACAAATGATACCGAGTAATGACGTGCAATCTTTTCCCGCCGCCTTCATGAGCATATCAACACTTGAGAGAGGGAGAGATTAATCAGGAAAAAGTTCCACTGGCCAACAGAGCCTAGAAATCAAGTCATCCGTGTGAAAGTGAAGAAAAAAAACTCATCCGAACCTGGGCCAATCCGATCCGACTCGGTTTTCCTAACCGAGTCGGACTCGGATCGGTCCAGGTCAGCAGGGTTTAGGATTGGATTGGGTCAGAGGACCCGGACTTGGTCCCGGATCTGTCCGAGTTCGGGTCAGGCCATGCAGAACTCGGATCTGGTCGAGTTGGGCCCAATCCGATTTGACTTGGTCCGATGCCCAGCTCTACCCATGTAGCATAGTTCAAAACAAATGGACGGCTCCATTCTCGGGCCCTAGCGGGTGGTGGTGACATCCATATGCTTACCAGACTTGGATGATTGAGGGAGAAAAAAGCAAGCAATTTCGCATTGATTATAGAGTATACAAATTAAACTCTTTTTCACAAATGGTTGTATAGGCCTTTTATCTTTCTTTCTTTCTTTCTTTTTTTTTCTTTTTTTTTTTTTTTTTTTGCAGCGATTTTTTTAAGAGATTTGGACTATTCACACACAAGGCCCTCGATCCATGCTCAGTGTATATGCCATGCAAATGTGATTAATCATTGTGCTTGATTATGCATTTCAATCTATTTTTTTCTTCGTAGGCATCAAAATTTTAAGAGCTTTGGGCTATTCACAAACAAGGTCCTCAATCCGTCCTTCGGGCTATTTGACAAAATTCTTGAATATTGGCATCATGTGCATGTTGGCAAGTGGGGATGCTCGAGATTTGCTCCTCTCAACCTTCGTATTTTCTTGGGTCCTGTTTGGTTGCCACTTAACAATGATTTCATCCCATTTTATTCAACAATAATTATACATTAGAGAACATAATTTATATAGATTATGGTTTATCATGAATGCTTTTAATCCTTATCAAAATCTTTAATATACAATTACCATTACAGAGATGAGAACTGATTTTCAAGTGGTAACCAAACTGGGCATTAGTTTTCCTTTCCTTTCTTTTTCTTTTGAGTTTATTTTAGTGGCTGGATCTACTAAAAAGTTTTGTAGGATAAGCTTAACTTACAGAGCAATGTGTGAGGATCACCGTACGTCATGTTTTCAGGACATCAAATCTTCCAATCATGTGTACCCGTAATATTCTCTTTGGTGCCCAAAATTAGGTTGATCCAAAACTCAAGTGGGCCACACCACAAGGAACAGTTGGGATGATGACACGTTGTAAAAAAACCTATTGTGTGTTGGGCCTTGTATATATGCAATCCAATCCACTCCAAAGATGTGCCCAGCTATTATGAATGGACGCCTAAAAGATCAGGCCATTCTAAAACTTAGATCACAACACGTGATTTTAGAAGTTTTACGTATGATTTTACATGGTGTGGTTTATGAGTGAAGGAGAAGATGAGCGGGCACACATGATAAAGAAATTGGATTTTACGTAGATATACAGTGGCCCCCACATGTCTCTTTATAGTTTAAGCTTCCTGCAAAGCTTTATAGACCAACTGGCTTCACATTGTATAGTAATTTGAATGGCGACTTCATTATCTTAGACCTAATTAAGAGGAAGTCTAAGGTGATCAAGTCAATCTATCACATGGCGTGCGCACTGTATTGCTTCAGTCCGTAACTCCTTTGGTGATCCGAACCTTGTTATCGTCCCTACTTTTAATGTGAGAAGAGAGATAGCAACTCACTCTATAATGGATTGCCTACGGATACCAGCCTAAAGACGAAAAGAATTATATCAATGGTGTAAAGGGCCTGTGGCTGATCATTCGCATCAAGGGCTTGGATCACCGAACCATGGGAAGAGAGATAGTACGTTAGGCTGCAATTTGTACGAGTAGGCCAATAGTTCAGTGATCCAGACCGTTAGCATGGTGGACCTCAGACTGGATGGCCTATAGATATAAAAAATATTCTAGATGTGAAGATTCTAGCATGGAAATATTTGACCTTGTATTGGTTGAACTGTATTCCTTCATTTTCTTTCCTAACTGTCCGTTTATCATTCAGTTCAAACGGTTCTAGTAATTTCTTCACCAATTCATAAACACCGGTGGGTCATCCACAGTACACGTAGCATAGAGTAATTGTACATCCATTCAGACCGTCCAAATTGTGGACCTTTTTTTGGGGTCGAGCATATTCTGAAAATTACTCTCGCCGATGATCCTATCCTACAAATTGGTGGCCATCAATTTGGTGATTAAAAGGAAATAGTCAGTTCAAATTGCATGCGTGGCTGATATCGAATGGTATCATCTCTCAGTCTGTTTGATTTTGTATACTGAGATTTGATGTGGTCCCGATTGGCTCACATGTACCGCTGTTGCAATTGCTTCCGGGTTTGCCCCCACTATCAAATGTTCATTTTGCCATTGAAAGTGGTGGACAGGAGCATCAATCTGCAACTGCTGACAGGGTGACCAGAGAAGGCTCGATTGGAGGCAGAAATGATCCCTAAGAACCTTAAAACAGTCATATCTCGCAAATCAGAATGGATTTTTCACATATGATACATGATTTTAAATAGGGGTACTAAGCAATGAGAAAGAAATCAGAATCAAACTACAACTAAAACTCCTAGAATTCGTGACTTACTATAAATAGTAAACTTACTATTTATAGACGGTCATGATGTCTACTAGTGTGCAAGGTTTCATAAATAGTAAACTTACTATTATGGACGGTCGTGATGTCTACTAGTGCGCAAGGTTTTCGGCCAAAAATAGTAAGTGTCCTATTTGGCTTCACCAAACCGTTCTCCTAATTATTCTAAGTTCTTTTCACGTTGGACGCAACTCCTAAAGCCCGACAGATGAAGAGTTATAATCAAACTAAAACTTACTATTTATAGTAAAAATAAAATTAAAACAAGGAAACGACCGTTGATCCAGGAGTATTTTGCAAATCCGGCTTGCGCAACCCAACATAGTGGGGTTGGTTGGCTAAAGTAGCTCATTCTACCCCAAAATTATATATTTAACACCCGATAACTCATTCTAGATTATGAGATACGCCCGATCTAAGGTCCGACGGTCCGGATCACTTCTGTCATCAACCTGGCCTTTTCTGATCCATCTTGGCCATGAAACTGTCCGCGACCCGCTCTACATCAGTTAGTGCCCTAAATTTGATTACATTTTAATAGTCCGAAACTCACAACTTTGAACAAGTTTAGAGGTGCACAAATAACTTAACTTTCTGACTATTTCTATGCATATTCACACACATCACATTTGCATACCTTATGAGCCTAAGTTGAATAATTCGGCGCACAGACTTGGCTCAATGTCCCGCGAAGGAGCTCAAACTTGCTAAGGCGAACACCTTTCCATAATTTCAAGTTTAACGGCCCACTAACGAGTGATGTAAAGCTTATTTGGATAATCAGAGCATTTTTAGAATGAACTAAGTAGTGAAATTTTTTATATATGATTATTAGGGTTTAGATTAGCTATGTTTATAACATGACCTATTAGCAATTACCGAAAATGGTGATTTGATCCTAATCACCCTAAATCCTTTATTTTAAGCCTAAATATGGTAACTGATTGGGTTTATCTGATTTTCTAACAATAATGCTTGAGTATATATTAAGGTCTTGTGCAAAAATTTTACAAGACGTTACAAACTGGACGCATTAGACCGTTCATGATTAATTGTTTGCTATTTCATTCGTTAGCAGTAGTATGACAAATATACATGAGATGGATGGTATTAATTTTAGAATTTTCAAGTATCGGTTTATTTATTTAATTATTTGAATTGTTTAGAACTGAATAAGATTTCAATAGTAGGCTGCTTCGATTGAAGGATGATAACTAGTTAATTTTGTTTGAATAGTTGTAAATGTTTAAAAATGCATAGTTAATTGGTGCCAAGTGTTATATGTGCATGTAATTCGATAGATCATAATAAAACCTAGAATGCATATAATCATTGACTTTGATTAAGTTATATAGTTAATTATGTTACATACACTTAGTAATACATGAGTTACGAGCCAATGAGCTAAAACTCGAATATGAAGGTGCACAATCTGTGCTAAGATTTTGGAGGCATGACATTCGGGCACCTATTTCCCTTGGGAGCCACAAAAGTTTTGGATCAACATAATATTTTTGTTTTCCCTTCATCCAATGCCTGTGCTAACTTACCACACAAAATAGTGGGGACTGAGCACCTACCATTAAAAACTTCTTGGGAGTCACAGAAGTTTTGGATCAATATAATATTTTTGCTTTCCCTTCATCCATGTCTGTGCTAACTTTCCAACAGGTAGGATCTCAAATAAACAGTATAATGTCCTTGGAAGGTTTTAAGGGTAGACATCACTGTCCTCACTATTTCCTATGATATGATAGGGTCCGCTTGAGCTTTGGATCTACCTCGTTCTTTAGTTCATGACCTAAAATTATCCGTCCAAATGGATGAATAGTGTAGATAAAACATATGCATCATGGTACATCATGGTGGGCTCACAGGATTTGGTGACGTCACTTCAGTAGCGAGATAGCAACTTGAGCGATCAGCAGCTAATCCGCGTCAGTTACCAAAGTGGGAGAGGCAGCTGCCATAGAAGAAAACTTGAGGAACTCTCTTGATGAAGAAGAAAACAGAAAGGGTGTAAGTCATGGTTCTCTGCATCTTCTTCGCCTTAACTCTCACCTTTCCTTTCCGGCTTTCCTCTGCTCTCACATCGTATGAAGAACCTTATTTTTGCTCTCATGTATGGTCGAATGACAATTCGATAACTGACACCATCGACTATGGAAACGGCTCCTTGGTAAGGTTAATCTTTAAGACGGAGAGCTCTCATCCAGACAATCCGGTCTTAGCATGCGGATTCATCTGCACCAGCACCTGTGATTCCTATTACCTTGCAGTCGTTATTCTCAGAGAAATCAATACCAGCACAACTGATCCGCAAGAAGGCTTTCCAGGCCTAGTTTGGTTAGCCAACAGAGATAAACACATAAGAGAGAATGGGACGTTGACTCTGACCTCCAATGGAGATTTAGTACGGCAAGATTCAGATGACACCAAGGTCTGGTCTACTGACACGTCCGGTAAGTCCATTATCGGCATTATCCTTCAAGAAGATGGAAATCTTCAGCTCTACAGTAACGACTACACGGTTTGGCAGTCGTTTGATCACTCAACCGACACGTTACTCCCAGGTCAGAAGTTATATGAGGGCAGTCGGCTTATTGCCAGCTCTTCAGCTACGGATTGGAGCAGTGGCCAATACTACTCTGAGATGACTTCTAATGGTTTCGATGCATTTGTCCTAGTAGATGCACCGTTGATGTATGCTCAGTTCTTGAAACTTGTGTATGTTACAATAGCTTTTCTGGATCATATAGTGCAGAAAAATCCGGATAACAGAGGGTGTTCACCGAGAGCTCGATGTAACCGGTTACCAGTTTATGGAAGCAGACCCATAACCTGGGCGGGACTCTATGGTGAAAACCTTGTCCTAAACATTGAAAAAAGCAACTATAGTTTTAGGGTATCCCCAAAATCTGTCGTTAGATCCTATCTGTTCCTGAAGCTGGGTTTCGATGGGCATTTGAGGACTTACCGGTGGCAGAGAAATGGTGTTTTGAGAGAGGTTTATGATTACATAGTTCAAAGTTGGGATGACTGCCAGTATCCTCACGATTGTGGCGATTATGGAGTTTGAAGCAGAGGCGTCAAATGCAGTTGTCTGAAGGCATTGGATGGGTTGGACTACTTCAAGCGAAACAGAGGAACATTGCCAAGCCAGGGATGCTCTGAAATCACTCCCTTGTCTTGCTAGAGTCCATTAGATAGTCACTATCTTGTGGATTTTGGAAAACTTTCCTACTTCAATTTCATTGATTTAGGGGCTGTCATTCTGAAATTGAATGATTTAGAAGTATGCAAGAAGGCATGTTTGAGAAACTGCTCTTGCAAAGCTGCTTTCTTTAAATATGGCAGCGACACTTCCGATGGAGATTGCTATCTGCTGTCCAAGATATTGTCGTTACGAGCAAACCCAATACCAGGTTACGACTTTTACAATTCATCTGCATTCATCAAGATTCAACTCCCTTACCTAGCACCGACTCCTCAGCCGGTAAACAGTCCTGGGTTGGAGATTTCTCCACTTGTTATGTCCAGAAACAAAAAACATTTAGCTGCAATAATAGCAGGGTCGGTAGCATTGCTAGTTGTTTTTATTCTATCTGCTATCTGCATTGTGATTTCAAGGAAGAGGAAGAAGAAGAAAGAGAGGGAGGATGAAAGGGAATATTTCAAACAATTACTGGGAATGCCCCGGAGATTCTCTTATGAGGACCTGCGTGTTGCAACAGACGATTTCGGGGAAAAGCTTGGAGAAGGAGGATTTGGATCTGTGTTTAAAGGAATTCTGGAAGATGGCACCAAAATTGCAGTGAAACAATTGGAAAAAATAGGGCAAGGAATGAAGGAGTTCTTGGCGGAGGTTGAAACGATAGGCAACATCCACCATTTCAATGTGCAGAGAGATCTCACCGACTTCTAGTTTATGAGTACATGAACAATGGGTCCTTGGATCACTGGATATTCAATAGAAATATGAATCCAGTTCCAGATTGGCAGACCCGAAAGAAGATTATACTTGATATAGCAAAAGGGTTGGCTTATCTTCATGAAGATTGTCGGCAACGAATCGGTCATTTGGATATCAAGCCTCAGAACATTCTCTTGGATGATAATTTCAATGCCAAAGTTTCAGATTTTGGGTTGTCGAAGCTTATGGATAGAGATCAGAGCCAAATACAGACAACAATGAGAGGAACGCCAGGGTATCTTGCTCCAGAATGGCAACAGCTTAGGATTACATTGAAAGTAGACGTCTATAGTTTTGGAATCGTCGTTCTTGAAATTGTTTGTGGAAGGAAAAACTTGGATCGTTCTCGTTCAGAACAAAGCAAGCATGTGCTTAGGTGGTTGCAGGAGAAAGCCGAGGAGAACCGTCTGATTGACATCATTGATGGGTCGAGTGCAAATATGGAATTGCATAGAGAAGAAGCCATGAAGATGATTAAGCTGGCGGCATGGTGCTTGCAGGATGATCATACAAGGCCTCTGATGTCTATGGTGGTGAAGGTATTAGATGGAGCAATGGAAGTAGAGCCAGAGATCAGTAATGGATTTTCCAATGCCATGGCACATGATTCTACTACGAGCGCTGATTTTCACATCTTGTCGGATCCACCGCAGGCATCAGTGCTCTCAGCGCCTAGATGATGGAAGCTTATGGTTGTGTAAGGTACGAAGATTGGCAAGTCCAAGTACACGTTTGATTCCCTTCTGCTGGTGTTTGTGTGAACCATAAGTTCAAGTATTTGGCTTTTTAACTACTACTGTGTGTTTGGAATTATGCATTGCAATTGCTTTCAATTTTGTTTTTAAACCATACTTGTCGATTTGGTTAATGAATACTGTTATATTGTTGCTGTGTTTGGATGCAAAGTAGATTGAATTACCATCATTCTGTTTAATCCAGAGGAAAGAGCAGAAATTGATGAAATTTCCTAGTGTTTGTGGCGGGTAGTTATACTTAGAATTTTAATTGCATTTCTTCTAGTCCAATCCAACTCATCTGCGGCATTGAAAAGAGAGCCGAGTTAGATAGCTAAAATTGAGAATCATGTCCAAAGTAGACATCCATGGTTTGGGATGGTCTTCTTGAAATTTATGTGGTAATAAGAAATTCAACCTCTCTCTGTGATAATCGAGCACACATCAGCTTTGGCTGTTGGAAGCAGGGGTCAAGGAGAACCACATCATTTGATATCATAATGGGTCGATTGTGATTGCTGATGGATCATGTTCTGAAAATTTACCACCACCTATGATCCTAAGCTTGTGTTAGCCATCAAATGAGTGGTTAAAATTAGGAAATGGTCATTCATTCAACTAATGGCTTGTACGGGATTGTGTTGTCGCCCAGGCGGATTGATTTTTCAAAGTGCTCCATCAAAATACGACTGGGATTTTACCGTCTGGATTGACTCATGCACATTCGTTGCCCCTACTGTAGTTTTATCAAGGTTTGGCTTAGCATCGAATTTTCAGATTGCTGTGGAAAGTGGTTGACATGAGCCCCAATCGGTATCTTGCTGGGAAAGGGATGGTCAGCTGAGACTGTTCGAGAGATAACCCCTATCATGGACGGTCCACACTTTAAAAAAACGCATTGTCCAATCAGTTTGTTGTGGGAACTTAATTGGTTGATTGGATTCATCCAGCAAGGGCCACTATATGGACAGTGTAAGTGCAATTCACCATCTCCCAGAAGGTGGGTGTGATTTAATGTTGAGTCGTCAAGATATATGACTCGGCTGGGTGACTCAGTCAACTAGAGTAGACATGCAATAAAGTAGAATGTTCAGTATTTTGCAAAACGCAATATATATACTCGGCATTTCAGCTGGTATGAATGGGTCCCATGGCTACCATTAGTCAGTTGAGACCCATGCTCAAACCATAGGATTTCATGATTTGCAGATAAGCGGTTAAAATGAGAAACATATACCCAGGCTTTGGATTCAAGGTAAAAATAAGTCACAAGACTGGTGGGTAGGGATGGAAATGGCGAGGCTAGGGGCGAGCTGGGCTTGCTAGTGAAGCCCACACCACCTCCAGTGGCAGTGAAATGACGTGGCATATTTTGATCGGCCAGCTGTATATTGGCCCGCAGCCTTGTTTAAAAGTTTTCAGGGACGAGGATTAGCTACTGACGCGGTAGTAGCCAAATTGTCTACTGAAGTGACGTCACCATGTTATGTGGGCTCCACCATGACGTATGTGTTGTATTCACACTGTACATCTATTTGGAAAGATCATTTTAAGGGATGATCCGGTGGGGTTTTTCCTCCCCAGGTTAGAAGAGTAGAGAGAGTTGTTCGACCAGTTGAGTGGATCTCAATTGATTGAGGAGTCTGCTCGATCAATAAAGGAGTAGACAAAGCAGGTTAGAAGAGTAGACAAAGCAGTCCACCAGTCGAGAAAGATCATTTTAAGGGATGATCCTGGTGGGGTTTTTCCTCTCCAGGTTAGAAGAGTAGACAAAGCAGTCCACCAGTCGAGTGGACTGCTCGATTGATCAAGGAGTCTGCTCGACTGGTCGAATGGTACTCGACTCAAAGTACAACGAGTTTTGGTTTGGAAATTCCAATGTGTTTAACCAGTCGAGGGAGGTGCTCGACCGGTCGAGGGGGCCGCTCGACCGGTCGAGGACCCTGCTCGACTAGTCGAGGTTACGCAAATTCGAGTCCAAATTTTGTGCGGACTACATAAATTTGAGGCGATTTTCATAGATGTGCGGAAAGGAGTTTCCTAAAATATAAATATGGGTCCCTAGGGCTGTTCTAGGGGATGCAAGAGAATTTTCTAAAGTTTTGCAATGGTTTGCTAAAGGGTTTAGGGCTATCAAATGTGTGTGTGTGTGTGTGTGTGAGAGAGAGAGAGAGAGAGAGAGGAAGCTTGTGGAAGGGAAGTTCCGCTCGTAGAGGTGATCTATGTTCACTCCCCAAATATAGGGTTGTGATGTAGTAATAAACTCGGTGAGACCGAGGTCGAATCCACAGGAACTGAAACCTGTACGTGATCTGAAACTAACTAGAACTAGAACTAGAATAAGATGAATTCTAAATCAAGTGTAAATATGAGAATAATGGTAGAAATATTAATCTAAAACTGGTGAATTTTACAGGTAGGAAACTAGGGTGCCAAGGATCCATTTGTAGCAATTGGGAAGCTACCTTGCATTGATTTGAGGACACAACTGGAATCAGAATCCTATCATATCCAATTGGTAGAAGAGATTTGTCAGATCTCTGAACTTCTCATGGATCTAATCCTTACCAGATAAGAATGGTGAAGATTTGGAAGTGACTCCGTCACCTAACCATGCCTAGGAGACTATGGCAAACAACAGCAATTTACCAATCTCACAACCAATTATGAGATATTTATGAAAGTTAGGAAAGGTTCCATCACCCAACCATGCCCATGTGACAATGGTGAACAACAGGGTTCCCCAGTTCACAATCTCAATAATAAAAAGAACATACTTAAAGATATCGCAGATCCATTGTAATTTAAGTCACAATAAACCATTAAAAACTAAAAGCATACCTTAATAATCAAATTAAATTCATAAGGCTCAACAAGATATGAATCAAAACAAGCAACCATCCTAATCAGGCTACAAGTTTCATCTCTTAGCCCTAGCTAAGAGGTTAGCTAACCACAGGCATGATTAACTACTTCTTAAAAGAAAAGACAGAAAAACTAAAAACAAACTCTAATCTCTCTCTTGTGCTTCACGTCCCCCACCAGCTCTGGAAAATTGCCTCCATTTCTTCTCCTTCTCACGTCTCTTTATAGCCATCAGAGGGGCGGTGGAGAGGAGTTTCCTTCTCTGTTAAAGTCGGTGCGGGCGTTTTACATGCGTAACAGAGCTTACGCTAGACGTTGGTGGGCCCCACTTCTTGGTGTCGGGTGAAAGATCCATGTCGTCCATTGAAATCTCCTCGAAAAACTGTTCAAAAAGGGATGGTTTTGGATTCAAAACGTGGTAGCCCATGAGATCTTTCTTCTGCCTTTCATCTTGCGTCCAACGACTAGGATCTTTCGATATCTTGCATGGGATCAAACTGACACCTAGGCGAGAATCAAGTCCCCTCTATGGTTCCATTGGACGGTTTGGATCGTGGATACAGCGACGATCAAGATCATATAGTGGGCCACGGAAGTCGGCAGTGCGAACGCACGTCTCTGCGTAAACAAGGACGCTGTGATGATCGGTGAGTCCCACAGATTCATTTTCGATGAAATCCACCATGTCCATTGAGTTCCTGGCGAAAAATCATCTGGGAAGGTGTGATTTTTGTCAAGTTGGAGTGGCCCTTTGTATCAAATCCACACACCGTTCATCTTGTGTTTAAACGGTTAAAAACCGATCTACGTTGTCCTATGGAATTCCATCACCTAGGCGTAGGTTGTGGCCCCACTTTGGATCATATGGACGGATCAGATCATCCATTTGCATGATGGGTGGGGTCCACTAAAGAAAATCGGCGGACGCTGGTGCGTTCGCTGTTCTTGCGCAAGAAGAAAGACGAGTCAGCTCGTCTTTGACCGGGCTGACCGTTTGGTGTACGTCCAATGCATGTACGCACTATGCACACGCAAGTGCATGTGGGGTCCACTATGATGTATATACAGAATCCTCTCCGGTCATTCATTTTGTCACCTTACTCCAGACGTTGAGTTCAAAATTGAAGCAAATTTAGATATCAGGCAGGCCCCAATTCACCGATCTATGGGCTGATATGTCCGTTGGCCCACTTTTGTATGGATCCATGAGCTGAAATTTGACGTGTACGGATCATTTGTGGTCCTCAGGCAATGTATGAAATTTGAAGCCGATCAGATGGTGGAAACCCTGTGATCTTGCGTTCTGGCTGACTTCCAGGCCACTTGAGCTTCAGTTTCTCGATTTTCTCGGATCTCGGCCGTGTAAAATCATCAATCTTAATCCCTAGGAGTCCGTTCCTTGCCTTGGTGACATTGGAGCATCAAATCCACGCTTTTAATACTCTTTTTTCAGTCAATGCTCCTAATTACATCCTGCAACAAAGACACGATTAAAATATTTCATTAAGCAAGTCATGTTCGTAAATCTATGTAATAACTGGTGTCTAATATGCAATATTTGACCCTCAATAATTTACTGTGCACTCGACATCTCAGTGCTTCTACGTCCTCGTAATCGGTGAGATCTATCCGTTTTTCTTTATTCTCTTATTGTTTATCCACTCCTGCGTGAGCGAAGAAGCTTTGATCCAAGCGGTGTGTGTTTGTGATCGGTTATAACGTTCTACTTCATAGTGAATTGTTGCTTTGGACGAGGTCCCGTGGTTTTTACCTCTTTGAGGGTTTTCCACGTAAAAATCTCTTGTGTCGTATAGTTTGTTCTTTGATTTATTTCATTGCTTTATTATATCCCATAATTCTGGTGTTTTGGGAGGTTAGATCCTAAGGTTTTGTGCAACGGCCCCCAACAAAGTGGTATCAGAGAGGAAATAACAAAAAGGGCGGGAAGGCCCGAGATAAATCAAGAGGTAAGTCGAGCGTCAGAAATGATGTTGAATGCTGAAATTGTTGCAAGAGGGGTCACTACAAGCATGAATGTTGTAATAAGAAGAATGACAAGAAAGGAAGTGGAAAGGAGAAGGAAGATAAATCAGACTCTACTATGGTCGCTTCAGATGGTGACGTTATAGTTATTCTTTCAGCAGATCACGATGTTTGTCTCATGGCTACGAGTCAGGACACCGACTAGGTGATAGACTGGGGAGCCTCATTTCATGCGACTCCATGCAGGGACTTCTTCACAAGCTACAAGTCAGGTGACTTTAGGACCGTGAATATGAGAAATTATGAATATCGAAGATCGTATGGATCAGTGATATTTGTGTGAAGACCGATGTGGGCGGCACATTGGTTCTCAGGGATGTGAGACATATCCCAAACCTTCGCCTCAACTTGATGTCGACGGGAAGGTTGGATGATGATAGCTATGAAAGCCTATTTGTTGGTGGGTGCTGGAAGCTCATTAAGGGTTCATTGATCGCAGCCAGAGGAAAGAAGTGTTGCACCCTTTACAAGGCAAGTGTCAGTGTGTGCAATGGTGGGTTGAACGCGGCGGAAGATTCAGCTATTGACCTGTGGCACAGCCATCTATGTCAAATGAGTGAAAAAAGGGCTTCAGCTACTAGCAAAGAAGCAGCTCCTTCCAGAAGTGACAGTTATACATCTCAAAACCTGCATTAACCGTTTATCAGGGAAATAGCATAGAGTTTCAATTGTTAAAACTGCTTCTCATGTTTATAAATTGCATGCATTAGATTTGGTTTATTCCGATGTTTGTGGTCCGATGAGGACAAAAACCTTGGGTAGGGCATTGTATTTTGTCACTTTTACAGATGATACATCTAGGAGGGTTTAGGTTTATGCTTTGAAATCCAAGGACGAGGTCTTTGGTATGTTTAAAATGTTTCATGCTATGGTCGAGAGAGAGACAAGTAGATCATTAAAGTACATCCACACTGACAATGGTGGTGAATACATTGGTGAACAGATGATTCCCAATACCCCCCAGCATAATGGTGTGGCTGAGCGAATGAATCGCACCATTGTAGAGACAATCAAATGCATGTTATCCCATGCGGAGTTGCCCAAGACGTTCTGGGGAGAAGCAATGCACACGGCATTGTATTTGATAAACAAGTCTCCATCAGCCCCGTTGAATGAAGAAGTACCTGAGAATGTGTGGACTGGACAAGATCCATCGTACAGTCATCTCAGGGTGTTTGAATGCGGGGCATCCGTTCACGTACCAAAGAACGAGAGGTCCAAGCTCGATACAAAGATCAGGCAATGTGTGTTCTTGGAGTACGGTAATAAAAAGTTCTGCTACAGATTGTGGGATCCGACTGAGAAGAAGCTCGTCAGAAGCAGAGATGTGGTTTTCTTTGAAAACCAATGTATTGGAGACATTTGTAAGCCAGAAAAGACGCAGCCTAGTTCAGGAGAGATAGATGATATGGATCCGGTTATTCCTCCCGTGGTGCCTAATAACGGGGGAGTACAGCAAGGTGCAGAGGACGAGGGAGTTCCTACAGAAGATGAACGGGGGGAGTAGCCCCCACCTGATCCACCTGTTGAGCCATGGGTGAGGAGGTCATCTAGGGACAGACATCCATCCAAGAGGTATTCGCCGCATGAGTACATTATGCTCACTGATGGGAGAGAGCCTGAAGATTATTCTAAGGCTCTAGCCGACGATCATAAGGGGGAATAGTTGAAAGCTATGCAAAAGGAGATGAAATCCTTGCATAAGAACCACACTTATGATATGGTGAAATTGCCTAAGGGCAAGAAAGCTTTAAGTAACAAGTGGGTATTCAAAAAGAAGGTTGAGCAGAAGAATCCACAAACGAAGTTCAAGGCCAGACTTGTGGTGAAAGGGTTTAGTCAGAGGAAAAGCATAGGCTTCGAGGAGATATTCTCACTAGTGGTGAAGATGACATCCATACGGGTGTTGCTTGGATTGGTGGCTAGCATGGATCTGGAGATAGAGCAGTTAGATGTTAAAACTGTCTTTCTCCATGGTGACCTGGAAGAAGAGATCTACATGCATCAACCAAAGGGGTTCGAAGTCAAAGGCAAAGAGCATATGATATGTACGCTAAGGAAGAGCTTGTATGAACTGAAACAAGTTTCAAGGCAATAGTACAAGAAGTTCGAGTCATTCATGTTAAGGCATGAGTATGACAAAACGGAGTCAGACCACTGTGTGTTCACGTGCAAGTTCTCAGATAGTGACTTCTTAGTTCTGCTGTTATACGTTGATGACATGTTCATCATAGGAAAAGACATCAAGAAGATTGACAGGTTGAAACAGGAGTTGGGCAAGTCGTTCGCGATGAAAGACTTGGGCCCAACTAAGCAGATCCTAGGAATGGAGATAACTCGTAACAGAAGCAACAGGAAGCTTTGGCTATCACAAGAGCGGAATATTGAGAAAGTCCTAGAGCGGTTCAATATGAATGCAGTGAAGCCGGTCAGTACTCCACTGAATGGTCACTTCAGATTGAGCGACAAACAATGTCCTAAGATGAAGGCAGAGGTGGATGAGATGAGGAAGATACCTTACGCGTCAGCGGTAGGAAGTTTGATGTATGTTATGGTGTGTACGCCTCCAGACATAGCATATGCTGCTGGTGTTGTCAGCCGGTATCTTGCCAATCCTAGCAAAGAGCATTGGGAGGCGTGAAATGGATACTGCGGTATCTAAGAGGCTCATCCAGGTTGAGCATATGCTATAGTGACGAAAAACCTGTGTTAGAGGGCTACATAGATGCAGATATGACAGGTGACATAAACTCCAGGAAGTCTACATCGGGGTTCATGTTCACGTTCACGTTCACATTTGTAGGGGGAGCGGTCCCTTGGTAGAGTAAGCTACAGAAGGTCGTAGCATTGTCGACAACAAAAACTGAGTACATTGTAGTCATAGAGGCATGTAAAGAGATGCTTTAAATGAAGATGTTCTTACAAGAACTTATCCTGAAGCAGGAGTAGCACGTGGTCTTGCGGCAGTCAAAGTGCTATACACTTGAGCAAGAATCCAAGTCAGCACTCCAAATTGAAGCACATAGAGATTCGGTATCACTAGATCAAGAATACTTTGGAACAAAAGATGTTACAGCTTGAAAAGGTTTGCACGGACGATAACGGGTCAGACATGATGACCAAGGCATTGCTCAAGGGCAAGTTTGAGGTTTGTAGAAACCAGGCTAGCTTGAAGAAGATAAATTCCTCCTGAGTCGGAAAGGGGAAGATTTGATGGGATTTTTCCTCCCTAGGTTAGAAGAGCAGACAGAGCTGCTCGACCGGTCGAGTGGTACTCGACTCAAAGTACAACGAATTTTGGTTTGGAAATTCTGAGGTGCTCAACCAGTCGAGGGAGGTGCTTGACCGGTCGAGGATTCTGCTCGACTAGTTAAGGTTACGCAGATTCGAGTCCGGATTTTGTACGGACTACGTAAATTTGAGGCGATTTTCACAAAGGTGCGGAAAGGAGTTTCCTAAACTATAAATATGGATCCCTAAGGCTGTTTTAGGGGATGCAAGAGAGTTTCTTAAAGCTTTGCAAGGGTTTGCTAAAGGGTTTAGGGCTATCAAAGGTGTGAGAGAGAGAAAGAAAGAGAGAGGAAGCTTGTGGAAGGGAGGTTCTGCTCGTAGAGGTAATCTACTGTGCACTCGACATCTCGATGCTTCTACGTCCTCGTAATCGGTGAGCTCTCCATTTTTCTTTATTCTCTTATTGTTTATCTACTTCTGCGTGAGTGAAGAAAGTTTGATCCAAGCGGTGTGTGCTTGTGATCGGTTATAACGTTCTACTTCATAGTGGATTGTTGCTTTGGACGAGATCCCGTGATTTTTACCTCTTTGAGGGTTTCAACGTAAAAATCTCTTGTATCGTGTGGTTTGTACTTTGATTTATTTTATTATTTTATTATATCTCATAATTCTGGTGTTTTGGGAGGCTAGATCCTAAAGTTTTGTGCAACGGGCCCCAACAAATCCAAGGCATTAAGCAAATGCTAAGTTCAAGTGGATCCCATCATAGAAAAAGTTGGGATTGAATTCCTACCATTAAAAACTTCTTTGGGCAACAGAAGTTTTCGATCAAGCTGATATGTGTTTTCCCTTATTCCATGTCTTTGTTAACTTATAAACAAGTTGGATCTCAAATAGCCTTAAGAAGGTTTCAATGGTGGATGTCACTATCCCCACTATTTTCTATGGTGGGGTCCACTTGAACTTTGGATCTCCTCGTTCTTTGGCTCATGCTCTAAAATGATTTCTACAAATGGATGGATGGTGTGAATACCACACATGTGCCATGGTGGGTCCAGAGAACATGGATACCACACTCGCGTCTTGCTACTGTCGAGTTCAATAACTAATCCGCGTCCCTGCCCGTTTGGCGAATGACATTATGAAGGATCAGGTGCGATGGGATTCAAAAAACGTAATTATTACACATGACACGGATTGTCCCTGTTACCATGGGATAAGCTTAATTCCATGCTATGTTTGTAATACGATGGTACATTGAATGGATATACCCACCATCATTTGCAACTATTGAAAATAACACATGTGTTATATGCAAACCGTTCATCTATTTTGTAACCTCATTTTATGGCATGGGATTAAAAATGAGGCAGATCTAAAACTTATGTGGCCCCAAAAAAGTCTTTAACGGTAGGTATTCAATCCTCGTTGCTTTCTACGATGGGGTCCACTTGAGCCTTAGATCTACCTTATTTTTTGACCCATGCTCTAAAACGATCTCAAAATATGGGTGGATGGTGTGGATATAGCCCACACATCATGGTAGAACCTACACAACTTGCTAACATTGAGTGGAATTAGCACGTGACCCAATGCAATTCCATCTAATCTAATTCCGAGCTTTTCCATTCTTACCAAACATTAAGTGTAATTGGCACGCACCAAATCCAATTCCATCTCACCTAATCGCATCTAATGCCATGCGCCAAACAGCCCCTCAGGAATCAACCGTCGTCTTTTACCGACGCGGAGAGATACTACGTTGAAAATGTCTCTCAACTCTAACAAGTTGCATCATAAGTTGCTGTCCGCATGGAGGACCACTTCCAACCTATTAAGTGAATGTAAAATCCAACCTTTTAAATAGGTTTTTCCACCATGATGATTAGTTGGTACAAATTTCATCCCCATCCACTCACTAATTGGCCCACAACTTAGAAAACCATCTGGCCATTGATAAATCGCAACCTAAAACTGTAGATAACTGGATGTAGCTGATTTTTGGCACAAGGGGGATTTCATGAAGGGGCGAACCTGTTGGAATTTGGACGGGTTGGATATCACATGCACAAGTTGGGAAGGTGGGTCCTAACTTGTATGCCCGCCAGTTGGACGTGAGATTTCACTGCAATGGATGCTCCAACCTAAATAAAGGGTATGAATAAATACATCACGCTGGGCTTCACACAGCTTCATGTCGTAATCTGCAGGGGTGGGTCTAACTGTCGTAATCTCGTATGCGTATTCTTTGTTGCCACGTGGAAGAGGTAGATGCCATTGATGAAAACATGGACTGTAGCAGGTTTTTATTATTCATACGCATGCGCACAGAAAACATCCACATTTTCAACCGCCCATTTCGTGGTACGACTTTCATTCGGCCGCGATCCGGAAAACATGCTTCACTGATGACTTTACCCGGCCTCTTGGCAAACATTAGTTAACGGCTGAAAACGAAAATTATCAAACGGTCTATATTGAGCAGAAAAATCTTCACAATAGAATTAAGGAAGGACGGTTTGGATTCATGGAAAAAATATGACAGGTACGGTAGCCAAATACATGCAGAAAGCTGCCATACTCCCTCATGCAACTAAAAGTGGGAACGGATTGGCTACTCCCCCTGACACCAGCCAATGGCTGATGGTCGGTGCTATGTGGGCCCCAACATGATGTATGTGTTTCATCCATGCCATCCATCTGTTTTTACATATCATTTATTGCTATGAGACAAAAAATTAGTATATCCAAATCTCAAGTAAACCACATTAGAGGAAACAGTGTTGAATGAGGGTTGACCATTAAAAATATTTTGGGGGCCATAATAGTTTTGGTTCAAGATAATATTTGTTTTTCTCTTCATATGGGCCTGTATGACCTAATTAACAGATTAGATGTCAAATAAACAGTATAGTGGGCCTTAGGAGGATTTTAATGGTTGATATCCAATCACCATTGTTTTCATGTGGTGTGGTCCACCTGAGATTTATATCCCTATGATTTTTGGGATAAAGCAATAAAATGATCTGTAGAAATGGATGAACAGAATGGATGAAACACATACATCATGGTGGGGCCCACAGAGCACCGACCACCAGCCCCGGAGCTGGTGTCAGGGGGAGTAGCCAATCGGTTTCCACTAAAGTCTAAAATAAGAGAAAATGACCACTGTAGACAAAACCTTTTACCCAGCGGTTTCTATGAAAGAATACAAACTTTAGTTACCAATCTAGACTAGCACGTGCGGACAGCGACTTTGAGGACGAAACTACCCCTCCTTTCACGGAAACGGATTGGGTACTCCCCCTGCCACCGGCCAATGGCTGATGGTCGGTGGTCTGTGGGCCCCACCATGATGTATGCTATTCATCCATGCCGTCCATATATTTTTTCATATCATTTTATGGTATACGACCAAAAATGAGGTATATGCAAATCTCAAGTGTACCACATTACAGGAAACAGTGTTGAATGAGCGTCGACCATTAAAAACTTTTTGGGGGCCCACTGTGATGTTTGTGAGAATTCCTCCCCGTCTAAGTTCATTCATAGGTCACAAAGACCTGGATGAAGAAGAACAACAAATTTCATAATGATCCAAAACTTCTATAACCCCTAAAAGGGTTTCAATGGTAGACGTTCAATTCCCTATTGCCTTTTACAGTGTGGTCTACTTGATAGTTAGATCTATCTTATTTTTAGCCTCAAGCCTGAATATGAGCTCGCCAAATAGATGGACGGTTTGGATATAACACAGACCTCATGATGGGACCCACAAAAGGCGGTAGGGATTACAACAGCAAAAGAAAAAAAACCAAAAAAAAAAAAAAACCAGGAACTTATAGCTACGGATTATAACCGTAGCTATAATCGTAGCTACAGGTTACTTTCAAAAAAATTCTCTCTTCTTTTTTTTCATTTATTTCATTATTCATTTAACAGGAATATCTTCTAAACTAAAATTAGTTACTTGACGTACCACATATGATTTTGGGGTAAGAGAAGCTACTTTAGCCAACCAACCTAGTTATTTTCCAAGATTCTATTAGGTCGATGGTTGAAAATACATTTCATTCACTTCGCTGTCAATTTCAGTCACTTCGCGGTCAAACTAGAAATTGAACGGGACAAATATGAAATTGAGTAGGCAAATTAAAAATTGAGTGAGGCAAGGTAGGAATTGAGCGAGGGAACCTAAAAATTGAGAGAGGCAAGGTAGGAGTTCAGCGAGGGAATCTAGACATTGAGCGAGATAAACTAGAATTTGAGCGAGGCAACGTAGAAAATGAGCGAGGGAACCTACGATTTGAGATAGGCAACCTAGGAATTGAGCGAGGGAAGTTAGAAATTGAGCGAGGGAAGTTAGAATTTGAGCGAGGGAACCTAGAAATTCAGCGAGACAACTAGGATTTGAGCGAGGGAAGCTACAAATTGTGCGAGGGAATCTAGAAATTGAGCGAGGCAACCTAGGATTTGAGCAAGGCAACATAGGAATTGAGCGAGGGAACCTAGGAAATGAGCGAGGCAACGTAGAAATTCAGCGAAGAATCCTAGAAATTAAGCGAGGGAAGCTAGAAATTAAGCGAGGGAACCTAGAAATTCAACGAGACAACCTAAGATTTGAGCGAGGGAAGCTAGAAATTGAGCGAGGGAACCTAGAAATTGAGTGAGGCAAGGTAAAAATTCAGCGAGGAAACCTAGGATTTGAGCGAGGCAACCTAAGAATTGAGCAAGGGAAGTTAGAAATTGAGCGAGGGAAGCTAGAATTTGACGAGGGAAGCTACAAATTGTGCGAGGGAACTTAGAAATTGATCGAGGCAACCTAGAATTTGAGCAAGGCAACCTAGGAATTGAGCGAGGTAACCTAGGAAATGAACGAGGCAACGTAGAAATTCAGGGAGGAATCCTAGGAATTAAGCGAAAGAAGCTAGAAATTAAGTGAGGGAACCTAGAAATTCAGTGAGACAACCTAGGATTTGAGCGAGGGAAGCTAGAAATTGAGCGAGGGAACCTAAAAATTGAGTGAGGCAAGGTAGAAATTCAGCGAGGAAAGCTAGCATTTGAGCGAGGCAACCTAGGAATTGAGCAAGGGAAGTTAGAAATTGAGCGAGGGAAGCTAGAATTTGACGAGGGAACCTAGAAATTCAACGAGGCAACCTAGGATTTGAGCGAGGGAAGCTACAAATTGTGCAAAGGAACCTAGAAATTGAGCGAGGTAACCTAGGAATTGAGCGAGACAACGTAGAAATTGAGCGAGAGAACCTAGGAAATGAACGAGACAACATAGAAATTCAGCTAGGAATCCTAGGAATTAAGCGAGGGAACCTAGAAATTGAGTGAGGCAAGGTAAGAATTCAGTAAGGCAACATAGGAATTGAGCGAGGGAGGCTAGAAATTGAGCGAGGCAACCTATAAATTAAGCGAGGCAACTTAGCAATTGAGTGAGGGAACCTAGGAATTGAGCAAGGCAACCTAGGATTTGAGCGAGGCAACTAGGATCTTTCTTCTCTGAGGGCTTTGGATTCAACGATTTTTAAGAGCAAGAGAGAGAAAAGAAGCGTTGAGATAATACCTTTCGTCATAATCTCATCTACTGGAAAAGGGGGCCCTCTTGGTCACTTAAAGAGATTTGTAGGTTCCGTCGCTCAATTTATAGGTTCCTTTGCTCAATTCCTATGTTGGCTCGCTCCAATTTCTACGTTGCCTCACTCAATTCCTAAGTTGCCTCGCTCAATTCCTAGCTTTTCTCGCTTAATTCCTACGTTGCCTCGCTCAATTTCTAGGTTCCCTCGCTCAATTTGTAGCTTTCCTCGTCAATTCCTACGTTCCCTCGATTGCCTCGCTCAAATCCTACGTTGCCTCACTCAATTCCTAGGATTCCTCGCTGAATTTCTACGTTGCCTCGCTCAATTCCTAGTTTCCCTCGCTCAATCCCTACGTTGCCTCGCTCAATTTCTAGGTTGTCTTGCTCAAATCCTAGGTTTCCTTGCTCAATTTCTAGCTTCCCTCACTCAATTCTTAGGATTCCTCGCTAAATTTCTATAAAGCCTAGCTCAATTCGTAGGTTCCCTCGCTCAATCCCTATGTTGCCTCGCTCAATTCCTAGGTTGCCTCGTTCAAATCCTAGGTTGTCTCGCTCAATTTCTAGGTTCCATCGCTCAATTCGTAGCTTCCCTCGTACAAATTCTAGGTTGTCTCGCTGAATTTCTAGGTTCCCTCACTAAATTTCTACGTTGCCTCGCTCAATTTCTAGGTTCTCTCGCTTAAATCCTAGGTTGCCTCGCTGAATTTCTAGCTTCCCTTGCTTAATTTCTACCTTCCCTCGCTGAATTCTTACATTGCCTTGCTCAATTTCTAGGATCCTTCTAGCTTCCCTCGCTCAATTCCTAGGTTACTTCGCTGAATCCCTACGTTGCCTCGCTCAATTTCTAGCTTCCCTCGCTCAATTCCTACGTTGCCTTGCTCAATTTCTAGCTTCCCTCGCTCAAATCCTAGGTTGTCTCGCTGAATTTCTAGGTTCCCTCGCTTAATTTCTAGCTTCCCTCGCTTAATTCCTAGGATTCCTCGCTGAATTTCTACGTTGCCTCGTTCATTTCCTAGGTTCCCTCGCTCAATTCCTACGCTGCCTCGCTCAAATCCTAGGTTGCCTCGCTGAATTTCTAGGTTCTCTCGCTCAAATTCTAGCTTCCCTCGCTGAATTTCTAACTTCCCTCGGTCAATTCCTAGGTTGCCTCGCTCAAATCCTAGGTTTCCTCGCTGAATTTCTACCTTGCCTCGCTCAATTCCTAGGTTCTCTCGCTCAATTTCTAGGTTCCCTCGCTCAAATCCTAGGTTGTCACGCTGAATTTCTAGGTTACCTCGCTTTATTTCTAGCTTCCCTCACTGAATTTCTACGTTGCCTCGCTCATTTCCTAGGTTTCCTTGCTCAATTCCTACGTTGCCTCGCTCAATTCCTAAGTTGCCTCACTCAATTTCTAGGTTCCCTTGCACAATTTTTAGCTTCCCTCGCTCAAATCCTAGGTTGCCTCGTTGAATTTCTAGGTTCCCTCGTCAAATTCTAGCTTCCCTCGCTCAATTCGTAGGTTGCCTCGCTGAAATCCTAGCTTTTCTCGCTGAATTTCTACCTTGCTTCACTCAATTTCTAGCTTCCCTCGTTCAAATCCTAGGTTGTCTCGTTGAATTTCTAGGTTCCCTCGCTTAATTTCTAGCTTCCCTCGCTTAATTCCTAGGATTCCTCGCTGAATTTCTACGTTGCCTCGTTCATTTCCTAGGTTCCCTCGCTCAATTCCTACGTTGCCTCGCTCAAATCCTAGGTTGCCTCGCTGAATTTTTAGGTTCTCTCGCTCAAATTCTAGCTTCCCTTGCTGAATTTCTAACTTCCCTCGGTCAATTCCTAGGTTGCCTCGCTCAAATCCTAGGTTTCCTCGCTGAATTTCTACCTTGTCTCGCTCAATTCCTAGGTTCCCTCGCTCAATTTCTAGCTTCCCTCGCTCAAATCCTAGGTTGTCACGCTGAATTTCTAGGTTCCCTCGCTTTATTTCTAGCTTCCCTCGCTGAATTTCTACGTTGCCTCGCTCATTTCCTAGGTTCCCTCGCTCAATTCCTACGTTGCCTCACTCAAATCGTAGGTTACCTCGCTCAATTTCTAGGTTCCCTCACACAATTTGTAGCTTCCCTTGCTCAAATTCGAGGTTGCCTCGCTGAATTTCTAGGTTCCCTCGCGTAAATTCTAGCTTATCTCGCTCAATTTCTAGCTTCACTCGCTCAATTTCTACCTTCCCTCGCTCAATTCCTAGGTTACCTCGTTGAATTCCTACGTTGCCTCGCTCAATTTCTAGGTTCCCTCGCTCAAATCCTACGTAGGAATTGAGCAAGGGAAGGTAAGAATTGAATGAGGCAACGTAGGAATTAAGCGAGGGAACCTAGAAATTGAGTGAGGGAACTTAGAAATTGAGCAAGGGAAGGTACGAATTGAGCGAGGCAACGTAGAAATTAAGCGAGGCAACGTAGGAATTGAGCGAGGGAACCTAGAAATTGAGCGAGGCAATGTAGGAATTCAGCGAGGTAACCTAGGAATTGAGCGAGGGAAGGTAGAGATTGAGTAAGTGAAGCTAGAAATTGAGCGAGATAAGCTAGAATTTAAGCGAGGGAACCTAGAAATTCAGCGAGGCAACCTCGAATTTGAGCGAGGGAAGCTACAAATTGTGTGAGGGAACCTAGAAATTGAGCGAGGTAACCTAGGATTTGAGTGTGGCAATGTAGGAATTGAGCGAGGGAACCTAGGAAATGAGCGAGGCAACGTAGAAATTCAGCGAGGGAAGCTAGAAATAAAGTAAGGGAACCTAGAAATTCAGCGTGACAACCTAGGATTTGAGCGAGGGAACCTAGAAATTGAGCGAGGCAAGGTAGAAATTCAGCGAGGAAACCTATGATTTGAGCGAAGCAACCTAAGAATTGACCGAGGGAAGCTAGAAATTCAGCGAGGGAAGCTAGAATTTGAGCGAGAGAACCTAGAAATTCAGCGAGGCAACCTAGGATTTGAGCGAGGCAACGTAGGAATTGAGCGAGGCAACCTAGGAAATGAATGAGGCAACGTAGAAATTCAGCGAGGAATCCTAGGAATTAAGCGAGGGAAGCTAGAAATTAAGCGAGGGAACCTAAAAATTCTGCGAGACAACCTAGGATTTGAGCGAGGGAAGCTAGAAATTGAGCGAGGGAAGCTAGAAATTGAGCGAGGCAACGTAGGAATTGAGCGAGGCAACGTAGGAATTAAGCGAGAGAAGGTAGGAAAATTAGAAATTGAGCGAGGGAACCTAGAAATTGAGCGAGGCAACGTAGGAATTGAGCGAGGGAAGGTAGGAATTGAGCGAGGCAACCTAGGATTTGAGCGAGGGAACCTAGAAATTGAGCGAGGCAACGTAGGAATTCAGCGAGGTAACCTAGGAATTGAGCGAGGGAAGGTAGAAATTGAGCGAGTGAAGCTAGAAATTGAGCGAGGGAACCTAGAAATTCAGCGAGGCAACCTCGAATTTGAGCGAGGGAAGCTACAAATTGTGTGAGGGAACCTAGAAATTGAGCGAGGTAACCTAGGATTTGAGTGAGGCAACGTAGGAATTGAGCGAGGGAACCTAGGAAATGAGCGAGGCAACGTAGAAATTCAGCGAGGGAAGCTAGAAATAAAGCGAGGGAACCTAGAAATTCAGCGTGACAACCTAGAATTTGAGCGAGGGAACCTAAAAATTGAGCGAGGGAACCTAGGAATTGAGCGAGGCAAGGTATAAATTCAGCGAGGAAACCTAGGATTTGAGCGAGGTAACCTAGGAATTGACTGGGGGAAGTTAGAAATTCAGCGAGGGAAGCTAGAATTTGAGCGAGAGAACCTAGAAATTCAGCGAGCAACCCGGGATTTGAGCGAGGAAAGCTACAAATTGTGCAAGGGAAGATAGAAATTCAGTGAGACAATATATAAATTGAGCGAAGGAACCTAGGAATTGAGCGAGGCAATTGAGTGAGGCAACGTAGAAATTCAGCGAAGTAACCTACGAATTGAGCGGGGGAAGCTAAAAATTGAGCGAGGGAAGCTAGAAATTCAGCAAGAGAACCTATGAATTGAGCGAGACAGCCTAGAAATTGAGCGAGGGAAGCTAGAAATTCAGTGAGGCAACCTAAAAATTGAGCGAGAAAACCTAGGAATTGAGCGAGGAAACCTAGGAATTGAGCAAGGGAGACTAGAAATTGAGCAAGGGAGGCTAGGAATTGACCTAAGCCTTATCCCAACTAATTGGGGTCGACTAAATGAATCAATTTCCACTATTCAATTCTATCAAGATAAGTAATATATAATAATTATATGTGGGAGGTATAAACTGTATCATGAATTGTATGATAGGTTAAGCATTAAAGAGGGAGAGACAGATGCATCAAGGAAGTGGAAAAGTAAGACAGATCTAGCTATCAAGTGGACCACACTGTTAAAGGCTGGGAATGATTATGGATTGAATGAAATGGATTTTTTACCATTGACCTGATGGAATCTTGGAAAATAGCAAGGTTAGTTGGCTAAAGTAGCTTCTCCTACCCCAAAATCATATACGGTACGTCAAGTAACTAATTTTGGTTTGGAAGATATTCTTGTTAAATGATTAAAGAAATAAATGAAAAAAAAAGAGGGAAAAAAAATTTATATGCTTATATATACCTATTTATATAAATATGTATTAAAGAAAAATGTAGGTAGAATAAATTTCTCCATGTAAAAAATAAAAAAAAATAAAATAAAATAAAAAATTTCATAGAGTGGCATTGAGTACAGTTATGGCTACGGTTATAATCCGTAGCTAAAGGTAAAAATACCTTTTTCAAAAGGAAAACTCACTGGACAGTTCTGGACCATCTTCGATCGACGGTTTTTTTTTTTTTTTTTTTTATTTTTTTGCTGTTGTAATCCCACTGCTTTTTGTGGGTCCTATTATGAGGTATGTGTTATATCCAAACCGTCCATATTTTTGACGAACTCGTATTAAGGTTTGAGACGAAAAATAAGACAGATCTAGCTATCAAGTGGACCACACTGTTAAAGGCTGTGGATGATTGAACGTCTACCATTGAAACCCTTTTAGGGGTCACAGAAGTTTTGGATCATTATGAAACTTGTTTTTCCTCTTCATCCTGGCCTTTGTGACCTTATGAATAGATTGGATGGAAAATAAAGGTTATGGTGGACCCTACAAAATTTTTAACGGTGAAAATCAATTTCCCCGCTGCTCTTTGTGGTGTGGTCCAGTTGATCTTTGGATATGATTTTTTTTTTTGGATAATGCTCCGAAATGATCTTGAAATATGGATGAACGTTGTGGATATAATAAATATTATATAGCTGTGGGGCCATGTAACTTTGATCTCTTTTAGGCCGTTCGTACAACTCTCAGTTGGAGGGGCGTCAGCGCTCGTCTTCGCAGCGAAAAGGAGGGGTAGTTTCGTCCTCAAAGTCGCTGTCCGCACGTGCTAGTATAGATTGGTAACTAAAGTTTGTATTCTTTCATAGAAACCGCTGGGTAAAAGGTTTTGTCTACAGTGGTCATTTTCTCCTAAAATAATCCATGAGGTTTATTTATTAATTCCACACGCGTGTTCCAGCCCTGATCCATCTACACGCATAATACGTGACAATGTAGAAAACATATGATTGATCAGATCGTTCCATCAGGTGAGATACACTCTTTAAATCTCCGGGCTGCAAAATCAAATGAATCCACAGATCATATGGGGCACAGAATACAAAAAAAAATAAAAATGGACGGCCATAAAAATTCTTAAAATGTCAGTTTAGTTTTTCCATTTTATCCCACGTGAGAAAACGGCCTGCTATTGAGGCAGAGGATCTAAAAATTGTCTCCAACCACACGGAAATATCAGATCATGCGCACGTGTTCCTGCAGGTGGATGGGCAGGCTCCACACGCGTGTGGAATATCAAACGCCAGTGATCCTCCTGTGGTAGAGAAATGCACTCAAATATCCGTTTGTTGGTCTGATTTTTTCTGCCAGAAAAGAATGGAGTGCTATTGTTCTTCCTCCTCTTCTACTCTTCTCAATTTTCAGGTAATTCCCCCTCCTTCTCCTTCTCCTTCTCCTTCTCCTTCTCCTTCTCCTTCTTACTATTTTGCCCTGAAATTTCTTTAAAATTCTAAATTAGAGAGAGAGAGAGAGAGAGAGAGAGAGAGAGAGAGAGAGAGAGAGAGAGACTGCCAATATGCTAGAAAAAATAAGGGCGTGTTCGGTTGCCTCTTAAAAAAAGGGGGAGTTCATGTTATTTTAGTTAAACTGAGATGAACTCAGTTTTAAGAGGCACCCAAACATTGCTGAAGTCTGTTTATGATTTGCTGCAGTGATAACATTTAGGCCCTGTTTGATGGACGCCTAAAAATGAGTTCATCTCATTTTAGTATTTAGGTCCTGTTTGGTAGACGGCTAAAAACAGGGATTCAATTTCAAATTTCGTGACTTTCGCTTCTTGTAGTTTTTTTTTTTTTTTTTTTTCCTTTTTTTTTTATGTTACAATAGAAAATATCAGAACATATTGTATCATATTGACTGAGAGATGATATAAACATATTTTTATCTGAATGTTTCTGTTTTTTTTATTATTTCTAAAGAGGTCAGATCCACTGCAAAGCTTTGTAGGTTAAGATTAACCTGTAATGCAATGTTTGGGGCCCACCGTGATGTGTGCATGACATCTAATCCGTCCATCATGTACACTCCCTAATGTTATCCGTAGCGTCCCAAAGTTCAGGCCAATCCAGAACTCAGGTGGCCACACCACAAGGAATTGTTGGTATGGGGACACCCACTGTTAAAAACCTTCCAGATTGTGTTTGTGGCTTCTTCTTCTTTTTTTTTTTTTTCATGCTATACAATCCATTCAGAAGATGAGTCAACCACCACGAATGGACACCCCGAACGTCAGGCCATTGCAAAACTAAGGTGGGCCACTCCACGTGATTTAGAGGTCTTAGGCATGATTTTACAAGGTGTGACAAGTGAATTTTGGACAGGCCTATATTTTTGGGTGCTAAAAAGAACAAGGGACCACACATGATGGACAGATTGGATGTCATGCACACATCAGGGGGGCCCCACACATTGTGTTGTATGTTAAGCTTGACCTACGAAGTCTTGTAGTGGATCTAGCCTCATTTCTAAAAACCGTTATCACTATTTTATAAACTCTATTTCCTTTATAAGTTGAGGCTTGAAATCATCCCAGTGAATATGAAAGAAACAATCATGAATGTATTGAGTGATGTGTCAAATGTACCATTCCATATCAATAGTTTATCAGATAGTCCAAGGACTTGATACGGTACTTCCAGCCACCGATGCTATCAACAATGGTTTAGATGATTTAAGATTATTTTTTTATTGAAACATGTTTAAAATTAACAAGAATGTGAAATTTGCACTAAAAATGCTTCCCACACATCTCTTGTTGCCCATCAACCTAAGGGGGTCATTAATTTGTATACTTATGAATGGGAAAGTCTCAAGTCCAACCGGTTCAAGCATTATTTATGGACTACCCAGTACCAAGAGAATAACTTCCATTCTATCATGTGGGTGCAACATGCAACCCTTTCACTAGGTTGGGTTGACCATGAGGATCAATTTATACAAAAATCAGCCCCATCCATTCGTCCGGTGGGCCATACCATAGAAAACAATTTCTAGCCACTAATTAAAAAAAATGCAGGTATGGTCCACACAATGAGTGGATGTGGCTGATTTTTGCTCAAGGTGATCCTCATGGTCGGCCCAACCTATTGGAAGGGTTGGATGTTGCACAAACATGATAGAATTGAAGTTATTTGCTGAGTGGACTATAAATTGTGGTCCAACCAGTTGGACTTGAGACCTCCTTATGAATATACCTCCAGCAAGTTGAAAGGAAACATGCTAACATGACAGTTAAATGATGAGTTGTTGTTGAAATCTGAGTTGCCAAGTTTGAATTTCACTTTGTTCAAAATTCGGTAATTCATGGGGTTCCCAGTGAATTCTTTTTGGTCATTTTGGTTTGTCAGTTTATTCAATTCATGGCATTAGTGTGCCGAGTTTGCAAACTTGGTTCCTCAAATTTGTGGCATTGGCTCACTTAGTTTGTGGGCTTGATAAGATCTTCCTAGGCCCAGACTTGTTGGCTAGTTAAGCCTGAATTCAGGCAAATTCAGTCCCAAGTTTGGGGAATTTAGTGCTCAAAATTTCACGAAGTGAATACGCTAAATTCTTGGCGATTATCAATTCAATTCAATTCACTTCTTTCGGAGCACAATGACAAGTTCATTTAATATGACTCTGGTTGAGAATCCGTTTTCTATTTCCTCGCATTTTCATTGAAGCTATGGTGCATAAATCTTATTGTACTTTCCTCCAACACGATTATTTTGGCCCAATAGATTTTTGTCTCCCTTTGTTGTCATGACTAATGTTTGTCATTATATCTATTCTAGGCTTATTTCATACATTGTAACTTCATGCCATGCCAACCATGTTTCTTTTAGTTTACCATGTCAAACTTAATTATTTCCCGTTTTGTTTGAAGATGTGCTAACACCATTCAACTGATTTCGGAATCAAGAAATATCTGCATTCTAATCAAAGGTTTTTTTTAATGATAAAACCAAAATTTTCAAAGTAATTTCAGTTTCTATGTGCGTCGAATGCTTCCATTGGGGACCCATTGTTCAATATCATAGCAATCAGATGGTCCTATATATCGACCTTCTGTTTGTAGCCATTCTCTTTCCCGGTTGTATGGGATGATTATCATTTGATCAAAATGATTCTTTGGAGCCGTTAACAATCCAAGATAGGGGTTGCCAAATGGATGGCTCCAATTGATGATAGGACATATTTTACTATAGACTATCTTGGACGTCCATTTAGGCTACTGATCGGATGGCCAGAATTGCCCAGTTGCTGTGATTTTTGCTTGGTCGCATTAGAGCAGTGGATCATTTTGCTTGTTTAATGTAACGATTACTCCTCCCTTAGATCATAATACGTACCCAAGTGAAATGGAGACTGACTGACTGGTGTTGCAGGGTTTTCCTCCATTGCCTGTTGATAGGAGGTTTTATAAGACAACTTTAAATCACAAGGTGCTGTGCCTTCATTCTAAACAGTTTCTTCAACGTAATGACAGACTGCATCCATTTCTTTACCAACGAACTTCATCTTCCATCTCTTCAAGAACATCTAGAGGCTCTATATTTGCTGAAGCTGGCAAGCAATCTTGGGATTTTGGAAGATTTTTAAGAACATTATATTTTTTCAATGGGCCCCCATCTCCCGCCAAGGTTGGTGATCAATGTCTCACAGGCCTTTTATTTCTTTAATAAAAACGATAATTTCTTTCTGCTTTTAATATACAAATTTTATTATGTTGTGGCTAATGCGATCATTTCATCTATGAAGTTCTTTGAATTTCTGATAGAGAAACTGTCAAATCAAACATCCGCTGAACCAGTAAAGAAAATGGGAACTTCAGATGTTGTGTTAGTGGCTGGAGCAACCGGTGGTGTTGGGCGAAGGATAGTTGACATCTTACGGAAGAAAGGGTTGCCGGTCAGAGTACTGGTATTCTGCTGCATTTCTTCAATTTGCCTGATTTACTGCATACATAGCACTCCACATGTTGGTAAAATCTAACACCGAGTTATTGACATTTTGTACTCTTGGTTAATTGACATTTCATGATTCTTTTGGTTTTGTACGAGAACTTAGGTCAGAAATGAAGAGAAGGCAAGGACGATGCTTGGACCGGACATCGACTTGGTGAGCCATATGTTGATCAAATCTTTTCTAATCAGATGAACTCATGTTTATGAACTGAAACATGGCTTTAGGAGTAGTATGACAAAATTTATTTGTAAAACTGATTTCCATGACTACACAAGGATTTGAATAGCTATTAGCTTCTTCAATTAAGCCTAAACCGATGTTTGACTCATTAGTAGAGGGAACAAATGTTTATTGTTTCGATGAGAATTTGTACATGACATGGGAGAAACCCCTCTTTCTATTTATAATTGAAGAAAAGGTTCCATCATATATAGTGAATTGATACCCCGGATTCCCAAGGGAATCATTTCTTTCAATGCTCACTCGTTATTAGTTGATGGTCCTAGTGGTTGGATCAGTATGCTTATTCTGATAGGAAATGAAATAGTAAAATGATTATTCGTTGAATAACTATTCTTCTATTGTATTTGCAAATAGGGGGCAGGAAGGCTCTATGGAAAAATGGTGATTCAATTGATGTTTAAAAAAAAAAAAAAAAAAAAAAAAGGATTTTATGGAAGTAAAGGTTTAACATGCACAAAGTGAATATTTCTCTTTCTATTTGTTGATGCTGTTTCGTATTGTTAATTAAATAATGTAGGTAATTAACTTGTTTATTTATTATGTTTTTGATAATCTAGATTTTAGATTAGAAGAACAACCACCTACAACCATAGCATATTAGGCTTACTGTGGTACCCCAATTCTGTGGCAGCATATTATTGGGAATCATTATGAAGGTCACCTGACACAGAAATCAGCACCATCCAATCATCAGGTGGGCCAGACCTGTATGTTGGGTCATTTCGTCATCCATCCATTTATTTTGGTAGCGTGGCCCACCTGGACTGGATTGGCCTGGTTTGTTTGTGCCAAGCAGTCTTCATGACGGGGAGTACTTTAAGCATGGGTCGGATATCCTACATATGTGACTCGTTGGCAGGAAAAAGAGGGGTGTAGCATGGTAATTTTAGCATGCTATGGTTTTATGTTATGATTGCTAGAAAAGGAATAAACAATGAAAATAAAAAGAAGCTAATTGGACCAATTGGAAGTCTTGATAGCAGTTAGGACTAGAGCAGAATTTGACCTGGCTTCTTTTCTAAATATACAATTGGAACTTGAACCAATAGGGAAAAGAATCACTTCATATCTATAGTCTGGAAGCCTGGAAAGCATAGCCAGTCTGATGGCTGTCACCTTATCTGTTACTTATGTCAAGTTGTGCTTGTTTTATTTGTATTGTTAGATTGTTGGAGATATTACCAAGGAGAACACTCTAGCACCTGAGTACTTCAAAGGCGTGAAGAAAGTCATTAATACAGTCTCTGTCATTGTTGGTCCGAAGGAAGGTGATACTCCTGATAGGGCAAAATACAGCCAAGTAAGACTTTTGGACTTTAATTAGATGATGAATTATATCTTTTTGAGATGGTCGAGCACCACTGAATGTATTGCGGTATTGGATAATGGAGGAACTATATGGTCCCGCTAATCAGCAAACATACCATACAGTAGCTCATGCACAGGGTTCTGTACATGTGTGTCCTTGTTACGGTGACCAAAATCATGCCTGATTGGAACTCAAATCTTTTATCATTGGACCACTTTCTGTTGGCGATGAACATTGGCTGCATTTTCTTGTCAACTGATTATTCATAGACCATTGATCAAAGGGTTATGATCTTATTTGCGGATTTTCAGGGAACCCTGTCCACAGTTGGGCTGATTGCATCAATTGTCTTAATTGCCAAAACATGGCTTTGCATGTACAGACTCACATGTCTCAGCAAACTTACGGTTTGCTGATGACCAGGACCCTGTGAGACCTCTGATCTTAGAACGGATCTTGATTTTTCCCATTGTGGATTGTGACATTGAGTTTCATTTTGAACTTTTGCACATCATAGAACTCTTCTACGATGTTTGTCCAGGGTAGCTTTTTATGTTTTCTGCCACAACATTAATGGACCTCTTGTTTGGTACAGGGAATCAAATTCTTTGAGCCAGAGGTATGAATATGGCCTAGCTTATGTAGCAAGGGTTTAATTCGTTCTTAAACAGATTGTCTGATTTTATACTCAATAATTTCACCCTCATTTCTTTAATAGTCTTTCCATGTATTTCTCCTAACTCAATACTACCATTTGACCGCTGCATGAAGATAAAAGGAGACTCGCCTGAAATGGTAGAGTACATAGGGATGCGGAACTTGATCAACGCTGTAAAGAGTAGTGTTGGACTTCAAGATGGAAAAACGCTATTCGGATTTGAAGGTATACTAATATACTCTTCAGTGCAATAGGCCAAATATTAGAAGTCCTGTTATTAGAGTTTAGAAGTATATAAATTGGTTCTTGGCCAATGCAGTCACTAACGTTCATCAGAAAATGATAGAAACCATCCCAGATAAAGGCTACTCTATCTCATCATCATCACCATCCCAATTAATTAGGGTCGGTCAAACGGCTACATCAATCATCTTCTACCATTCCACTCTATCAAGGGCCATACTTCAGTTAGACCATAGGTCATCAAACTTTTTTCTATTACCTCCAACCACAACATTTGGGCCTTCCCCTTTCCCTGTTAGAGTCTTCAACTTGTACCAACTCACTCCTAACTAGTGCGGTTCTTAGTCTCCATTGCACATGATCAAGCCATCTAAGTCTACTTTCCCTCATCTTATTACCTATTGGTGCTACTCCTAAGTTCCTTCGAATCAATTCATTTCTAATTCTATCCTTCCTTGTCTTGCCACTCATACATCTCAAAATAGAGTTCTCTTTTTGTGCAGTGTGGCCAATTTTATTAAACTATAGGGTAAATGCCTTCTGATCACTTTTGAATTGCATGAAATCATGATGATTTTTTTTATAGATATATTATTTTCAAGAATCATGCTTATATAAATGACTTTCCCTGTGTAGATGGCATATCTGGGGAGCTGGTTTGGGGTGCCCTAGATGATGTTGTCATGGGAGGTGTTAGTGAAGGTACATTTCAAATCGATCCAACTGGTAATGAAAATGGTGGACCTACTGGACTATTCAAAGGTTTGTTCCTGTCAATCTTGATACATATATTTTAGTATGCATTATCTCCATTAGGTTACTCTACCATGATCAGGTTCTGTGTGTTGTTCTCCCCATAACTTACAGTTCGTCCTCTTCTTTTAATGCATTTTCACCTGGATTTTCTACAGGTATTGTCTCCACAGCAAATAACGGTGGATTTTCTAGTATTAGAACAAGGGTAAAACTGATGTGCATTTATCATATTAATCAGTCTGCTATTGGGGGTGTGGATTTTATATTGGTTTAAGTTCTTATGCAGTTTATATAGAGTAACGTGTAATATTAACATCAAATGATTGTAGACTTAAAAATCTTAACCTATGCTATCATTAAGGAACCTGGAAGTCTTAAAAGTACATATCATATGCTATATATTTGGAATGCTGGACAGAAAATCATTTCAGGAGCATACTGATTGGCTTGCAGTATTTATATTGGCTGTGTTTTACCTTTTTTTTTTTTAGTACATACTGTACTAACTAAATTATATTAACCAATAACCATTGGTTTTTCTTTAGAGGACAATGGCAATGATGAGGTAGAAGATTGTTTTGGTAATATGTGCTTCCTGGTTTTCATATTCACTGTATTTGCGGGAGTTCGACATTGCTCTACACTTAATTTGATGCTTCTTTTGTCACTAGTGAAACCATTGCGTTTGTTTTGAACTCTTTGTATTAATCACCTTTCATTCCTTTCTTACGATTGAAAAAGGGAATCAGATCGAACTATTTCTTGAATGGAATTGCACAAAAGACTAAATGGAATTGGGAATTGGACAAATCCAATATAATCACAGGCCCACCAGCTTTTGCATCAATCATTATCTACAGTCTCATATATGCAAGGAATGATCCTCTGTATATGCACTATATGTTCAGTGAATAATGAATGGCCACATAAGCCCCCTTGATCTCCACTATCTGATCACAAATCAAGCACTGATGGATATGGAATTGGATAATATCTTGATAGATACTTGTGAATAGAACAAGCTAGCATCTTGACTGAAATGTTACCTAATCCTAAATCATAGAATGGCAAAACCTGAAATCAAAATGAGTTGAATGGAAACTGTAAACCCTAGACCCCTAGGAATAAAATTGCATAAACCTGATTAGAACTCCTAAACCCCTAGTACATAAAATTGAATTGATTCAAATGCAAACCTTAATCCTTAGAATTTGAAGCCTCAATGCTGATGTATGGAAATCGCGGTAATGGGTAAATAGACAAAAGATCAGCTGTCATACATAAATGCATGGAGGCAAACTATGTAATTTACATGTAGACGCGCCTATGCGAAACGTTAGGGAACAATCTCTTTGATGATTATGGGGGAGAAAATTCGAAAAGAGGTAAATATTCGATACGACGATTTGGTCTTGGAAAAGATGTTCGCCTTGAATTGTTGGTTTCAACCTTTCCAATGTATGGTGTGCATCTGCAGCTGTTGATGGCCTTTTTTTTTTTGTCTGTAAACCCTTCAATATGAATTATCAAGAATGGCTCTGATCATATATGACAAGGGCACCATTTTGTCTGTATGTCAGAATTTTTCTGTACCTGAGGATCTTTCTGCATATGATGGTCTGGAACTGCGAGTTAAAGGTGATGGACATCGGTATAAACTTATTGTTCGCACTAGCACTGACTGGGATACTGTGGGGTATACCGCAAGCTTTGACACTGTAAAGGAGCAATGGCAGACAGTAAGTGATAGTGCAGCATCATTCAATATGATTTGGTTTGGTAATAACTATTGTTTCAAACTTAATGTGCTTGTTATTTGCTTCAGATATGCTTGCCATTTTCTTCCTTGAGGCCTATATTTCGAGCACGGACTGTATTAGATGCTCCACCGTTTGATCCAAGCAAAGTGATATCGCTGCAGGCATGCTTCTCCATTCAATTTTTCTTTTCCCTTCATCATAAGAGAGTATATGTTCCAGGGTCGAGGATATTAACAGCATCCTTGGGTCTTGAGTCTATGCAAGCAGGGCCCATGGTTCTATGATCCTGGATGTTGATTTTATGGAACCACTTTTGACGGGATGCCCCAAAATTTTCCCAGATTCGACAATCCTAACCCGTAGGTCATTGGACTGAAAATAGATGGTTAAGAAGAAAAATATAACAACAGACCAAGCATGAGGCCAAAGTTTGGACAGCTAGAATCATCCAACCTGGAGAGTTTTGGGGCATCCCCCCATCTACCTTTCGGCCAATATATCAACAGCCTGGATCACTGTAACCATGGGCTTCTCTCATATGAGTGGTTGGATCAGGATAGTATTCTCGTCTTGATGCATCCAATCCAATAATTTCTCCTTTTTTCTTTATCACAATACTATAGCTTGTGTTGAGGCCACATCCTTTTGCAGCTCATGTACAGCAAATTTGAATATGATGGGAAACTCAACCCGTCTTTTGTGGAAGGTGCATTTCAACTTCCATTATCAAGAATCGCAGCATATATAAAAGACCGAGTCACTCCCAGGTTTCGTTTGTGCACTAATACTTCTCATGAACTTAAATGTTTCTCTTTAAGTGTAAATGCTTGAAACTGATATGCCATGCTACATTGTCGCCCTTTCATATTATTGTTTCATCGATTTCAGGTTCGTACATGTGAGCTCTGCGGGAGTTACTCGGCCTGACAGGCCTGGACTTGATTTAAGCAAACAACCTCCTGCCGTCCGCTTCAATAAGGAGTTGGACTTCATTCTCACATTCAAATTGAAGGTTTTGAACTGTCACCATGCCACCCTTCTTTTTATCCATTAGCATGTGAAAAGTGTTGCTTATGCCTGATGAAGAGTAAAATTGTGGCATTTTGAATTCAGAGTTTGTTAACAGATACACAAACAAGTTCATTGGAACTAATTGAGTGCCTTTCTTTACCCTAGATCTTGCATTTGTGGATTAACTGAATAAAAATTGAGCTAACTTGACTAAATTTTATTTCCCAAATAACAGCCTAAAGAATTAACTCCATTTCTCTCTAAAGAGGATGTTTATTAATTTACAGATGTATCATGTTACACGCAGTAGAGATTGCATTGAGTGTTAACTCCACTTTTATAGGTAATGACCCCATTTTGGGAATTGGGACCCAATATGATATTTAAGACTTATCCTCTATGGAGAATATTGGAATAGCTCCATCCACTATTGGATGCACCATAGGAATGATTTTGATGACCAAAAGGTGACCCCCAATATCGACATTGCAGTTTATTGGGCCATGCAAATGCCAATCAGACATAGGCGTAGATTTCCTCAAATTTACATTGGTTTTGCTTTTACCTAGATGTCAACTATTGTATGCACATAAACTTCATAATGAGATGGGAACAAAGGTATGTGATGAAGAAATGGATTTGAAGGAGATCAAGAAACATCTGACTGAACTAACATCAATTAAGTGAGCAGTTTTAATAGAAAAACTAGTGCATTTTATAAAGCATATATATTGTTAGATTTGATGGGATAGCTAGGCTAGGCGTGACCCTGTGCTTCAACTTCTTCAGGGGGAGGATTTGATACGGGAAAGTGGAATTCCATATACAATAGTAAGGCCTTGTGCGCTTACTGAAGAGCCTGCTGGAGCTGATCTCATTTTTGACCAGGGAGATAATATAACGGTATTCACTCTCATCTCAGTTTTTTTTTTTCTCATTCGTCTTATGGTTTTCTGGTGGTTATTGACTATTCTTTCCTATATGTGGTAATGTCAAGTAATCAATTACTTTCCATATATTCTCAATAGCATGCTTGAACAGATTTGTTGCTTGCAGCAGTCATAGGTCTATACCCAGCAGTTTCTGACCAGAGCATTCTTAATCATGTGATGAATACAGGGGAAGATATCGAGGGAAGAAGTTGCTCGTATATGTATTGCTGCTCTTGAAAGCCCATATGCACGCAACAAGACATTCGAGGTTATAAATTCGTCCACTTTTGGCAATTTTTGTCATGAGATATGGAGTATCATGTGCATTATTTGTTGGTTTTAGCAAAATAGATGCCATCTATCTCTCTAACAAAATTAAACTAACTTTCTTAACTCTTGTAACTTAAACATGGTCATTTATTGGTGCTAGACTTGGATACAAGGTGTTGGACACGGGCATCCTAGAATGCCTGACATATTGACACATTCATGCAGTTAAATGTTGAATGTTTGTTGTTATTTGAATTACTCATGAAACTGGGTCCTTACTCATGCCTCAGTGGTAGACTCACAAGTGTTTCAACACGAGGTCATGGGTTCGAGTACTCATTGTGGTGAAATCCCACTGAGGTGTGAGTGTGTGGGTGTGTGTGGGGTGTGACTGCGTGTGTAAAAAAATAAAAAAGAATTACTCATGAAACTTAAAATATAGGAAAACATCTGCACAAATGAAAAAAGATGAGGGTTTTTCCTAATAGCTGTATCAGCTTGTGACAGACATGTTTTTCACTGACATGTGTCCAAGAAGTTGAACAGTCATCACATCAGTTTGGTGTGTGCCATCTTGGTAATGGCATTATATCAACATGCAACACTCTCTAGAAAGATGTAGGGTGCACTCTAGACCATTCTGCAGTGTATTCTACCCTTGAATACAAGCAATTTTCATCCTGTGAAGAATGCAAAACAAATAAGTGGGCTTGAGACCTAAGATGTTGTGCATGCTGATTTTTTTTTTCCGTGTGTGTGCGCGCGCGTGCACTAAGTTTCATGTTTTGTCTGTTTTCAGGTTAAGAGTGTTATCCCTTTTAGCGAGCCATTCACGGTGGATCCTGAAAACCCTCCACCTGAGAAGGACTACGACATTTATTTCAAGACCTTGAAGGATGGTATTACAGGGAAAGAAGCCTTGGAAGAGAGCCCTGTGCTAGTTTGAGTTATGTACATGATAAATAGCACTTTCAACACTAAGTATAAGATAAACGAAAAGCAAATTTCCATCTTTCAGATATAGTCATTCTCTTTGTGAGAGAAGTTGAGGGCAATCATTATTTAGAGAACTGATAGCATACAGTCAAGGTGCAACAACTCGTGGTACTGTATCATCTTTCCCACCAACATGCCACTTAAGAGTGGGATATCAATACCATGAAAATGGTAAGTCTTCCATGAAAATCAGCTGGAACAAAAATGAGGTCATTCCATTCATCAGGTGGGCCACATTGTTAGAATCAATGGACTACCCATGGTCTGACTCAACATACAGGTGTGCCCCACCTATTGAGCAGATCAGCCTGATTGTTGAGATGTGTGATCTTTATTATCTGGCCTATCATTTTCATGGTACTGCTGTTCTTACAAGTAGCATGTTAGCAGGAAAGCTTGTACCATACCACAAGTTGGTGGTATTGTTTCCTAAATGTGATCAATTCTCCAATATCTATTAGGAGGAATGATCCAGTGAATAACACATACATACACCAGATGTTTGTTTGGTATGCATCGTTGAGTTTTCATCATCGCTGAATGTTTTCTTTTTATTTTGCACCCTATGTCATCATCATCAGCATTTAAGTGTTATCCCAAGTAATTGGGGTCAGCTACATGAATCCTATTCTGCCATTCCACTCTACCAAGGGTCCTATATCAGTCCTTTTAATATACTTCCATAGACAATTATTGATTTAAAGGGTCCTGATCAGAAGGAGATAAATAGTATTGTTATTTGTCCAGTCCATACAAGTGGGACAATGGTTTGAGGGTCTAGATTGCTGATCTAATGGCTCCCACTGTGCATGGGAGATGTCCCAAAAATCTCCCATTCTGGAAGATCCTTATACTTTGACCGGTCATGACAAGATTGGCTTGCAAGGATCTTCAAATCCGGAAAATTTTTGGGCATCCCCCATACAAAGCGGGGCTGATCAGAGACCTGTCTGGATCACCATATCATGGGCCTCACTTGTACCGACTAGCACGTTAGGACATCCTGACACCTCTGGACCCTATAATTCCTCAAATATTAAGCATGGATCTAAATCACTGCTCTTTTTGCTTTTTATTTTTTTCACAGGGAACTCCACAAGCACATGTAAATTGACAAAAGAAAAGTGAAAGAAGCAAGCATGAGAAATACAGCAGACATGAGACAATAAGTGAGTTGTCAGCTGCATGTGGATGACTCGTACCTGTAAAGAAGCTTGTGGCTAGGGTGAGTCCTGATATCTCTCTTGTTTCATATTGACCCATAAGGGCATAGTTCCATATAGCTTTTGGTCAAACTCCCCATTTCAGGCTTCAAGCCACGTCTTTTTTTTTTTTTTTTTTTCAGTTTTGAGGCATGAAGTGCCTTCAATGAGGTGAAAATATGACTGTCTATAGACTGCCTCAGACTAGCCATTGAACTGCACACATGAGATGACATTGTGCTACATATCATAGTAAATATCTGCACTTCTTTCAAATCTAGTGATCTTGACCCTAGCTCACTGTAATGGACAATCTTGTGTATAGTTGGTGGGCCAGTGAACAAACTGTTAAATGAAGATGATGAGTGAGGGTCAACATTCAATGGGCATAAATCAATTGGATGGTTATGATTTATAAGATTTACTTGATTCTGTCAATGACTAGACTGATGAAACTTCTCTCTCGACTGAACACCTCTCTCTGCTTCTGCATTGGAGGGTCCACATATCAGTAGAATGCCAAGAGAAAGAAAGACCTCTCTAAAGGTCCCGTGACATGCAGCGCATTTTCCTACCAGTCAAGTGTGTTGGAGGTCTGTCAGCCCACCCAAAGTGATAATATGAAAAATCAGGCTGGTCCATCCATTAGGTGGGTCTGATGTATAAATTGGAAGGTTTTCTAAAGTTCACCAGCAGTCCACATTAGGCATTTGTGGTCCACACTAAACATACACATGCAGCCCACCTGATGGGTGGACTGGCCTGATTTTGGCATATGGTCATTGCCAATGTAGCAACCTTGCTATGCATAGCTCAGATTTCCCATACATTGGCTAGGTTGGCACGCGTGATGCGTGTGGGGCCAGCAAAACTCAATGAATTAATAGGTGGCCTCAAAATCTCACATGGTATAAGTTCAATATAACACAATCACCAAAATTTCATTTTTCATACTTGGGTTCTACTCATGAACAATCCCGCCGACGCGATGTATGGGGCAATTTCTGGTTTCATTATGAATATCTTTCTTTTGGAATGTTTAGGGGGCGTTTGGGTCGTAAGTTACTTAAGGTAAGTTATTTATGCCTTAAGTAGCTTATCTACTTATTAAACTGAAGTGATCAAGTAACTTCAAATAAAAAAGCTACTTATAATTGATCATAAACCAAACGTATTTATCTCAAATAAGTTATTTTTTCTACTTACAAAGTAGAAAAAGTAACATATTTGGTGGTATCCAAACGGGCCTTATAGAACAGGGGATTACCCGAGGGAATTCCCATTTTTGGTAGCAGCTACCAACGCTCCAAACAACAACTAACACCAGAAGCCACTCATCAAGTGGAACCTTCATTTAGATACCATGGGCCAAATATCACACCAGTCGGCTCATTTATGTGTATGCGGATTGTTGTTTAATTTCTTCTAATTGTTCATTACTTTGTTCAGGTTAGATTCACCTTAGAGCCCATTTGGTAATTACGAAAGTTGTCCTGCATAGGTCATTCCGAACAAATATCTTCTATATAATTGTAGGCATTTGTTTTGAAAGGTAATTCCTCAAAAAACATCAGAGAAGAGATGGATGAATAAGCATATGTTGTGCCTGTACATTGGCACCTTACATGCTAGGCATGTGTAGATTAATAGCACATGTGAGACTCTTGAAAATACTGAGGCACATGTGGCTCATGTATTGTGCTTAAAAATGCATGCTTGTAGTGCTCAAATCAAGTAAACCAGGAGTTACATGAATCCCTTGTAATTCTTTTTATGGCTTAATAAAAATACCAAGTGTGTTTGTTAGAAACATGGCTCATAATTAAAATGATATAATTATCATTTTATGCAGAAGATTTTTTTTTTTTTTTTTCTTTTTCTTTTTTTGTGTGTGTAGGTCCTATGTCTAACATGTGCACATGGTGAGTTATCATTGAACCACATAGGGTTTATAAATTCCTTCTAACCCTTGGTTAGAGGCAATTAGTGTCCACGCTAGCATGTGATGCATGTACATTGTCGCATGTGGCACATGTAATGTTTATGGGTACCTTATCATATATGGGACTTGTGTATAAAAAAATATTCCATGCGTTTTGTAAAAATAATAATAATAATAATAGTATCCCATGTGTATCTTAGATATTTGTAAAATTAGCTTTTTCTAAAGTAGCATTTATCCAAGGTAATGATCATATTTATGTCAGTCCGTTACATGTCACTTTTCAAAATCACAACTTGGTCCTCGTGATCAGATTTATAGGATCATCTGATCTGTGTGGAATTTAAACCATTTTCTATCCAAAGTAGAGGTAATTAGATGGACGGTCTAGAATGAAAAGTAGCCCCATTAAATGTATTCCACTCGGAGGGATCCACCGTATGGGTACCTATGGTGGGAAGTTTCGAACCCTATAACTTACCAGGCTAGAACAGTAGAGACCCGTTATCCTTCATAGGATCCGAACCCAGGACATGCCCAAGAAGAGCAGCGTCTGTGCTGCCCCAGCTGGTGCAACCAGCATACACCAGATGGTCTACTGGTATCGTACATGAAGAAAACAAGGCTGTACAGGAGCCGTACAAATGGTTTAAAAAAGTGCAGTACCACCCGGTATCCGGTACCCGATACGCCGATTTTAAGCCTTCAGCTGGAGACAGGACGTAGCTTTTAGGCAAGATGTGGTCCGCTTTCGTCGGTGCTTTACAGGACCACCCAGGGCGCGACTTAGCTGCGACCCCGGAACCAGCGATATGGGTGGGACTCTGACCGTGTGGTCCATCTCTATGTGTGCATTGTATATCCATGCCGTCCATCCGTTTTGCCAGCTTATTTCAGGCCATGGTCCCAAAAATTGAAGCAGTGTCAATTCTCAGGTGTGCCACACCACAGGAAACAGTGGTCATAGACCATTAAAAACTTTTTGTGGGCCACAAAAGTTTTAGAATCAAGCTGATATTTGTGTTTTCTCTTCATTCAGGTCTGTGTGAATTTATCAACAAGTTGGATGGAAAATAAACATTCCGGTGGGCCCTAGGAAGTTTTAAATGATGAGCGTTTAATGACCACTGTTTCCTGTGGTGTGGTCCACATGGGATTTTTATCTTCTTCGTTTTTTGGGACACGCCCTAAAATAAGCTGGTCAAATGGATGGACGGCATGGATATACAATGTATACATCGAGATGGCCCCCCACCGTCAGGGCCCCACCCACATTGCCCGTTCCGGGTCGCGGTTAAGTCGCGCCTGAACACCCACGACTTTGCGAGGAAAACTTTCATTCTTAGGTAAGGTGTGCACACTCATAACTTAAATTAAACCGTTGAAATAATGGGCCCCACTTACACGGGCCAGAAACCAACAATTACAATGAATCAATGGAAAACCACTGATCGGTAGGCATCTAATGGACGGTTAGATGTAAAATAGTCAATCTGAACTCAGTGAACAAATGTGGAATAATCAACGGCTAATTATTGGATTAAGATCTATCTACAGCGGGTCCATGGGTTGGACGATTTAATTTTAGTTCCATGTATGCCACTACAGAGTGCATGAGTATGAAGCATCGCTCTGACAGAGTATCAAATAACTTGTTTGGTTGAATTTCAAGCGCCTCTTTTCGCTTTTGGTCTCATGTGGATGGGTCCCATGTTTGCTGCAATGAGAAGGTATCATTTCTTTTTCTGTCAAATGTGTCTGACATGCTATCCTCAATAGAACATGCATTTTAAAATCTCCAGACGAAATGTGTCTATACACGTGTATGGCAATCCAGATTACCATGGGCCTAAACGTGGATGGATCGAAGCCGTAAAATCACATGGATGGCCTGATCCTAGACATCTGATTTCATTAAAATGGTCCATCCAAAGTCCACAATCATATGCTTATGGTCAAGCAATCGGTAGGATTTAAGTCTACACTCCATCAATGTATGCCATATGGCTAGTGAGGAAGGTGGGCCAGACCTAGTATTTCATGAAATGATCACATAAACTTTTCCGTACAGTCTCATCTTTCCCACCAACTTGTAATTTATGAAGGGTATCCGACGGATGAAAAAGGTAGGCCAAGTCATGATGATCATGTTCTGTGAAAATGATGGGCGAAAATCAGGACAGATTTCTCTACGGAAAAATACAGCTGCGTAAAACACCAAAGCCTTGCTTGCGAGCACGCCACGTTGTATGTATAAATCTATCCGTCCAACAAAGGAGAACCCTCATCATGACCCCACAAATAATTCTATGGCTGGCATTCTATCTCCATTGTTTCCCTTGGTGTGGCCCACCTGAATTGTGGGTCTTGATGATTTTTACCCATAGGGCTTAGAATGGAGGGTAGAACATACAACTGGTGGGCCCAACGGAGTCCTCGCTGTGTAAAACAGGTGTTAGGTTTTGCAGACAATTCCTGTCTGAAAATCAGGATACACTGTTGATTGGGAAGGCCACAGCATTTAAATAGACCTCAATGGTCTGGATCAACGTATGCACACAATGATTGACGAGCCTGATTTTCACACAGGACGATCTTCATATGATGGTCCAGCCCCACCACTGTACGGCTTGGATTCCCAACACGTATCCCGCGTTTTCAGGAAAGAGAGGGCTGTACGTGAAAGTCAGCCAACATTTCGTACATGCGATCATTTCTTTTTCTTTTTTCTGGAGCATTTCCGTAATAACAGGGGTATTTTATTTTGAGAGAGAAGGTGCATCTTTTTTTCCGTTAAAACAGAAGTTTGAGATTGAGAGAGAAGTTTTGTACAGAAAACCTTTCACGAAGACCGAAATACCTGAAAAAACCAACGATCTGAAATCACCCAAAAATCAAACACTCTTAAAAAAGATTCCATTCTCTTCCTTCCTACGTTCTCTCAACTTCTACAGGAAAACGTGCGATGGATCCGATTCCACACGTGAAAAAGACCTGTGCCGCCACGATCTCTCTGTTCCTCCGATGTAGCCATCTTCAGCTTCTCCAGCATCTCATGATCGGTGCATATACGGCCCGGTGAACTCAGGAAAACGCCACGTCGGACGGGCGGCGACCACAGCCCGCTCTGCTCATAATCGAAGTCGAATTCCGACGCGTCAGAGAATTTCACGAGGAGTCTCTCCGACACCGACTTCGACACCAATTGAACCCTTCGAGGGAATCTGTCAGACAATGTGGGAGATGGGTCGTCAGAGATAGGCATGGATGACACCTTCAAAGGTTCGAAGAAAGATTAAAAAACTAGAATTGGGTGAAATTGAGAGAGAGAGAGAGAGAGAGAGATGAAATATAGGGAGTGAATGATGAAAAAGACGTGTATGGCGGTATGCAATCATGGAAAAGACGTGGGTCGCATGATTAGATTTACAATAAGGTGCTAGATTTAGAGGCGGTTTTAAAGGAGCGTTGCTATATTTAGAGGCGTGGTTGGGGATGTTTTTTTGGGACCGGAATTGTCTACATAACCTTTTCTACCCAGCTGCCTAAAACACCTATACTCTGTGTGGCCCACAATGTTTTATACATAAATCCACTCCGTTCATATAAGGTAATATCCATTATTTTAACTATAAATATAAAAGATCAGATAGATTTAAAAAATAAAAAAAGAAATCCGATGGACCGTACCATTTGGAGCTATGTAAAACTGCTTCTAATTAAAACCTCTAATTTCACAAGACGTGGCCCACCTGATATTTGGATTAGGATCATTTTTGTATATTTAGTTCATCCTGTGAATAACATTTGATTAAGACGTTTGATGAAAGATACACATCATGGTGGCCCACACACAAACCAACGGTTGGTATCCAATCGGCACTGTTCTTTGTGGTATGGTCCGCCTGAGTTTTTTATGTCTGACATTTTTCTAAACCCTAGAATCGAGGATAGAACATGATGGACGGAGTGGATTTTAAGGATAAAAAATCGTGGACATTACAAGCTTGGGTTTTTTACGCGCTTTGCAAAACAGGTGTGGCGGAGGATTCCAGTAATTTTTGTCATTGGGAGGGAGTAAATTACTTCTGACTGGCTGAGATTTCCGTGGCACGACGTGGCCCAAGTTCCGTGGGGCCTACCATGATGTATTTTTTTATCCACGCCGTCCATAACCTTTCCAGCTTATTTTTGGGCATCAGCCCAAAATCGATACAGATCTAATGCTCAAGTGGACCGCACTAAAGAAAACAACAGGGATTGAACGCCTATCCTTGAAAAGTTCCCAAGGCCCGTGATGTTTTATTTGCCATCCAACCTGATCTCAGGGTCACACATAGGCCTTATGAAGTTTTCAACGGTGGTGGGTGTTCAATCCCCACTGTTTTCTGTTGTGTGGTACATTTGAACTTTGGATTTTGAGAACAGACACCAGATGCAATGTGTACGGGTGGTAGACTTTCGGGAGTTTTAACACCCGGTCAAGGGTTCGAGTATCCATTGGTGGTGAAATCCAACTAGGGCATGAGTGTGTAGGGGTATGTGTGCGTGTGTAAATAATAATAATAATAATAATGTATACTGCGCGCAAAGTGAGTGTGTGGTGTGGGGGCTAGCAAACCTCTGAAATGATGTTAAGTAGAAATTAGATTCCGTAGAACCGGATGAACCAGAATATGGTGGAGCTATCTCTCTAGATAACGCAAAAGACCTTATTATCCATCAATCTGAACTGTCCAACTAGTGGGCCACATTACGGATGGACTAGTTAAAAAATAACTTATAAAACATCATAACCATCACTAATTTTTACTTTCCAGCACTTAATTTGAACATTAACAGTTTTTCTTTCCCACCGTCCATTTGATTGCCACTATTTAGATGGATAGGATCATCCAATCCATGAGCATGTCGTATCAATTTCCATCCATAGTGGGCCTCACTAGATGGACAATCCTGAATAAAAGTTATCCCTGCCACGTGTAACGTAGCAATATGGATCTACCGTCGTCCGGTTCCTCGGGCTCTACGGTAGGAAGATGGCGTTGGATGGAGAGAGAGACAGAAAGAGATTGAGAGAGAGAGAAAGAGAGGGAACGGCGAAATTGGTGGCCTTCCTTTTGTTTCGGAGAAGTTGGTGAGAAGATAAGATGGAAAAGGTTGACCCTTTGACCCCACACGATGTCATTAGATTTTAATAGTTACGTGTTTGTGGGGTGGGGATTAGGTGCGGCCCCGGCCACACGCAAGACAGTACGGCCTTTACCATGGGCCCAACTTGATGTATTTATTCCGTATCCACTCCCTCCATCCGTTTT
>JAJHSJ010000003.1:96508078-96694826 GCA_021015155.1 Magnolia officinalis
CTGGTTTCATGATCTAACCATCATGTTAACAGTTTGGAAAATAGTGTTGAAAATCAGTGGTTTTTTAAAATAATAAAAATTTAAATTCAAATTTTTCAAAATTTCGGAATTTTCTAGCCAAAACGCTTTTTGAATTTTTTGAATTAAAAAGTACGATGTGTGTGCTTTATACCATATCGAAAATGTGAAGAAAACTTTTGTGGTTTATATGTGAACTTGTGAAGAGTATTCTTACTTGAAGTTTTTGGAGGAGATGAAACACAGATTGCCTATTCCAGTGCTACGCACTGAAACACAGGCACGCACCCACGCGCACGCTTGGACTCGGGCACAAGCGTGGGCAGTGAGGTAGTATGGCTGTAGTGGTGCTAGATGGCGCACTTTACACGTGCGCATCGTGTTACAGAGTAGTCGCGAACCGGTGCGATGGGTCTGGTCTGGGCCTATGTGCAGTAGGGTCTGAAATGGTCTGAGTTTTATAGAAGACTGAGAACGGTCGGATCATAAATCTGAAACGTTCAGCAGTTTCTGAAAACGACTCTCTGCCTTAAAAGTCAAATGGTCCGAAAACGGACGGACCAGGATGATCTAACGGTCAGATTTTCTGATCTGACGACCAGAAATGTCTGGGATTAATTAACAACGGCCAGAAACGTTTTCAAACGTTCTGGACAATTGAATACCACACAGCAGCGGTGTTATACCTGATGCCTATATAAACTGGACCATTCCAGTCCGATTTCACAATCTCAACATATCATCTCTCCCATCAAATCAGATACGATTCATAGCTCCATTCTAAAATACTTAGAACATCTCTACCGTCTAAGTCTACTAGAAGAAATCTGTTGCGTTAAAATTGTTCCACAGTGGACCTATCGTGATTGCTGCACACTAGATCCGGATAAGGCTTGTCTTATCCTGGAAGCAATTCGCCTATAACCCATCAGCAGTTGATAAGGGGGCGAATCATGCTTTAAGGACAGCGTATTTTATACGTGATTCAGCCTAGTGAAATATTTTATTTCTATTTATTTTTTATTTTCAATGTATCCAAACGTAAATTTCCAACAAATAGATAGCATATGATATATGCTGGAGAGGTATAAGTATTAATGTGGACAACCTATCACGTGGGGCTTAACTTTGATTTCCCATCCTCCTTTAATTGATCTAATTGGCTGATCTTACCCATTTTGATTAGCGGTTTTAACTATCCATATTGCATATACTATAAAGCTAGTAAAATTAAAGAAGTCAATTCATATAAAAATATTTCCTTGTCGGAAGAGGTGCACATTTTTGTACCATTTTCATAAAATAAAAATAAAAAAATAGATGGGTGTAAATATGCTCTACAAGGAAAAGTGAACACAAACAAAGTTTACATGTAAAAATTGGAAGGTACGTACCGAACTGTTTATTACCTTCCAATTTTTACAAACAAACATCCCTAACTCAATTGTGGATTGAGCATAAAACAAAATTACAACGAAAATGAGAGTAAGCATATGATTTTGCATTATTATTTCAACCATTCAATATTTTCCTTTTAACTATCTATTTTATAATCAGCAATTCAACAATTAGAATTAATCGGTCATGCTTAATTTTGAGATATGATCCATCTATAATCTATGTACAGTTTGAATGGTCTTGAACTTAAAAGCTATGATCGATCTTTCACATGTGGGCCGGCATGCTAGATCGATGGTCTGCATAAGGCCCTAGTTGTCACTGTGTAGTCATGAGTCAATGAAAATTGTCCACTTGCTGGGCCATTGTGAAAGAACATAAAGCCTACTCCAATCCCTTCCAAGTACATCAGAGAAATTAGAGTTAAAGCCCGTGTTAAGAAGGGAAAGGTCTATTAATTGGAGAACTAGGATTGTTCACTTAGTGTGGTTTTCGCACATGGCCCATCAGCACTAGAAACCAACAGATGGATGGTCAAGATTCACTGATAGTACAACCACATTACAAAGCTCAATTGCAGTAACCAAACACTGATTTGTCACCTCCTGTTTCCATCACTCTGAAGAAAAAAAGCCATGGACCCGGTGAGCTAGGAGGTGCTTGTGCCACGATATACACACACACGTGTGAATATTTTATCCATGCCGTCTATTTATTATTTGAAATAATTATAGGGCATGACACCAAAAATGAGGTGGATACAAATCTCATGTGGACCACAATACAAGAAAACAGTGGTGATTGAACGCCCACCATTAAAAACTTCCTAAGGCCCATTGTAATGTTTATTTTCCATCCAACCTATTGATTAGGTTACAAAGACATGGATGAAGGGAAAAAAATCAGCTTCATCCGAAACTTGTGCAGCCTATAAAAGGTTTTTAACAGTGAGCGTTAATTCACCACTTTTTCCTCCGGTGTGGTCCACATGAGATTTTCATATGCCTTTCTTTTTTTTCTTAAACTCTAAAATTGTTTGGAAAAAATGGGTGGATGGAGTGGATAAAACATATACATCATGGTGGGCCCACATAACACCGTCCAGCAGCTACTGCTACTGGCAGCGTCAGTAGGCAATCCGCATACCCACGATCCAGCTCATTGACAATAATTAGCTAGGCATGAATTCATGGATATCAAACCCTCCAAATAATGGGCCACATCGTGATGGAGGTCACGCCCATCTTATTTTCATGGTTGAATTTGCTCCGATGACTTTCTATTAGCCGTTCACTAGGAGGGGCCTACACGCTTGGGGAGTCTTGTCCGTCCCCATGAAGCAAACATGCCAATATTCAGGGCTAAAAGTTGGGTAGGTTCAACCGGACCGACATTGGGTTGGGTTCGAGCAGGATGTATCGAGTCCGATCTCAGACTTGGGCTATACAAACACCAACTTGATAAAACTTGGGTCGGGCTTGTGTCGAGATCTTGGGTTGACCTAACCCAAACTGGATCAATATATAAACTACTAATAAATTATAATTGAGTGTGGATTGGCTGTGTTGAAGGCATAGAAAATTCAAGTGTTGTTGGGTCTCATTGGTCCACATCATTTCTGATTACTCAAGGAAATAAGATATGTCGGATTTCTCTTTCCCAAATAGATTGTGTGCTACACAACACAACTTTTAAAGTATTAATTGTCTTATATTTTATCTCGTTTGTTTAAAAAAAAAAATGAAATTCTTTATGATAAATAACTACATATATAATTAATAAAATTATGATGCAGGGATGAACGTGATGAGGATAACTATTCTGAATTCACGGAGCTTCTCTGTAGTACTCCTCACAGAGACTTCTCAAATCTACGAGGAAAGAAAGCAGAAAATAGAAATAAATTCTAAGAAATTTGAAATTGATTAATTGATCATTGATAATTGCCTAATGTGTTTCCTTACACCATTAATATAGAAAAAAAATAAACTAAAATTCGTAATTATTAAAAGTAGCAAAACTCTAATAAAAATCATAATTCTAATAAAACTCTTCTAAGGCCTAATTTCTAAAAATAAAAATTACAAATAAATTTTCTATAGAAGAGTCCTAGTATAACTAAAAGTTATTTCTATAAGGAAAGAAAATCTAAAAAAATATTAAAAAATCGAAATTACTAAAAAATATTAAAAAAATCGAAATTACTAAAAATAGTTAAAACTCTAAAAAAATATTAAAAAATCGAAATTATTAAAAATAGTAAAAATTTTCTAAAAATTTGTTTTTGAGCTGAAAGCGCGCGTTTTCTGACGAAACGGAAAGATGCGACCCACGTTGTGAGTTGGTTCACCTCGGATGGCCCATTTCAGTAAAGATTGATAGGTTGTGCGCCCTATAATGATACCCGGATCAAAAGTTATGGTCAAGTTACGGTTCATCTTCTTTTGGCCCAACCATGCTAGGAACATATCTGTGACACACTCTACATCAGACCCCTCCACTTAAAAAAAAACTCGTCCTCGAGTTATACAAGAGACTTGGCACATGAGTCTGAGATAACTTCTGACGCCGATGTTCATTAGCCTTTTTTTTTGTACTTGGCATTAAGCTCTTGAGTTGATACAATACATGTACTCATACTTTCCTTGACTTGACTAATATTGATCAGTTCCTTCACATCTGCTTCAAGATCTCATATTTTTTCTGATAATGTGGGCAATTAGGCAGACTTGCCCATGAGACGGGATCAACGTGATTTTATTTATCTCGTATGAGAGATAATTTATTAGGGAGTTCATCGAGCACAACCCTCTTGAACTCCTGCAATATTGGTTCCAAATCCTCTAGGATATTCACAGGCTCCACATATTTTTTCTTTTTAACTAATGGATATATATTTTTCGTTTCCTCAGATTGTTTAACAAAGGCCTGATCAGTGATAAGATATTGTCCCTCCACTTTAGAAGTCTTGGGTTGGTTTTCCATTCCTATAGAGGTCACATGTTCGTCACTGATGAATCTTGTGGTCTGTTGTAACTCCGTTTTGATGAAGTCGTTTCTCGCGGACCAATAATAGGATTTTTCTGCATAATCTTTTACTGATCGACTATCCTGATAATAATTTTGGTTTTGTTGGAATAATACCTGATTGTAATCTTGAGGGAGGAATCGCATGCACAATAACTTCTTCGTCCGCGGCCAGGTGCGGATTGGTGTCTTCATCTATCTCGTCCGATTGATTTGAAGTTGTTCCCACCAATCTGAAGCTTTGCCTGTCAACTTGTAGGCCACGAGTTTAACTTTCTTTTCTTCTACGATGTTCATGTAGTTGAAGAAACATTCGACTTCAAGCAACCAATCGAGGAAGTCCTTGAAGTAGAGTTGGCCATTAAAATTAGGAAGATCGACTTTCATCTTAAAATCTTGAACCATCCTGTGGTTCATTGATAGCATCGCCCTACGATAAATATAATTACGAATTTCAGCAATTGCTGGTGGTGGATCACCACCATAAACATGGAGCTGTCCTAGGGCCTCCGCCAAACGATCCGTCATGCGATCGATGGAAGCCTTCAGCCCTTGCATGGCTTGTCGATTCTCTCGTTGCGCCGCTTTGAAAGCTGTCGCCGTTAAAGGTAAATTTCCTGGAGCACCGCCCATGGGATTGTTGCCCGACCCGTCGTTAGAAGTCATCGATCCGAGGAAAAACCTCGCAATTGACGCAGGGATGAATGTGATGAGGATAACTACTCCGAATCCACGGAGCTTCTCTGGACTCCTCATAGAGACTTCTCGAATCCACGAGGAAAGAAAGCAGAAAATATAAATAAATTCTAAGAAATTTAAAATTGATTAATTGATCATTGATAATTGCCTAATGTGTTTCCTTACACCATTAATATAGAAAAAAAATAAACTAAAATTCGTAATTATTAAAAATAGCAAAATTCTAACTCTAATAAAAATCCTAATTCTAATAAAACTCTTCTAAGGCCTAATTTCTAAAAATAAAAATTGCAAATAAGCTTTCTATAGAAGAGTCCTAGTATAACTAAAAGTTATTTCTATAAGGAAAGAAAATTTAAAACTCTAAAAAAATATTAAAAAATTGAAATTACTAAAAATAGTAAAAAATTTCTAAAAATTCGTTTTGAGCTGAAAGCGCGCGTTTTCTGACGAAACGGACAGATGTGACCCACTTTGTGAGCCGATTCATCTCGGATAGCCCCGTTTCAGTAAAGATTGATAGGTTGTGCGCCCTGTAACGATACCCGGATCAAACGTTATGGTCAATTTACGGTCCATCTTCTTTTGACCCAACCATGCTAGGAACGTATCTGTGACACGCTCTACATCAAATCATAAATACAAAAAATAAGATGTATATTGAATTATAATAAACTAATCTAATAATGAGACCAACCTTACCGAGCCCGCTTGGGTTGAGCTGGAGTTGAGAATTTCCAACCCGCCCGACTTTCAGCCCTACCAATATTCCACATGCATGAGCTCTGAGCTTTGCATCAATTGTGTCGGTGTTTAGATCGCGTGGCCTAAAATCAAGCTCTTACACTCAACTTTGTACCTCTACACACAACAAATGATTTTTCTTCCCATCCATTTGTAAATCAAGCTCTTACATTCAACTTTGCCCCACTACACACAAACAAATGATTTTACTACCTATCCATTTGTTTTAGGCATCACAGCCCACCCGAGGAGTGACACGATTTGATTCTTAGGTCAGGATTTCTAAATAGTGTAGAAAACTTGATGGAAAGCTTGGATCTTACACACGTGTCACATATTAGCATGTGTGCTTGTGTATGAATGAGCAGAGTATAGGAAAGGTCTTGAGATGTTGACAGTTTGCTTCTGATGGTTTGCTAGCAGAGAACGCACCCTCTCTGCACTGATGTAGTCCGTGGCATAAATACATTCCCAGTTTGACCAAAAGAAAGTGAATTGTAAATTGACCATAATTTTTTATTTGGGTATTGTTATGGGATGCAGTCTATCAATCTTTATTGTAACGGATCATCCAAGGTGAACCGACTCACAAAGTAGGTTCGCCATAAAACATGTACTTTCATCTCAAAAATGAAAATTTAAGGAAAAAAAAATATTTTAATTAATTCTAATTTTTGTAATATTTTTTCATTTTTTGAGTTTTAGATGTTTTTTTTTTTTAATAACTCGTAATCAAAGTAGAACTCTTCCAACAAAAGTTTCTTTAAAAATTTTATTTTTAGAAATTAGGTTTCAGAATAGTTTTACCATCATTAGAATTTTTATTAGAGTTAGAATTTTTCTATTTTTGATAATTATAAATTTTAATTTAATTTCTTTCTTTATTAATAGTGTAATAGGGACACATGCAGGAGGGAAAATGATCAATCAATTTATTTTCAATTTTATTAAAACTTATTTCTTTTTATTTCCTCGTGGATACGAGGAATCTCAGTGAGAAATTTAGAGAACTTCATGAATTCGGAGTAATTAATCTTTGTGGCATAATGCATGCATTAGGGTCATATTCCCCTATATTGGACCGATATACTATTTATGTTCAATCATACGTATCAGGCAACACTTACTGCTTTTGGAAGATGCTTTAAAAATCGGGTGAGTTTTTAAAATCTGTCGAGTGGGCCCATGAATCTCTGATAGAGATGATTGTTCTGCTGCAAACCATACTCGTCCTCAAATATATCATGGATCAGGAGATGAAGTATTTCTTCTTTTAAGGTTGTTCATCTGTATTATTGTATGCTGGTATTCCATACAAGTACCTGCATGTGGCGTCCCTGGCGTTTATATGCTGTCCAACTTGTTAAGCAGTGTTGCTCAAAAAATGAGATGAATCAAATTATTGGATGAGGTATGCTATAGAAAATAATGGACAACCAAAAGACCCCTAATCTTATAATTAGGTGGTGGGAACTTATGATAACCTGAATTTTGGGGGCATTTTCATTTTCGTTGTGGGGTAAACCTGCAGGATGGGTTAGATGCCGGAAGTGGATTGTGTGGTGTGTGACCTTGGTGGTGTGTTGACGTTACCAAGTTCTGTGGGGCCCACCATGATGTATGCGTTGTATCCACACCGTCCATCCATTTTGCGAGTTCATTTAAGTGGATAGTCTGTAAAACGAGGCCGACCCAAAGCTCAAGTGGACCACACCATAGAATAGTAGAAATTTAAGGCTTACCATTGAAAATTACTTGGGGCCCACAGAAGTTTTGGACTAAGTTAATATCTATATTTTCCCTTCATCCAGGTCTTTGTGGCATTGTGAATAAGTTGGATGGCAAATAAACACCGCGGTGGGCCCTAGGAAGGTTTCAATAGTAGATGTCATTGTCTCTACTACTTTTCTATGTGTGGTCCACTTGACCTTTAAATCTGCTTATTTTTTGGCCATGCATTAAAATGATCTTGCAAAACAGACAGACATTGTGCATATAACACATACATCATAGTAGGGCCCACGGAACTTGATGACCTCAGCACACTGCCGATGCCGGTGGCACACCACTGCAATCTGCTTTGGCACTTTTCTTAGATACCATATGCAAACAGAGGTGGGACCCACATGTAGTTAGCGGCCCAGTATTTTACTTGTAGGGGTACTGGGCACTTTATTGTCATAAAGCCTTTCTTCCTTTGAACGTCTATCATGTCATTAATATTAAGGTTATGCCCTAAGGTGAAAGACTTTTTACAAGTTTATAAATGATAAATTAAAAAATTGGATTGTCCAATTTAAAACTATGCTTTTGAGTCTGCGACAGTAATGAGCTGGAGATAAGTAGACTCGAACCGCTTGAGCTAGTGATGAGCAGACTCAAAGCGCTAACATCTACCATAGGTAAAGTCATTGACTCTCATCCTCCCATTCATTCTACCTTTCTATGGGACTCAAATGCAAAAGTTAAAAATTGTTCTATTATGGAAATGGTCCAGTCCCTATAGATATGGTCTAGTCCTGGAGGTCACAGAGATCAGTGTACGAGTACCCCGAGCCGTGGACCACTTCCACGACCTGTCTGAGTAAAACTCGCATGCCCAGTTGCAGAGCCTCGGGTTTTGTGTTTCTGAATTTCCTTGCTATAACAGGGTAAAACGTGGAAGCAGACCTTCACAGTGGGAAGCCTATTTTTTCCTGCCTGGCCTGGAGGCAGGTACTCTGTGGGGCCCAGTAAGATGGAGGGGTTATCTATTTCTTCATTTCATCTTTAGTGAGGCGGCTACTGACAGTGCCCTTAGGGCCCATAATGATATGCGTATTCTCTCCACTCCTTCATTTCATTTTTTTCAAGACTATTTCATGGCATGAATCCAAAAATCAGGCAGATCCAAAAATCACTCGTATGGACCACACCACAGGAAATAGTAGTGATTGAACACTGCCATTAAAAACTTTTTAGGGGAACAAAGTTTTGGATTAAGCTGATATTTGTGTTTTCTCTTTATCTAGGTGTGCATGACATAATCAACCGTTTGTATGAAAAATAAATATGGTGTACTCGGATTTGGATCTCTCATTTTTGGGCTTGTGCTTTATATTAATTGGAAAAAAAAAAAAATAGACAGCTTTGATAAAAACACATATATACCATGTGGGGGAACCTAGCACTGTCAGTAGCCACCTTGCTACTGTCCCTGTCCGTACACAACAGGCGTCCCTCTATTCACATGCCATGGATGCAATTAAGTGGACAGATGAAATCTGTTTTAGACTGTCCATTATTTTTCGTACCTGGTGTCCACTTCCCTTGGACTCTAATAAAGATTCAGTAGTGAACCGTAAGTACCCGCACTTTGGTACTGTATGGTGCTGGAAAAGCTGTGTGTACCGTGCCATGATGCATGTGTTTTATCGATGTTGTACATATCTATTTTATCATTTTATTTTAGTGCATAATTTCGAATTTGAGGCAGAAATGAGGTGTATCCAAATCTCGGTGAATCACACCATAGGAAACAGTAGTGATTGAATGCACCATTAGACACTTCTTAAGACATCATATAATGCCTATCTGCCATCCAACATGTTCATTCACGAGGTCACAAAGACCTAATGAAAGAGAAACACAAATACAGTTAATCCAAAACTTTATGTCATTAAAAAAAATTTAACGGTTATATTATGGTCCACTTGAGATTTTGATATACAGCATGTCATGCTCCAAAATCCGGGTACAGAGTGTGTACCCTCAGACCCGAGTTTCGGTATATAACTAATACGCAAAGTGTACTAACTTAATTCTTTAATCGGTTTAATTGCATGTGATAATTACATTCAATATAAGATCCACCATAATCTCAATCGCACATACATAATATTTAGCACCAATCAACCAAGCGCGCGCGCGCGCGCACACACACACACATATCAGTCAGATGCATCATTCCATCGTGGGCCTAGGTCTCAAAAATCAAGTCAATCCGTGACTTGAGTGGGCCACATCACATACAGAAGTTGAGAGGGGTCGTGCACCATTAAAACATTCATAATCATTTTTTTGGGCCCACTAAGATGTGGTTTGCAAATCCAGCCCATCCATTATGTGTGTCCCACTTGGATGAGGGTTCAGACCAAGTTTCAGCAGCATTCAAAACTCAGGTGGGCCCCACCAAGTGCTTTTATATGTTTTTGGCATGTCTTCACATGATTTTAGATGGTATGGCCCACCTGAGTTCCGTATACGGCTGATTTTTGGGATACCCCATAATTTAAAAGGGACTCATCAAATGCACGGTGTTGATGGTCGACACGCATCACGGTGGGGCCCACACAGCTCGACCTCATGGGAGCTTATCGTGAGGTCGAGCGCATAGTACCTTTTCCTTATATATATATATATATATATATATATATATATATATATATATATATATATATATATATATATATATATATATATATTGACGACCCTTAAAATAAAATAAACTTTAAAAATAATTCATTATTATACCATTATACTATAATGATGTTTATTCCATACTAACATTGTTTCAAAGAAATAAATCTAAATAATTTCTTAAAGTCTTAAAATGCTAACAAATAAACCACATAATTAGAAATGATCTAATGCTACCACTTCAACTTCAAATAAGTATGGCCACGTTTCACATGGGTTGTGTTCAGGTATGGTAAATCCTTCCGGTTCTTGTACCACATCATCTGCTAATGGCCCCTCTGTACGGTTTTTCCATTAATAAAAATGTAAGCTGGTCAAGCTTAGTGATATAACCCAGTATGGTTCATAATCATAGCAATTAAAATAATACAAAAATACATGTACAATGATATGAATGTAAAATGGTGTATGAATGCATCAGATGGGATGATCGTCTATCTGCTTAGGTTGGAGGTCGTCAACCCACATCCACCCATTGGGTAGGCTTCCACCTTTCGGTAGGCTTACGCATAGCCCACATCTGGTAACGCTCTACTAGGATCGACATTTCTTCCATGAATGGCCCATAAGATCGACCATGCATTATGTAAATGTAATGAATGATGGGTGATATGTAAATGCATGCATATTTTTCATATTTGACATAGTTGTCTTGATTAGAATATTTACATATGAATTTATCGTACAATTATCATATCAAAATACTCAAATCAGTAAATCAATCAAACAATCACAATGATTTATTTTAATTTTAATAAATTATGAAACAAGTTGAGTTATGCACTTGAGTTTGGTAGTATTGACTCTGTAATATAATTAGGTTGATTTGAATTCTGAAGTCCTATCAATTATATTAACGATATAATTATTCATTTATTTATATTACATGGTGGGGCTCACCTTTGATTAACATCCTAGGTGGCCAGATCCAAAATAATCAAATAATTAAAATTACTATTTTATATTTCTTTTTTTTTTTTTAAATTTCCTTTTTAAGATTATAAAATTGATTAGAAATTATTTGATCGGAGTTGCTCATCAGATGATCAGATCATTTAGATTCTTGAGGTCTTGTCATGTTTTGCCTCTACACATTGGATGAATGGTGTGGATCTAATCACATATACACCAATGACCCATCTCGACCTTTTACGTCAAGTGATGCCAACACTTACGAAAAATATTTAAGATTTTTTTTTTATTAAACACTTTTATATCTAACTAATGTGACCCATCTGATGGTTAGATTGATCTGAATATTAGGACCCTTGTATATTTTGACTTTAGGGATCATATGATCCGTACAGATCTAATCTAATTTGATCAGATTCACACCAACTACAATTACATAATTTTAGATTCCCCTCACCTTTAAATGACATCTACTCATAATTCAATACAATGAACGTGTGACCAATCCACACTGTTCATTGCATACACCAAATCAAATTATATTAAATATATAAAAAATACTAAAAAGAGGACGATATATATATACATACCTGATCTAAGCACTCCAAAATTCTCTTTCTCCCTTTCTCTATTGTCGCAGGTAGCCTTTTTGTTAATATTTAAATTTGACTATAACTTTTTTACGACTGAGTGTTTGAATCTTGAGAGATGTGGGGAGGGTTAGAGGTATATTTAAAGTATACGGTTTAAGATAGGAGATAAGATTGATTTAAAATAAATGAAAAAAATAAAGATAAGATAAAATATGTTTATTATTATTATTAGTAGTAGTAAAATTTTCACGGCTCTTACAGAGCGGGTCGCAAACAGTTTCATGGCTAAGATGGATAACAAAAGGCCAGGTCGACGACAGAAGTGATCCAGACCGTCAGACCTTAAATCGGGTGTATCTCACAATCTGGAATGAGTTATCAGGCGTAAAATATGTGATTTTGGGGTAAAACGAGCTACTTTAGCCAACCAGCCGAGCCACGCCAGGTTACGTTAGCCGGATTTGTGAAATACCCCGGATCTACGGTCGTTTCCCTATTTTAATTCTGTTTTTATTATAAATAGTAAGTTTTAATTTGATTATAACTCTTCATCGATTGAGCTTTAGGAGTTGTGTCCAACATGAAAAGTGCTTATAATTAGGAGAACAGCTTGGCAAAGCCAAATAGAACACTTACTATTTTTGGCAGAAAACCTTGCGCACTAGACATCACGACTGTTAATAAATAGTAAGTTTACTATTTATAGTATGCGGATTCTAGGAGTTTTAGTTATAGTTTGCTACGAATTTCTCTCTCATTGTTGCTTGGTACCCCTATTTAAAGGGTTGTGAACTCATTCATTTCATTCATCAATCAATTTTAAATTTATTAGAATTTATTTATATTTTCTTTCTATTTTTTCTTGTAGATTTGAGAAGTCTTTTCGAGGAGTGCAAAGAAGTTCTATGGATTCGGAGTAGTTATCCTTGAGGAAGACGGTGATGGACTTTGTTGGGGGAAAAATGGACAAGTGGATAAGTTGACTTATGAAATGGACCAACTCTACTGAACCAGCGTGGGCCCAATGAAACCCGAGCCTGATAAGGCTTCTACGTCCAAAAGCGTGCTAATCTTCAAGAAGGGTGATACAAATACAAGGACACTCAAAGAATGAGACTACGAGCCATAGATCGGCTATATATCGGCCAAAGGTTAGACATAGATCGGCCAGAGGTCGGACATAGATCCGCCAGAGGTCGGACAGATAAGCTCGGCCTTGGCAGCTTAGCTCGGCCTCAACAGCTTAGCTCGGCCTCAACAGGTCAATCGGCCTCAACAGCTTAGCTCGGCCACAACAGCTTAGCTCGGCCTCAATAGCTTAGCTCGGCCTCAACAGGTCAGTCGGCCTCAACAGCTTAGATCGGCCTCAACAGGTCAATCGGCCTCAACAGCTTAGCTCGGCCTCAACAGGTCAGTCGGCCTCAACAGCTTAGCTCGGCCACAACAGGTCAGTCGGCCTCAACAGCTTAGTTCGGCCTCAACAGCTTGGCTCGGCCTCAACAGGTCAGTCGGCCTCAACAGCTTAATTCGGCATCAACAGCTTAACTTGGCCTCAACGAGCCATAGGTCGGTCCGACTTAGAACCGAGTTACGGATCCAAAAGATCTTCCTAAAAATCAGAGATCTTGCTCAAGATCTTCGGAAGATAGCGTTAGATCTAGACGATCACGAGATCCTATAATCTCGGGAAGATCCAGGATCGTAACAAATCTCTAAAATATCGAGAAAGAATCCTCGTACAGCGGGATCCTCTCTCTCCTATAAATAGGAGAGACTCCAAGGGTGAAAGGTACGCAAAAACTCTCTCCCAGAACCCTTCAATACAATAAGACCCAAATTCCTAGCCTGACTTTGGCATTAGAGGGTCCCCTGCTCTAGCCAGGGTCTCCTTTGTCTTCTTCCTGTGCAGGTACTAGAAGGTCTAAAGAGGGTCGACCAGATTTTTGCATCAACAGACTTCATCAGGTTCATCTCTGCATCAGATTTGGATGTGACAGCTTTTTCTTTTTAACGGTAGGCATTTCACTCCCGATTGTTTCTTATGAAGCGGCCCACTGGAGCTTTGGATCAGACTTATTTTTGGGCCCAAGGCAGAATCGATGGATGGGGGATCTGCCACGCATCCTGTGAGTCCCATTTAAAGAAAGAAAGAAAAAATAAAAAATAAAAAATCCACCTGTACCCCTACCCATTGATCCAAACATTTCATCATGGTGGAACCCACTGCTCGATCTGGACCGACCACCAGATCCGCATATCTGCAAAACCCCAAGCATTGAAATCCCTGGTTCAGTAACTCTTGTTGCATCCCACCTGTGATCCAGATCTTCTTCACTTGAACTCCTTCGTCCTTACCCATCTTGATCCAGCGAAATAGATGAACATAGTAGATTTACCAACAACATCACGGTGGACCCCACTTTACTTTCTCGGCAGAAACTCAACCCGCAAGCAAACCTTAACTTTTCCGATTCCTCTAAACGATTTTCGGCCGCAACAACTCCACAGACGTCTCATGGATCGACCCAAACCGTTGATTTCCATATTCCTTTCGTCATCCAACTTTTCTCCTCACTCCAAACCATTCGACTTTTGTTTCCTTCACCACCATCCAACAACTTGCATTGCTCCAACACTTCCCCGTGAAAGAAAACCCCATTTGCGCCATCTTCTCTGTAACTCCAACCAGTGCGGTAGCCACAACCTCCAACTCTCGAACCCACCACGTCATTGCATCTGAACCTTCAATCTTGGTGGACCACAAGCATTGTAGGGATCCATCTACACTCTCCAGTAACATCAAACCAAATGAATTCATTTCATAGGCAAACTGCCATGATTACCTTCTCTATCGGGCCAAAAGAACCCATCACTATTCGATTTACTCTAGATCCCATCTTTAGACATAATCTTCATGCAAAGGCCCACCTGAACCTGTTTTCATGAACAAATATCATTTAGAGTCGAGGGAGCATGTATAATTCAGAAAACATGAGTTCAGCTAATCCGCCATTGCACCGTCGCTAGCATCCTTGTGCTAATCGGATTCTCAAACCGGAGGAGAGTTGTAGCTTATATACTATTTCCGAGAAAAGTTGAATAAGGGAGAGAAATTAGAAAACAAGAGAGAAAGAGATTATGAAACAAAGAAGGGAAGAAAACAGAAGAGAGAGAATGGAAGTAAGTGGCATCAAGTTGTCCTAACCAATTGAGGCGCTGACTTGCTGGCCGAACCTCCAACATCTGCTGCTTGATAAGGATAAGACCAACTCAGATTCAAAGTTTCCAAAGCTTCCAGCTCTATCCCAAAGTCTTCGGATACCAACGCCTCAAGCCCAAGTTTATAGGAGATAGTGTTTATCATTTTATTCAAGCCCAAGTTTATAGGAGATAGTGTTTATCATTTTATGAATATCAAATCTGTAACGGATTATATCGTGTAAAACAGTTTACTCTATATATACCATCTCTCATCAGCCATTCAAGGCAGAGAGCACAACACAGCATTTTATCTTTTCTTACTTGGTATCAGAGCCTACGTGACTAACGTCAATGACATCCTCTTCTGCTTCCTCCTCAACTTCTCTCTCAAACACACCCGTTACCCCTTCTAGCATCCACAGCCTGGTTACTATCAAATTGAGTAGTGAAAACTACTTGTTATGGAGAGCTCAAATCACTCCATATCTCAGAGGCAAACGTCTTTTTGGCTATGTCGATGGAAGTCGTCATCAACCCGCCCACCATATTCCCAACCCAGAGGCTGCTACGTCAACTACAGTTCCTCCTCTGCTTCCCAACCCTGAGTTTACTCACTGGTTTGATCAAGACCAGATTGTCTTGAGTATTCTCACGTCTTCCTTATCGGAAAGCATCCTTGCCAAAGTGGTTGGCGTTACCACGTCCCGCGAAGTATGGTCTGCACTTGAAAAAATGTATTCCTCTCACTCGCGAGCTCGCCTCTCAACAACTCGCCGTCAACTTTTCACTGTCATGAAGGGTGGTATGTCAATTTCAGATTATTTTCAGACGGTAAAGTCTCTGGCTGATACTCTTGCAGCCATCGGTCATCCACTTCCTGATGCAGAAATTGTTTCATACCTGCTTGGTGGCCTAGATTCCTCCTATGATCCCATTGTTACGTCCATTCAAACAAGGGATGATCCCATGGAGCTTGAAGATATTTTTGGCCACCTTCTCAATTTTGAGTTACGCTTGCAGCAACATACTCAAGTCGTTGAGGCTACCATCGGTTCCGCTAATGTTGCAACTCGCACGGATCAACCTCGTGGTCCACCTGGTAAGCCAACTCATTCAAGTCGTGCTCCTTCCTACTCCGGTTCACGTGGTCGTGGTAGGGGCCGCGGTGGTTGTCATGGCTATCCTGCTGGTAATCGCCCAACGTGCCAGATCTGTGGCAAAGCTGGTCATCTCGCCATCAAGTGTTTCCACCGGTTTGATCAAGCCTATCAAACCATTCCAAACAACATGTCTGCCTTTTTCACTACACACCATGCTCCAGTTGATACCAATTGGTATCCTGACACCGGCTCCACCAATCATCTTACCAAAGATATTCAGAACTTGAATCTTCATGCCGAGCCCTATAATGGTGTGGATCAAATTCAAGTAGGAGATGGGGCAGGTTTGGCTATAACTCACATTGGTTCATCCAAGATTAAGTCCTCAAAATCTGCTTTTCAGCTTCACAATATTTTACATGTCCCACAAATTAAAAAGAACCTTATTTCTGTGAGCCAATTTACCAAGGACAATAATGTATTTATTGAATTTCACTCATCTCATTTTTTTGTGAAGGACGAGGTCACAAAGAAGGTTCTTCTGCAAGGCACGCCTAAAGATGGACTCTATCCCTTCCCTTCTTTCGTCTCGTCTTCATCATCATCTCAGTCTTTTTTATGTCAACGCGTTTCTTTGGAAGTGTGGCATTGCCGTTTGGGACATCCCACCTATCAAACAGTCAAGCATCTGGTGTCTAAATTTTCTCTTCCAGTCTCCTCAAATAAAATACCGAGTGTTTGTTCCGCATGTCAGCAAGGGAAGAGCCATCGTCTTCTCTTCCCAGTTTCTCAATCTATTTCAGATTATCCTCTCGATTTAATTTTTTCTGATGTATGGGGTCCATCCCCTAGTTTATCTACCAAAGGTAATAAATATTATGTTTCCTTTGTCAATCATTTCAGCAAATTTGTTTGGCTCTATCCTCTTGCAAATAAATCTGATGTATTGACTATTTTTACTACATTTCAAAAAATGGTTGAACGTCAATTTAATCGCCAAATAAAATGTGTCCAAACAGACTGGGGTGGTGAATTTCAAACACTTAATCAGTATTTTCACAAAGTGGGAATTCAACATCGTGTTTCTTGCCCTCACACCTCTCAACAAAATGGCTCGGTTGAAAGAAAACACCGTCATGTTGTTGAAATGGGATTATCCTTACTATCCCAAAGTTCTATTCCTCATTGTTTTTGGGATGATGCTTTCCTCATGGCAGCCTATCTCATTAACCGCCTCCCAACTGCTCCTCTCGGCATCTCCCCATTTGAAAAATTATTTCACAAAGCACCCGATTTTTCTACCATGAAGATTTTCGGTTGTGCTTGCTATCCTTTTCTTCGACCATTCAACCAACACAAGTTGGATTTTAGATCCAAACAATGCGTCTTCATTGGCATAAGTAATCTCCACAAAGGTTACAAATGTCTTGATCCTGACTCTGTTAAAGTGTTTGTGTCTCGGCATGTAATTTTTGATGAGTCTCTGTTTCCATTCTCATCAACCGCATCATCTTCAGTCTATACCGAAATACCTCCTACAGTATCGTCCACTTTCCTTCCTCTTTTCGTCTCTTCAAACGACAGATCTGCTCCTGCCGTTCGTGATACTTCATCCATCCCTGGTACGACGTCGCGCTCGGATCACACTGAAACTTCGGCATCTCACTTATCCTCTTCCCCTGTTGCGTCAACAATCTCGTCTCCCCTGTTTTCGTCTTCCCCATCATCAACGCCCATAGAATCTCTGGTTCCAGCTCCATCCGAAGCTGCCTTGTTGTCTGAACTGCCTCCGTCTCACCCGATGATCACCCGCTCATAGAACAATATTGTGAAGCCCAAATAATACCTTGATGGCACTACCAGGTACCCTCTGCCCACTGCTCTCCTTGCCATTTCTACCATTCCCACTGATCCCACATGCTTCTCTGAGGCCAATAAATTCCCAGAATGGCGTGAGGCCATGGATGCATAATTTTCTGCTCTCATGAAGCAAGGTACGTGGTCCTTGGTCCCTTATGTAGCTGGTATGAACTTAGTTAGTAATAAATGGGTTTACAAAACAAAAATCAACTCCGACGGTACGCCTGAACGACGGAAGGCCCGTCTAGTTGCGAAGGGCTATCACCAACAGCAAGAGCTAGATTATGATGATACTTTCAGTCCGATCATCAAGCCTACAACCATTCAGATGGTTCTCAGTCAAGCCGTGTCTCATTCCTGGTCTATTCATCAGATAGACATCAGCAATGCTTTTCTCCATGGTTTTCTATCCGAAGTTGTCCACATGCAACAGCCAGCGGGTTATGTTCATCCCCAGTATCCCACTCACGTTTGTAAGTTGAACAAGGTATTATACGGATTAAAACAAGCCCCACGGGGTTGGTTCTCACGTCTTAGTGACAAACTGGTGGCTCTTGGGTTTATTAACTCACAGTCAGACAATTCTCTTTTTGTCTATGCCTCAGACTCACTCACAATGTATGTACTGGTGTATGTCGATGACATTTTAATCACCGGTTCAAATCCAGGTGCCATCACTAATCTCGTTGCTCAGCTCAACTGTGACTTTGCAGTGAAAGACTTGGGGCCATTAAACTACTTTTTAGGTGTGGAGGTTATCTCAGTATCAGGGAGTCTTCTTCTTTCTCAGAGACAATACATTCTCAATCTCTTGAAACGTACCAACATGCTAGAGGCTAAGCCAGTGTCCTCTCCCATGTCCTCCTCACAGCAGTTATCATTCCTTGATGGCAACCCGTGTCCTGATGAAACTTTATTCCGCAGCGTGGTGGGAGCCCTTCAGTACCTATCGCTCACTCGCCCGGACATTTCCTTTGCAGTGAACAAAGTGTGCCAATTCATGCACAAGCCTACGAACATCCACTGGACTGCTATTAAACGGATATTGAGGTACCTTAAATTTTCCATTGATTTTGGTTTACTCCTCAAACCCAGCCCCTCCACACAACTTTCAGTCTATTCTGATGCGGACTGGGCTGGCTCACCTGATGATCGTAAATCCACCTCTGGATATTGCATCTACTATGGTCACAACCTTGTTTCATGGAGCTCCAAAAAGCAGCCCACCGTGGCTCATTCAAGCACCGAAGCCGAATACCGCGCTGTTGCCTATGCTACTGCCGAGACTTTATGGTTATTATCCTTGCTTCGTGAACTTCAGATTTTTATTCCTTCTCGCCCGGTACTATGGTGTGACAACATAGACGCAACTTACTTGGCGGCTAATCCCGTCTTTCATGCTCATACAAAGCACGTGGAAATAGATTATCATTTTGTTCGCGAAAAATTTCATAATAAATCATTGGAGGTTCGGTTCCTATCCAGTAAGGATCAAATTGCCGATGTCCTCACTAAACCACTGGTTTCTAGGCGTTTCTCCCATCTGCGAGACAAGCTCAACGTGCGCCCTCCCCCGTTGAACTTGCAGGGGCGTGATAAGGATAAGAACAACTCAGATTCAAAGTTTCCAAAGCTTCTAGCTCTATACCAAAGTCTTCGGATACCAACGCCTCAAGCCCAAGTTTATAGGAGATAGTGTTTATCATTTTATGAATATCAAATCTGTAACTGATTCTATCGTGTAAAACAGTTTACTCTATATATACCATCTCTCGTCAGCCATTCAAGGCAGAGAGCACAACACAGCATTTTATCTTTTCTTACTCTGCTGGATGTTTGAAGGAGAAAATAACGAAAGAAAGAAGAAAGCAGAAAAGAAGAAAAAGAATAGGGTAGAAGCCAACTGAGTCGACTCACTGAGTCGAACTGCTTGTATTACGAATATGAAGCCATTCGGAGCTGCGTCTGCATCCATGGCACCATTCGTCGGGTAAACTTCAATTCCAAATTTTCTGTATTTGGAACCGACGTATAGACGCAATTTTAGCAGTTGTGACTCATAGAGTCGACTCACTGAGTCAATATGCTAGACATGTATAACTTTTTTCCAGAAGTTCAAAAACCTTAGATTGAGATTTGACAATTAAACGTGTGTAATTATATGTAGACACCCGGACGGTTCATATAGAAACACTTACCGAATTGCCTTTTGCAGAATTATGTCTAACTAAGTTGAAGTGGAGCCAAATCGGACTATCGGCATGTATTTTTCAGCCATTATTCTAAACTGTACAAATCACCAGGTAGGTGATCTTCTCAATTGACACCCTGCATTAGTTGTAATTTGATTTCATGTGATTATGTATTGCATATTGTAGGTTTAAATAATTGGATTAATTGTTATATATGTATTATAATTCGAATTAACTTGATTATTGTTAATTGTTGTTGATGGAATTATTTATATGTTTGTGTATTGTATATCGAATTCTTTGATTATGGTTATGTGTTGTAAGGAGAATTTATTGAATTGTTGTTGCTTGTTTAAATTACGGTTGTTCTATCATAAAAGGATCATTACATTATTTTGTTATTGGTGCTCTGCATAGGGCAATTTCTAAAAGGATCGACATGGTGATCTGCCTTATATTATTTTCTAAAAGATGTGCACACACGAGTGTTCTGCCCTGAGCTTTTTTATCTGAAGGTTATACACCAGTACTCTACTGTGAGTCATGCCTTAAAAGGATCATTGTAGTATTTTGTTACGGGTGTTTTGCTCGGGTTATTCTTAAAAAGATGTTATTTTATATAGCACTTGTGAATTTTAGTATTTGTGAACATTTGATCCATAATCCGTGTTTCAGGATGAATATCATATTTGATCAATATTCAATCCCTGGTTCATATTCCATAATGTCGTATTTTCCTTATGTAAGATTAATTAAATGCACACATGGGTGTTCTGCCTTAACAATGTCAAAAAAGAATTAGGATAAGCTATTTTATTTCGTTACTCTAAGTAGATATTATGGATATGTTGATGCTAATTTATTACTCTTTTATATTTGAGATTGTAGATGCATAAATACATTCTAGGTGCACACATTCATAGGCAATGGTCCTCAATAGATATGTTACTATTTGGGATAATGAGTTTAACATTATGGATCTACTTCGCACGTTAAGTATGAGACTAATGTGAGATATGGCCCTTGGTGCAAGCTCCCTATTAGCTTGTGATACTATGCACTATGACTTGACCATCCATTGTTGAATGCTAATGTAAAATTTTCAATTTTGAAAATGATGTAACCCTTCGAGCTGTCGCACTTACACTTGCTTAGATTGATTTGCAAGATTTGTGTATAAAGAGTTAGTTGGGCAAGTTTAAAGACTTTTATTTTTATTTATTTGACAAATAGTTGAATTTCAATATATTTGTTATTAGTGTTTTTTTTTTTTTTAGAATCAAAGTAATTAAAGATTCAATGATTAATTAATAGACATTTATTTAATGACGATAATTTATTTATTTTTAGTTGCACTAATTGCCTTAAAATTGCATGTAAATTTTATAGGTTGCAATGTATATTTTATTTAAATATAACTCATAGCCCTGAATTTTATATTTAAACTTGGCTAACTCAAGTACTAAATTAATTTTAGAGCGTGATATTAGATCTACCTCATTTTTTAGCTCACACTATAAAATGAGTTGGCAAAATGAATAAACCACGTAGGTAAAACATATATCACAGGGCTTAGAAAAGTTTTCCAAGGACAAACATATATCACTGGGCTTAGAAAAGTTTTCCAAGGATGGACCAACACGGAGGTAGTAATGAAATTTGAGTATGCTTCCTTAACGAGTGGGCCACCCTTGGGTGTTGTATCATGCCATATGTAATAAATGGAGGCATCCCCTTAGATAACATAAGATATCACTGAAATGGGGCACATTGACACATGTACGTACCTCGTAAGCATGGCATGTGCATGTGTAAAAGAGCTGGTGGGGCTAGCCACCTCACTCCCAAGATATCCTTTGTTCCTTGTCTTCTACTAAGGGCCCATTTGGCCGGGTGGATTGGCAGGGATTGGATGGTATTGGAAGGGATTGGAAGTAAAATCCTGGGATTGGCCGGGCGTGCCAAACAGAATGGGTGACCTGATCCCGGGATATAGTAATCCCATGGTTCTTAAGACAATCCAACGACAACACCATCATTACCTTTAAATCCGATCCAATCCACCCTAATCCGTTCAAATTTGCCTGGGACATGTTTAGTTCAAGGGATTGGAAGGGATGAGAAGGTTTAATCCCGGGATTGGCTGGGCGTGCCAAACAGACTCCGTATAGCAATCCCATGGATCTTAAGACAATCCACTCACAACACCATCATTACCTTGAAATCCATGCCATCCACCCTAATACCATTCAATCCCTTCCAATCTACCCGGCCAAACGGGCCTATATGCAAGGTGTATTTATTAGTGAGGATGTATAGAAGAGACTTGCTTATAACTAGCACGGATTTGGTACTACCCCGCCTGTCCCGGCATAAGTTGGGGATTTGAGGGGCCACATGATATATGGGTTTTACCTAAAGTGTCCCTCCATTTTGCTATGATATTTTAGGGCATGAGCGCAAGCATAACCAAAGCTAAGTGAATAACAACAAAAGCATAAGTTAGGCTATGAGGGACTACTGTGATATATGGGTTTTATAGTGTCCCTCCTTGCCAGGACTATTTAAGGCATAACCCCTGCCCGATACAAAGCTAAGTGAATAACAGGGTAGGAAGCAACAATGATAATGACACCCTATCTTGGGCCCACCATGATATTTATTTGCTATATAGTTGGTTCATGAGGCTATAAAGTCTTTAGACCAAGTGAAAACATAAATATCAGCTTGATCCAAGTTTTTAATGACCTGAGTTAAATCCCCACCATATAATAGACTTAAATCTCCTTATTTTTTAAGCTTATACTTTAAAATGATAAGGCAAAATGAATGAAATGGGTAAATAAACTGGAACATGTTGGTGGCTCATTCGAGCCTGAACCAGGGACCGGCAGGGGTGTAGCCAATCCGCCTGGCCCTCGAACCAGGTTACACGGCTCCCTGTAACCCAAAGTAGTGTGGCCATCATGATGCTTTTGTTATATTTACATTGTCCATCTCAACTCATTTAAAGATATGACCTCAAAGGGAATCAACGCATGTGGCCCACTTGAGTTTTGGATGGTTCATGCGGACATCATGAACATCTACCTGGCCAGAAATCACGCCGGTCCGCTCATTAGGTAGGCCCGAAGCACGTGGGAAAATGGATGGTTCGGTTAAAGGATTAATATTCTATATACAACACAATACTCTTGCCTACCAATACCATCGTACTTTTTTCATATTCAACGTTCTCACCTGATTAACGGTCTGATATTTCACGCGCGCGCTGTCGGGACGTGTGCCGTGTCTCAATCTCGCGCGAGAGCGCGACTTGGCTGCGACCCCAACCATCGATGTGGTTGAGTTGGCCGTCAATCCATTTTTAAATCTTATTTTAAGATATGTTCCAAAAATGGAAGTAGATACAAATTTTAAATATACCACACTACAGAAAAAGTGGTCATTAAATGCCCACCATTAAAAATTTCTTAGCGTTCACTGTAATGTTTATTGGCCTGTTGATAAAGTCACACAGACTTAGATTAAAGGTAAAACAAATAACGGCTTCATCGAAAACTTTTTTATTTCCACGAAAGGATTTTAATGGTCAATAATCACTATTTCTTGTGGTGTAGTCACCTAAAATTTGTATCTGCTTCAGTTTTGGGAATACGGCTTAAAATAAGCGGGAAAAACATATGAACGGCGTGGATATATAATGCATGCATCGAGGTGGGCCCTACAGTCAAGGTCTCACCTACGTCGAGATGGCCCCTTACGTGTGTGAACACGCCTAGAGCTCTCCCTTGTCCGTTCGCTATATCCTCTCTCCCAAGGCTTGCGACGGTGATTCGCAGGAGAAGTGAAATTGAAGAGGCGAGTCACGAATCTCGCGATATATATACCAACTTCGCACACGTGTGCCATACCACTACCATTCAATAGCTGTGTCGACCAGTATACATCACCAATAAGGAAAATCACCATAGGTGGGCCACTTGGATAGTTCGAAATAAAATCACCGACAACCTATATTCAACGTACCGGATGACGAGAGGGACAATCTGGCTTTTGGAAAATGGATCCAAAAGCAAGACCTGCCTATATGATGGACCGGATCACGTATTACAGCTGCTACATCGGCATATGGGTGTGATTAAATCCTACAATCGATCCTCGCGCGAATGCCTCTATCAGGCCTATCTCATACATGTCGACGAAAATGACTAAAACACCCTTCAAATCGGACCCCGACGTCCATTCCGCAAAGTCACTTTGAATTTCCCTCGAATGCCCCTGTTTGGTTCTTCAAAAGACCCCCATCTGCATTTCTCTTTGGAATCCAGCGAAGCCGACAGAACTCTCCTCTCTCTACGAAAAGGAAAGAAAGAGAGAAAATAAAGAAAAACCCATTCTGCTTCTCTTCGAATCTCACTCTGTCAACAACAAAAGCAAAAACAGAGGTGGTTTTTGATCTAGAGAGAGAGAGAGAGAGAGAGAGAGAGAGAGAGAGAGAGAGAGAGAGAGAGAGAGAGAGAGAGAGAGAGATGGCAGCTTATAGAGCTGAAGATGATTACGACTACCTGTTCAAGGTCGTTCTAATCGGTGATTCGGGAGTTGGGAAGTCGAATCTGCTCTCGAGGTTCACCAGGAACGAGTTCAGTCTCGAATCGAAGTCGACAATCGGGGTCGAGTTCGCTACGCGGAGCTTGAACGTCGACGGAAAGGTCATCAAAGCTCAGATTTGGGATACGGCAGGGCAAGAGAGGTGATCTTCTTCAAAACCCATCTCTGTTTCCGCTTTTCTGATCTGGGTTTTTCTATATCTCGGCGTGATTTTGTCTGCGTGAAGCTGTAGATGCTGATTTGGGTTGGCGAGAAATGTTCTTTCCTTGTAGTATTTGGAGTTGGGTTTTGGAGTTTGAGATCTGTAGCGTTTTCCTTCCTTATGTGGATTTTCGGGAGTGTATTTTTTTTTTTTTTTTTTCCTTTCTTTTTTAGTTATAAAAGGGCATGGATCTGGGATTACTAGCTGCTGCCTCTTCCATGTGGGTTTTCCGGAATATATTTTTTCTGTATATTTTTTGTAAAAGTTTCATGATAGTTTGTTCTATCGGTTCTTGATCTGGATTGGTTGATTTCATAGACCCATTTGCGACCTCTGGACTGAGTTCCCCATCTTCATGATTTTCTTTTCATGTACTTGATAACAACAGATGAGTGAAAATATGCAGCTGCTGTATGTATTATTCCTTTTTTGTTTCCTTTTTTTTTTTTTTTTGAAAACTTTCTTATTGGATGGAATGCGGTTTTTGGGTTCGGTTGTTTATATTAGGGAAATTTTGGGATTTCCCGCTCTCCTTTGTGTCATCTGTTTTCTTGTGAAGATTGGGCTTTTGAGTGGTGTCGTTCCTGCTTGGCTTGTGGTAATTGTAGAGTCAGTTTTACTTGCACTGTCATAGCCAGTGACTAAGTTGCAATGACTGCCATGGCTGCATTCGACCTGGTGGTTTTGGATACCTTGTATTATGTAAGCTATTTCTGTATAACTTCTGCTTCTATGGTTTAAGAGGTATTATACAATGATTGGACAGAGATCGTATAATGGCATTCCAGTTTTCAATTTGTACAAGTGGGGCCAATTTTTCAGTCATTCGAACTGTTCAATCTCTCTCTCTCTCTCTCTCTCTCTCTCTCTCTCTCTCTCTCTCCAAACCTTACTGAAAACTAATCCAGATCCAGATTGCTCCATTTTTTCATTTTTTTCCTTTTCTTCCTTCCCAAAGCAGTTCATGGAACTGTCCCTCAAACAATCCCCAGTTTAACCCAATCTTAAAGATCCCTCAAACAATCCCCAGTTTAACCCTATCTTAAAGATCCCTCAAACAATCCCCACTTTTACCCAATCTAATTCCCTTGTGAGACCTATAACTTGTGCAAATCAGCTCAGAAACAGCCCCTATCCTCAGCCTTAACATATTCCCAAACGTATCTATATAGTTATTCCAAAACCTGCCCCAAATTCAGCCTCCAACGGTTCCCCAACTGTATCAGCCAATAATGTGTTTGAATCAACCCATGCTTCATTTGGAATATGTCATCAAAAGGAGTATGTACTTGATACAGTTATTCATATTCGGATTCCCATGCCTATTACGATTACTTTTTCCATCCTCTGACCCTATCTGCATTACCTCGATCATTACCATCATTATTCCCATCACCCCAACTCATATCTATCTTTTTCTGAATCTTAGTTCCACATATTACCCCTCATTGTTATGAGAGACCATGGAAATTAGTTGGTTATTCTGAAACATTCTACAGTGAGGACCCATGTGAGAAACCAAGGAGGGTATAGAAGATGTGATTAGAGGACTTAAGGAGCACTGGAAAGGATTTCGAAGGATTTCAAAGGATTTCAAAGAATTTAAAGAATTAATTGAGGAGTTTGTTCAAACCTATATGGATAGCCCACATTGAAACAAAGAGAGATTAAAATGTGACATGATGGGTGATTCCGACAACAAGGTGAAAGAGGAGATGACTGTCAGTTCAACAATCGCATTAGCGATTTTGAAAGAGTATTAAAATTGTGACGGATGCACAACGAACACATGAAGGTGAAAGTATATAGGTGAATGTCTTGTGTGCAAGATGACACAATGAACACATGAAGGTGAAAGGGTAGAGACAGTTATTACATTGCAAAAGAAGAATATCTTCTAGGAGACGATGTGTACCCGAGTGTCCAACAGGAAGAGAGCATGATCCGATGGATGAAGCGCTTGCCCGACATGGTGGCATTCCCCATCAACTTCCCCTAAAGCGATAGAAGACTTACTATGGGGACACATTTGATTCAAGAGCTAGAAACCAGCTTCAAACTTGTGGGCAAATTTTACAAAGACGGGGGGAATTTGATGCAAGTCTCTATCCCACATGTGTGAGATGACCGAAGTGGGTCCGATCTACTCATACATGTGGGCATACAAATATTTGCGTACATATCAATAGAAGGTAACTATGTACAACCATAAACATGTATATGGTTGTGTTTAGATCCCTCTTCTTATACGTATGTTAGTACTCAATCGTGCTCAATCTGATTGATCTCATGCACCAAATACATGGGGATTAAGATCCAAGAGACATCTGCTTTTGAAATTAAGACTTGATGAAGTAAACAATGATGGTGATGAACCTTAAATCTTCCCCTTCTTATTCACTCTTATGCAAACTTGAGAGGATGCGATGCTCTTTGCGTAGTTGTGAATGGGATTGGGGACTGAAACTGTTATAGTTCCTTTGTAGATAAGTGTGTCTACTGATGGATTCTCAAGCAATAAGTCTTCACATCTATTTAAAATAGGAGAAATCCACATCAATCTAAACTCTTACTTATGTAAGAGTATGATACACTAACGACCTATGAAAGTGAGTATATTCTCACAACAATGAGTGCCACATTGAACGCTCTTATGGATGATCTTAAATATATGGGATTAAAATCCAAAAGACATGTATGTTTCTGCGATTGATTCTTGAGAAGAAGATGATGATGATTAGTGTATATATCGACATTAGTGGGAGTAAATTTGTGCTCCCAGTGTAATATGTTGATGACATTCTGCTAACAAGCAACGATATAGGAATGTTGCATGATGTCAATGAGTTTTTGTCATAGAACTTTGAAATGAAGGATTTTGGTGATGTCATTCATCACAGGCATAGAAATACACCATGAAAAATCAAGGTGTTAAAAAAAAAAGATTTTGTCTTAGAAAGCCTACGTTGAAAGGATTCTTAGTAGATTCAGCATGTAGACCGGTGCTCTTGGCAAGGCTCCTATTGTAAAAGGTAACTAACTTCTCCTACAACAATGTCTTAAAAATGATCTTGAAAGAAAAGAAATGCAAGATATTTCACATGTGTGAGCAATACAAATTATTATGTATGTGTAGGTTTGCATTCGGTCTGCCATAACTTTTGCAGTCGGACTTTTTGGGTGATACATAGTGAATCCAAGTATTGATTTTGGAGAGCAGTAAAGAAGGTGATGCTGTAATTACAAAGGACAAGGGGTTTCATGCTTGCATACAAAAGAACTAATCCATTTGGAGTTGGTGCAAGTTAAAGGCTCTAAAAGGGCAAGGGAAGTCCTAAAAGGACATCGATGGAGGTAGTAAGAAAAGACTTGATGACCTATGGTCTAACTAAGCCCTTAATAAAGTGGCATAGTGGAACAAGATTCATGTAGCTGATCCTAATTAATTAGGATAAGGCTTAGATGGATTAGATGATGGTGATATAAATGGATTGATTGGTTGGAGCTGATTGGATATACGGACTTGGATTACACTAGATGGCTCAACTGCAGGAAGTCCACATCAAGATACATTTTTATGTTGCTTGAAGAGTGCTTTTGTGAAAGCATGCAAAGCAGACAGATGCTTATGGGGTTTTATCCACCATGAAAGTGGAGTTTGTCACCTACTACGAAGCCAAGTGTCAAGCGTTGTGCCTGCAAAACTTCATGTTGTGGATTTAGTTCCAAAGCCATTAGTGATCTACTATGACAATGGGATGATAATGGTCTTCTCCAACAACCACAAGATTTGTCTAAGTCAAAACAAATAGACATGAAGTTTCTTATTGTTAATTAGGATTGTCTAGCATTTGTGAAACACATTAGAACAAAGCTAATGTCTGTGGACCCACTAAGCAACGACCTACCCTTTTAAGTTATTCAAGTAGTTGATGAGTAGTATGGGAGTGGTCAGCCCTCATGAGGTATTTCATTAGTGGGAGCTTGTGTCAACAAATATTTCAATTGTGTACATATTCCAGTTTATTCAGTTTAGATTGGTGATTCTATTTTTTATGGCATTCTATTTTTTGTAATTCATATATTATTTCATGGCATGTTTAAAGTAAACAAACAGAATAATTTAAGGCATAAGACTTGATGTAAGTCCACAACCTACTTAGGCCCATCCAGGTCCACTGGAGGGCTAGGCGGGACATAGGCTCTAGCCCACCGTAGAGTCGACATATACTGATTTTTGGGCTAAATATTTACAAATTTGGGGGCCTAAATAAAGGATTATAATTTATTATTTTTGAGTGATATGAAGGGGCTGATTTAAAGATGTGATGAGGGCGTAATAGATAAGATTGAAGATACGAGCTGGTTTTAGAGATATAGTTACTTTCGGTTGTGTACATATTTTGGTTGTGTACATATTCTAGTTTATTTAGTTTAGATTGGTGATTCTATTTTTTATGGCATTCTATTTTTTGTAATTCATATATTATTTCATGGCATGTTTAAAGTAAACAAACAGAATAATTTAAGGCATAACTTGATGTAAGTCCACAACCTACTTAGGCCCATCCAGGTCCACTGGAGGGCTTGGTGGGACATAGGCTCTAGCTCACCGTAGAGTCGACATATACTGATTTTTGGGCTAAATATTTACAAATTTGGGGGCCTAAATAAAGGATTATAATTTATTATTTTTGAGTGATACGAAGGGGCTGATTTAAAGATGTGACGAGGGCATAATTGATATGATTGAAGATACTAGCTGGTTTTAGAGATATAGTTACTTTCTATATTTGCTTTTTATTAGGCTTTACTATATTAAGGAAGAATAGATTGGTTTATAATAAATTGTGATTGATTCTTTTAGTTAGGGGATTTTAATTAAAGATTTATTTACGATCTATAAATGAGGTGATGGTGTAGGAGTTAGTAATTCGAATATTTTTTTAAGCATGAGTTTTCTTAAAGTTTTTATAAGAGAAGAATGTTGATATCTATAAAGTTCTCTCCCTCTTTACTCCATTGTTCTTGTGGGTATACTTTTTAATGTTTTGCAATTTGGCTATCGAGATCTCATTGACTTGATAACTGGGTTGCACTATTTTGGTATCAATGCCAGGTCATCGAGTTAACATGATCTCGATAGCCAAATTGCAAAAGATTAAAAGTATAACCACAAGAATAATATAGTAGAGAGGGAGAGAACTTTATTGAAAACAACATTCTTCTCTGACAACAACTTTAAGAAAACTTACACTAATAAAAATATTTGAATTACTAACTCCTACGCCAATGGCAGGTTATCGAGTCAATGAGATCTTGATAGCGAAATTGCAAAAAATTAAAAGCATACCCACAAGAACAATAGAGTAGAGAGGGAGGGGATTTTATTGATATCAACTTTTTTCTCTTATAAGAACTTAAAAAAAAAACTCACGATAATAAAAATATTTGAATTACTAACTCGTATACTACTACCTCCTTTTATAGATCCTAAATGAATTTTTAATTAAAATCCTTTAACTAAGAGAATCGATCACAATTCCAATATATTCTTTCTTAATATGGTAAAACTTATTAAAAAGCAAACATGGAAAATAACTATATTTTTAAAACTAGCCCATATCTTTATTCATATCAATTACACCTCATTACATCTTTAAATCAATCCCTCCCTATCTCCCAAAAATAGGAAATTATAATTCTTGATTTAAGCCCCTAAATCAATAAATAATTAGCACATGTTGGGCTCTACGGTGCGTTATGGGCCTATGTCTTGCTAGGCCCTACAATGGCCTAAGTGGGCCGTGGGCTTGCATCAAGATATCTCTTGGTAGAGGTGGTAAGATTACTTCGAAATTAGCATGCATGATTATACTTGATATGTAATTTCCATACCACACGACTATGCAAAGGGATCTATGTCGTTTGGAGCCCTCATATTTGTGATTATGCTTGATCCCACTTCAATAAATATAATGACAGTTGTCATTGTCCCAATCAATAGTCTCAATGGATTGGATTATTCAGGGTACACTCATGATTCTATTGTAAATATCTAGTAATGGTTTCGTAAAGTAGAAGCTAGATATACCTAATCCATTGCATTGCATGGTGCCACATGTGACCACTCGGAGAATGTTAGCATTTGCTTGTAAGGGTGGGCCACTACATTTGTGTCTAAGACAAAGGATTTGGATATGGTTTGGATAATCCATGTTAGCATTCGATGGGGCATGTAATGCTGTCACCATATGCTCAATTATTTCATAGGCTTTGGAGAATTGTGAAGACGTGTTGCTTGAGAATCCGTTGATTGGTAGGCTTCTCTAAAGCATCTATATAGACAGTCTCGGTCCTCAATTCCATTCACCAATATGCAAAAAGCATCCCACAAGGCTTGCATATAGGTGAATAGGGAGAGGAAAATTCAAGGTTCATTACCATCTTCTTCTTCAAGCTTTAATGGCAGAAGCATGTATGCCTTCTGGATCTTAATCCCCATATTATTCGATGCATGAGATCCATTGGGTTGAGTGCTAATAGCGTACGCTAATTTCACAGATTTGGCATGATTTTTTCCCATATTATTATTATTTTTTTATGTATCTTTAGCAAGACTGGATTTTCTACTAGGATCAATATTCTATCTGAATACGAAAGATATGCATGCATGGTTGTCAACAAGGCTTCTTTGCTGTTTGTAAGAGAGTTTTACAAGGAAAATTTTGAAATGAAAGAGATGTCTTTTGTGTTTTCCTGCGATGGGTATTCCTTCTCTAGTGGTGTGATGCGATTAGAAACCCAGGGTGCGATACCTTAAGCCTCAGTGGAGCAGTTTCGCCTACTGATATTTTGATCTTCTATGCTTCATAACCTGGTTGGTAGCTTCCAAATCGTGATTAGTTTCTTTTCATTTGAATTTAGTTGTGTCAAGTGGTTTGGAATGTTTACTGCAATAGTGTATTCTTGAAGATTTTGGTGGTGCAATGGGCTTTCTGTATTATGTTAGGTTGCCAATTGGACTAGCAAAGGAAGATGAGTTCCTTAAAGATAGGTGCAACTCACAAGTCATATTGTTGAAAATCACTATGTTTCATGCTGTTTTTGAACAGTGTTGTCAGTATCTAGTTGGAGGCTTTGAGTAATTGGCAAGTGTTAAAGATGGACCGACCAGAATCAATGGCAGGTAAAGTTTAAAAGGATGCTGATAAGATGTTGATATTTGTGTTATAAATAACCAATTTAGGTGTGGCGGAGTTACTAAAGATATTTAATGGGAATTGTCTTGTTTTCTCCAGTTCTTGTATTTTTCATCGAGGAATGTGTTCAATCCTTGAAAGTCAGTTTGGTGATTGGTCACCTCATCCTGTGAAATGATGATTGCTTAGGAAAGATTATGTCAGAGACACTTGATTATGGGAACTTACGCCATTTCGGTGTAATCATTGTGGTTTTTCCTTTTGGAGCTCTGGCATATCTAGAGTCCTATGGATTGATACTGACCTCTCACACAAATGGCAATAAATCATAATCATCTGCATTCTATATTAAGGTGATTCAAGATTGATGTAACAGTTTTGCGCCAACATCGAGTTCTGGACTGGTCTGGGACTCTTTTTATCCTACCATGTTCTGATTAAATTGATTAAATTAACAGAGATTCTGAATAAGAAGATCAGTGATATCCTCTTGGAAAATCTTATTAGAGTTTAGGTTTGACATGAAGAACAACATGTCACATTGTTATCATGGAGGTGGCCTTTCTGACTTAACTGGGAATGGTTTGAAATCCTTATGGCAGCAGGCATGCCTCAAGAACCTCGAGAAAGTAATGACATTTGTGACAGTTCTATCATGCCTGTAGACTGGCAAAAGTGGTCAAAATACATCAATGTCTGCTAGATGTTTGAACCAGCTTTTTTTTTTTTTTTTTTCCGATTTACTTGAAGGCCTTAAGGACCAGTGGAAGTCTACTGCACTTTACCTACTAAATTAGTCATACTAGATGGTATGTGACAGCTTATATATTATATTGTTGCTGCCTTGGGTCAGTACTGATTGATTTTGATTGTGGATGTGCTGCTCAAGCGCTCTAAAGAGAGATCCAGCTGTTTGCCTGAGTTTTATTGATATTTTTTAAGAATCCTTTGGAAAGTGCAGAGGACATTTTCTCTCTATTACATGAATGTGTTAAAACCTCCAATGAGAGATTTTTAGATTTGTCACATTGTCACATTATATCATTTTCAAGCTGAAATAAAGGTTGGATGGTATATAATGAATATATATTTCAGCTCTTGGATTTCGTCAAATCAATGTATCAGCTTGACATAAAAAAAGAAAAAAGAAAAGAGGAAAAAGAAAGAAAGCATCAGCCTTGTATCTTTTAACACATTATATTTTAACTTCTTTTTCCTAGTGTATGTTTGATTATGGGTTTCAATGTTTTCATGAAGATCTTTTGGTAGGGACGATTGTACAAGTGCAAGTGTGTTAATTTGCTAACTGCACCCAATATATCCATTGCTTGATGTTGTAGGGCAGTCATTTCATGGTCTATGGTTTTTGTAAGAGTATGTTGTTGGGTATTAACTAGGTTTTAAATATTTGTTTTCCGCAGAGTTAGACAATTTCAAGAATGGGATATTTCATAGGAAATATTTCAATATGGCATAAGCTACCATGGATGAATGCTGGATAAAATGGAGGAAAAGTACAGTAGTACCTATTTCTAAGAATAAAGGAGGCATACAGAGCTGCACTAACTATCACGGGCTTAAGCTTACGAGCCATACTATGAAACTTCGGGAATGAGTGATTGAGCAAAGATTGAAGCATGAGATAAATGTTTTAGAAAACTAGTTTAGTTTCATGCTTGGGAGGTCTACCATTGAAGCTATTTTTCTACTTAGATAATTTATGGAGAAATATAGGGAGAGGAGGATCTCCACATGATCTTTATCGACTTAAAGAAAGCATTTGATAGGGTCCCTAGAGAGTTAATTTTGGTGGGTGTTGGGAAAGAAACGAGTTTCCAAGAGTATTTATTGACATGAGTAAGGATATGTATGAAGGAGAGGTAACAAATGTGGGGACCACTAGTGGAGAGACAAGTGAGTTCTCAATTACTGAGGTTTGCACCAGGGGTCGGCATCGAGCCTGTACTTTTCCACATTGGTAGGTATGGATGAATTAACGAGGCATTTGCAGGAAGAGATTCCATGGTGTATGTTGTTTACATATGACAATTTTGATTGACAAGAGGGAGGGTGTAAACACAAAGCTACATTTATGGAGGGGCACTCTAGAATCTAAAAGATCTAAAATTAGTTGGACTAAAATAGAGTATATGGAGTATAATTTTAGTAACAATAGGAGAATTTGTTAAGATTGCTGACCAAGAAGTTTCCCAAAATGACTACTTTCAATACCTTGGGTCAATAATTCATGAGTAATGAAATTGAAAAGGATGTGCCCAGAGAATTCAAGCTGGGTGGCAGAAAAGGAGATGCGCCATTGGTGTTTTATGTGATCATCTTGCCCTACTCAAATTGAAAGGACATTTTTATAGGTAGCTACAAGACCACCCGTGCTTTATGGGGCAAAATATTTTGCAGTTAAGGAACAACATGTTCATAGGATGAGTGTACCTGAAATGAGGATGTTGAGATGGATGAGTGGCAAGAAGAGGAAGGATAAAATTAGAAATGAATGCATTTGAGGGAACTTAGGGGTAGGATAGGTATTTAGATGAGGGAAAGTAGACTTAGATGGTTCAGTCATGTGTAATGGAGACAGAGAACTGTGTTGTTTAGGAGTGAGATGGTATGAGTTGAAAGCTTTAAAGAGGGCCAAGGTGAAGGCCCAAAAGGATGTGAATGGAGGTAGTGAGAGAGGATTTGATGACCAATGGTCCAATTGAAGATATGGTCCTTGATAGAGCAGAATGGAAGAACATGATTCATGTAGCTGAACCCAAGTAATTGGGATAAGGCTTAGATTATGATGGTGTTGATTACAATATGGTGTAAAGTTTGGCAGTCTGAGAGTAAGTTTAGGAAAATGGTGAAATTTTTTAGTGAAGCTTTGGGAGATGTAAAAAGACACATGATTACGCACTTGGGACAAATCATTGCAAAACATATGCATTGTAGTTTTCCATTTTTTAAAAGACAAAACTGTGCATTTCCATTGTTGTGCTTGTAAGACACAGAATCGATCTATTACTTATTCCTGCACTGTCATTCTCTTCGGGCGTTTGTTCTGGGTTCCTTGCCTTAGCGAATGTTCCTTGGGTCATGCCTTCATCCACTGAGGCCCTTCTTGTCTCTTGGCATGCCACGGCTGGAGGGTGCCTTGGTAGAAAGAAATGGAGTATGGCCTTGCTTGCAGTCCTTTGGGTCAAATGGGGAGAAAGAAATAATCAGTGCTTTTGTAACAAAAGCCTTTCCGTTGATGGGGTCTTCAGTAGGGTCCTCCTGTTCTAAGATTTGGCTCCTTGAGCTTATGGGTTTGGGTAGCTTCTTGGGGTCGTTTTCAGCTGAGGGACTTCTGTTGTTATTTCTAGTTTTCGTTTCTTAGTTTTTATAGGTTTCTTTGTTTTCTCTTTTTCTTTTCTTTGTTTTCCTTTGTTGTTTTCCTTTTTTCGGCGACTCAAAAGTCATTGTCCTTATCCTTACTGGGGCAGTCGTATTACTGTTGCTCCATATAAATGCAGTAATGTGCGTAGCTCATGAGATGACGGTACTAGGCCATGTACTCTCGAACATGTTAATGGTATCGAGCCATGTGCACTACCTGTCAGTGGATGCTGTGCAGCCATCAAAATTGTAATGGTCACTTCTAGTGGCATTGGCTTTGGTTGTGGTTGGACGCCTCCATGCCCTTGTCCATACCGCAGACACATCTGTCTAGAGCCATTCCCTGTCCGTATCTGTAGGCTAACTAGAATCCATAGGCTAACTAATGACCATAGCTGTAGACGGGTGATTGTGAATGAATGTGATAATTGCTGGAGTCACTCATCCCATAGCCATTCGAGCTATATAAATAAGACGCAAGTAAGAGGAGCTGCCCTGCTCGTCGTTAGCATCTATGGACCCAAGGCTCCTTGCATAGCCTTCTCCTTCGGGGTTCCAGCCGAAATCCCTCTCTGATCTCAATTCTCCATCAAATATTTGCTTTGACGCGAAACAACTCCAGTGGAGTTTTAAAACACAACTACAGAGGGATAGAAAAAGGTTTTGGGCACGATACTTCTTTTTCTTTCTTCTCTCTCTCTCTCTCTTTTTTTTTTTTTTTTAAATTTTTAAAATTTTTTTATTTTATAATTTATAATTTATAATTTTTGGTTATTTACGGTAGTTTCTTTTGACGCTTGTGGAGTATCGCTAGTTCTGATTGAAACATTGTAAACTTTTCGTGGTAGCGTCAGTATCATGATGTATCAGCAGATTTCAGTATATTTTTGTCAATATTTCTGAAATATGTATTGCCTGGACGTTTCATTCCCCTAACATGTGAAACCTGAAATATTTGCTAAATTATCAGCCAATGTTGTCAAAACTTCATAGCATGGGTATTAATGTAACAAAGCTTCATCTTGAAGTATGCTGACATTCTTGGGTGCTAGACTGAACTTTTCTGTCCACTTGACTGGGGTTTATTTCAGAAAAATGAATAATCAATGATGCTTTTATTGTTGAAGTGTCATCAGCACAGGGAGAACATTGGACAGATAGCTGACTAGAAATCCATTAATCTGTATTTGAAAATCGTTTCTATGATTCAACTCATCTAGCCAGTGGAAAGGAACAAGAGCTGCTGGTGTGTTTTAGATAAACTTGTTTACTTATTCTTAGTTTAGCAGAAAGGTTACGCTTTCTAAGTACTAAAGTAAGCTGCTTTCTTTATTCATATAAAGAATTTATCGTGAGGGTAGGACTGATCAATTTGGTAGTGCCTCTCAAACCATGGTATTTATATTTCTCAAGTCCTTAGAAAAACAAATCAGTGCTCTCTCTCTCTCAAGATATTGGAGTTCCAGCGGTCCAAACTGCATATGCGAGTTAGTTTGTATTGTTTATATCCCTGGATCAGTTCATTTTGAGCTAGCATATGTAGGATATGGAACCAACCAGTTCCAAGATTTAGCTTGGATCAGGTAAATTTGATGTTGTTTCTTTCTTTTGTCTGCTGAATATATAATTATCACCATTAAAACTCAACACAGCAGTGCATATGCAAATCATGTTAGCTTTAGTTGCAAATGCACACAAAGAAATGTCACAGATCTGGTGACATCATCCCAGAAGTCAAACATGTCAGATTTGGTCAATTATGAGCATGCAATTGGTTATTTATTTGGACAACCAGGAGAATGAAAAAAAATCCTTCAAAAAAAAAGAAAAAAAGAGGAGAAGAAAAGAAAAGAAAAGAAAAGAAAAGAACAGGAGAATGAAAAAACATGGATAGGTTGCTATGAGCAGCCACTAGATTACTATCGCGAAAGATATGGAACATGGAGCAATTGATCTTACTTAGCAAACTTCTGATCTTGTTTATCAGTCATACCTAATGTACCAAGGAGGTGATTCATTATGAGGAGAGAAGCATATGCACTGCCGCTGAATCGCTTTCCACTGCGACTTGCGTGATATTTTTTGGAAGAACAAAGCCTCAGATCATCCAGAACAACCTTCATTTCTTCCTCCACATTATTGTAGATTCCATAGAAATTATCAAAAGCATGAAGAATGTTTCGAGTGCTGTATGTAAGAATTACTCCACCTCCACTAATGCCAGGGTTCCCGCAAGAGGCCCTGTCAATGCTCATCTTGACAAAACCTATTTTGGGCAAATCCATTTGGTTGGCATAAGCATGGAACAAGATCAAGATTACGAAGTGCCAGTTTTTGGATATAACTGCAGTCCACTAATCCGACATGCTTTGAAACAATCTGGACCCAATTGACGATCTTTTGAATCACCCATTTAGACGAGTTAGCTACCTTCAAAGAATCTGTAGTTAAGCACTTCCCAGATCTCCCAGACTACAAAAACCAGAAGAACACCAAAGTTCCACAAAAATTAGCTGTTTTTTACTGCCACATAGAAAGAATGAAAGGAACGTCTGGCACCCTGCTGAAAATTTCCCAGATCTTAGGCAAAAGAGATGGTTCACAGTTTCCTCTCTACTTCTGGCACAACATATGCAGCCATATGGCATCGATATACCCAGGCGATTGACCTCATTTTCAACTGGAATCTTTCCACGACTCTTCTTCCACAAACAACACTATTTTGGAGGGATTTCTCGACACCATATCCGCTTAAATAGGCCAGTATTTTCCATGCTTCCTGCATTGGTTCCATGCTCACTTCACAATAAAGTATCCACCTTAGTATGAATCCATAATAATTTATCTGGCTGAGAAGAATTGCCAAGTTGGACTGAATTATATCATTCCAGTGTTCGGAATCAGATGAGCGAGCAGATTGATCTTCCAATGCCCATCTGCAAGGAAGCAATCTTTCACCAAAATATATCTATAGCAGACAGGAATTGTCCAAGGGATTGAGACTCCCACCAAATATCCTTCCAGAAGTCCATGTGCCTAGGACTTAATCCACTTTGAGGATGACAAGAAATCTTCCCTAAGATCAAATAGACTGCAACATATTCTAAAGCAGCCCCTTCTTTTATGATGATCCTTTAGGTTGTCCTTGGAAGTGTTTGCCTTTCATAAATTCAGACCACACACTCTTATTAGATAATTCCTCCAAAGCATTTTAGACAAGGTGTTCTGTATTTGTTCAGAAAATTCAGTATCAGCACCTGTCTTCAGCAATCTCCTTCCAATATGATGCCATTCTGGCACGGGATCAAGTTTGCTAATTACAAAACTCGGGTTTGGCGTATGACGCTTCTTGCTATCTGGTGGTCAATTTGGGAAGAAAGAAACAATAGGTGTTTCAACGACAAAAGCTCCTCGTTTCATGCTGTCTGGGAGAGGGTTACTAATCTGGTTGTTGAGTGGTCTGTTTTAGTTGACGGTCTCTCTAGTCATGACCTTTTGTTTTTAGTTTCCTAGTTGTTCTGCTATCTCAGCAGTCTTTCTTTGTTTTATTGTTTTTCCCTTTCTTCAATATATTTTCCTCGTTATTATTTATTTATTATTATTTTTTTTAAAGGTTGATATGTATAGGTAATGGCCATGACCGTTATGCGATACAGGGGTGAAACGGGGCGGTTGAATTTTTAGGACTGTATCGGCTATTACAGGGCATAACGACCGTTACCCTTGTAATGGTCGAAAAACGACCACTTTTTTGTATATAAATTCATTTTTTCCTCATTTTATTTATTTATTTATTTTTTTTACTTTTCTCATTTCAAAAACTTTCCTACATTGTTCTACAGCAGATTTCGACTAATCATACTATAGTTTTAGGATTGTAGTAGATTGAAGCAATTTGGGCGAATAGAAGCTCCGAGGGCCACTTTTATAAAAAAAAATAAAATAAAAAACGAGGTATATATGTGTATAATTTTTTTTTCCTCGATTCGTAATTCTAATGCTTAATAGTAATATGTAAACATTGACACATAACCATGTTCATAAATTCACTAGACAACCCAATACAACACTCTCACTAAAGAGTGGACCGCTACAGTACCATAAACATATTCAAAACAAAATATGAATACAAATTTAGAATATTTACATTATTTTAGATTTTCTAGATATATTTAGAATATTTACATTATTTTAGAATTTTTCGGGCAATTTTTTTATTTTATTTTATTTTTTTTTGAACTGTTACGGGGGTTGTAAAAGTCGTTATGCCCGTATTGGTAACGGTGGTGACTGTTACGGCTACTGTTATCGATACAAAATACCTTGATTTTAGATAAACAGCCCTCTCCACATCATGGACACTTTGAATGCCAATATGCCCCTCCTGGATTGGTAAACACATTTTCTTCCAGCTAATCCACTGATGTTTCAATATCTCATCAGTATGCATGTTTTTTAGATTTCCATCTTGACGTCACTAAACGTATTCTGAGGTATTTGAAGGGATCACTTGGCCGTGGCATTCTCTATTCTTCCTATAGTCACCTAAAAATCTAAGTTTATTCAGATGCTAATTGGGCCGACAATGTGAATTATCGACTATCTACAACCTTTGAATATTGTATATTTGTTGGAGGGAGTGGTCATCTAAAAGGGTAAAAGGCAATTGGTGGTTGTTTACTCCAGTGTTAAAGTCGAGTATAGAGCCATCATGGATACCACCTGTGAGCTTTATAGCTCAAGAAGCTGATGGAAGAGTTAGGATTTCCAGTTTGTGAGCGCATGGAAATGGGTTGTGACGATTAAGCTGCTATTTATATATTTTAGAACTCCGTCTTATAAATACGAACTGAACATGCTCTTCAAAAAAAAAATAAAAAATGCACGCGCATGTGTGTAGTAAGCACATTGAGGTAGATTGCCACTTCATTCGGGAGAAAATTACAGCTAGAGAAATTTTCACCCCATACATCAAGTTTAAGATTAACTGGCTGATGTCTTCACAAAGCCTCGCTCTTCCAATTTCAACTTCTTCACATCACAGATAAGCTGGGCATGATTGACATTATTCCCCAGCTTGATGGGGAGTCTTGGTGGAAAAGGAGTACCAAAGAGTCTTTCTCCTTAGGCACACCATTCTTGCATCTTGTAACCTATGCTAATTAGTGTACCCTAGTACTATTGTACTTTTGAGAAAAGGATTGTAGTTAAGAGGCAGCTGTAACTTTCAAGTAGTTAGATTCAGGACCCAAAAAATCTTTGAATCTCCTCTTCCTCGAATTTTCTCCTCTTAGATCTCTAATTTATCACATACAAGTCTTCATTGGGAACTTAAAAGTCATCTTCTCCAAGTTGATTGGTCAAAAGCATGCTCACTCTCATAACCACATGTGTGTGTGCACACCTGCACCACCCATGTTTCCTCGATCAGGTCTCCTGGAAGTGATCCACATCTAGACATCTAAAATCTAGGACTTTCTGCCCATCATTCATCATCTTAGCATCTGGGAACACATCATCTCATCTATTTACCAGCATCACACGTATTCTCAACATTCAACAGTCCATGATTAAGAAACTTCCTGTAGTTTGTCTCCAACTGTCAGTCTGGATGCTTGTGGCTTAAGTCTGTTGATCCAACGGCCAGGATTTTACACTTATATATACTACTATATAAAAGCAAATATAGCTTATTTTTTCAGGACTTTTGTATTCCCTAAATTCCCATAGTATCTCAATTAAATGGTGATACCCTCAGCCATCACTGCACTGCCACACACAAGGGAACCTGGAAAAGTCTACAACACCAGCTTTAGGTAGCACTTGAAATGGCCAACTATTTGGGCTCCACCATGTTGAATGTGTAAAATCCACTCCATCTATCATCTGCTATCCTTGATTCTACGCCATTGAACCAAACATCAGCCAATTATTTTGACCCCACCATGTTGAATGTGTAAAATCCACTCCATCTATCATCTGCTATCCTTGATTCTACGCCATTGGACCAAACATCAGCCAATTACAAAACTCAGTGTGTAGTACCAACATGGTGTGTATCTTTCATCAAATCCATTAATCAGGCGTAACTCACCAGGACTGAAAGAAGATACAAATCGGCCTGTTCCGAAATTCATGCAGGCCACATCATGTGACCTCAAGAGTTTTTATGAGCAATTTTACATTATTCTCATTGATGTGGGGCTTTTAGGAGCAATTTTACCGTATTCTCATTGATGTGACCCATCTGAGTTTTCTATTAGGCAGATCTTTTGTTTGTACAGTGAACATAATGCTTCTCTCATGATGGACGGAGAGTATTTTACATATAATATGATGGGCTCCTCGGAGCTCAGGTGTTCTACTCGCTGCAAGAAATAGGAGTTGTTGACGATTCCTATTCGCACAAGGCCGGTTCCTGTGCAAGCTTATTCTACAAATGCTGTGCAAGGGCCATCCCTGTGTGCATATGGCATCTGGCCTTTCCATCATGGTTGGCCCACCATGAAAGCTGGGCACCTCAAAAATCAGGCTGATCCAACCATCATGGGAATTTGGATGTTGTTGGATGGTTGTTCATATATATATATATATATATATATATATATATATATATATATATATATATATATATATATATATATATATAAATTACGGGGCCCTCAGTGTTGTTTTTATGCCATCCAAGACATGCATTGTTGGAGCCCCGCCATGATGATGGGATGCTCCAAAGTTAGGGCCTATAAAATCATTGGTGCGCCTAACTTTGAAAACAATGGACAACCATCCCAAAACATCCAAATTCAGGTGGCGGTCCACATGATGGTTGGATCAGCCTGGATTTTAGGGCATCCAAGTTTTTATTGGTGGGGCAACCACGATAGACAGGTTGGATGCCATACACACCACGGTGGTGGGCCACACACACAACCCCTTAGTCTACAAGGAGGCATATAGGAATCAACGTAGCGAAACTCCAATACTCTAGTGGATTGTGATGCATAAATTACTAAAAGAAAATTACATATGTGGAATGCAAATAATTCAATTTAAACTATCTAAATTGTTGGTCCCAATTTAGATTTATCATGAACCAAAAATTATTCTTATTTGATTAGATGACTATCCGATTGGTGGACACTTATTCGACTGTTAATAATGGAAATGTCCAACAATCCTATTTCAAAAAGCAAGTGTCCGCAAATCGGAGGTTAGGATTGTTCTACCAATAAGATTTTGAGAAGGTAGCTTAGCAACAGTAAGTCCCACAATTTCGTCACTCTAATGTGACTTAATTATGCCCCGTCTACTAGTTTGTGCACGTGAGTATCAAGGTTTATATGCAGATGGAGTATCAAATAACCCCCTTTATGGAGCAAACCTCTAAGATAAACTTTCCAAGTTAGTTTACCCCAAAAAGTGAAAAAAAATAAATAAAAAATCCAAGTTTCCTTATGCATGTTTGTTTAAGCATATTTTATAATTACTACTGAGGGGCAACTGCAATGATTGAATGGCATCTGCTCATTCCATTATGTACGTCACATTGTGTTCTTATTGGAGGCCAAGAATTAGTCTCATCCAAAACCTGGGTGCGTCACATTGTATAAAATAATGCCAAAACTACTAAAAATCACCTGAGTTTTGGAATGGCTTAAAGTTTAGATTCTCTTCATCTTAATGGGGGTCATCTTATGAATGGATAGAATAGAAAATAAAAAATGCATTCAACCCCACTCACAACTGTTCCCTGTCGTGAGCACCCCCATTCTGTAGTGTGACCCACCCATGTTTTGGATCAGTCTGATTTTTTGCATACAGGTCATACTTGAGTGGGTGAACCTTCTGAATGGAGTGGATGTGGGCCCTACAACATGAAGGACTGGTGGGCTCCACACATATAGTTGTAAATACACTTATTTAAATAGATGATTTTTTATTATTATTTTTTTCTTTTTACAAAACAGCATTACATACAGTGGCTAGAGTCTTCCTGAGGCCCTCTTGAATCTACACACACGTGGGAGTAGTACAAATCCATATGGGGTGCATGTCATAATGTGACACATGTGAGATCTGGCTTCCCATCAAGTGAGCTACACTGGTTATATCTTCTGCCATAAAAATCAGGCCATTTCACACCTCAGGTGGGCCAAAACATATTAAAACAAATGAATGTCTAGAAATAGAACTTTCTGACTATCAATTTACTTTATATGTTGTCTTAGAGAGGGAATTACTTGATTGTTTAGGTGAGAGGTTCTAAGTATTATTTCAACCATGCCAAGTAGGAAATCCAAGTGCCATCAAATGATTTCACCATGCAAATACCATTTTCCCAATATTCAGCTGATCCATTGACAAAGTGAGCTTTATTTTATGAAATAAATGGATGTATGAAAAAGAGCATAGGCAAGTTTCTAAGGCTGTGTCCAATTTGAAAGTAGAAAGCCCTTATTTTTTAGCAATGTTATCTGCACAATGGAACCCACCTAATGGATGGCTTGGATCCCACAAAGGTGGCGTGCTGATGTGCTTCCTTATAACTCTCAAGAATGGATGGTATATATTGGATACAGAGAAAAAATTATGACTGAAATGCCTCCACGTGCAACATACGTATACTCTGCTACTATTCAGAATGCATTGTGGTGGAGCTTCTCCATGTACAGATTGCATGAGAAGAAATTGCACACTTGTCAAGGGTTTTGACAAGTTTACTTTGGATAACTTTGCCTAGTTTTGGGTGCATAAGACAAAATCATGCAGTGTGAATGGTCTAAATCACATTTGCAATCCATTCTCTTTGGTTCCTTTTGCTATCGTAGTCATCACAAAGTAGTGCTAGTGCAAAATATAAGATCTTGGTGGTATGTTTGAGGTGGCGTTGTGTCTCAATCTTGTTACACTCTGGGTGCAAATTATTGAAATATTGGTGGTTCTTGTGTCATCTATTTGATTCTTGTTATTCTCTCATTTGGTGAGACAGGTGTTTTGTGATGTCTACCCCACTTAGATACAGATCTCTCTCTTTGCACCAAATTCTGCACAAAAAAAAAAAAAAAGAAAAAGAAAAAAACAAGGGTCTTTTTGGTGCTGCTGAAAGATCGGTTAAACCAATTTCTAGTCAACAGGTGTGATTGCAGTTGTCAGTGCCTGTTGGCTAAAATCAAATGGTTATGATTCATCCTCATATTATGGCCCACCTACTATCTATAGGGCTTTTAATGCTTTCAAACTATTCAAATTATCAAATTGGTTTTCTTTTTTCTCCTTCCTGATGCACAATCGTAGTTACTATGGTTCATATTTTTGTGCTTTTGTGATTATCCAATGGGCATTTGTATACACCCATATCAGATCTTGGATATGAGATCCTTGCGTTGTTTCTTCTTCAAAATCTTCTTCTTTTCTTCTTTTTGTTGTTGTTTATGTTTTTTTTTTTTCACTATATCCCTTGTTGGAACATCCGATATCTCACTAAAAGCTTACCCAAGTAATGTGACGTCTAATGGAGACATCTTCTGCCTTTAAAGGACCTCTATGAGCCTTGACCTGAGGATATGTAGGATCCCCAGTCAGCAGTTTTTGTAAAGCTGTCCCTATGATTCTGTGATCGGGCCATTTATATTGTGATCATCAGACCTCACAGTAGATTGGACAATGTTAACCCGTTGATTGATGACCAACAATAGACAGTTAAGAAAGATGTACAGAACATCCCAATCCAACTGGCAGAATCCCAACGATAGGATGGCTAGGCTCTCCAGGTCTCTGAGATTTTTGGATCATAGTCCATCAAAGGTGGGCCAATCAGGGCTACCTAGATCACTAAACTATGGGTCCACAGTCTGCTGATACAAACAAACTGACAAACTTGCAGTTTGCTGGCACCATACACCCTATAGTCGCACCTTATTTGAAGCACTCATGCCTACCTGTCATGCCTGTGGCTCATCTTAGCTGCACATTGGTGGGTCCCCAATGCAGATGATCCTGCACAAAATTGGTCCACAAGTCAGGTGGGTCACCCCTGAACCACAACAATAGATGGTTTAAAAGAGGTGGCAGGCGTCCATATTGAATGTACGCAACTACCTCCTGATGGCTGGACCAGCTGGATTTTTACACCAAATCATTTAGTGTTTATTATTATTATTATTATTATTTTAACACACGCACACACACCCCCACACACTCACGCTGCAGTGGGATTTCACCACCTATGGATACTCGAACCCTTGACCGGGTGTTGAAACTCCTGAGAGTCTACCAGCCGAGCAAGAGTATGGATCCACCACCAAATCATTTAGTTGTGCCCGCCTTAAGTAACTCTCATATGTCCCTAACACAAGTCAACATGGCACACGTGCCGCATGCAAAGGTGCATGTGGACTAGAAAATCTCATCTTTATTGTCTAAAATCTCACAAGAATTCGACATATTTTTAGATTTTCTACCTTTGATTCCTTGGAGATCATGCATTCATATTCCCATGGATAGACAAAAACCCCAGTTGTATTTTTATACCATAGTTCATAAAAAAAGTCATAACAAGCAACTGCTTTATATTGTGTGGCCTAATAATACATATCTTATTGAGTTTTGTTTCTCAATAACCCACAGATTTTACATACTTCACTATCTTAATTCACATTTGAGTGCAGGTACCGGGCCATCACCAGTGCTTACTACCGAGGAGCTGTTGGTGCATTACTTGTTTATGATGTCACCAGGCATTCCACATTCGAGAATGTCGAAAGGTGGCTAAAGGAATTGAGGGACCATACAGATCCTAACATTGTCGTCATGCTCATTGGGAACAAGTCCGACCTCCGCCACCTTGTGGCCGTCTCGACCGACGATGGGAAATCTTTCGCTGAGCAGGAGTCCCTCTATTTCATGGAGACGTCAGCGTTGGAATCCACAAATGTGGACAGTGCGTTCGCGGAGGTTTTGACTCAGATCTACCGTATCGTGAGCAAGAAAGCCGTCGAGACGGGCGATGATGGAGCGGCTTCGGCAGTTCCCAGCAAGGGTGAGAAGATAAATGTGGGAGATGATGTGTCTGCACTGAAGAGAGTCGGCTGCTGCTCGAACTAAAGGCTTGAATTGTGATGCTGTGTGAAGATGCGGCCGAGTTTCGCTGCACTCATGTACACCACCGTGGTGCTGTTAACAGATTTTTTCAGGTAGAGAGATTTTAAGATTAGTATTTTGTGGAACAGCAGATGAGGTTTGGATAGGATCAGGGTTGTTATTTTTATTGCTTTAGATCATGCCCCCGATTGTGATGTTCTCTCTTGCGGGATGTGATTTGGGTGTTGTATTTCTGTATTAGTCCTAGTAATGAGTCAGAAGATCATGCATGACTGGAATATATTATGATGGCGGGATTTATTTGAACCATTAATCTGGTGGGCCTGATTGTGGATTAGCACTAAAAATCTGCGATGGCTGGATGATAATATAGCCACTATCAATCAACTTCATTTTTTTTTTTTTTGGGTGCTTCGATTTTCCATTCTGTTTGCTGTGGTTGTAACATGCTGGGGCTTACCTGCTGGTGGCCCCCGATCAAGCTGATATCAACACATCAGGTCTTGCCACGTGAGATCTTATTTAAATTGGTCCTATGAAGTCTAGTGTCTTGGTCCATTCCTTGAATTTTATATGTATTTCATGGATTTTCAGCACCCTGACTGCAGTCTGCAGGTAACATGGAAGTGAAATGTAATCCATTGTTTTTTCTTAGTGGAATCCTTCGATACTCGGACAGAAGGTGATGGATGATACCCGCACTTAGAAATTACTTAGGTAGCGCATTGGGCATGTAATTCCACTTAAACTGTCCAAATTTTGGGTCTCAGTTAAGATGTAGTTAATTATTAGATTATCTTTCTATTGCACGGTTAAAAATGAATTAATAACCAATGAGTCACTCGCACTTATAAATTACTTGGGTAGTGTCACTCGGCATGTAATTCAGTTTAAACTGTCCAGTCCAGATTCTAGGTCCCAGTTAAGATATAGTAGATTATTAAATTAGGCGTGGATCGGGTACTATCCACACCAGGATCTAGCTAGAGATGGACGGTCCTGTCAGGGAATGCATGGGGCCCACTGATGTATATGTTTCCGCATTTGACGGGATCATTTTAGATCACACGAGCCCAAAAAGGAGGTAGATTGAAAGGCTCAAGTGGACCACACCACAAGAAGCAGTTGTTTTCCTTCGTACAGGTCTGTGATCGTATCAACAGGTTGGATTGCAAATAAGCCTCACGGTGGGCCCCATGAAGTTTTCAACGATAGGTATTCAATTCCATGGCTTCCTGTGGTGTGGTCCACTTGAGCCTTCAATCTGCCTATGTTCATGCCCTAAAATGATCTGTCAGAATGGATGGACCGCGTGGATAAATCACATACATCATGATGGGCCCCACAGATCCCCTGACAGTACCTCTATGTATGCATTATATATCCACGTCTTCATCAGTTTTTCCAGCTTATTTTAAGCATGGTCCTAAAATTGAAGCAGATAAAAGTTTCAGGTGAACCATACCACATGAAACAGTTGTCATTGACCATTAAAAACCTTTTGTGGGCCGCATAATATTTGGATCAAGCTGATATTCGTTTTCTCCCTTATCAACAGGTTGGATGGTCAATAAATATTAGTGGATACTAAGAAATTTTTAATGGTGGGCGTTCAATGACCGCTGTTTCCTGTGTTGTGGTTCACCTGAATTTTTTATTTGCTTCATTTTTTGGTCTGAATCATAATATAATCTGGAAAAACAGATGGACGGAATGGATATACAATGAATACCTATGACCTCGTGTTGAAACTCTTGTGAGTCTACCACTGAGGAAAGGGTAATGACCTATTAAATTATCTTTCTATTGCACGGTTAAAAGTGAAAAAGCATCCAATGACTCGCTCGCACTTAGAAATTACTTAGGTAGTGCACTAGGCATGTAATTCGACCTAAACCGTCCAAATTCTGTGTCCGAGTTAAGACGTAGTACATTATTAGATTATCTATCTATTGCATGGTTAAAAATGAAAGTATCCAATGAATCACTCGCACTTCGAAATTACTTAGGTAGTGCATTAGGCATGCAATTTGTTGGGGAAAAATATGACAAGTCCGGAGACCCGGTTATGGAATGGACCAACTCTACTGACACTGCCCGGGATACTCGAGGCAACTCGACCAAGGCAAGTGAATCGAAAGCCTAAAGGAGAGACTTAGATCGGATTACAGGGGATGAACCTCAACCGAGACTTATAGAGTCACGAGCCAAAGGTAAAGTACACAAGATGTACAAAGTTGACTCGGATGATGAGGCAGCAACATCCAAAAGGCCGATTGAAGCCTTAAGTTTAAAAGCCACCTGACCGACCATAAGACCGATCTAATTGGATCGATTATAAGGTCGGCTATCGAAGAAGGAAAGGATGTCGGTTACGGATCGACTTCATCTCGTCCGATAGATGGTGAACAATTTAATCCTTAAAGTTGGCCAAGACTGACTCATTCTAAGAGTCGATTAGAACAAGGCCGAGCAAGGGAAAGACAGTGTAAATACAAACGTTGTCCCGAATATCTCGTAAAAGGATTCCCGATCCCGATGATTTCGGAATCGGATGGAGACCAAAAGCAGATCAAAATCAAATCTCCTACATATCAAGAAGAGAATCCCTACACGGCGAGACTCTACGATTCCTATAAAAATAGGAAATCTGTAAGATGAAAGGTACGGAGAAAACTCTACTGAAAACCCCTCTTATTGATCCTGCCTCTAACTTTAGCATCAAAGGGTCCCCGGCCCTAGTTAGGGTCTCATTTGTCTCCTTTTTGTGCAGGTCATCAGAAGGAGGGAAGACGCACCAGTTTTTTGCATAAACACAATTCAACTTAAAACAGTCCAAATTTTGATCCCAGCTAAGATGTGGTAGATTATTGGCTTATCTCTTTATTGGACGGTTAAAAATGAAAAAAAGTATCCAATGACTCTATATCAACAAACAATTGTCCACCAACCAGAGGTCTAGATTGTTCAATCAAAATCTAATACAAATTCTATGCGCCTTTACAGAGTATCAAACAACTCCCCTAAGACGCCACACGACATTTATGCACGTGTCGGGGGCTACGCGTGCTTGGGATGTAGATTGTCGTTCATCTCAGGTAATTACAAGCGTGGCCCACCCGAAGTGTTCCACCCTATTCAAGTGACTTAAATAGACGATTAAGAGAAAAAAAAAAAAAGTTACAATATGGTCTCGGTTAGGAGATTTCAGCATCATCAGCCTTCCAACACAAGGGCCGCATATTTATTTCATTGGTCCAAAAGCTACACTCGTTACGAGAGGGTCCTAATCGTCTGACTGATATGCAAATGGTGTCGCTAATTCAAATGAGTAAAAGTGTCCATCTAAGATTGAACGGTTAGGATCATCCAGTCTGTGAAAGGTTGGTGGGGACTGTCCAATATGAGAGGTGGGCCCTTGGATTGGGCTATTAACATGAATGAGCACGTGCCGACACGCATTGCTTGCTACCCCCAACCGTAGGAATTCCTGCCGTCGGAAGCTAGGTGGGGCCATCTTGGATGTTTATGAGAAATCCTCCCCGTCCATAAGGTCATTCTCACTGTTTATGAGGTCATTTTCCATGACAGGGAAAAAAGTAGGGAGGGAAATGCCCACCGTTGAAACTTTATCGGGTCCACCGTGATGTTTATATGCCATCCAAACCGTTCATAAGGTCATTCCCACTTGGATGAATTGAAGACATAAAAAAGCTTGATCCAAAACTTCTCTAGCCCCACGATTGTTTCAACAGTGGGCTTCGTATGGCCCACTTGAGATTTGGATCTGGCTCAGTTTTGGGCTCATGCCCAAGAATGATCTAGGAAAACGGATGGACGGGGTGGATTTCTCACGAACATCACGATGGCCCCACCTAGCTTTCCACCTCAGGAATTTCCAGCCGGTCGGGGTCGCAGGCAATCCGCCTCCAGCACGTGCGGATGATTTTTTTGTCCGTTTGTCCGGAGATGCTACTATGACGTCTTCCCAGCTCAGCGTCTAAACGAATGATGACGTTTTCCCAGCTAAGCATGAAAAGGTCGTCGCGGGCACGTGATCATGTGGCTTTTAACATCGTGCAGTAATTTTCAGGTTTTGTAGCGAATATTACAGCTTGTACATTTTGGTGTCCGTGTAATTCCTCTATTATTTTGAGCTTTATTAAGCCCACGTGCCACTACACGTGTCAATGTGTCACAGCTGCGAGGCCACCATGCACAAAACAGACGGCTCAACAAATTTTCCTAGCCATCCGCCATTAAATAAAAAAAAAAAATTTACCGTGGCAAATGTAAGCAGTGAAATGGCACATGTGGCCCACTTATGAAAGCTCGGATCCTGCGCACGCCTTTACCCTGCGGATCATCAGATCAATGCTCTAGATTATCAAACCATGAGCCCTACAACTCATCTTACCATCGTTGGCCTCTCAATTTTTAGAATTCGGTTACGTTTAGATTCATTCCAACCCAACAACTAATCCGAATTACTTAACGTATATGACTGAAATATGAGAAGAACGATCACTTGCTTAGCCACTTAGGAGATGTTATTAAAAATGATCAGGTGATTATTAGATGTGATAAAGTTCATCCTCTAAGAATAAGTTGCACCTTTTCTTTCATACGAAAAAACTTTCAAATAAAATAACAAGTAAAAATGACATGTTTATAATCGACCACATGGAAACAGAGTAAAATTATGAGAGAACTGTTTATATTTTAGTAGAAATTGTCCAGCATAGAGGGTTTGAGTACATTACCGTGGGTCCTTGTTCTTACTCCGGTGGTAGAGTCTCAGGAGTTTCAACACCTGGTTGAGGGTTTGAGTACCCATAGGCGGTGAAATCCCACTAGGGCGTGAGTGTGTGGTGGTGTGTGTGCATGTGTTACAAAAAAAGGAAAAAAAAAACTACTGATTTACTGTTATTTTAAAAATAAGATTAGATTACTAATCATGCTAAGGAACATAAAAGATAGATTATATTAAAGATCATAGATAATAATTAATAAATTGATTTGTTTGATTGAGTTGGCACAAGATCCCTTATTTCATTAAATCCCATTACTATTTATAGACTTTCTTGAGATAGCCATCTAAATACTTTCTCCTAATTTGAATTAGTTACAATAATTACTTCGGCATCACTTCAGCCTTTCTTTTTAGACACCTGTCTTAGTTACCTTTTCAGCGCCGCTTTTCTCTCCATCATGTTTCTTCTTTTATTGCTTGGCCATGCTAGTGTGTATTATTCTTCCAGTGCCCACTGTTATTTCCGTAACATGTGCTCGAAATATCTTTACAAATCTTATATGCCATACAAACTTTCGTAAAATGACACGTGTACTTTTCTATATATATATATATATTTCAAATGGCAAACTATAGGGGCAATGACTGTAATTTTCATGAGGTACGGTACCCTCCTATAATTCCTCTTTTGGGTGGTGGACGCTAGACGTTGCTTCTCGGGTTGGACGGCAAGGTATAATGATCTACCGTTCGTTGTGCAACACATTGTTTTTTACGCACCTCTTATCTATTCTATACTTACAATACAAAGGGAATCTAAAGAGATAAGATGAATTATTATTATAAATACCAAGCGTTCTTTAACCTTAATGGCTGACCAAGGGCACATATCTATTCATGGCCGCAACCTTATCCTGATTTAAGAGGCTAGGTAATCTCGCGCTTCCGTGAGTACACGTGGTGTGCACATGACATCCAATCCGTCCAACGAGTGCACCCCAATACGAAAATGGGATACCCAGGTATCAGGCTAATCCAACCGTTGGTTGGGTCGGGCAGTGAAAAAGAAAATAGATTTTTTTTAAAAAAAGCACCAACTACAAATTGGGAGCGGATTAGGTGTTAGTTGGTGTTACCTTACCGTGGGGCCCACCTTGAAAATGTTCTGTATATCCATGCCTTTTTTCTATTTTCCCAGCCCATTTAAGACGTGGTCCCAAAACTTAAAGCAAACCGAAAACTCATATGTACCGTACCAAAACAGACATTTGTGATTAAACACCTACCACTAAAAACTTTCTAAGGCCGAGTGTAATATTTATTTTCCATCCAACCTGTTGATAAGGTCAAGCAGATCTATGATTATGGAAAGTACAAAGATCATCTTGATCCAAAACTTTTTTGGTCCACAAAAATATTTTAATGGTCATTCAGCAATGTTTCTAGTGGTGTGGTCCACTTGAGTTTTGCATCTACCTAATTACTTAGATTACCTCTTAGAATGATCTGGAAAAACAGATGGACGGCATGGATATATAACAAATTCAACAAGGTAGGACCCACATGGTAAGCGTAACACCCAGGTGAGGTGTTATCCGGGTAACACCGAATCCGCTCCCCTACAGATTCAAGTGGTAGGATCCAGCTGACGTTGGATCGGACTGACTTTTGGGGCGTTCCATTATCATGGATTCATGGTACGACGCAGCTGATGCACCAGTTAGTTACATTGTATGTGGCATTATAATGATCAGAACCATCAATCTCAAGGCTCCAATGTTGATCGGTCATGAATGAAACCCGTCTGGATCGCACATGACCGTTTAATAAATTATTATCTTCTCATTGAAAGTGATCCATTGCTTATTTTTGTCTTATACCGATCACCTCTTCTCCACCGAGGGATGGAATCCAAACAGTGTATTATTCTTTTCGTTGGCCTATTCACCGTTGGACGTGCCGAGTGAATGATCTGCATCTCATCCATAGATGTCACGTCTGCAGCAGCAATATGAAGGGATGAAAATGATACTGTTGACTCTTCGAGTCTACAGACCCTATTGGATATATATCCATCTAGTAGAGTGGTTTGGGCCCGAATTCAGATCATTTTAGTCGGGGTTTGGGCTGACACTAGAGTCCTGTGGGTTAGGCTGAGGCTGAGTTTGCCTAAAGACCCCTTGGATTAAGGAAGCGGACTGGCTACTTAGTAACACAGTACACTAGCTCTGTTGGGCCCACTGTAATCTACCGGTCTTATCTATTCCGTACATCCATTTAACCAGTTCATTTTAGAGCATGATTCCAAAATTAAAATATATTCAAAGCTCAAGTGGACCATACCAGAGGAAATTTTGTAAATTGAATGCTGACATTTGAAAACAAACTTCCTAAGACGCTTACTTCGATGTTTATTTGTCATCCAACCTGCTCATAAGCTCACATAGAGGAGAGTGAATTAGGTGAGACCCAGCCTCACCCAAGACTGGGTCACCCTTACCATGGGATTACTGTGGGGCCCACCTTGATAGAAGTAGATCCAATTATCAGGTGGACCATACCATAAGAAATGATTCACCATCATATTACTAAAAACTTCTTAGGGCACACGTTAATGTTTTCCTTAGTGTTTACTTATCATCCACTCTGTTTATAAGTTCACATAAACCTAAGTGAGTGGAAAGAACAAATATAATCTTTGTTGCGGACAAAATCTGGATGACTCTCCGCTCGGATCGATGAACTCCGAGCTGCTTCAGTGCCTTGAACCTGCATAACAATGGTGAGCAAAGGATACCTTGGCTCAAGCAATGGACCCTTCGATGCCTAAGTCAGATAAAGGGAATCTGAGTCTAAGTTGATTAGTAGAGGAAGAGTGCGGAATATTGCGTACCTGTTTCTTCCTCACAAGATGCTATTTATACCCTCATGTTTAGAATGGCCGTGTCCGCATAACTCGGCGCGTCTTAGGGCATTTACCCCATCATGCGGGTGATTTGGCCACCCAGTTGTAGTACAGTCGTGTAGAGATGGGCGGTTAAGTAACCGTCATTAGTCGTGTGATAGTGGGATCCAAATACCTCAGCCCCAGATGACTCCGAGCCGACACTTTCATCCTCGAAGCTTCCGCTCTGACCTTCGGACGTATCAACTCATCCTTGAGTCATACCGTTTCAAGCCTCGGAACATTACGATCGTCGAACCAGATGATCATCCTTTGCCTATACAACCCCAGAGCTTGGCTTTACGCCCTGAATCGACTCTGACTTATCTCAAATCTTGGCTCTAATGTATCTCTGGTCTTCCCATAACAATTTTGATTCAAAACTTTTGTAACCCATTAATGGTCAATCATAACTGTTTCTAATGGTATGGTCCACCTGATAATTGGATCCGTTTCATTTTTGGAATAATGCGCTAAAATGACATGGAAAAATGAAAGGACAGGGTGGATACATAATATATACATCAAGGTAGGCCCCATGGTAATGAAATGGTAAGAAAGGCACTGTCTTGGGTGAGACCGGAGTCTTACTTAATCTGCTCTCTACACGAGCATGGTTGAAGGGAAAACGCATATCAGCTTGATCCAAAATTTCTTTAAACATGGGGAAGTTTTCAACTGTAGGTGTTGAATTCACAATGTTTCCTGTGGTGTGGTTCACTTGAGCTTTTGATATGCTTCGATTTTGAGTTCATGCATGAAATCATCTGATAAAGCTGATGGACAGTGCAGATAAGAGACATACATTACGCTATGCTGCCCCACGGAGTCTGCTGTTTGCGCTACGCAATCCGCCTCCTTGGATTAAGTGTTCGCCGGGCGGGCTCTGCCAATCTCCATTGCTTAACTCACGGCTGTGGGATGACCAACATCCGTCGTCCCATTAGAAATTAAAAGTACAGGATGCCGGATGATCCTAACGGTGCATGTTCTACGCAGTACCCTACATGGGCTGTAGGGAGGGACGTGGATTGGGTACTATCCCCGTCTGTCCTGAGCTCGGAATAGGCTGGGGTTCTGAGGGGCCCAACGTAATGTATGGGTTTATCCACACCGTCCATCCATTTTTCCATATTAGTCCATCCATTTTTTATTTTATTTTATTGTATACGCTTAAAAATGAGGCATATCCAATGTTTAAGTGGATCACACAGTAGATATTAAATGGCCACCATTAAAAAATTGGGAGCTGCGGAAGTTTTGGACGAAGCTTATATTTGTTTTTGCCTCATCCGGGTGGTCCATATGACCTCATGAACAGGTTGATTGAAAAATACACATAGGGTGGGTCGTAGGAAAGTTTAGACAGTGGACATTTTCATCACTGCTGCTTCCTATATTGTGGTCCAATCTAGTCTTGAATCTGTCTTAGTTTTCTAAAATGATATGGCAAACTGGATGGACCGCGTGGATAAGGCCATAAATCCGCGTAATGCAGGAACATGGTAGAGGGAGAAATTTGAACGGGTCATATTCAACTCCACAAAGCAACGGTACAGATAAAATTTTCAGCTGGATATTAAGCCATTCAAAACGGCAGCGCCCAAAGGATGGACAGTTTCGACCGTTGTACGAACTCTAGCCAATAGCCATACTAAAAGCATGTGCCAGGCACGTGAGGGAGATCCCAAGATCTCTCATTAAAAGAAGAGACGTGATACCCTCCTCTCCCAAGAAATGATACCCTCCTCTCCCAAGAAATTACAACCCCCCAACAGCGGGATATAGCAGTATTTTAGGAGAAACCCAGGGGGCATAATTGAGAAACGATGGCTCATAAGAAAGCCGTTGTTAACCGAAGAGATTATGCTAATTACAAGGAGATTAAGACAGACTTCAATGCACTCCTCCGTTTAAAATAACCCCCCTCTCTTTTGGACTTTTCGAACCCAACCCAAGACCCCCTCCCAAAAAAATTCTATTAAAAAAATCCCCTCTGTCTTGTGGCGCACGATACGCGATCCGTTGATTTTAGCAATCGCCCCTCGTAGAAAGAGACAAAAAGAAGGGGGACCGGGGAACCACCTTATCCTGTACTCCCGCACCTTAAACTGCACCGCCGGCTCTTCTCTTCCTCGCAAAACCCGCGCCGAAAGACCACGGAACATTCGGGTAGCTCGCCCAGATCGGCGAACATCGACTCGTCCTCCTCCCGCATCGGAAACAGCACCCCAGCCACGTCAGCGTCGCTCCCGGAGTAGAACGGGCTCTCAAGGACGGCGATCTCGGTGGGGGAGGACGCCACGTCGGAGAACCAGCCGAAATCGTCGGTTAGCAGAGGTGGGTGGCCCTCCAGATCGGCGAATTTCTCGTCGGGTTCGGGTTCGGGTTCGGGTTCGGGCGGGGTGGAGAAGACCGCCGGCTCCTGGGCCGGGAATCTCGGAGCGGCGTTGTTGGCGTGGGCGTTGGTGGCGTTGTTGCCGCTGTTTCGGGCGGCCGGCCAGGCGTGGTTGTGCTCACAGGCGTACGTTACCACGAGCATGGTGGGGTCCACGCGGCTTCGCTCCACTTGCTTCCTCGCGGGGCAACCCTTGGAACTACTACATCGGTAGTATCCTCTGCCAAGTGAAAAAGGACAAGAACGTAGGGCCGGATTTAGAATCATGTGGCATCCAACAATGGAAGAAGTGTGGGGGGACTGAGTAATTTTAAAGTGTGCATCCCGGGCATTTTAGCTGAGCAGGTAGGTTTTGCTAAAATGCACCGGAGGAATGCGTCACGTGATCGTGCCGTCGGTTGTGAAAAGGGCTAGCGAACAAGCGGGAAGTTGGGGCGTTTCGATTGGTGCCCCCGCAGAGATGACGTGGACGTGTTTCGGTTACGTGAGGGGCGCATATTAGGGGCGTGGACTGTAATTGGTGGTATCTCTCTAGACTAGATTGGTACGCCACTACACTACAAGTCATGTCATAATTCGCACAGGGCGGCTGCCAATAGACGAGGCCCACAGCGCATGTTAGCAAATATGAGTAGTTTTTCGATCCTCAACCCTCGGACAAAAGCATTGTACTTGGGTTTTCAAGTTTGTGAAACTGCGCCCATGGTTCAGTAATCCCGACCGTCAATCAGTTGAAGATCACCACGAATGGAACGTGCCCAAATAATCTCCCAATTGGATAACGTGTACCGTTCAGATAAATGTGTAGCAGTCTTCTCTTTCTCATCTTGACCGTTTATTTAGAGGAGAAATGGAAGATCGGATAGGAAATTTTGGGCTAGGGTCCCATCGAAAGATCAGTGGTGTGGATCATTTTACACTGGTCCCACTTGTAAAAATGAAAACCAAGTCTACTGAGCATGTCCTCGATCGAGGATCCTATAATTCCCCGTTGGTGTGTCTGAAAAAAATCAATCATCAGCGGACAGAGAATTTGCCGGGAACCTGATCCGACGGCAACGGCGCACGTTAGAGTCAAGCTTACCTCGGATAAGGGGATCCCTTGATAGGCTTCTGTCCGTACTTCCTCCACGCCCACGAATCGGACGGAGGAGCTCCCTCGCCCTTCGCCCGCGATCCCTCCACGTCAGCAATTGGTACGGACACCACCCTCTTCTGTACGGCTCGCCTGCTGGAAAAACCCTCCCAGTAAGTAAATCAGATCATAATTCCCCAAAAAGAAGCTATTACTGACGGGACAGAAAATAATGAAACAAAAATAGAAATCTCACCGGGATCTGACACTTCCGGCAAAACCCGTTTCCGGATCCGCTACTAACCTTCTCTTAGGCGATGACGTGTCGCTCATCTTCCCGCCAGAAAGTGACGACACCAAGTCGTTTTCCGGCCTAATTCCAGGCTCTTCCAGCTCGCTGACAAAAGGGTTGCTGAATCGACCGTCCATGATCCGATCCGATCCAATCCGATTCGAGTTGAGACCGAATTAAATGGCAATTAAATCAGACCGTTGGTTGTTGATAATTACACAACCTCTCCTTCCTTGAATGCTTTTGAGAGAGAGAGAGAGAGAGAGAGATGGGGAGGTTGTATTTGTACACGAGCCGGCTTTTTATTATGAGGAGAGGCGTCGGCATGTTGACAGATGGGCAGTTTTATACATTTTCTTTTTTAAAATTATAAATGGGGGATAGAGAAGGGACGTGCGAGTGAAAGCAACCCCCGTTTCTTTTATTTCAGGAGGATATTTATTTGATGCTCCGGCGGAATTTCAATATCTATACGCATTCACACCAGCCACTGTACACGTGGCTCAATCCATACCATCAGCATAGTGGTCATCTCCATAAATGAAGCATCACCCCAGAATCAGACTATCAGACAATGATAATCTCCGATCATTGAAAATGTTCTTTTCCTGATTGTCATTTGGTTTGTTAGCATTGTCGTGGATGTCAGTGGACCTTACGATTGGACGGGTTAGATTGAGTTATTTGAATTCAATGTTTACAGCGGATGTATGCGTGAGCACGGATGCCCAAGCTCTATCAGGGCAAATGTGCTTTTTATCTGATTTTAAATATTGGGAGGGAGATCGCGTGTGAGGATAGGATTAGGAGGGAGGGCGAGGTCACATGTGGCCCCCTCCTTGGATGGAGGGGTAGTAAGAGTTTCTGATTTTCTTTTTAGCGGACCATCTCTCACCATCAACCTCCGGTTTCTTCGTTTCTTTCCGTTGTTTACGCTTTTGCCGGCACTTACCCAAAATGCCCTCATCTCGGGCTTATACCTGCCCTGGTTGTGCATGCGACGTTTGAGTTTTTTGTGCAAGTGGGTAGTAATACGTCGGGTTCGGCCCATAGTTTAAAAACCGGGTATTAATCCAGATCGGTTTTACTCTAAGACTACTCAACATGATAGTTAATAAAATAAAATAAAATAATTTATAATACTCAAAAGATTTGAAACGTACATGAGTAAAACCATGGCATGAGTCATTTTTAAAATTGAGTTTCCTAAGGACTTGAAGTAAGCAAGTTTTAGAATTATAGGTTGGACCATCTATGTCTTAAATGGGCCAACAGTTCGGCTTGAACCCCACCTGTGACCCATTCATCAATCCCATGCCTTGGTTTGTCCGGCTATATGGGTGGCTAGAGGTGTGTAAATTCAATCCGAGTTTGATCCATTTACTTAAACCGGCCGGCCATCTTTTCTAACTTGAGCTAGAGCAACCACTCATTAGCTTGGCCAAGCAAGCTGGTTAAGCCAATTGTCCAGTGGGCTGAGTCCTGTCCTCTAAGTTAGGCCATGGTTAAGTCATTCTGATCGATCATTGCTTTATTGGGCACATAGTTGATCGAGACTGCTGCATGAAAATCTCCTTGATAGGTTAGTCCTAACCTTTTAACATGAGGCCTACTGAGAGAGAGTACTGTTGATGAAAGAAATGTATCGCTGGTCTACAGCACCCAAACTGGCTGCTAGAAACATGGACCCACGTTATACATTGGTAGGCATTGATGGGGAGAAGTGGAACTCTTTGTTGAACGGTGGAATGACGTCTTCTAATAGGAAACGTCTTGCCTTCTCCATTGGTTCCTGCCTACTAATATCTAAGTACGTAGGTGTAGCCTAGCTTTCTTAGGTAATTCGCTATTCTCTCTAATCTTGGTGTTTGTCACGTATGAAGACTACTTTGGAAAAGGTCATTGCATGTGTTTTCTTTTAACATGCTTGGTTAATGAAAAGGAGACCACTTTACAGTTGAAGAGATGTCTTTTATAGTTGGAGAGAAGTGAGTCTTGTATTTCTATTTCTTTTGTTTTAGAGAAGAAAATTTTATATTGTTGTCCCATAGATTATGTATATTACTAAACTACATAAATCGTTATGTATCTCTTTTTTCCCTTGTCGTTCATGTATTGGCCGTTTAGCAATTTTCTTTTATTGTTTAAGCTTGTCCTACATCAATGGCATGTCGGATTTTTTCAACAACAATACTCTTCTCTCTATGTTAATTGCCTTTATAAACACAACGTAAATCTAGAAAAACATACAAGCTAATTACACAACTCGAACAATAAGTCTAAGGGCGTGTTTGGACGGGCACGCTGGATGGGATTGGGTTGTATTAGGGTGGATTGCATGCCTTCCAATAAGGTGTCAGTGGATTACATGCAATCCCACTAGATTGCTGTATCCAGTGTCCCAGCTATGTCGTGTTTGGACGGGCGGCCTGGATGGGAGTGGGTTGAGTGACGGTGTGTTTTGATAGGCATGGGATTGCTTGCCATCCAGGAGTAGGTTTTAATGGCCGACGTTATTGTTCTCACTGTTTTGTTGGTGTGTTCGACTTGAGTTTTAGATCTTCCTGATTTTCAGAATCCTGACCTATTGTTGTCTTTAAAAATAGATGGACGGAGTAGATTCATCGCAGTCATCTCAGTGGACCCCATACAGCCCCAGGTAGAAAGATATCTCTCTGCTTGGGGTCATGTGTTTCTGTCGCTCTCCCTCTCCCTCAGCAACATCTTCGTCCAAACCCTTCTGCATTTCTTCCTGACCCTCCCGCCAAATCCCAGCACCAGAAACCCATTCGGATTTCAGCCGTACGATGGACATCGGGAAGGGGAAAGGCAGGGAGAAAAAACCCCTATCCAGCGTCGAATCCTGCGGGATTGCGCCATACGGGCGATAACCCTTCAAATCCAGTGACGAAATCCCTCGCAATCCAGGGGATTTTCTCTCCCGGCTCGAATCCACCGCCCGTCCAAACAGACGGCTGCTCTGCCGCTGTAGGACTGGAGTACCCAATCCAACCTAATACGGGCTACTCCAACGCACGCTGCCCGTCCAAACACGCCCTAAGAGATAAAATAAGAAAATATAATAAGAGAAAATAAACTAATTTATGTGGAAAACTTTTTCAATTAAAGAGAGAAAAAGTACGGGCCAATGATCAACTCTACTATACAAGAATAAGAATACAAGTTGTTGTTTTTTTATTTTTTATTTTATTTTTTACCATCCATATAAGAAACACTCTTTTACTAAAGAAGAGAACAAGATTTCTCATGCCCTCACAGAAATGAGGAGTTTTCTACCTTAAGGTTTTGAGCTATGGTTCTATTTATAGCTTAGGGGGCATTTGGTGTAGGGTATTAGATGGGATTAGGTGGGATAGAATTGCATTTCATCCCTAGCAAATTCCATCTATCATTTGGTGATGATGAAAAAGGTTGGGATTAAGTGGGATGGAATTGCATTTGGTCCATATGGGTTTTTCATGAATTTTGAAATCCACTACACATGTGAGCCTCACATTGATGCATGCATTTATCCATCCGGTCCATCCATATACACCATTTACATGTGACATTTTGGTTACATGTGCACAAGTGAATGACATCCATTGTGAATTTGGTCCGTTTATTACAATTTCATAGTCCACCAATCAGGAATCCAGTGTTTTACCATAGCAAGAAAATAACGGGTATCTAAAAAATGTAACTCATATGATAAAAAGCTCATATCTCACACATGCGCCCGGTGCGGACGTAAATGGCTCTCACACGTGTGTAGAATCAACGAAGCTCAGGCTGAGACTATCTGGGGCGTATCCCTCCAAAAACATGTTCATTTTGATACGGTCATTCCTATTTACAAAAAATCAAAAAGACAAAAGAGAATACGAAATGACCGTGCATAAACTCTGCATCACCCCTCAGTGCTCCTTTCTTCTTCTTCTTCTTCTTCTTCTTCTTCTTCTGTTTATTTATTTATTTATTTATTTTTATTTTTTAACACACGCACACACAGCCCACGCACTCGCGCTAGTGGAATTTCACCACCTATGGATACTCGAAACCCTTGACCGGGTGATGAAACTCCCGGGAGTCTACCACCGGAGCAAGAGTAAGGATCCACCCCTCAGTGTTCCTACGAATGCCGCACCCATTGATCTTGACCCTCCATTTGGTGGGACACCTCATGAGTCCTGAAAAATCCCAATCATAGGAACCATGTATTTTCGTGTGGGCCTTTTTTGTGTGTGGGGTAAGTTGGGATAAAACATCAATTCTAAACAGAAAGCACCCTCCATTTCAGCCCGCAACTTGGTCCGGATCAATGGTCATGCACGCAGGAAGGATGTTAAAGGCTAGAGACAATGCCTCTGATGAATGTGGGGCCCGCAACACAGCCGTTCCCACCTTTGGAAGTCACGACGCCTGTCAGAGATCCTGGCCACTCTTAAGGTGGTGTACACTGAAAACTCCCGGGGACCACAAAATAATATTGGACCGTTGATAAGCCCAATGTAATGAGAGCGAATCGTTTTGCCTCTACTGCGCAGCATGATCCAAGGTATGTCATCTGCCAGTGGGGCAGCAATGCTGATTGGTCCAACGATCAGAACCGCCCTTGTTATTGCCTTTGATATGCAGGACAGTGCAAGAAATTACAGCGAACGGATGGCTGTAAACGTGACTATCTGTCGACGAATTTAGAACAAGGAAAAGAAAAAATTTCAACGGTTCGCATATAGCTCAAAAAATCAAACGTTAATATCATCATCCAAGCTTGGTTATAGGACAACAGATTATTGAAGCTTATTGGCGGTGGCAATAACAACATGAATGGTTCAAATCATAAGACCATATCAGCTCGTGGGCCCAAGTGGCAGGCGACACACAATTTGGATCCTGAGTGCAACAGCGGCAAAATGGACTGTACCTGAAATATGGTCCATTAGAAAACATCCAATGGTCCAGATTCAACGTGCATTTATAGCTCAGTTGATGCCTATATATATATATATATATATATATATATTGTGTGTGTGGCACGTTCACAGTGTTCACTGCCTTAATGAATGGTCCAGATTGATCATGCTTGTGCAGTTAAATGTTTCGATGATGGCCCCACGTAACAGCTGTAACGCGGGTCCCACATTCTACCACGAACGGTCAGTCTGTGGGCGGGCCCACCGTGATGTATCTGTTTATCCACGCCGTCCATCCCTTCTCTTGTATCATTTTAAGGCATGTGCATAAAAAATGAGGCAAATCCAAGGCTCGATTTGACCACACCACGGATGACTCTCGCGTTTAATGCTTTGTGCTTTTAGTGCAACCTAAGATCATTATTTGGTGTGGTCCATTCGACTGTTGGATCTGACTCATTTTTATGAACAAACCTTAAAATGATCTGAGAGAATGGATGGACGGCGTGTATAAGAAGATAAATCACGGTGGGCCCGCTCACATAACTAACCGTACCTGGCTTGACACGGCGGGGGTAGGATGTAATCCGCGTCCTGAAGTCTATCGGTAACGTTGTGTTCACATTTCAATACAAAATGGAGGGCATTTACGCGCTTAGCCACCTAATAAAATAATCCAACGGATGGGAGCGACCGGTTCTTGCTCCGCTATATCCGTAGGGAGAAAGAGGAGGGCCTTCTGTTACATTCAATGCGGTATTCAGACACCTGTGGCGGTGAGATGATTATCTCCTCTCTCTATATTATTTTAACGGCGAATTTCCTACCACAGTTGGTGTAGGGAGCCTGTGCAACAAATATCTCTGTGGGACCCACTTATGATGTCTGTGTAAAATCCATTCCGTCCATCATTTGCGTCAGCTCAATCTGGGACTTGAACAAAACAATAAGACTGATCCAAAACTCAAAGGGCTACACCACAGAGAAAAGCAGGGATGAGGATGCCAACCACTGGAACCTTTTTGGGACCTACCGAACTTCTGACAAGGCTGATATTTGATCTTACCCTTCATCCTGTTGAGAATCTATCTTATGAACGAGTTGGATGTATGTAAAAATGACGGTGGGGCCCAGGAAGATTCCAACGGTGGCATCCCCATCCCCACTGCTCCCTGTGGTGTAGGCCATTTGAACTCAGGGTAGTCCTGATTTTCGGATTCAGTTCCTAACATGAAGAAGCGGCAATGATGGCCGTAGTGGATGTTACAAAAATCACCAATGTGGGCCCTACAAAGCTTCTTGTTGGGAGTCCTTTCTGCACCAACGGTTGTAGGGAAATCAGTTCCTATTCTTATTATTTTCCCTAGTGTTGACTTTTTCCAACAAACCAATCTTAAATACGTGAATCTCTCTCTATTTGTCAAACCTCTCCAGCGGCAATTTCAAAGAGATGGAAACTTCGGCATCCTTTCCTACATCTAGTTAGGCATTGTAACACCCTCTTCAATGCAATCGCCTTTTGACGTTTCTGTCCTTGCAAATATCACATAGAAAACATCATTTTCATATCTCATGCTATGAATCCAATGTTAAGCAAGGAACTCCACTTGCACATGTGCTCGAAATCCGGACCGTTCGTCGGGAGATGCAACCATGTACTTTGAGTTTGGAATGTTACTTATCCTTTTTTAACCATCCATGTATTATACTCCTACGGGCCACCTTTGGCACTGGCACCTTCTTGATGGAAGGACCTGATCTTACACGCGTGTGCTACTTCTGTAGATCGTTTGCAAATGAATGTTTGCTTATGTAGGATTCTTCATGTCAACTGTCCCCACAGGTTCCTGAGGCTGGGCTGGTCAGGCTCGATCGGGTTAGAAATGTTGCTTGTTTAAATAAATTGGTCCGGCTGAGGTTCAACCTGGCTGGGCCGGATGGTCCAGCCTGATGCAGTCTAAAAGCTTAATAGATGATAAGTGTGGATACCTTTAGCTCCATATGTATTCTTAAGCCCAAGTATGCTTGATTGGGCCAAATTGGGTCTGGTTGGTCGAACCCATTCTAATTACAAGCCAAGTGGTTACTGTCTTCCTCAATCGGTAGATACCTTGAATTTACAAGACACTCAAATCCACGAGAGAAAGCTACCGAATCCATGAGAATTAATAAAGATATGAGAATGTTAATTGATTGAATGAATAAAAAATTAGTTTTTGTATCCTTATATAATTTTAAACAAATTCTAAAAACATAAATGAAGTCTTAATTGAATTAGGAAAAAAATTATGAAAAAATGTGTAAATTCCTGCATCTATGGACTTGTCGACGACTGGTCGAATCGATTGGTCAAGCTTAAAAATGTCTAAAGACTTGTTGAGGTCAAAATCTGGACCACCCTCCACTCAATGCCGTGAACCTTCGACGAACCCTGGTTCTGCATAAAAGGGTGAGCAAAGGAAACCCTGACTCAATCGGAGGATTCTCCGATGCCTAAGTCAGGCTAGGGAATCTGTGTCTAAGTTGAATGTAGAGAGAAGCCGTGCGAGATGTTGCGTACCTGTAGTAATGGGGTCCCCTAGTATTTATATCTGAGGGTCGAACGATCCACATCCGTTAATCTCGGCATAATTTGCTCAATCAGCAAGATATTGCGATCATGGAGATATTATTCATAATCTTCGGGTCGTGCGGCGTATCGTGTCTTAAGGGCGCGTATCCTTGGGCGAGATCTTCGGTCACATTCATATTTAGGTTAGTCTCCAGGCTCGACACACGGAGTATCCTCACCCAGGCTCGGCCTCGGCCTTGGCATACGGAGTATCCATGCCCGTGCTCGGCCTCAGATTGTGTAATCCCGAGACCGAGTACTAGTAGTCGGAGTTTGTTAGTGGATCACCGAAGTCAGAGTTCGCTATATGAAGCTGAGGACGAAGATCAAAGCTCGGCTCAACCATTCTTCTTTGGATGGGGACGAGGGTTCGGATTGGCCAGTTAGGACTGTAGTTCCAAGTCGTGATTCATTAGCGGAGAGCTTGTCTCAATTAACCTACGGTCGTAACTTAGGGGTCGGCTCATACTTGACGTGATATCTTCCTTCCGAGGCCTTGTTAACTGATTCGGGTAGCTTAGGCCGATCCCAATTATCCTTGTTCAAATTTCCCCATAACAAGACTAAAACTGAAAATTCCGTGAATTTCGACTTATTGACCTGATCTATCAACCTGTCAAACAATATTTCGACCTATCAATAAGATTTGTTGATCTGTCAAAATTGATAGATTTGTCCAGCAATAATTTTGAAATTTCTAATAGAATTTCAACCCATTAATTCAATTGGTCGACTGGTCAAACTATGTTGAATGTTGTCTATTCTTCTTGGCTTCTTTTATTCAGTCCATTATAGCCATGAATGAATCTGCGATCCGTTCAACATTAGGCTCAAGCCCGACTTCGAACTAAACCATTGCTATTGTCCCTCTAAACTCATTGGATATGAGGCACTTTATTCCTTAACATATTAATTTCAGACGTTTCGTTATGCAGCCCAGCTGTCAATGTACCAATATCCAACTGACCAGATGATGTTAACGGTCCAATTTGATGACTTTCGCAAGGCTTAATAATAGATGGTTAGAAAAATGCCTCAGAAAGGTCACATTCAATGGGACACAGTTTTTTTTTTTTTTTTTCCAGTTCGGTACATGGAATCTCCTAAATATATGCAGTCTATATACAATAGGACCTATGACATGAATGGTCTTGATCTTCTACAGTTTGTCACATGAACCAGAAAATAATGGTTAGTATCCAAGAATCCTTTCCATTGGTCAGCATTACACCCGTACAAAGTGCCGTGTGCCCTCACATTGAGGAAAATGTAATTGGGACGTGGACCCCTTGTAATGAAGAGGTGTACTTGCCACTATTTGGAGGACGTTCAATCATCTTCATTGCTGCATTGGGTCCCATCTTCTTCTTAAATTATATGGGATTGTGATGGTGAAGGTGACGCCTCACATGGACTTTCTTTTGCCTTATTATCTGGTACTGGACTCCTACCACCATTTAAAAATTGGTGGTCACTCTTCAACCGTACACACGGCACAGTTCTATGGTAATCTAGACTGTCCAAATAGCGGAAAATTACAATGAGAAGATGATAGTAATTGTCCGATTTTTCCCTTGGCATTTGGACCACTCACAATTTACATTTTCAGTTTTAGCCAGCAATTGGATGGTTAGGATTGCTAGATCGATGCAAGTTTAGAGATATGCTCCAATCGCAATATTATGTGCCCACGTGTGAGAAGGAGAACGTCCTATGATGTGGATGAGTAAAGAATGGTGGTGAACTATCTTGGGAGTCTAGAACTATGATCTATAATAGTTTTTTTATGTGGGGTCCATATCATGATTATCTCTTTCTGTGGCCGAAAAGATTTCTTAATTTCGTTTGTATGTGACATGTCTTTGGGGCCCACTTGTGAAAATTTGAGCATGCTCTCTAACCGCTACTGAGATTACTTGTCATGACGTCTTCGATTTTTACAATGGCCAAACGCTTTTGTTCGGCAATGTTTGAATAGGTGGAAAGGTCGGCTCATGTCTCCCATTCGAGTCTTTGATTAGGTGGAATACTGGTTTCTATACAAAGACATATGATTATTAGCTGTAATGGACCTTTGTTCCAGGTGTGCATGGCCCCACCACACGTGCTTGGAAATTGGTAAGTCAAGCGGGCCTACACATATATTTTCTTTTGCTTTTAATAATCTTAAGTGGGACTTCATAATCTTTTTATGTTGATACTCATGATATTCGCCAAAGTAGGTTTGCCAATGGGTCCATTTTGAATCAGGTGGGGTCAGCTTGAGTCACACCCGTTTACTACGCGGGTATCTGGTCGCTAGTTTTTTAATTTCTCGCTGTAACAAATTCTTAGTTTTTTTAATTAAAAAAGTTTAGTTCATGCTAATCTTGTTGGTTTTTACATTTCTGAGGAACTAGTTTTTACTACAGAAGAACAAAAAAACTCTAGCTGTTAGTGAGGAAATGGAAAACCTGAAAATTTACAAAAGAATTTTAAACTTTTTCCAAATTTCTCCATAAAATCTAGTGTACCAACCTAATAATATTTAATCATTCTTAAAATATAGTAATCCAATCATAATTTTTCATATATAATACAAAAACTAGGTAATAAATTCCCCAACGACCAAATAGGTTTAAGAAGGGTTAAGAAATCTGTCTCAATCCTCACCTGCGACTCATTAACATGTTAGTTGCGTGATCCGATGTAAAAATCAGCGAATGATCGAATTTCCCAACAACCAGATAAGCCCTAAAAGGGTCAAGAATTCCGGCTCAACGCATTAACTTGTTGCCTGACCCAACCCACTTAGGGAGCGTTTGGATTGGATGTACAGTGTATAGAGAAGCAAATATGCAAGAAATGTTTGGATATCGACGGTCTTCGGCAGTGATGTAGAGCGGGTTGCAGACAGTTACATGGCCAAGATGGATCAGAAAAGAACCGGTCGACGCCAAAAGTGATCCAGACCATCAGACCTTAAATCGGGCGTATCTCGCAATCCGGAATGAGTTATCTGACGTAAAATATATGATTTTGGGGTAGAATGAGCTACTTTAGCCAACCAACCCTGCTATGCTCGGTTGCGACACCCGGATTTGCGAAATACCCCTAGAACGACGGTCGTTTCCCTGTTTTAATTTCGTTTTTACTATAAATAATAAGTTTTAGTTTGATTATAACTCTTCATCCGTTGGGCTTTAGGAGTTGCGTCCAACGTGAAAAGAGCTTAAAAAAATTAGGAGAACGGTTTGGTGAAGCCAAATAGGACACTTACTATTTTTGGACGAAAACCTTGCGCACTAGTAGACATCACGACCGTCTATAAATAGTAAGTTTACTAGTAAGTCATGAATTCTAGTAGTTTTAGTTGTAGTTTGATTATGATTTCTTTCCCATTGCTTGGTACCCCCTATTTAAAGGGTTGTGAACTTGTTTTTATTCATTCATTAATCAATTTCAAATTTATTAAAATTTATTTCTATTTTCTTCTTTCTTTCCTCGTGGATTCGAAAAGTCTCTGTGAGGAGTCCAGGGAAGTTCCGTGGATTCGGAATAGTTATCCTCTTGAGGAAGACGGTGCTCGACCTCATGTTCTTCCCTACGTCAGTTTGATATCAAAGCGAGGTTTTTCCTCGGATAGATGACTTCTAACGACGGGTCGGGAAACAATCCCATGGGCGGTGCTAAAGGGAATTTATCTTTAACGGCGGCAGCTTTCCAAGCAGCGCAACGAGAAAATCGGCAAGCCATGCAAGGGCTGTAAGCTTTCATGGACCGCATATTGGATCTCTTGGCGGAAACCCTAGGGCAACTCCGTGTTCCTGGTGGTAATCCTCCACCCCCAATTGCTGAAACTCGTAATCGCCCTGATCGCAGGATAGTACCGGCAGTGCATCCAAGGGTCATTCCTGAGGACGGGGCTCCGGTGAGGAAGAGATCGACGACATAATCTTTCAACACCCTAAACAAGGCGGCGATCGAGTAGATTGAATAGATCGAGAATTTAAGATGCGGGTTGATATTCCTAACTTTAATGGCCAACTACACATTGAGGATTTTCTCGATTGACTTTCTGAAGTTGAGCGATTTTTCGACTATATGGACATCCCTAAAGCAAAAAAAGTCAAGCTTGTGACCTACAAGTTGAAAGGAGGAGCTTTAGATTGGTGGGAACAACTGCAACTCGCACGAACCAGACAGATGAAATCACCAATCCGCATATGGCAGCGGATGAAGCAACAACTATGTGCCCGATTCCTCCCTAGCGATTACGATCAGGTATTATTCCAACAATACCAAAATTGTCGACAGGGTAGTTGGTCGATGAGAGAGTACGCAGAAGAATTTTACCGCCTGGCGGCACGTAACGATTTGGTCGAGACTGAATCACAGCAAGTCGCCCGATTCAACGGTGGATTGCGTACGACGATCCAGGATCCGGTCCAGATGCAGTCCGTTTGGACGATGAATGATGCGATCAAGTTGGCTACTCGGGTGACAGCGCAACTTGAACTTCCTAACACACGGACCTATCCTACTGCAAGGATCACTGCGGAAGGTCCACCCCATGGAGCTTCACAGTTTAAGGGGAAAGAACCCATAGGAGCACGCACTCAACCTCCTACGTCTGAGAACCGAGATCAGGGAAGTGGGCGAGCTAGATCCCAAAGAGGCGTATCGACTACTGTTGGTCCAAGTAGAATTTCAAACCCTTATGCTCGGCCAAGGCCCTACAACTGCTATCGTTGTGGCCAACCAGGCCACCTATCAATACTTGTCCCCAACAAAAAGTAGCAATCCTCGCCATCAATGATGGTAGTACTGATAACACTTGTGAAGATCCAGATGTTGAAGAACAAAAGCATACCACTGAGGACGAGGCAGATGATTCAGAATAGGTTCAACAAGATCACGGCGAGTCGCTCATCGTGAGATGGCTATTATATGTGCCAAGAAAAGAAGTGCATTCACAACGACATAACATCTTCCGCATTAGGTGTATGGTGAATCGAAAGGTTTGTGACGTGATTATTAACAGTGAAAGCAACGAGAACATCGTTTCCAAGGTCATGATGAAAAAATTACAATTGAAAACAGAGCATCATCCCTCTCCATATACGATTGATTGGATCAAGAAGGTCAGCGAAACAAAGGTAACTGAACGGTGTACCATATCCTTTTCAATTGGCAAACATTATAAGGATAAAGTAGTATGCGATGTGGTTGACATGGAAGCATGTCACATACTACTCGGTTGACCCTGACAATCTGACCATGACGCTACTCATAAAGGGCAAGATAACATATATATCTTCGTCAAGGATGACCGAAAGACCATTTTAGCCCCTATGGATCCAGAGGGACCACCTGAGACTTCCAAAGTGGAAGGCCGTTTTCTCTTAACCATACAGAATTTCGTGGAAGAATCCAAAGAAACAGGACAGGCTTACGCATAATTATAAAAGGGGAAGAACTCGAGCCTACCATCATCCCTGAAAGACTAAGGCCCTTGTTACATGAATTCAAAGAAATCTGGCCCGATGACCTTCCCGATGGGTTATCTCCTATGCGGGATATCCAACATCATATCGACTTTGTCCCTGGGTCCAGTTTACCTAATCGTTCTCATTATCGAATGAGTGCGAGATTTTGTAGGGACAAGTGGAGGAGCTGATCCGTAAGGGTCTTATTTGAGAAAGTATAAGCCCATGTGCCGTACCAGCTCTGTTAACTCCAAAGAAAGATGGAAGTTGGCGCATATGTGTTGACAGCCGAGCTATCAACAAAATCACCATAAAATACAGGTTTCTTATACCACGGTTGGACGATATGTTAGACATGCTAAAGGGCGTAAAAATATTCTCTAAATTGGACCTAAGGAGCGACTACCATCAGATTTGAATACGGCCGAGTGATGAGTGAAAAATGGCCTTTAAGACCAAGGAAGGATTGTACGAAGGATGGTCATGCCCTTCGGTCTTTCGAATGCACCTAAAACATTTATGGGATTGATGAACTAAGTTCTGAAACCTTTTATTGGACGGTTCGTTGTGATTTATTTCGATGATATTTCAATATACAGTCAAGACGAAACCACCTATATGGAACACCTCAAGAAGGTCCTTCAAGTGCTCACTAAAAATAAACTGTATCTCAATTTTAAAAAGTGCAGCTTCATATATGATAACCTATTGTTTCTGGGTTTTGTTGTAACATCCACGGGCATTCGGGTGGATGAGAAAAGGTGAAGGCAATTAGAGAATGGCCGGTTCCCACAAATATTAACGAAGTGTGAAGTTTTCATGGACTGACGACATTCTATCGTCGGTTCGTGAAAAATTTCAGTACCAATGTGTCACCAATCACAAATTAAATGAAGAAAGGGCTGTTATAGTGGACTGACGAAGCCAACAGGAACTTTGTCAAAATCAAGTGTAGATTATCCATGACCCCGGTTCTTGTACTTCCCAACTTCGACAAATTGTTTGAAGTCGAATGTGATGCCTCATATGTCGGGATTGGAGGAGTTTCGTCTCAAGAAGGCAGGCCGGTAGCCCTTCTGCAATGAGAAACTTAGCGATGCATGCAATAAGTGGTCTACATATGAGATCGAGTTGTACGCGATGGTCCAAACACTGCGATACTGGTGACATTATTTGATTCAAAGAGAATTCATACTTTACACGGACCATCAAGCTCTCAAATTCATTAATAGCCAATCTAACATTAACTGTGTGCATGCTAGATGGATCTCCTTTTTACAGGAATTCACGTTCGTGTTAAAACATAAGTCAGGGCAACAGAATAAAGTAGCCGATGCACTGAGTCGCCGTGCAACTTTGTTAGTCACTATGAGCAATGAGGTTGTCGGGTTCGAATGCCTCAAAGACATATGTCGATGACGACGACTTCAAGGACGCATGAGTTAGATGCTATAAAGGTCACCCCGACGACTTACATATGCAAGAATGGTTCCTTTTCAAGGAAAATCGACTGTGCATCCCGAACAGTTCGCTAAGGGAATAGATAATCCAAGAGCTACATGGATGTGGCCTCAGTGGACACCTTGGGCAAGACAAGACGCGAGCTCTTGTGGAAGAATGGTATTATTGGCCGCAATTGCTACGTGATGTGGGAAAGACAGTCCAACGTTATTATATTTGTCAGACCTCATAATATGGGCCTCTACACCCCATTACCCATGCCTGACGGCCTTTGGAAGGATTTATCTATAGACTTTGTGCTTGGTCTCCCATGAATACAATGCAGCATAGATTCGGTGTTCGTGGTAGTAGATCATTTTTTCAAGATGACGCATTTTCTTCCATGCAAGAAGACTCTCGATGCAACACACGTGACGAATCTATTCTTCAGAGAAATTATATGGCTACATGGGGTTCCTAAGACTATTACTTTTGACCGTGACACGAAGTCATAAGCCACTTTTGACGAAATTTGTGGACTCGATTCGATACACGACTTCAGTTCAGCAGCGCCTACCACCCACAGACTGATGGGCAAACGGAGGTTGTGAATCACAACGGAGGTTGTGAATCGCACGTTTGGAAACCTCCTTCGATGTATTTTAGGAGAAAAACCGAAGTAATGAGATTTGACCTTATTTCAAGCGGAGTTTGCATTTAACAACATGGTGAATCGCTCGACAGGGAAATCCCCATTCCAGGTTATTTACGGATGAGTACCTTGCCATACACTAGATTTGGTCCCTCTGCCCAAGCTCCCAAGCATGAGCATTGCAACAGAACATATGGTAGACAAGATCATGAGCATTCATGCGGAGGTACAGACCAAGATACATGCCTCGAATGAAAAGTACAAGGAGCAAGCGGACAAGTATCGGCGACAAAAAGTATTCGAGGTGGGCGACCAAGTAATGGTCCATTTGCGCAAAGAAAGATTTCCGACCGGGACGTATAACAAGTTGAAGAATAAAAAGATTGGACTGGTATCAATCATCTGAAAGGTCAATGACAATGCTTATGTTGTTGATCTTCCAGATGATATGACGATCTCACGAACTTTCAACGTCGCGGACCTAACCGAGTATCATGAAGCAAAGAATGACGAGAACTCGAGGACGAGTTCTTTTGAAGTGAAGGAGACTGATGTAGGGTGGGTCGCGGACAGTTACATGGCCAAGATGGATCAGAAAAGGACCGATCGACGTTAGAAGTGATCCAGACCATCAGACCTTAAATTGGGCTATCTCGCAATCCGAAATGAGTTATTTGGGGTAAAATATATGATTTTGGGGTAGAACGAGCTACTTTAGCCAACCAACCTTGCTACACCGGATTGCGATGCCCGGATTTGCAAAATGACCCTGGATCGATGGTCGTTTCCCTGTTTTAATTTCGTTTTTACTATAAATAGTAAGTTTTTATTTGATTATAACTCTTCATCCATTGGGCTTTAGGAGTTGCGTCCAACGTGAAAAGAGCTTAGAAAAATTAGGAGAATGGTTGGGTGAAGCCAAATAGGACACTTACTATTTTTGGCCGAAAACCTTGTCTATAAATAGTAAGTTTACTATTTATAGTAAGTCGTGAATTCTAATAGTTTTAGTTGTTGTTTGATTCTGATTTCTTTCCCATCACTTGGTATCCTTATTTAAAGGGTTGTGATCTCGTTTTTATTCATTCATTAATCAATTTCAAATTTATTAGAATTTATTTTTATTTTCTGCTTTCTTTCCTCGTGAATTTGAGAAGTCTCTTTAAGGAGTCTAGAGAAGTTCCATGGAATCGGAATAGTTATCCTCTTCAGGAAGACGGTGCTCCACCTCATGTCCTTCCTTGCGTCAGGCAGTAAAGCAATAGCAACTTTGCAGTACTGCCGTGTCATCGAAAAGGGGTGAGATTTGGTGTATATAAATGTTGGATTTTCATGGAAGAGCGAGAGAATTCAAAGTGACCCTTCAAACTCTGGGTGCACCTAATGCACATGTATTTTAGTGTACAAATATTATCTCAGTCTAAAAAAAGTATAGGATGAGGTGCATTGAAACATTTTACACCCCAATCCAATCTATGAATAACAGCTAACAAGCATATACCCCTCATTCGCAATGTGTATACAAACATCAAGCATGATAATTAAATGTTAGATTGTAAAGTAATTTAGCCAAAATTTTGGTTTTATACCAATGTTGACGTAGAGCAGGTCGTAAACAATTTCATGGAAAAAAAAGGGACTTGAGAAGGCTCTATTGGAGGTGAAAATGATCCAGACCGTCAGGACTTTAAATCAGTTGTATCTCACAAACTAGGATGATTTTTTCGACATATTATGTATGATTGTGGGGTAGGAAAAGCTACTTAAGCCAACCAACCTGCTATGCCGGATTGTCTACACTGGATTTGTGAGATTCCATCATATTGACGGTCAAAATCCCTGTTTAATTTTGTTTTTACTATAAATAGTGAGTTTTATTGTGAATATAACTTTTGATCCTTTGATTTGTAAGAGTTATACCCCACATTAAATGGTTTAGAAAAGTTAGAATAACGTGGTTAGGCCTAATTAGACACTTATTATTTTTAGTTGAAAACTATGCAGTCTAATAGGAATGGATACCCTTTATAAATAGTAAGTTTATAGTAGGTTACGTTTTTAGGGTGATTGAGTATAAAACTCCATCCTAGGTTTGAGCTCATTATTTAAAATGTTGTAATTTCAATTTTTTATAATCAAATATTTTATTTTGTTTTTGAATTTATTAAAAATTATTTATACTTTTATCCCTCATGGATTTGAGGATGCTCTGCAAGGAGTTCAAAGAGCCCAGTGGCTTCCAAGTAGACATCCCCTGAGGAAGATCGTAATCGGCCTTATCACGTCCCTCCCTGTGCCAATTGTCCAATCCAAACACCTTCTTAAAGTTTATCTAGCCCAAGCCTAACCCAACTGACCCATTTAGCTATATTTGGTTAGGCCTGACTACCTGGACCCAACCCGGCCCATACTGAAATTGCATGACCATACTATCATTTAAGAATGGAATTTGGAGCTGAAGGTACATCAAGCCGGCTATGAATACATACAAATATACATGCATCTAAATAGGCCTTTATATAACCTGAGCCGAACCCAGTATCCATTTCATTAGGCCCAAACTCACCTCAAAAATACATCTGGACTATTAACCCAATGTTGAACTGATCCGTTCCCACCCATATTGTATGTATGGCCCTACCCATCTACATGCGAACATACGTGCTAACATGACACATGTAAGAGATCAGGGTGGTTCATTAGGTATTTGCCTAGATTCCTAGGCCCAAAAATCAGACAGGATTCCTCATTATTTAAGGCACTGCACATGAAACAATTGGACAACTAGAAAAATAAAAAAGTCATTTTAGCCATCAAATGATTTTGTACGCTGCCCCACGTGAAGATTATACTAGCCTGTCTTTTCCACCGGAACATCTATATAAAGTGTGGACCACCTGATGGATCAACCTATATTTTTAACCTTTGTTCTGATGTGGCCCACCAACCAAATATTTATCAATGTGTCCTAAGGTTTATTAATCCAAGTAGCCGTAGTAGGGCTTTCATGTCACGTGGCCTGCAATATCAGGACACGTGGATATTTGTTTAAACCATATGATGTAAACCAAGTGGCTGAGCGATGGCAATTTTGAACAGAGCCAAAAAAAAAAAATCCACCTTCAATTCAATGTCCAGGCCTGACAATTGCCATCCCGGACCTTGATCCGTGAAGGTCAAATATCCATCGTCAGTGCACGTGTGGCTGCAGGGAGGATGATCTGAGCCACCCATTTGGTGGCATTACTGTGGATGGCTGTGGTTTATAAATCATACCATCACGACATCTGAGTCCACAGAGCAATAGACTCATCTGGTTGAATGTGGGCCTTTCACAAAATTAAAGCATGCTGGATCCCATCATCGCAGGCAGGTACGTCGAGCTGAGTAGTCTCCAAAGACATCAAACCGATGTTCGAACCCACAACCCAAACCAACGGCTTTAAGCATGCAAATGGGTTGGGCTTGGGTTGAGTTGTGACCGGGTTTATTCAAAATTTTAAACATCTTGGGTCCTAGGCCTGGCTCATTTGCTACCTTATTTGTTACCCATGGCTAGGGGTGGCAATAGGCCAGGCTAAGGTTTCAAGGTGGCAATGGACTTAAGGCCCATTGGCAATCCTTATTCCCTCGGCTTTTACCTAAATCGAGTTGAAAGGCCTTGGCCAACCTGCGTTGGCCTTGTAAGTAAAAGAGTCAAGTGATCAAAGGTTTAAGATAAATAAATTTTATTTTTTATTTTTGCTTTTAAAAAATAATTTTTATTATTAAAACATAAAGGTCGGTTCAGCCCTTGTCTTTAAAGGGGAGTTTGGATCCAAAGTTACTTAATATAAATTACTTATACCTCAAGTAGCTTATCTTGATTTTTTACTTATTAAGTAAAAGTGATCAAGTAAATGGTCTTAAACCAAACTTATTTATTGCAAATAAGTTACTTATTGACGCAGGGGAGAACATGAAGTCGAGCACTGTCTTCCTTAAGAGGATAACTATTCCGATTCCACGGAACTTCTCTGGACTCCTCACAGAGACTTTCTCGAATTCACGAGAAAAGAGATCAGAAAATAGAAATAAATTCTAATAAATTCGAAATAGATTAATGAATGCATAAAAACGAGTTCACAACCCTTTAAATAAGGGTATTAAGTAATGAGAAAGAAATCATAATCAAACTACAACTAAAACTCCTAGAATTTGCGACTTACTATAAATAGTAAACTTACTATTTATAGACGATTATGATTTCTACTAGTGAGTGTGCAAGGTTTTCGGCAAAAAATAGTAAGTGTCCTATTTGGCTTCACCAAACCGTTCCCCTAATTATTCTAAGCTTTTTTCACGTTGGGTGCAACTCCTAAAGCCTGACGGATGAAGAGTTATAGTCAAACTAAAACTTACTATTTATAGTAAAAATGAAATTAAAATAGGGAAACGACCGTTGAATCAGGGGTTTCTCACAATTCCGAGTGTCGCAACCCAGCATAGCAGGGTTGGTTGGCTAAAGGAGATCGTTCTACCCCAAAATCATATATTTTACATCGGCTAACTCATCCCGAATTGCGAGATACGCCTGATTGAAGGTCTGATGGTCCAGATCACTTCTGTCGCCGACCGGGCCTTTTCTGATCCATCTTTACCATGTAATTGTCCGCGACCCGCTCTACATCACTTATCTACTGCTATAAATAGAAAAAGTAACTTATTTGGCGGTATCCAAATGAGTGAAGTTGCTTAAGATAAACTACTTATTCTACAAGTAGTTTATCTTAGTTTCTATACTTATTAAGAAGGTAAGTATGTTTGGCAAACAATGTATTCTCTCATGATGCCTCTCTTCAACAGCTTATGAAAAATAAAAAAAAACTAAAAAAATTAATTGAAATGATTATGTACTTTTAAGTAAAAAATTACTTATAACTAATCATAAAACAAACTTACTTAATCGAAATAAGTAACTTATATATCTACTACAGTAAGTAGAAAAAGTAACTTGCTTGGTGGTATCCAAACGGGCCTTAAACAACGCAAGTTTGCGAAATGGCTTCACCCCACATGAATTTGACATATTTAGCCCCACCTAAACTTCTATGTTAGATTTGCTTACTCTTACCCGGTGGTAGACTCTTAGGAGTTTCAACACTTGGTGGAGGGTTCGAGTACCCATAGGTGGTGAAATCCCACCATGGTGTGAGTGTGTGGTGGTGTGTGTAAAAAAAAAATGTTAGATTTGCTTCATTTAAAATAGAGGGCCATTCTTCTTCATCAGATGGGACAGTACAAGTTATTTAAGCCATCGTAATTGTGGGTCCCATTATGGAGGAGCATATATCTGAAATTACACTGATCGATCAGTCATAACCATACAATTAATGACTATCAAATGGATGGTTAAAGGTAAAGTAACGAGTGGTCCAAATTTGAAGAGAAAAACCAAATGGTTAATATCATATTCCGAGTGAAAATCTTTCTGATACTCCATCTACAATTGGGGTCAGTGTTTCGAATGGTCTAGATTGACATACAGCTATGCCACGTGTAACATTTGATGCGTCACTACCATTTTTCAAATGGTTCAACACTAAAATGCGAGTCTAGCTGTAATCTCTACTATATATAACATGATTAATAGGGACATTTTTTTTTTTTCTTATACAATGTACTTTACCCATCTTCGTAATCTTGCTGTGATTGAAGGACTGGATTGGTTTTGTATTAAAAGACAAGGGTATTTCAGTCATTGTATAGGTCTATTAATATTGTGCTTCAGACCTCACAGAAGAGATTTGAGCGCTCTGCAAGAAACAAGATACGATTTTGAATTTACTTACGTCCTCAAAAACCAGAGCAGACTACTCTGTAACATAACAGGTGTTTGTACAAAGCGGTTACAACACCTGGATTTGTGGGGCCTGCTATGTTGTTAGCTTCACATCTACTCCGTCCCTCGTATATAATTCAAATTTTGCACATCACATAACCATAGGTCATTAACTCTACTCAACTCAATGTCTGGTGGAATTGGGTCTACTCAAATACACGGCTGAGTCTTTAAAATTTTAATGCACTTTAATAATTGACTTTTTTTAAAAATAAATTCATTTAATGCATTTAAAACAATTGGAGAGCTGATAAAAGAATTCAAATACCATCAAATAATACAACTTACATGGTCTAGTGTGGTTAGGGGTGTACATCGAGTCCAACCGAGTTGAGCTAACCTCAGCTTAACTCAGCTTGGCCACTAGCCGAACTTAGCTTGAACTCAGCTCGGCTCGGTCCTCGAGCCTAATTGGCTAGCTCGGCTCGGTTCGATCAACAGCTTGAGCCAGTTTAAGTCGAGTTCAAGCCAAGATCAAGCAGAGTTCGCCAATACAACATTTTCACAAATACCTGGACTGTACCTTTAAAATCTCATTGTATTTGAGACAACAGTAATAGTTTTACAAGTATTTTATCAAACGCCTTCTAAGCAATATAAAAATCAAGAAAAAAAGGAGTATTGGTTTCATATACATACCTTCCTTGCCACCAATCATTTCATCAAATACTTGGTGAACAACATCAACATCAAAGTAACTGAGTCACCAAACTGGTTTGATCCGAGTTTGATTTGAGCTAGGTTCGATCCTAGTCGAGTCGAGTTGGGGCCAGCTCGAACTCGGCTCAAACTCATTTTCAAGCTAAAAAAATTAGCTTGACTTGGCTCGAACTCAACTTCAAACCGAGTCGAATCGAGCTTTTTCGAGTTGAGTTGAGCGAGCTAACCGGCTAGCCCGATTCATGTACACGTCTAAGTGTGGTGTTAGCACCTCACCTCTCATTTGAAAGATGAGGTTGGCTTTGTGAATCTTACTGCGAGCAATTTTTTTATATTATATTTATTATTATATTATTTTTTTGGTTTTTAAAAATAGATACCAATATCCCAGCGACTGGGCAGTGAATCGGTTATCCAAGTGAATTGGATACCACCAAATAAGTTACTTTTAACTTGTGTCAAGTAATTAAGTTATTATTATTTATTTTTTCCACTTAAATTTGATAAGTATTAATGTAAAAGTAATTTATGTGCTAAAAGCTACTTGTCTTAATAAATTTGCTTTATTCAATTTATTAGTTTTTCTACTTCTCACTCGTAGTCAACATAAAGGAGGCTCTCTCTCACCATCCATGTTAAAGGAGGCTGCATGTGGTAGACTGTCCATATCAAAGATGGGGCTCACACTGGACAATCAATATCAAATGTAGGCCTTACATGATGGATGACTAATATCAATGTGGGTTATATAATGGATAGTCTACGTCAAAGGTCGGCTCATAGTGATAAATAGCTCACATTCAAAGCTGACTGGTATGATGGACAACCCACTCCAAAGGTGGGCCTACCGATGGACAGTCCGTATCAAAGGTAAGCTCCATATGATGGGCACTGGACATTGAAGCTGGAACCCATACAATGGATGGTTTATTTGAGGTGGCCCCATACAATGGACGGTCCACATTAAAGGTTGGCCCCTAATGATGAATGACCCACATCTAAGGTAGATCCGCATGTTGGGTAACCTGCATTGAAGGTGGGGCTCACATGATGGACAATCGCATCAAAAGTGGGCTCCACATGATGGGCAGTTAATAATGGTGTGGCGCATATGATGGATGATCCACATTAAGGTGAGCCCCACGTGATGGACGGTCCACATCAAGGTCGATTCGAATGATGAGTGACCTATATTCAAGGCATGCCCCCATGATGGATGGCCCACATCAGAAGTCGCGGCCCACATGATGGACAATCTACATGAAATGTGGACTCCACCTGACAGTGGATATTGAAGGTAGGCCTCTCATGATAGACAATAACATTGATGGTGAGCCTCACTTGATAGATGACCTACATAAAAGGAGACCTATATAATGAACCGTGCACATTAAAAGCTAACCCCTAATAATGAATGACCCACATCTAAAATGAGTCTCACATGATGGATGAGCCGCATCAAAAGTGTGGCCCACACAATGAACAATCTACATCAAAAGTTGGCTCCACATGATGAATGGTGGATATAAGGGGGACTAAATAGACTTAAGAGATAATTACTTAGGATGTTTGAACAAAACATGCATTTCTACTTTTTATCTAATAAAAATGTTATTTATCAAATATATTTATCTGTTAAATAAGTGAAAACTAAGTAAGCTAATTTATCAAATATATCATCCGATTATAAATTTTAATTTGCGTTATATTTCAATCAATTTGATTTCTGAAAAATCTCTCAATCCTGTATCCTGCCTAAGTTGTGTGGCGGGCATATATTTTGGTCAATCGGCCGGCTCATCTAAAGGGCAGGTTAGATGTCACATACATGCAAAACCAATCGGCCGGCTCACATAGCTCAGGAGTTCTGCCCACTGCAAAAAAGTGGAGCTGGAAGAAATGTATTAATTGGGTCCATCGATATATTGGCAACATGATGGATGGGTCATATTTCAAAAGAGAATTTCATAAAAACTTACCAACATATTAGTTTTATTTTTTTTTGAAAAACCCGAAAAAGCCTCCTTACCAAGGCATGCTTCCCAACCTATTAATGACGACAAAAAGATGTATTTGCCCTTAAATAAATAAATAAATAAAAAGGGAGAGGGAAAAGGTAAGACCCTTGAGAAAAAGAAATTAAGAGCTTTAGTAACTGCACACCCCATGTAATAGGGCTCTTATACACGCCCTACATGTGCCGGCACCAAATGTGATCTATTGATCAGGTTATTCCGATCAATAAAATAAGCTACAAAGGGTTCATGATGGTAAACTATTCATCAGGTTATTCCTATTAATAGTAACCTTCTAAGCTAAGTTTGTAGCCTTTTGAAAATTTCCTACTAAAAATAAACTTTGAGACAATTCTATCAATTTATTTATTTTTCATTTATCTCACTTCATTGTCATTCCCCACCTTTATATATTTTTATTCTCCAACATCACGTCAATGGCCACAGAGTACATGGACAAGATTTTCCGAGAAATGTGAATTTTCAGACAAACAATCAGTGACAGGGCATCACAAGTGGATCACACATTTTCACATTATCCTACCACATCTTATAATTCAATTAAAAATGTAGTTGACCACATGGGCCTTATATGTATAAAATAAAATCAATTAATAATTAAAAGCTACATTGAGATTCGTTGGTAGATAGAGAGACTCTAATCTATTTTAGTCATTTCAAATAAAGACAAAAACATCAATGAATAAAAATTTTGGGGCATTCCGAGAATCGAACTCGGGACCTCTTGCACCCAAAGCAAGAATCATACCACTAGACCAAATGCCTAGAACATGTTAGGTGATTCATTCATATTTAATCCAATCTTTAGTATATGCACGGCCCACAGTAAATCACTGTGGGCCCCACTGTGATGCATGTGACTTACATCCACGCGGTCCATCTGTTTTGAAAACTTATTTTAAAACATGATCCCATAAAATAAAAATATCCAAATCTCATGTGGACCACACCACAGGAAACAGTGGTGATTGAATAGAGTTATAATGTCACAAAACAAAATTTTAAAAATAACGGGGCATTTCGAGAATCGAACTCGAGACCTCTCGCACCCGAAGCGAGAATCATACCACTAGACCAAATGCCCTCAATTGATTGTAATTTCGCCTTTCTAATTCATATTCAATTTATTTTCTTATCCCTCACAAACGTCTCTACCGTGAAAATACAGTTCTCGGAAATAATCACATGCGTGGAACAATCTCAACCCTTCAATAGTTGGCCTGCGAGTAGATGGTGTGGAAAGCCCTGCTCATACACACGAAACACATATGCCACTAGGGCACGTTGGTGTGGCGTCGAGTTTACATCAGGTGGGCCTCACTAGTTCGATCTTCCAGCCTAAAAATCAGGTCATTCTACTTCTCAGATCGGTCATTGTCCACAGAATGGATGGTCCACAATGGCCGACCTGAGGAGCAGAACGGCCTGATTTTCAGGCCAGAAGATCTAAACGGTGGTGTGGTGCCAGATTGAATGTTTAGAAATTGAACACGTGTGACATATTTGTATGTGTGGATGTGCTTGGCTGCACGTGTATGTGAGCTTACGCAAAGACTAGACTATGCATGGGGTGTGTGTGGGGTGTGTGTGCGTGTGTAAAAAAAAAAAAGAAAAAAAGAAAAAAGAAAAAAAAAAAAAAAGACTAGACTATGCAAGAGTAGGTTTTGATTCTGTTTGCTTTGCGTCATCCTCTCTTCCATAGCCATGCATTGGGAATCTAGATTGTTCAGTTTGTGTGGTTACTTACAATGGACCATCCATGACAGGGCCTGTCTGATGGGCGATCTGGATTACCCACCGGACAGCCACGTGTACGGTTATGCATTGCATGAAGAAAGACGGGTTCATGTTAACGAATTAATAGCAAAATGAGTGGTATCACACAATACTAGAGTTTCTGTGGTACACTTCTTGTAATCCAATCCAATCCATTGATATGATTGGCCCCACCATGGAGTCCCATGAACCACAAAAAAAAAAAAAAAAAACCCAGGTTCGTAAAGATCCCACCATCAGATCATTTCCATTCATTTGGTCGAACGTAAACCATTGTTGTATTTTTGATCTTGAACCGTTTATTTTGTGTCTATTATTTGAAAGATTAGGAATTTATAATATGGTGTTGGCCATCCAGAATTAGAAAAATCATATCAACAGGTTGGATCAGAGAACTATGGGACCCACCTGTACAAATGAAAACCTGAGCGTACAGCAGAAATATTCTTGACCCCAGTACACCAAAATGCATCCGCGCTGTCATATGTTTCACTTGAACAAGATTTCTCAGCAAAAGCAGGAATCAAATGGTACCACCCGACAAAACGTCATACACTAAGAACAAGATTTCAGAGATTCGCTGCATGAAGCATGCGGATTCACATTATCTCTCCTAACACCAACGGCTCAGATCCAGTGGGCCATGACCACGGTTTAGTAAATGGTACAAACCCATCAACTAATCAGACCAGCAAATGTGCCGATCAATCTGCACCGTTCAACTGATAGACCAACTCATGGATGGGCCTACGGTAAAAAGTTGCTGCAGTTTACTGTTTCCCGTTTGGATGGGAGTAATAGAGGCACTGGGAAGTAAGTGGGGTGAAATGTCTGTCTGAACTTGTTAGATAATGGCACGGGTAAACAAAAGTGCCATTATGTACATGTTCGTAATACATGAGGCATGTTAATGATATTATGAAATAATCTAATTATTGGCTACATCATTAAAATTTCATCATAAAATGATCTAAACTATTCAAAAGTTAACGATTTAAATGGACGGTTAAAAGTGTTGGCAAGTTGTTTATTTGTAATTCTTACATTGTTGCCCGCCCAAGAGTCTTTTTTTTTTTTTTTTTACTAATGTATATATTTCAATAGCCTTATTATAATTATTCTATTAAATATCACATATGTACATCAATTTGAGATATTAAAATTGATTTTAGATATCTTATACATTTTTATACATTCTTATGAATATATTGAAAAATTCTAATGTATTTTAATTTCTTCCATTTAAATAGAATATTTAAATTTCAAATACATCTCATTTACTTCCATTCAAATACAACTAAATAAGCCATTTACTCCCAATTCATTTACCTCAAATTCCATTTCCCATTTACGCTCCCAATCAAGCCCTAAGGATAGAAGTATTTTCTTAATCGTTGATTGAACTTTTATAGATCATTGAAAAATGTGTGATAGATGGATGGTTATAGACTTTCAATCGGCACATTCTCTTAGTTAGGGCTTGTTCCTCCATTATATGGATGGTTCATATTCACCGGGAAGTGAGCCCAATTCTTTGAGGCAAGTACTATAAATGTCTGGAAATCTTGACCCGTTAACAGATGTCTTAAATCAATATGAAAAGGGCAGTTTGATCATATCAAAGATTGGTTAATTCGATATGAAAACTCTTAAATTTTGGCTTTGGCTTGCTGGACCGTTTTTTGTCCAAATTGATCTGATCGAAGATGGCTTCAATGCTATCGATGGGTCACCGATGGCATTTGATTTGATCAAAGCTCCCATTGATCGACTTGTGCAGTTTTGTAAAACTGTGGTTTTTGTTTCCTAATTCAGTTTTAACTCTTTATAAGGATTTATAATAAGAAATTAGGGTATTAAGAACGTGTTTAGGACTTTTGTGAGAAAAGTGAGAGCAAAGGATTTTCTATGTTTTTTGGAATTTTCTTAGATTAGTAAGTCCGTTCATCTCTTTTCACAATATTATTTATCATAGTGGATTTGTTATTACTTTGTGTCGTAATTTTTTTCCATGAGAGTGTTTTTTTTTTTTTTTTTTTTTTTTTTTTTTTTTTTACTTGTGTTGTCTGTATGTTTAGTTTATTTGATCTTTTATTGTTTGATTCAAACTCAGAGTTGCTTCCGTGCATTCCCCCTAACACGGCCATCCAAATTGTGAGTGCATCACCCAAAATTGGCTGATGGAACAATCTTAACCATCTTATCAACTCATTGAATTTAAGCCTTTGGCCTCTTTATTTTTACCATTCGTTTCATAGCCACAAGTTGGATGGCTTGGATAGTTCAATTAATCATAGTTTGTTAAACTCAGTCTCTATACAGGTATTATCCTACAGGTATTATCCTTATTGAAAAACCGGACTAGATTTGGATGTCTAGTCAGGTCTGTCGATTAAAAGTCTCCATCAAGTCTTTTGATATTTAATAATTTAATAAGTTAAAATACGGGTTTTGTTGATGTCCCCAATTCATGGTTGCCTTACAATGTACCCAAAGCTTTTCACAGACACATGGGGCCTTAAATTGTTTGATTTCAATCATTATTCTTTCAGAAAATAGGGACAAGTCATGGTAAAAATACCCAAATAGCATGATCATAAGCATCTAATTACAAGATTTTTGGCTCATAAAACATAGATAGCTGTAACAAATTGACCTCATTCATAGGATTAAGATCATCCGATTGGCCTGATTCTTACATCATGGCCTGCTCCCCATGATATTAGTATTGAATGAATGAAACTGATTGATGATAAGGGTCCCACGTGACAGTCAAAAGCTCAGTGGGGAAGGTTAGTAAAATCTGTTTTTCTTGTTTTAAAAAAATAATATATTTTTAACACACGCACTCACACCATAAAAGAAATTTCACCACAATAGGTACTTGAACCTATGACCTTATGTTGAAACTCTTGTGAGTTTACACCCAGGCATGAGTAAGGACCTATTCTCAATTAGTTTTAATTTTCAACGCACACTCCATAAACATAAGCAATGGGCCCCATGAATTTAACAGTAGATTAACACGTATGCATGCCAAGTGTACGGTGATAAGGCACCATATCTTAAAAAGGAGAGGTAAACCATACGAGCCTTCTTCTGTCTTCTCTCTACAAACCTCAAGATTAATTAAAATCCCTAATCTATGTGTGCTTACAAGCACAGCTTCTCTGTATATATAACTATATATATCTATGTACTGTCTAATTAGGAGGACCCAAAGACACACGTCCATCCACCTTGTTTTCCAAAGCCTTTAGAAGAGCTTGTTTCACGACTCGAACATCCAACCTCTCCCTCTCAACTTCTTCTTCTTCTTCGCCTATGGCTTCCATGCAAAATGAGCTGTTGTTGCATGAAACTCTAGCTTGGAGAACGTTGAGGCCCATCTGATCAAACGCTTCTAATATCCTCACCAGCAAATCTCGGCTTTTCGAGCACAATACTCTTACCACAAATCCCTTCTCGCTCCTTTCAACTTTCACCTCCTGAAATATGATAAATAAAAATTGAGAAATACGAGTGGGAGTGGCACATGTGTGATATCAGGGCAATTTGTTATGTGGGTTCCATCATGTATGTTCTGAGACGGGCTGCATGCAAACTTTGAATGTGGACCATTGGCCAAGAGCTAGTATGATAGACGGACTGGATCTAGCACGTCTGTATCATGCATTCACATGCAGTCCCAAGTCCGTGAGCGGGGTTCTTGAAAATGACCCCTGCCCACTACATTCCAAATTTATACTACTATTGGATTCCCAAACGGCCAATATCCAGCCAGATTGCAAATTTGCAGCTCACATGCCTTACAGTCGTATCACGTGAGATCAACCTCTATTAAGGGAAATAAGGGAAATACGACGAGTATGGTTTTTTTTTTTTTTTTTTTCTAGAGATTTTAGAGAATACATCCAAAGCATTGCGCAATACGATACTTAATGAGACTTCAGCCTTTGAATCTGGGTCATCTTTCGATGATCCATGCCGTCTATACAATGAGTCTATGTTTGTATGGTGGATCGACAACAAATAGAGGGAGGAGATTCGGCGAGGCCCCTGACGTGGTGAGATTTGATTGGTCCATGTGCCACGTCATGTTTGAAAGAGGCATGGGCTGGCCCAATAAAATCTTGCCACATCAGGGCCTTACCGTATTGGGTGAAGCCCTAATCTGCTCCCACAAATAAAAGACTTGGTACTATGCTCTCCTTCTCTGACAATTTTTTGGGCATTCGCCATCCAGGGGATCTCTATCACATAAACGGTTTAGGTCTCAAAATTTCTGAAATCCAACGGTTAGGATCCCAAACTTAAGGCATTGGAACCGAGAGAGAGAGAGAGAGAGAGAGAGAGAGAGAGAGAGAGAGAGAGAGAGAGAGAGAGAGAGAGAGAGAGAGGACCGTGGGCACTTGAATTTGGTTGACCAGGTTCTTATATGCATTGTTCAGCATCTCAAGCTTCAATTTCAATTCCTTGATATAATCAAGTGCGTCCATTATAACAGACTTCCTCCTCAGCTGGACCCAACACCAAACACGCATGTCACATAGCGAAATAAACTTGCAAAAGAAAATAATAATACCAAAACCCGAATCTACAATACATATAAGAGAAAAAAAAAAAGAAAAAAAGACAGTTAAAGAACGGTATAGCATTTTAGAATATTTACAGATTTGGAACTGGTGAGAGACCGAAGAACACGTAACTTCCGGCGCAGGGCCAGCTTTCTTTGAGACCGAGACACCATCTCTCTCTCTCTCTCTCTCTCTCTCTCTCTCTCTCTCTCTCTCTCTCTCTCTCTCTCTCTCTCTCTCTCTCTCTGTGAATCTAACAAGGTTTGGAGTTGCTTATGGTTGCCATGGATGGCCTTTATATAATTAGGAAAAAGGAGAGCATCCAGATCGTGATACCGACAAGTTACGATGACGCCCCTAGTATGTTGAAGAATATCAGAAATGCCACTACATTTCTCACACGACTAAACCGCCTTATTCCGATCCTACTTACTTAAAGACACTTGATATGGTAAATTGGTAATTCAGAGGTTGCCAGCACTACTAGCGTATTTACGTGCAGCGCACCTGCAAACCTCTCATACGTGTGCGTCATCTGATTCGTGCATGAGGTGACCCATTAATAAGACGGTTATGATTCTTCGATAACTCCAAAGATCTGTTATTGGGCCAGCCCTTGAATTTTTTAGACCTGGATTTTACTGCTTAGATGGGGGCCTTCAAGCCTGTCTTTTCAAAAATTGGCGTTGGATTCTATCCATTTTATTTCAATTAGATTCCCACGTTAAATGAGCTTGACTTGAATCCGACCGATTAGAGCTGTGGTACGGCTAAACCGGTGTCCAGTCCTTGAAAGACGGATCCGGGTTATGTGCATGGCATCCAACCTTTTAAACAAGGTTACCCTGTAATACTCCATAAAGTGGGCCACACATGATTATTGGTTTATATCAGACCGTTAGATTATTCAGATTGAGCTATTCATTGAGCCCTATTATAGTTGTAATAATTATAAATAGGTTTAGGACAAGATGCTTGTACCAAGGTCGCTATATGCAGTTATTAAGTCAGACATAAAAACTTACAGTGTAAAGACCCTTAGAAGAGAAAAGTCCGATGGGTAAACTTTTCTAGTCATCTTTCCTCTAAATAAATATCCTAGTCTCATTACCAACACAATAGAGAAAATCCTTATTCCACTGATAGATTCTCCTCAAGTTGCGAGGTGTAGAAGAATAGGATTCTTGTCAGGAACATCGAGGCATCAAAAATATCTTTCCAATCATGTACGCTTTAAGACTATGACATTAAATCTTCGTGATCGATGCATAGACGATCCATGATCAGTTCCATAATTCAAATCTAACATGCACATCTATGAAAAATGAACACCACAAAAAAGTTAGACCATCATGTAGGCTATCACGAATATGAGGGTTGTCCATAGAAATATATAGGGCCCACCATGTTTATTTGATGCTATCCAACTTATGCATTAAGTGAGCCCACGATGCACGATTCGAATTAAGAGCCATATAATAATTAAATGCACCACACCATGGAGAAAAATAAACAACCATCCAAAAACCTCCAGATCATGTGGTGACCTACATGATGCTTGGATCGGCCTAATTTTTAGGGCATCCATCATCTTTTATAGTGAGGTGATCCTTCTGCATAGGCTAGACCTACTGGGCCCCACAAGCAGCACATGTAGAATAAGCTTACTCTGCCAGGAGTTGTAGAAAGATAAGCTTATTGTACAAGGTCCCTCAGAATAACTAACCTCTTGAACCTTCTTGATTACCAGGGTTTTTCCTCGGAATTATTAGTATGAGTGGCAGCCTAGATAATTGGATGGAGAGCATGGGTATTTTGGTTGTTAAAGAGGGGAGAGAGAGAATCAGAGAGAGAGAGAGAAGAGAGAAGAGAGAGAGAGGGAGAGAGGCGTGGGAGGGGCATTATCGATAAGAGATGGGGAGATGAGTCAGACGATGATTTGCATGGGGGAGGCAAGCCAGTCAGTCACGAGCCTCTCGTTCCTTTTCTTTTGTCCCCACTCCCTTCCCTTCCCTCTTCTGTCATCTTCTTTCCCTTTTCTTTCTCTTTCTTTTCACTTTCCCATTTTGACCTTCCTCCTACCTCTTTTTACCTTCCTCTTTTTTCTTCTCATCCAGATCGCTAGTATGGTCATCTCCGTCTTATATGATCGACCATACCCGAAATTACTCTTTTTCTTTATTGGAACATCTTAACCACCCACCTTTATTCTTCCCTACTTTAGAATATTCCCATTCAGGAAATTCTTGGGTCGTGGTCCAACTCCCTTCTGTCCCATGGAATCAATGGTTCAGATCACCAAACCATGGCCCCCCAGGTACAAACAATCTATAAAGGCTGGGTCCCACACATAATCATTGCTTTTTTCGCTTTTACTTGGACGGTTCGTATTACCAACATCGTTTAACTGACGTATGGCCATAAACGGTATGCTTGGCTACCTATATGTGGTACGAGGGAATGATTCAACGATGCAGCCCACACCAACATGAATTGATTTGTACCGTCCACCTAGGTGGGACCCACTTGGGCCATCCGAAGTGAGAAGATTTATCGGCTAATATTGACCATCCAATCAAGAGCCTCTAGATGGATTGCCAGTGATGGGCTCAATTGGCCAACATAAACATCTCAAGATCCATTGATTGGATGGACAGGATCTATCACCCACCAAAGTTGAATGGCTAAATATTCTACAGCTTGGATTTTCTAATCAGATGGATTTTCTGACCATGGGCCACCCAACTATCAGTTTAATCGAATCGACGTTCTGGATCACTAAATCATTAGCTCCATATGTAAAACTGAGAGCGAGAACGTACTGTACATTGTCCACCCCAGCATTATATGGTACCTCTTCAAAATATTAAATACGGCATCTGTATGATGATCCCAACCATTTCTTCTGCATAAGGCTTCATGAATAGTCATGGACCAAACTGAAAATAGTTAATTAAATGATCACAATCATGCAAAATGACCTAGATTTTGTTGATATTGCTACACGATTTTTAAATGGTTTGTAATTTTCTTTCCTCAATTCGGTTATGGTTATCCCTGCTGCGTGAACAGATGGAACAACGTATACATATGCCATGTAATGAAAGCTATGCCCTCTTATGTGGATGGAATTCGGTGTTAACGATCGAATTTAATTGGATGGAAAGCTCCGTAGAATTTGGGTGCATGGTGGATCCAACTGACTTTCAAACATGCTTTGCACATGATGCGGATTGCAGTATAACATAGTGGTGTTGGGATGTGGCTGGAATTTAATAGGGTCGTATGCTCTATCAGATATGAGCCCGTTTGACAATGCACTCAAGCTATCAATTTTCGAACATCCAAAGCATGGCCCATCTCTAATACAAGCAATGGATGCGGTTTGGTTGGTGACTTCAACACCAGCCAGCTAGCTAGTGTCAAAGCTTTATAAGCCCTACGATGATGTGTCTTTATCCATGTTGTCCATCCTTTTTCTAGCTCATTTTAAGGCCCTAAAATGAGTTTGGTCCAAACCTCAAGTGGTCCACACTATAGAAACATTGGGACTTAAACACTTAATGTTTAAAACTTCTTAGGACCCATCGGAATATTTATTTACAATCCAATTTGTTCATAAAGTCTTGTAACCTTGGATAAAAGGAAATCACAATCAATTTGACTCAAAACCTTTGTACAATAGGCAATTAGTTTCCACACTTTCTTGTGATATTGTACATTTGATCTTTGGATCTACCTTATTTTTGGGCTTCGGCCCTAAAATGAGTTAGCAAAATGGATAAACTGTAGAGCTGGCAAAATGGATAAAACACACATCATGGACGACCAGCAGAGCTTTGACACCAGCAAACTAGCTGGTGCTGGAGTCAGCAGCTAAACCACAAATCACGTTTTGTGGCAAGTGCCTCAATAAAATCTAGTCACATCCTAACACCGCCATGCATACCATGGTATTAGGTCACCATTTAATCTATTTTCTTTTATACTTACTTTCTTTTACATTTTTAACAACATACTGCTGTAAAATTAAATTCCGGACAATATCTAGTAGGTGTCCTTCCAAGTTTGCATAGGAAAAAAATATCGTACTATATTAATCAAGGCGGACATAAATAACTTCTCATCATTGTTTATTTTGAGCCATTGAAAGTCATGTGGGGGAGAGACTGCCAATTTAGCATGTGTACCTCAGATCAAACTATACAAGTGGTCATCGTGACTTTAGACGGTTCACGTCCTCGAAGAAGACCGGACGGATGATCCTAACCTTCCATTATAATTGGAGCCCACCAATCAGATGGTTAAGTTCATCTCTTTGGTGTGATTTTTGCCCCCACATCTGACAGGATGGGGCCTACGGTCTGAATGGTTTCAATTCAGGTACAATGTGCGAAGGAGACAATATCAGTGCGCATGCGTGTGAATAGTCATATCTGTGGCAGCATGTATCAGATGGGTCTTTTGGTTGAGGACCTGAGGTAGCTAGCCCCAGCGGCAGGCGCAGGGCAAGCCCTGTTACTACAAACGCAGAGGCTCCATCTCTCTTTCACGTGAGGGAGCAACTTTTTTGGTACTACGTGGATGCACTGAGGACAGCACGCGCGGTCCCACACTTTTTCTCCTTTGGAGCTATTATTACCAGGAGTTATATGATACTCATGCTGCGTGTGATGCTTGATACACAGGCACTCAAAAATTATACAGATTGCATATATTAACTTAAGTAAAACAGACTAGATTGTGCAGCCAACTATGGCCAAGTCACAATCCCAAGATCAGATTAGTTAAACAATTCTAACCTCTGATTTGTGGACACTTGTTTAAGGAAACAAGACCGTTGGATATTTTCATTTTTGGCTGTCCAGTAAACGTCCACCAATCTGATGGTCAGATCATCAAATAAAATTAATTTTTATATAATTTGAACGGTTTAATTTGACTACTTGTATGCCAAATCTGCAAATTCCAAGTGCCTTCCTATCATCTAGCCCACTCCACCAGAGTATCACAATTTTGCTCATATTATTATATAAAGCCGAGGCAGAATGATTATACAGTAGTGTGTGGCCCATTGTTTAGTGATCCAAGCCGTTGATAGTATGGACTCATGTAAGAGAAAATAAACCCAAAATGGTGAATGGTAAGCCTTTCAATGCCAACAAAGAAATGGTTAGAAAGAAATACAAAATAGAATTCCCATTCAACCAAATGATAGGGCAAGGATTCTACATCTGGGATATATATTGCAGTCCTATAGCTTTATTGTGCTTGTCCATATATGGTGAGACCCATCGTTAAGTCCCGAATTACTGAAATATTGGGCCCACTTATATAAGCTGAAAGGTCCGACCAACCCTACTGTGAAATCTTTCTACCCCAGCTTCCACAGGTAGAAACAGGGTGAGTTGTCGATCTGTGTTGGAAGGCACAAATACCCAATATTTGGACATGTTGGGCTTATCTGCATATTGGTTCATAACTTGGACGGACAACTGGTCATCTACAGTCACTGTTAATGTGTATGTACGCATATAGTGCATGTGTGAGTTTTCGTGTAATATCTGTCCATACACAGCTGTATCGTCCTGGCTAATATGCATATTGTACATGCCATTCTCTTGTGAGTGTATTCTTGATTATACGGTTGATGCAAAAATCTAGTCCACCTCTAGTACCTGCACAGGAAGAAGACAAAGGAGGCCTTGGCTAGAGTAGGGGACCCTCTGATGCCAAAATCAGGGTAGGAATTTGGGTCTAGCAGTATTGAGAGATTTTGGGTGAGGGCTTCTATGTACTTTTCACCATTAGAAATGCTCGTATTTATAGTTGAGGAGAGGTGGCGGCATAGAAGAGATGTCTCTATTTAGTAGGAATGTACTGTAGAGGGATTCGGATCCCGAACGTGTGGGGGATCTCCCAAGATCTTTGACGAAGATCTCGGGATCCCGAGTGTGTCGCGGATATATATCCTTCGAGATATTTGGAGAAGATCTCGGGCGGATCTTTCTTAAATAAGATCTGATTATTCGGAATCAGCGGAAATGTGCAGTAGGAGGCTAAGGTGATCTTGGCCGACCTGACCTGAGGTGGATTTTTCTTAGATAATATCCGATTATTTGAAATCAACGGAGATGTATAGTAGGAGGTTAAGGTGATCTTGATACCTGACCTATGGGTAATATGTCGACCTAACCCGGGGGTAGTATGCCGACCTGACCCGGGGGTAGTATGCCAACCCGACCTGTAGATAGTATGCCAACTTGACCTAGGGTAGTATGCCGACTTGACCTAGATTCTCTGGCGAGCCCTGGCCTCTCTCTCAGTGCCGTATAAATTGCCGACCTGCTGACCTGCCCTTATACTTCTGTTTAGGGCAGTGAAGCTAGCTGAGCTCCCTTTCTTAGTAGAATTTAGACGACATATGTTTTGGGGGTCAAGCTCAAGAGTCTGAAGTAGTCCTGACCGACCTGAACACTCGGATGAGCTTCAAGCCTCCTCTTATCATTGGGTATATGACCGACTTGCCGACCTGCCTCAAAAGTTCGAGGTGGTATCGACCGACCTGAATACTCGGATGAGCTTCGAGCCTCCCCTTATCGTTGGGTAGATGACCGACCTGCCTCAAGAGTCTAAGGTGATTTTGGCTGACCTAAATACTCTGATGAGCTTTGAGTCTCTCCTTATCATTGGGTAGATAGCCGACCTATTGACTTGCCTTCATATGCAATAGGCGACCGACCTCTCTTCCTTGGCCATTGAGGAGCGTATTGGTTATAATCGGCACTAGCCGACCTTGTGTCCTGCAGATATGTCTAACCTAAATTTTTCTCTTTAGCCAGTCCATTTTTACCCATAACAATTATGATGGTAAATCATAGATTGATATCGTTAAGATTAAAGACACTTGTATCTATTAGGGTATATTAGAATAAATTAGGGTATTTGATTAATTTTCAGTTACACCGTCTCACACATATATATATATATATATATATATATATATATATATATATATATATATAGAGAGAGAGAGAGAGAGAGAGAGAGAGAGAGAGAGAGAGAGAGAGAGAGAGAGAGAGAGAGAGAGAGATCTCCGAATGCTAACCTGCACACCTTTGGAAACATGTCTTAGGCACAAATTTGCACACCTTTGGAAACATGTCTTAGGAGATCTGAACGGTCAACTTGATGCGGCATAGCTTGAAACCTCACTAGCCCAACATTTAGCCCGGTACAAAACTTTGGTGGGCAATGGCAAAAGGAAACAAATTTCTCTCTTGATTTGCATTTCTCTTTGCTATGGGTCATTAAAGTTTTGGATTTGGGCCCATGGAGTTTCTAAGGGGTGCCGCATCACATGGACTATTCAAATTTTGTGACTTAGGCACAATTGTGCAAAGGTGTGCATGGGTGCTCACGTAAGAAGGTGCGCAGTTTTCCATAATATGTAGTCTCTACTATTTAATAGTAACATTTAATTTAATTTTAAAATGTGAAAAAAGGAAAATAATAATAATAATAATGTAGTTACAATAATAATAATAATAATAATAATAATAATAATAATAATAATAATTACATAATGACAATAATAGCTTTTACATCTCATGGTAGAAAATGCCCAGCTCCTGTAGGTGATTAGTTCTCTTTTTGGATGTTTTTGGTGGATTTGCTATGTGAAGCAGTTATACGAGTGTGTACAAGTCTTTTCTAATTGTGCAAGTGGCTTTGTGGGTTTTTTTTTAAAATTTTTTTGTTAATCAAAGAAGTTGTGTAAGAAGCAACTGATGTGTGATGATATTTAAGTGCCACATGGCATTTAAACCATAGTTAAAAAGCTGAAAACTCGTACTCACCTCCAGCTAGGTCAGATTGACTCCAAGTTTTGGATGAGTTAGCTTGACCGGACATTTAACCATTAAGTTACAAATAACTAGAATAGCAAAAAAATATATAACTGAAAAAAAACAAAAAATAGATACAATTAGGTGTGTGGTTTTTGTTTATTTGGCACATTTCATCTCTCTTTTAAGCCGCATGATGGAATCACTCAAATTTTCTAGCAATAAAATTCCCAAGTCAGAGACCGCTGAGTCTTGTACAAATTAAGTCTACATGTCATCTTGGCTCATAATGTAGTTGAGTTGACATGCCTAAGTTATGAGTTAAGCCACTAAGTTTTACATATATATATATATATATATATATATATATGAGTCGTGTGAGCCCCACCTTGATGTGTGTCGAACATCTATCCCATCAATCAGATGCATCATTCCATGGAGGGCCACGGGCTTAAAAATCAAGTCATGTACAACAGTTAAGAGCTGTTACTCTCCCATTAAAACATTCATAATCATTTATTGAACCCACTTGGATTTGGTTCACAAATCCAAACCATCTATTATGTGTGTCCCACTTGGATGACAGGTTTGACCAAGTTTCAGCTGCATCCAAAACTCAGGTGAGCCCCACCAGGTGTTTTTATATGTTTTAGGCATGTCTTCACATGATTTTAAATGATGTGGCCCACCTAACTTCCATATATGGCTGATTTTTGGGATATCATATAACCTAAAGAGGACCCATCAAATGCACGGTGTTGATGTTTGACACACATCATAGTGGAGCCCACACAGTCAAATTCATGGAAACTTCCCATGAGGTTGACCTTATAATTACCATTTCCACACACACAAACACTGTGACTTCAACCTCACCAGAGCTTCCCCATGAGGTCGAGCACTATATATGGGCCGTGCATTTGTTGGGTATCTTTTAAATCATGGGATATCCCAAAGATCAGCCAATTGGGCTATATTATTTGAAACCGTGTGAAATCATGCTTAAAACATCCAACAACACTTGGTGAGGCCTACCTATGTTTTGAATATGGCTGGTTCTTGGTGGCCCCTAGTCCAAGTGGGACATACATAATGAATAACCTTGACGTCTAAATCACATCTCGGTAAGTATTATAAACAATCATGAAGGTTTCAATGAGTAGATATCCGTTTTCAACTATTGTCTGCATTGTTGCCCACCAAAGTCATGGAATGGCCTGATTTGTAGGCCTGTGGACCACCATGAAATGGTGCTTCTAACTGATGGGGTGAATGTCTAACATAGATGATGAGAGCTCGACCTCATGGGAAGCTTGTAACCAATGTATAGCTTCCTGGTCGTGCACCTACTTTGTACATGGGGACCATGGTTGATTTCTCTACACCATTGATTTAATAGGCCATATCTTGGATAGACCATGCCCCAAATCTCTCAAATTCTAAGATCCAATCTTGGAACTTCTCAGGTGAATGTACATTCCTACCATATTTCTCTCCTTAATTATCCAACTGTAGCACACAGATCGTAAGGTTAAAATTTGTCCGGCTGCCTGCTCTCAGATCACATGACCGGGTTAGACTCTCCACGGACTTCTGATGAGGTGAGGCCCAGAATCCCAGTTCCAAAAGAAAAAGAAAATATTAGAGAATAGTCATCTAAATTCTCAACCAAGAACAAACAGCGAAATAGCACCCACGTATCAGAATTGTAAGTACGATGTTAATTAATGATGGTTGGTACTACTCCAACGTGCCAATTTGCACCTGTGTATAAGATCTGGTCCGTCCATTAGATGGGTCCCACACAGGTCTATTAAATGTAGACCAGTACTGGCCACTCCTTTACGACAATCAATCCTCTTTTAGGCAAAGGCGCAAAGCCCACACGTAAAGAGCTGACCTGTACGTGTATTTCTGAATCACGAGACATTGACGGTGGGTCCCAGCTGGCGTATGGCCAGATTTTTCACATACGTCCGCATTGGCAGCTGATGGTCTCACATCTCTTGTGCTTATAGCTCATGGATTGCAATACCTGTCCGTCGTCTGTCATTCTTCCCGTGAGAAGACGTCACAGAACAAAGACTCCTCGGATTTTAGTTGTTGCCACTGCCTCTTTTTACTGTCTCCTACTTGTTTTTGGACGGTTGTGATCTCTCTTTTTTTTCCTTGTCTACTCTCCCGTCGATATTTCAATTCTAATGAACACAAGCTCTTCTTCCCATCTCGTTTTCTGTCTACTTCTCTTTGATGCGTCTTTGTTAGTAAAACAAATAGCCCATCTTTCCACCTGTATCTTTGTCTTCTTCTTCCAACACCTTTCTCCGCTTCCTCTCGTCTCAGGAATCCTTATTCATACAAAACAAAGGGTATGAGATGGGTGCCATTTTTCACTCCTTTGCATGAAAACTTTCTTCCAGTGAAAACACGCGTAGAGGCGTGCATCCTCTGTCCCTACGTGCATGCACGGCTAGTAAGAAAAGCCACACGTACGACCATGAATGGCAACCGATGTACGGCAATGTGATGTAGAGTTCACCGTGGACAGTTTTATGGCCTGCGTGGATCAGAAAAGACAAAAGTGATCCGGACCATTGGACTTTAAATCGGGCGTATCTTACAGTCCAGAATGAGTTATCGGACATAAAATATATGATTTTGGGGTAGAACGAGCTACTTTAGCCACCCAACTCCATTACGCCGGGTTGCATAAGCTGGATTTGCAAAATACCACCAGATCGACAGTCATTTTCCTATTTTAATTCTGTTTTTACTATAAATAGTAAGTTTTAGTTTGATTATAACTCTTCATCCATTAGGCTTTAAGAGTTGCGCTCAACAAATCTTGCGCACCAGTAGACATCACGACTGTCTGTAAATAGTAAATTGATTATTTATAGTAAGTAGTGAATTCTAGGAGTTTTAGTTGTAGTTTGATTAATTCTAATTTCTCTCCCGTATCCCTATTTACAGGGCTGTGAACTGATCATTTAATTCATTCATCAATCAACTTATGAATTTATTAGAAATTATTTCTATTTTTTTGCTTTCTTTCTTCATGGATTCGAGAAGTCTTTGTGAGCCCAGAGAAGCTCCATCGGAGTAGTTATCCTTGAGGAAGACGGTGATCAACCTAATGGGTCAGTTGCTTTACCAATTGCCAGCTCTAACCCTTGTTAGTAGATAGGACCGTTTGAATGGTAAGTTACTTTACATAAGTTACTTATTCCTCAGTAGCTTATAGGGCTATCAATGACGTGAGTTGGGACTGGCTTTAGCTTGAATTTTGAACTAATCAAGTCTGTGCTTAAGGGCTAGACCTATTCAAAAATTTGATTTTTCCTTAGATTGAGTAGGATCCGTTAACACCTTTACCATCCTCACAAGCATAGTGGAGACTAATATGTATTTCTCACATTACTTAAAATTGCCATACAAAATCAAACACAAATTTTACTATAAATCCACACACAAAATTTAATTTAATATAAAATAAACCGTAGCATTCACAATCATATTTAAGAGTAATAAAACACTTTATACATTAATGAATTTAAAAGGCAATCCATAGTACTGTTTTTCTATTTATTAACATATCTCCTTTCAAATTATTTTCATTTTACTGTTGTTATTGACTTGCATCCACATTTAGAGTAAATGGACCAACACTTTTATTGTCATCATCTAAAATCACCATATCCACCCTCTGGTACATCTCAAATGATGAGTCTAGTTGATTGTGACATTTTATAAAGTTTTTGTACCATTCAAAAAAAATAACTTAATTACTCTTAAAAAGTTGAGGACTAAAGTAATCCATTTGCATAGAGCACCACGTTCGTATGCAGATGCACGTATGATAGCAAGGAAAACATTCTTTGTCAATCAAGAAGAAGGCTTAAACCAAGAAGCACGGATTTTTATTTTTTATTTTAAAAAAAAAAGAAAGAAAGAAAGAAAGAGAGATTTGTTAAGATTAAGGGTTTTTATTTCAAACCATAATTCCACAAAATTGTTCTTATAATCCTTAAAAATTCAATTTTGGTACCTTTACAAAATATACAGAGCTAAATGGCTGAACTCAAAATTGCCCTTTTCAAGATTTTTTTTCCCTTAAAAATTCTTCAAAAATCCCCTTTTCAAGATTTTCTCCCCCTTTTTTTTCTTGGAAAATTCTTCAAAACATAATTTATGAAAATTCATCCTTATAAGTGTTGGGGATTTTGACCTGCGGAATCACACAGATTTAGATCTAGGATAACAATCTAATGACACCAAGCACACACAAGAGAACACATATTTAACGTGGAAAACCCTTGCAGAAAAAAACCACGGCACAAAGCGACAGATCTCCACTATGAAATTAGAAATTACAAAGAGAGAGGACTTACCCAATTCGAACAACCTCGAATTTCACCCTTGCTACACCCTTTAGAAACCCTAAAATCCCTTTAGGAACCCTTGGAACTACTTTAGAAAGCCTTAGCATACCCTCATACCTCTCCAATCCCGGATACACCCCTTTATATAAGAATAGAAAGAGGTAGAATCCAAATAGAAAACAAAATTCGCAAAATCTGCGTTTCCGTAATCGCATCTGCGGAACTTATCGATGTCATCGAAGGTCTCTCGATGATAGTCTCGATAATAGCTTCGATATCATCGACGGTCTCTCGATGATATCGAAACAGGACCAAACTGTCCAGCGACCAAGGGTGAAAAATACTGTGAATTATCGATGGCATCGAGACCCTGTCGATGACAGCCTCGATATCATCGACAGACCACCAGACAGATTTAAGACATTTGTCTATAACAATCTCCACCATGTCTTCAATCTTCATCCGTGTAGCTTTTTGTCCTCCTCTTATTTCTACACCATATCATAGCTTCTCTTGCACACTCCGTCTTCCTTTTACGCCATCGCCAAGCTTAGAGAAGTTGCACAGAACTTGAACTTCTCTACAGGAACATTCTTGTTGATCATGTCTGTCGGATCTAAATCCACATGCTCAACCACCTTTGCTCCTGTCTTCCCAAAAGAAAAGACGTAGTCTTCTTACCATCTCACCGCTACCCAATATTGTTTGTCGGGGTACTTGCTTACAACATTGATAGCCTATGAAATAACCGGTCTAATCCAGACCATGACATACACTGCCAACCGCATTCGAATAAGGCTTATGAGATATCCTGCTTTTCCTCATCTGTTTTGGGACATGTCTTGAGGAAAACTTGAGGAGAGACGCGTAGGGAACGCTCTCCGGCTTTACCTGGCCCATCACATCCTTGATCAATACCTACACATAAGGTATTCCTCTTGTGATTACCAAAGCCTACTCCTCCTTCAGTCTCAACGCCGAGAACCATCTTTGCAGCTCCCCGATCCTTTATCCTGAATGTCCCACTTAACCGAGTCTTCAGTACATTGATTTCAAACATGTCATAATTGGCGATCTACACGTCATCAATTCCTGACTCACCATGAAGGAATCAAACCACTGCTTAGGCGACAGGTCGAACCACGACCTCCTGTAAAGTCTTTTCTCAGCCCCTTTAACTTCGAACCGCTCTGGTTGCTTCATGTAGATCTGCTCTTCACTTTTCCTTATAGAAGTGCAGACTCCACATTCATCTTTCCAGCTCAAGATCGCATTGGCCAACCAGCGCCAATCACGGATCTAATAGACACCTGCTATACCGTCGACGTGAATATCTCTGAGAAGCCGATCCCTTCTCTCTGAGCATAACCCTTCGCTACCAACCTCGCCATGTATCTATGCTGTATCCTCCTGAAGATCCACCTGCATCCAACCGCTTTCCGGCCCACTGGAGCTCCACCCGCTCCCATATGTCGGTCTGGTACAACGAATCCATCACATCGCCCATAGTCACCTTCCACTTCTCAGCACCAGGCTCACCTAGAGCCATTAGAATAGAAGATGAATCCCCTGCGATATTGGAATCGTCCATGTACCTCGCCAATATCCTGCGATCATGCCATGTGATTCTTCTTACAGGTGGCTGCTCCACCTGCTCTGTATCCCTGTCCGCACGTCTCAGCCTCCCTACCCTGCCCGCTCATATGGTCATGTCCAACATGTCACACACGTGCAGAGGTAGAATCCGCTACATCCACTGCAGCTCCACCTTTTGAAGTGCTCCCGATCAACTTGTACAAGTTATCGAGCCGTTGTGCTTTCATGATTACCCGTGCCCCCTTAGATACCTTAAGAGCACCATCAATACCTGTGTACTTGCATCCTTTTGCCTCAAGCACACCAAGAGAAATCAGATTCTGCTTTAAATCAGGAACGTGGCTGACATCAGTTAAGGTACGCTCCACCCCATCAAACATCCTGATGTGCACCGTACCAACAGCCACAACATTACAGGCAAAGCCATTGCCCATAAACACCTGTCCACCATCGCACTCCTTGTAGCTGGTGAACCAACTCTGATGAGGAGTCATGTAAAAAGATGCCCCTGTGTCTAGCATCCACTCGTCCTTACGATCATCGTATGACTGCCTGATAGTAGACACAGATAAAACATCACCATTACATCCACTCGATCCATCTGACGTGACAGCATTGGCCTCCCTGTACGAAGCCTCAGAATCTTCTCTCTTCATTTTAGGATTTTCACAATCCTTCTTTACATGTCCTTCCTTCCCACAATTCCAGCACTTTACCTTTCCTTTGCCCTTGCCCTTGGATTTGGATCTAGAACCTGAAGAACCTGTACCTTGTACAGAATTACTACCCACTGTAAACAGTGCATCAAAAGATGTCCCCATGTCGCGTTTAGCTTTCTCATAGCCTTCCCTTGAAGGGCTGAGATAACGGTGTTGACACTCAGGGTTTTATTCGTGCTGCACATAGTGTCCTTGAATGACTCATACGACGCCGGGAGAGAATTCAGCAATATACATGCCGTTCTTCATCTTTCATCACTTCCTCCATATCCAACAATTTGCAAACCAATTTATTAAAGTTGCTGATGTGAGCGTTCAGATCTCCACCCTCTGCTATCTTGAAGTTATACCACTGCCGCTTCAAGTGCAGGCGATTTTCAGAGGATTTCTTCGCATAAACATCTTCTAATTTCGCCCATAACTTAGCCGCAGTTTTCTCCCTCATGACATTGTAGAGAACCTCATTCGTGAGACATAAATGGATCGACGATAAAGCCTTCTTATCAAGAGTATTCTAATCACCATCAGTCATAGTAGACTCTCGCTCCTCAAGAGCACCATCTTCGCCTTGGTTGATTAAGGAACTCATCATCTTGATCTTCCATAACTCAAAATTATTTTTCCTTGAGTACTTCTCAATCTCATACCTGGTGCTTGCCATTATTACTAATCCTGCAGATTCAGATCTGTGCCCCAACCGATTGCTTTGATACCACTTGTTGGGGATTTTGACCTGCGAAATCACACAGATCTAGATTTAGGATAGCAATCTAATGACACCAAACACACACAAGAGAACACAGATTTAACGTGGAAAACCCTTGCAGGAAAAAACCACGGCACAAAGCGACAGATATTCACTATGAAAATAGAAATTACAAAGAGAGATGACTTACCCGATTCGAACAACCTCGAATCTCACCCTTGCTACACCCTTTAGAAACCCTAAAATCCCTTTAGGAACCCTTGAAACTACTTTAGAAAGCCTTAGCATACCCTCATACCTCCCCAATCCTGGATACACCCCTTTATATAAGAATAGAAAGAGGTAGAATCCAAATAGGAAACAAAATTCGTAAAATCTGCGTTTCCGCAATCGCATCTGCGGAACTTATTGATGTCATCGAAGGTCTCTCGATGACAGCCTCGATAACAGCTTCGATATCATCGACGGTCTCTCGATGATATCGAAACAGGACCAAAATTGTCCAGCGACCAGGGGTGAAAAATACTGTGAATTATCGATGGCATCGAGACCCTGTCGATGACAGCCTCGATATCATCGATAGTCCTGTCGATATCATCGACAGACCACCAGACAGATTTAAGACATCTGTCTATAACAATAAGCCCCGAAAATTCTTTTTTTATGCTTTCATAAATCCAACTATTTACCCACTAACCCCCCTTTTCAAGACTACCTCTCCTTTTCCATCTAAAAAGAAAGAAAGAAAGAAAGAAAGAAAGAAAGAAAAACTCAATTCTTACAGAGTCCAATTCTAGAAAAGCCAATTTCTCTCTTCCAAACCTAGTTTTAGTTTATCAAAATTAATTTTAGTAATATAAAATTAAATTCAAAATATTACGAGAACATATGTTATGATAAATCTCTATCCATATGAGAGTATAATTTATTTGTACAGTTTTTATAAAATAAAACAGCAGTAAATTGTACATTAACACAATATTAAATGATATACATTCAATTAAATTACATACCTCATTGATTTTAATCAGCATAGGTAACAGATTATTACAGAGAGACTGTGAGAGCTTTGTGCTTTCATTGCTACTCTCCAATTAAAGGAGGCTTGCATCAGGTTGACAAAAGCATGAAACTTTTGTTGCAACTTCATCCTAATGATTCGAGTAAATTACATGAAGTCATGCTTTTCCCCTGAGCAAGCTTTGTGTGTTTTAGTGGCTAATGATCACATGGGTCAAATCATATATAGGTGAGTTCACATGCGTCAAGCTTCTGTGGGAAACATTACGATGTAGAATCCAAACCGTGCATTGGCTGCATCGCCTCATCCCCAACATATGGCTCAAGAATTAAGCCGATCCAAAACTAAGGTTAGCTACACCACAGGGAATGATTTTTGTAAATAAAATCTCTAAATCCTTCTGGTACAGCTCACCCAAGCTATGGAGCGGCCTGAATTTTTGGGCATCCCTAAATGTTGATGGGGCATCTCCAATGAATGGATTAGATGGCATCTGTGCAGCATGTTGGGCCCCACAAAAACCTGAAAGTTTTTATATTGGGCGTCCCTGGCCTCTCCATATTGCCCCCCATTGTTCCTTGTAGTGAGGCCCACTTGAGCTTTTTTTTTTTTTTTCAAAAGCTATTTCATAGATTGGGCCCCACAAAAACCTGAAAGTTTTTATGGTGGGCGTCCCCCCCTCTATATTGCTCCCCATTGTTCCTTGTAGTGAGATCCACTTGAGCTTTAGATTGGCTGTTTTTGCGATTCTGGGCTGGGGGCCCATCTGATAGACAGTTTGGAGGTTACGGACACATCACTAACGCGAGAAGACTAGCCGTTTGACGGATGAACTGCAAATGGATGGAAGGTTAAGATTTAAATTTTAAAAAAACAAAAAAAAAAAAAAAACTGATACATCCACATTCATTAGGAAAGGTTCCAAACAATAGATGACCAGGATCTTCCAATGTAGGAGATTTTCCTGACAAGGTCTATCCACGGTTGGGAACACCATATCAACCATATGGATCACTAAGAAATGGGACCCACTTCTAGATTCAATGGCCATCAGTTGGTTCCAGACCTGAATTTCAAGACCAGTTAAGAAATGGACCATGCCATGGATGGGTTTTACAACATTATCTACAGAAACCTAGCCAAGCCCTGGTCCAGGCTCGATTAGTACTACAAGAGCTGATCTCAAGTTGGCCCATTGCCACCTTATGTAGTAATCAGTCATTTTGTAACATTGAAGATGGATATGTTATATGTATTTCATGGATTGCTAGTGTTCTACCCATCCTGTAAGTATGTACGGTGATGATGTGAAGTAAATGGGCCCTTTCTATAATGATGTAGGGTCATAATCTACAGAAAATGGGCCCTGAAATAGCCCACCTAAAACGAATTAATGAAAAAAGAACCTAACCATTTGATACCTGCTTAAAAACCAACGAAACCTCACATGCAAACAGCACCATGTTTGTGCACGAGAATGACAGGGCAATTCTCCTTTGGCATAAGGAACAGCAAGTGACCTTGGCACACGTGCGTCCTTGTGCCACAAGGAGAACTGCCTTGCAATTCGTCGCATGCACACATGCCAACCTCCATGTCTGAGGTTGGGTCTAGGAAGATCATGAATTTATATACAAATATGCTTGACGGATATGCTCCATGGGCATCGCATATGCGGCGGGAACATTCCCCGGAGCTTCTACGTCGCCTTTTCGGGTCACCTTCATGGTCCCCCCACTGCCATCCAACACATCCCATGCAAAAACTCTAACATATCTCATGCCTCATTCATGTTATATGTGCATGGATGCATGCACCCTAAACATTTCCATGTAAAATGTGGTTGATTTCCAACGTGAGCCTTTACTAATTTTAGGTGTGTATAAAGGCCCACCTGAATAATCCGGAAAGCCTGGCTCTACCGGATTAACGCCCTCATCTCCGGTGCCCATGTGGAGTGGGCTCACATTTATCGTGAAGGTAACGTGCCCGCTGACTCGTTGGTTCGCCTTGGTAGTGGGAATCAGGTCTTCTCTCTCTTCGAGGATACCGATAGCCTTCCGGCTCAGACCAGGGGTCGTATCTTCATGGATAAGCTGGGCCTGGGATCAATTAGAACAAAATAATTATGGACCGGTGGATCGATTTTTTTTAGTAGGTTGTTCTCTTCCCGGTTTTGGTCTCTTCTGTAACTCCTGTCTTTCCTTCTTTTGTAGTCACATGATAGGTGCTGCCTCTTTCTTTTTGTTGGGGCACACCCGAAGGTATGTATATTTGCAGTGATCAATGGAATCGTGGCAAGAGCCCACTTTGTTTTTTTTTTAAAAAAAAAAAAAAAACTCAACTTATCTAATGCTGTTAGAATGGCTAACAGTCGAGTGTACTGCTGGGACGGGAGCCTGCAGGCCAGGTCATGCCAGGGCTCGGATTTCTCGCTCATAACCGGGGTTGGATGTGCTTAGGCCCATCTCGGCCCATTTACACCATATTGTGTGTGAATAACATTACTTTCAGAATCCTATAAAAAAATCCCTTGAGAACCAGTACCTATTGGAGGGGCATATTGCACAGTGGTCCAAACCGTTCTGTCATCGTTTCAAGGTGGATGGGAGAGGACCTTAAAATCTCCCAGATAAGAAGATCCTGGACATCCAACTTTTAGCGATTTTTCTGTTGAATGTTGACCGTTGATAACTGTGTACGTGCATCAAAGGGTTAGGATCTTACAATAGAGAAAATCTCTTGAGCAGACCCCATCTACAGTGCAGGACATAAAATCATCCGTCCGGATCAATGAACTACCTACTCATATATACAAAGGTGCTCCACGAGACTATACATGCTGCATGTGGATGTATAGCGATTTAATAAACAGATGAAAGGTCTTATACAACTAAATGGATATTGAAGTGACTATGCAACTCCCATAAATGGCTAATATTTTACGTGAATAGAAAATCCGAGTCATCAAAAGGTTAGATCACATTTTAAAGATCCTTGCCAAAAAAAAAAAAAAAAAAAATTCAATCTGATCCATTGATGAACTGGGGCAGGCTATAGAAAGCAATGGAGAGCCAATGGCTTGAGTTGAGTTGGGTTCGGTTGGGTTGGGTTGGTGCTCAACCCTACTCCAATCCAAGATTCCTGTAATCCAATCTAACCCAATCAAATCTTGGGCCGGGAATTCTCAGCCCAAGCTCAACTCAAGTGGGGCCGGTCTGGTTGGTTGGATGGATACATGCTAATATTTTTGTTATTACGTTAGTCTATTATATTTCATATATATATATATATATATATATATATATATATATATATATATATATATATTGAAGAACTTCATTTTTTCTAAATAAACTAGCTGAAATATAAAACTACTCCTCCTTTAAAAGTCCTGCTGTGTAGCATACAATCTAATCTACTTGGGAGAGAGAAATCTAACGTATCTTGCTAGCTTAAGTCATCGAAAATGAAGTAGACCAACCGTACTGTAATATCCGGTGCCTTCAACACGAATGGAGAAATTTCTGACTGTAAACCCCACCTTTTACCCACCGTCTTTTACAAGTTCTCCCAAACTTTATATTCCCAAACTAAACTATTCTGTACGGGCATATTATTTTCAGACGAAGATACCCTTGCATTCAGCAGGTTATACCATCCATTCTGTAGACCTATGGCTACGAATTATAACCGTAGCTATTAGAACCGTAGCAAGGCTGCGTTTGTCAAATACGGTGGGTAAAAAGTGAAGTTCACAGTCGGAGATTTCTCACGCAAATGATCCTCACTCAATTATAATTTATAAGTAATTTATATATGGATCGGATTTAGATTAGGTCAGGCGTCTGCGACCTCAATCCGAGCTGGCCAAGACCCAAGTTTTATCTAGTTGGTGTTTATATAGCCCTAGCCCAAGACCGAGACTAAGACCGAACCCATGCGTCTATCCAATCTCAACCCAATGTTGGTCGGGTTAAACCATCCCGACTTTCAACCCTAATATGAGGGCATTTTACCGTCCAATGAGTATGATCGCAGCTCGAACATAAATATCACCGTTCCCAGTTCCATCGTTTTGCTTATGTCGTTATTCAGGATCACCATCATCTATAGTCCCCGGGAGGCCCACACTATTGTGTGCTATTTAATGGTGTATGATCCAAAAATCACACTGAAAGGATAATCCTGACCACTGATTTGTGGAGTTGGATGTTTCAGATCATTTGGCTATCTAGGAATATTGGCCCTGGCTAGGGCGATACATGCCTGTAATCTTGTGTCTTGACACAGACAACGCAAATGGGACGCGGATTGCCTACTGAGTAAACTCTGTGCGACCGACAGTGTTCTATATATTTATCCATGCCGTCCAACCGTTTTTCCAGCTTATTTTAGGGAAATATCCCAAAATTGAAGCTTATCCAAAGCTAAAGTGGATCACAACTCAGGAAACAATGGGCATTGAACACCTACGGTTGAAAACTTCCTGGGGCCCACGTAAGTTTTGGATAAGCTGATATTTTTGTGTTTTCCCTTCATCCATGTGTGTGACCTTATGAACCTGTTGGAAGGTTTCAACGGTGGACATCATAAATCACACTATTTCCTGTGGTATGGTCCACTTGAGCTTTGGATATACTTCAATTTTAGTCTCACGCCCTAAAATAAGCTGCAAAAAAAGATGGACGGCGTGGATAAGACACATACATCACGTGGGCACCACAGAATTTACTCATCACGCTATAGCGTTCTGAGATACTCAGTACGCAATCTGATTCCATGAAAGACAGGTTAGCCAGCTAGAACACGCTCCTTTACGCACATCACAACTGCCAAACTTAGATCAGGACCGTTCATTTATCGAGTCTGGATCCTCTGTTACCCGGTCAACAGAGAATTCCTAATACCCTAAATATCATTGGTCCACGTCAACACTCACTGAAAAAAAAAAAAAAAAAAAAAAAAAAAAGCTTCGGACGCCAAACCACTAGGGTAACAGGAAAATCCTGTTGACCCGATAACAGAGGATCCCGACTCTCATTTATCAGGTAGTCACGTGTATAGAGAAAGTGGACGGTTTGGGTAAGGGATGGCCCATATGATGCACGACCCAGATGTACCACACACTTTCCAAGTTGACACGTATGCTGCATGGAAAGGTGAAGCTCCAGACTCCAGTACAAAAGAAATTGCATAGACTTGCCTTCCTATCTATCACAATCCATACAAATACAGCATCTTATTCATGGCATTACCTAGAGAAGAAGCTTACACTAATCTACTACAATCCACGCAATACAACACAAAAGACCATAGTTGCCAAATACATGAAACTAGCTTAATACAAAACACAATCCATCACAGCCACAGAAATCACTGATTGAAGACCCTCATCTTGATTGGGTTGGTAGCTACGTTAGTAATATTGCTGAGCATGTCATAGGTGAAAGAACCGAAAACCACACGTTCCGCGCATGTGAACGTCGGCAGTACTGGGCATTGCACGATTTTGGTGGCCTCTTTGTCCACACACATGTAGATCTTGTAGATGATCGACTCATCCCAGGCGTTCTTACTGCATTGGATCGCAGCATTTGCTCCAATCCCATTAGTGATCGCTTTCAACACGTCAGAAATGCTGTAGTTGGCTTCATCGGTGGAGATAATACCTACACATCCCAACAGTGAGATAGTTTCTTATGAAAGAACTACAACCGAACGGTTGGTGTATATGAGTTCTAGTTGCTAGGGATACATGAAGATGTTACCGTTTCTCTTGAATATCGAGAGCATGTCTATCTTAGCCCTAAGATCCAACGCCTTCTTGAAGTAGTCATGTTCACTTAGGCCAGTGCATACACCGTACGTTTTCCATGTATTCCTCCACATGCTGTGCCCGTCACTTCTTGGACACTCGATGCTGGGCCAATAGCTATGTAAGTCGTCTGTTAGATCAGCAAGCTGTATCCATGTTTCATTGCAGCCACAGAAAATGAAGAAATTCATCAGCCCATACAAGAAATGATCATGACCATCAAATCTTTTACATTGAATTTCCAGTGCAAGCATTTACGGTTGTCATGTGTGGGGACCACCAACATGAAAAATGTTACAATGTGTGTGATCCACCATCATATATAGAAACTGGAGGTACTCTCCAAGAAACAAAGTTGGCTTACACTGAAAGTTTGGAGTAATATATATAGTTTGAAACATAAAATGCAGAAAGAACCTCTTTGATGTAGAATCCGCTCTTCTTGCACTGTGTGAGAGCGGTTCCATCCTTAGAGTAGGGAAACAAGCCACTGACGAAGAAGTCGAGTTGAGGTTCACCCGCCTTCGGGAGGCAACACCCATCGCTGGTTTGCTTGCAAAATGATCCGGGCCACTGCAAATGACCATGCCATGCTATCCATGTTAAAATTCTAGTTTTATTTTTATTTTTATCTTTTATTGAAGCTCGCCTGGTGCATGAACTACAGCACGAGATTAACCCATGTGTCTAGAATTTAAACCCATGGGCCACCCCAAAACCAAATATTAGGTCTCAGCTCTACCGATTTTTAACTGGCAGAAGATACAAGGTAACCATTCGAAGTAATTCTTCAATATTATTTTGAGGAATGCGGTCTTTACATGCTGCAATCTAAGCAGGAGACTGAATTTGCTTTCTACTGCTGGATTGCAAGGAAGGTGCCAACTGTTCAATAAGATTCCTTTCATGCATGCACTTGAAAAGTCGTCGTTACAAATTTTCCTGTCATTACTTCAGATTCCTCCCGACAGATAGACCAAACCCATCCTAAGGAGCGAGCCCGACCCACTGACCCATGTCCCCAGAGAGAGAGAGAGAGAGAGAGAGAGAGAGAGGATAGTACCATGAGTACGAGGGAGTTGAAATCAACATCCTTAACAGCAATGGTGGTGACAAATAGCAATAGAGGCAGGAGGGCAGTTAGAATGTGGTATGCCATTGAAGTAAGAGAGAGATAATATTTTGATGTAACAATCGCCACATGTAGTATTTTTATAGGAGGTGAAGTCAGGTTAACTTGGGAAGCTCGTGGGCATGACTTCCCAACTCACGTGGGATATATATTATATATTTCTAAAATTGGAAAGTGGCGGTTTCTTGGTCAAGCCACGTCTTTAGAAATCTGTGGACTTTGGACGCGCTCTGCCACGACACATGACCTTCACAGCATCTCATCACTGGGAAAATACTTCAATTAAAACAGAAAAATGGTTCACATAAATAACTACGTCCGTCACTTTATCATTCGGGAAGAGCCTTCAATTCCCTGAGCTTTAGAAAGTTGTAATTATTGGGTAATCATTCATGCTGATGAGGCATATCAGATGAATGGATAAGACGGCATATAAACACCACTGCGGGCCCTCCACAAGACTAATGGTGTAGGTGGTTCCATACTAGCTTTTTTTAGGGTGTGGCCTACCAAAGCTCTGAATGATCTTGTTTTTAGATTCTAAGGCCAGATTGCCTAATGGACGGGTGGATCTTCACCTAAGCGAGTGGGTGTAGGAGGTATGCTAGTGCGGCTCAGTAAAAATTATACAATACATGTTTGGCAGGTTTTCAGCTCTAACTGCTCTGTTTATCTGTTCTGTTTTTCGGTTATCCGCTTAGCCGATATGATAGGTGAGGCACAATTCTTTTCTTATAGAGCCCACCCAAAAATCTATCTTGTACTTCGTTTGTTCCTTAACAAAGATATCGAAACAGGGTCCTTCTTTCGGGAAAAATAAAAAATAAAAAATCTCTAGCGGGCGGGGCCCGTGGTTTAATAATCCAGACTAACTTTATATATTGAGTGACGTAATGTAGACCACAAACTTCAAAGAATATCCACAATTGGAGGGGTGCCCTATCTTGAATTTTTTGGTTTAAAAATAAATACATAAAGTTGGAAATTTTTATTTTTCTCCACAATTAATTTTAAAATTTTAAAAAAAAAGTGAGTTTTCTTTAGTATTATATCGAATAGAGTGAAAGAAAATTTGTTATTTATAAGTGATTGAGTTGGTAATACTCTTATTTGGAGAAATAAGGGATGGGATGTTCAACAATCTAGACTTTACACTTGGCTCATGCATGAGATAGTCTGGATTTTATAGGCACATGGAAATGATTGGATTAATAAATCTAAAATCGTCGACCAATTTTTAAAATAGCTAGTAGCTAGCCTTAATAGCTAAAAATGTCTGAAAACAAACAGACATTGATGATCCAACGGTCATATCGTTGATCCAAACAGGTCCAGAATCATCCAAGTCCAACAGATTCAATCATATTTTTCCATCAGAATCCAATCTAATCTCTCTACTCATTTTTCTTTTTAAAAAATTGCTGAGTAGATCAAACATTATTTGAATAACTAAGTTCGACCATTCAACAAATCTGCCAAAAGTCCAACAATATTAACCTTATTCCTGAGTAAATTTCTTCATGATTGTTGCACACTGGATCTTAACGAGAAGTCTCATCTTATCTTGAAAGCAACCTACTTATAACCCGTCAGTAATCTCAATTTCAATCGAGAATGGAGGGAATCAAACTTTAAAGATCAGCGTATTCATACATGATTTAGCTGGGCCTTTTATTTCTCTTCCCCACTCGGTGTATCTACCGGCCACCTATTAAAAGTTCACAACTGATACAGAGGTGTGTGGTACACCAGCCAATTTGCTTCCCTGCCAGAGGAAATTTTTAATTTTTAAGGTCAAATTCATCCACAGTGGGACGCATCAGACTCATGGACACCTAACTCGTTGTTGAAGTGACGTCACCAAGTACTGTGGGCCCATCATGATGTATGTGTTGTATCCACACGGTTCATCCATTTAAAGATATCATTTTAAGGCATGAGCCAAAAATGAGTCGGATCCAAAGCTTGAGTTGATTCCACTACAGAAAACAGTGGGGAGAGTGACGACCACCCTGAGCGTGACGGCCACCCTTAAAAAAAATTTAAGTTCTTAGGAAGTTTTCAATCATGCTTGTTTTCCCTTAGTTCACGTGTTAACTTACAAATAGGTTGGATCTCAAATAAACATCATGGTGAACCTAGGAGTGTTTCAATGGTGGGGCATCACTCTTCCCACTGTTTTCTATAGTGGAGTCCACTCGAGTTATGGATCTAGCTCATGCTTTAGATTATGCCTTAAAATGATCTCTTCTAATGGATGAATGGTTTGAATACGAAACATATATCATGGTGTGGGTCCACATAATTTGGTGACGTCACTTTAGTAGCTAGTCTCGCTACTCAACCTGTCCGTATAGCTAATCGGCATCCGGGTCAGGAAGTAACTGGACTTTGCTGGTTAGAAATTGAAAACTGGCCACGTACCTCAAAATTCATAGCAGGCAGAGAAATTCGGTTTGGCTGCCGACCCCAACAGCATACAGCTAGCTGGTGTCAAAGTTCTGTGGGCCCACCATGATGTATGTGTTTTATCCCTGCCGTCCATCCATTTTTCCTGATTATTTTAGGATAAGAGCCTAGTAATGAGGTAAATCCAAAGCTCAAGTTGGCCACACAGTCGGAAAAAAAACAGTGTAAAGCTTATCTAAAACGAGTGTAGCCCCTAAAAAGTTTCAACATTAAGAGTTCAATTCCAATTGTTTTCAATAATGTGGTCGACGTGAGCTCTAGTGAGGTCGCAAAAATGAATAGGCGGACTGCATTAGACACATACATTGTGGTGGGCCTATAGAGCTTAGACACCACCTAGTTGGCTGATGTTGGGGTCACCAACCAAACCAGGTCCCAGGTAGAGACATGGTAATATGATATGTGTTTTATTCACCTGATCTGTCCATTTCTTCAGTTTATTTTTTTAGCATGAGTTAAAAAATAAGGTAGATTTAAATCTCAAGTGGAATACACCATGAGAAATAGTAGGAGTTAAATGCTTGCTATTGAAATTTTTTAAAAGGCTATAGAAGTTTTGAATCAAGATGATATTTGTGTTTTCAATTCATATAGGTCTGTGTGACCTTAGGACAGATTGGATGGAAAATTAATTTCATAGTGGGCCATTGGAAGTTTCAATGGAGGGCGTGTCTTTATCCCCTTTTTCCCACGATGTGGTCCCATTGAGCTTCCAATATGCCTCATTTCTGAGCTCATATCCTAAAATGAGCTGGCAAAATTGGATGGATGGATAGGATAAAACACATACATCATGGTGGGCTCACAAAGTTTTCCACCAGCTAGATGGTTGCCAGCCAAACCACGTCCGATAAATCAGTGGAGTAGCATATGGACGATTCACCCGGATTTTAGGCTCTCTCTCTCTTTTATTTATTTATTTATTTATTTATTATTTTTTAATAATAATAATAATTTTTTCATTTGTAACCTGCGGGACACATGGTTAAGTGATCCAGCAGTTGGACTGACGCCAACTCAAGTCGAGTGCAGCTTTTCCATTAAACAAATGGGATAATTCGTCAATCGTCATAAAAGCTTTGCTAAGTATACGTGTGCAATAAACCTCATTTACAAGCCACACATGTGCCAGCATTACACAATGGATCTGAGATCCAATACATCCATCAGGTTGGTCCCACCTTCTAATGTTTTTTGAAAAAAAATAAAATCTCCTTCACCCTGGTGTATCCTATTTGAGCAACAGGTATCCGTTGTCATGTGTTACAGGCCTACATCGTTATGAGCAATAGGTCTCTATTGTCATGTCTTATGCATCATTGTTGTCATGTGCTACGAGTTGCTATTATCATGTGTTAGAGATTATCGTTGTCATCAGCAACAAGTCTCCATTATTATGTGTTACAAGTATCTGTTATCATGTATGAGGGATTGTTATTGTCATTTGTTATGGATCTTCGATGTCATGTGCTATGGTTTGTGATGTAGAGCGGGTCGTGGACAGTTTCATGGCCAAGATGGATCAGAAAAGGGCCGACCGACGATAGAAGTGATCCGGACCGTTGGACCTTAGATCGGGCGTATCTCACAATCCAGAATGAGTTATCAGGCGTAAAATATATGATTTTGGGGTAGAACGAGCTACTTTAGCCAACCAACCCAGCTACACTGGGTTGCGCAACTCGGAATTGCAAAATACCCCTGGATCGACGGTCGTTTCCCCGTTTTAATTCGTTTTTATTATAAATAGTAAGTTTTAGTTTGATTATAACTCTTCATCCGTCGAGCTTTAGGAGTTGTGCCCAACGTGAAAAGAGCTTAGAATAATTAGGAGAATGGTTTGGTGAAGCCAAATAGGACACTTACTATTTTTGGCCGAAAACCTTGTGCACTTGTAGACATCACGACTGTCTATAAATAGTAAGTTTACTATTTATTGTAAGTTACGAATTCTAGGAGTTTTAGTTGTAGTTTGCTTTTGATTTCTCTCTCATTACTTGGTATCCCTATTTAAAGGGATTGTGAACTCATTTATTTCATGAGTTAGTTAATTTCAAATTTATTAGAATTTATTTCTATTTTTTGCTTTCCTTCCTCATGGATTCGAGAAGTCTCTGTGAGGAGTCTAGAGAAGCTCCGTGGATTCGGAGTAGTTATCCTCTTGAGGAAGACGGTGATCGACCTCATCACGTTCATTCCTGCGTCAATTGGTATCAGAGTCAAGTTTCCTCTCGGGCCGATGGCAAACAATGAAGGTATGAATCAAAATCTTGTGGACGGTGATCCAGGGATTCGTTATCTTTTGGAAAGAATGGAGGCATTCCACTGGGAGAGTCAGTTGACTATGCAAGGGCTGAAGGTAACCCTCAACCGTCTTGCGGATGCGCTACTTCCGCCTCGAACCTTAGGCGGTACTCCACCACCCATGACGGCTCCACCACCCGTGGTTGCTGTACGACACAACCCTGATTTTCGTAGAGCACTACCAGTGGCAAACCGTAAGGCTACACCAGATGATTCGAGTTCTAGCGACGAGGACCTTAATGAGAGTTTTGCCCGACGACCAATCCATGGAGGCGATCATCTAGATCGTGCTGAAAGAGACTATTGAGGTAAGGCTGAAATTCTTAATTTTAATAGTTTATTATGTATATAAGATTTCCTCGATTGGCTAGTCGAAGTAGAGAGATATTTTGATTATATGGATGTGCTAGATCATAAAAGGGTAAAATTGATAGCGTTTAAATTAAAATCTGGTGCTTCTGCATGGTGGGAACAATTAAAACTCTCACGAGCCTGCCAGAACAAGGCGCCCATCTCATCATGGCTACGGATGAGACGTCTTCTTCGATTACGATTTCTCCACAGTGATTATGAGCAGATATTATTCCAGTAATACCAAAATTGCCTACAAGGAAATCGAACCGTCATAGATTACACTGAAGAATTCCAGCGGTTGGCTACACGAAACGATCTGTCAGAATCTGAGTCATAGAAAGTGGCACAATTTATAGGTGGGTTGCGACCGACAATTCAGGACCGAGTTCAGATGTACCCAGTCGAGACCGTGGATGAAGCAGTTCAATTGGTGGGTAGAACAGAAACACAACTTGCAAGAGTTCCTGCTTGTCCCTATCCTTCAACTCGACCCCCCATGATGGGTCCCACGCAGGATCCAGTGCTGGTACGAGGAAAAAATCCAATAGGATAACGTCCTCAACCTCATACAACCGCAATCGTGATACGGGGAGCAGCTCATCCAGACCTCAACGTGCAGCACCCACGACAGCGGACTCGAGTAGGATTCCAAATCCTTATGCTCGGCCAAGGTCGAACAATTGTTACCGTTGTGGCTAACCAGGCCACTTATTAAATACTTGTCCTCAACGTTCCGCAGCATACTTGACTATAAACGAAGGGGGCACTGAATATGAGGCTGCAGAAGAAGACCATGACTTTGATGAACATGAACAAACCACTGAAAAAATAACAGGTGGCGATGAAGTGACGGGCGAGGATCGTGACAAATTTCTAATTATGAGGTGATTACTGTATACCCTACGAAAGGAATTATATCCACAGCGGCACAATATATTTCATACTCGGTACATTGTCAACGGAAAGGTCTATGATGTATCATAGATAGTGGTAGTAGCGAGAACATCGTCTCAAGAGTGATGGTGGACAAGTTGCAGCTACCAACGACGAAACATCCTTCCCTGTACTCAATTGGCTGGATAAAAAAGGTGCATGAGACCAATGTAACTGAACAATGCACTATCTCGTTTTCAATTAGCAAAAGTTATAAGGATCAAATACTTTGTGACATGGTCAACATGGAAGCTTGCCACATGCTGTTCGGTCGACCCTGGCAGTCGGACCGTGATGCGAACTATCGAGGACGAGACAATGTCTACATATTCGTCAAGGATAGTCGAAAAATAATCCTTACCCCTATGACACCAGAGAATCACTCTGAAGCCTCTAAAGTGGAGGAGAGTTCCCTCTTGACCATTCGGGATTTCATGGAGGAATTCAAAGAAACTGGCAAGGTATACGCCGTAGTGGTGAAGGGCGAGGAAGAGGAACCTTCAAACATCCCTCTAAGTTTAAGACTGTTGCTAAACGAATTTAAAGAAGTCTGACCTGAAGATTTACCTGATGGATTGTCCCCCATGAGGGACATCCAACTTCAAATAGACCTCGTCCTTGGGGCTAGCTTGGCCAACCGCCCTAATTATCGGATAAGTCTGAAGGAGTGAGAGATACTTTAGGGGCGAGTGGAGGAATTGATCCGTAAGGGTCTCTTGAGAGAGAGCATGAGTCCATGTGCCGTACCAACATTATTAACATAAAAAAGATGGAAGCTGACGTATGTGTGTTGACAGCCGGACAATCAACAAAATTACCATCAAATATCGGTTTCCAATACCACGGTTGGACGACATGCTTGATATGCTAGAAGGGGTCAAGGTGTTCTCTAAACTAGATCTAAGGAGCGGTACCATCAGATTCGTATCCGACCCAATGATGAGTAGAAAACGGCATTCAAGACCAAGGAAGGGTTGTATGAGTGGCTGGTTATGCCCTTCAGCCTATCGAACGCACCAAGTACTTTTACGCGTTTGATTAATCAAGTTCTAAAACCGTTCACTGACTAATTTGTGGTAGTATATTTTGATGACATATTGATATATAGCCAGGATGAGGCGGAACATAGAAAATATCTCAAGCAGGTGTTGTAGGTCCTACAAATTAACTAGTTATACTTCAACTTGAAGAAGTGTAGTTTTTTAACTGACAATCTGTTATTTTTAGGATTTGTTGTAACGTCCACAGGCATCCGTGTGGACGATGAAAAGGTACGACCCATTAGGGAATAACCGATCTCGACAAACATTCATGAGGTGAGGAGTTTTCATGGGTTGACGACTTTCTATTATTGATTTGTGCGAGATTTTAGCACCATAGTCATGCTTATAACAGATTGCATGAAAAAGGATCGTTCCAGTGGACTGATAAAGATGACAAGAGTTTTTATAAGATCAAACATCGTTTGTCTACAACACTGGTCTTGGTGCTTCCTAATTTTGACAAATTGTTTGAGATTGAGTGTGACGCTTCATACATCGGAATTGGAGGAGTATTATTACAGGAAGGCAGGCCGGTAGCCTTCTACAGCGAGAAACTCAGTGAAGCTCGAAAGAAGTGGTCAACTAATGAGCTTGAGTTGTACACAGTTGTTCAGTCAATGCGACATTGACGACATTATCTGATTCAAAGAGAGTTTGTTCTGTATACTGACCATCAAGCATTAAAGTTTATTAATAGTCGGACTAACGTGAATCGTGTGCATGCTAGATGGGTTACATTTTTAAAGGAATTCACGTTCGTTCTGAAGCATAAGTCAGGGCAGCAGAATAAGGTGGCTGATGCACTTAGCCGTCGTGCATCACTACTAGTTACGATGAGCAACGAGGTGGTCGGCTTCGACTGTCTCAAGGATCTTTATGCCGAGGATGAGGACTTCAAAGATTCTTAGATGAAGTGCCAAGAAAGTCACCCCAGTTACCTTCATATACAAGACGATTTTCTTTTCAAAGGGAATCAATTGTGCATCCCCCAAAATTCTCTGAGGGAACAGATTATTCAGGAGCTATATGGAGGTGGCCTAGGTGGACACCTTGGGCGAGATAAGACGCGAGCTCTTGTGGAAAAGCGATATTACTGGTCATAATTAGTACGTGATGTGGAAAAAGCTGTACAACGTTGTCATGTTTGTCAAACCTCCAAGGGACAATCTAAGAATACGGGCCTCTACACCCCTTTACCTGTGCTTGACAGTCCTTGGAAGGATTTATCAATGAACTTCATGCTTGGTCTCCCACGAATACAACGCGGTATGGATTTGGTGTTCGTGGTGGTAGATCATTTCTCCAAGATGACGCACTTTATCATATGCAAGAAAACCCTCGATGCAACACACGTGGCGAATCTATTCTTGAGGGAGGTCGTATGGCTATACGAGGTCCCCAAGACCATTACTTCTAATCGTGACACGAAGTTCATTAGCCACTTTTGGCGAACTTTGTGGACTCGATTCGATATACGACTTCAATTCAGTAGTGCTTACCTCCCACAGACTGATGGACAAACCGAAGTTGTGAATCGCACATTGGAAAATCTCGTTCACTGTATTTCAGGAGAAAAACCAAAGTAGTGAGATTTGGCCTTGTCTTAAGTAGAGTTTGCATTCAACAATATGGTGAATCACTCGACAGGGAAATCACCGTTCAGATTATCTACGGACGAGTGCCTCGCCACCCACTTAACTTGGTCCCTCTGCCCAAGTACCCAAGCACGAGCGTTGTAGCAGAGCATATGGCAGACAAGACCATGGGCATCCGTGCGAAAGTGTAGACCAAGCTACATACCTCGAATGAGAAGTATAAGGAATAAGCAGACAAGCACCGACGACAAAAAGTGTTAGGTAGGCGATCGCGTTATGGTTCATCTGCGCAAAGAGAGATTTCCGACTAGGACGTACAACAAGTTGAAAAATAAGAAGATTGGACTTGTCCTAATCATTCGAAAGATTAATGACAACGCTTATGTTGTTGATCTTCTAGATGACATGGCGATCTCACGGACTTTCAACGTCGCGGACTTGACCGAGTATCATGAACCAGAGCAGGATGAGAACTCAAGGATGAGTTCTTTTGAAGTGGAGGGGACTGATGTAGAGTAGGTCATGGACAGTTTCATGGCTAAGATGGATCAGAAAGGGCTGGCCGACGACAGAAGTGATCCGGACCATTGGACCTTAGATTGGGCATATCTCACAATTTGGAATGAGTTATCGGGTGTAAAATATATGATTTTGGGGTAGAACGTGCTACTTTAGCCAACCAACCCCGCTACGCTAGGTTACACAACCTGGAATTGCCCCTGGATCGACGGTCATTTCCCTATTTTAATTTCATTTTTACTATAAATAGTAAGTTTTAGTTTGATTATAACTCTTCATACGTCAGGCTTTAGGAGTTGCGCCCAATGTGAAAAGAGCTTAGAATAATTAGGAGAATGGTTTGGTGAAGCCAAATAGGACACTTACTATTTTTAGCCGAAAACCTTGCGCACTAGTACGACCGTCTATAAATAGTAAATTTACTCTCCCATTGCTTGGTATCCCTATTTAAAGGGATTGTGAACTTATTTATTTCATGAATTAGTCAATTTCGAATTTATTAGAATTTATTTTTATTTTTTGCTTTCCTTCCTCGTGGATTCGAGAAGTCTCTATGAGGAGTCCAGAGAAGCTCCGTGGATTCGGAATAGTTATCCTCTTAAGGAAGACGGTGATCGACCTCATCATGTTCATTCCTGCGTCAGTTTGCTATTGTCATATGTTACAAGTCACCATTGTCATGTACTTTATTGAATCTGGTCAGCGTGGGTGTGGCACCATGCATAAGGTTCCTTGGAAACTCTCCCTCCTCGCCTGGAAAATCCTGGACAAAGCGGTCCCAGTAGACTTCAATATCCAAGGCAAATGTGTTAGTCTAGCCTCCAAGTGTTCCTGTTACCCCCTCCTTCCTCCCCCGATTGTGAATCGGTGGACCATTTCTTTGCGACAGGTACGCTGGCCAACAGAGTGTGGGAACACTTTCGAGCAGACTGCGGAATCCCCTAGCCCTTGCTCCCTACGCCGCCCGGCCGTGCTGCTCAATGGTGGAATGCATCCCAAGCTTCATCGACCCCGCTAAAAGGCCTAATTCCAATTTTCATTTTCTGGGAATTGTGGAAGGCCAGGAACTCCAATCGCTTTGATAATAAAGCTTCTGACTCTTCCCAAATTGAGCAAGGGACCTTATTCTGGATTCAGTTCCTTGGCTCGATATTACTGGCCGAGAATCCTCCACAATTCGGTTTCTAACATGAGCAGAGCCTGGCGCATCCCTACCCCTCATCCCACGTCTCCTCTCATCTCCATCATGAAATGGATCAGGCCTCCATCGGGCTGGATCAAACTGAATGCGGATGGATCTTCCAGAGGTAACCCAGGGCTTTCAGGTGGTGGTGGTTTAGGGAGAGACGAATCAGGAAAATTCCTATTTGGATTTTCTCACGGCTACAATCTTGGCACAAATACGAGGGCTGAAACAAAAGCCATCTTGGATGGGCTCACCCTGACGCTCCAGCTGGGCTACTCCAATATCCAGGTGACAAGCGACTCCATTGTTGTGGTGAAGGCCCTTTCCGATCTTCATAATGCCTGCTGGACGATCTGGTACTGGAAGGCGAGATTCACCGTCCTCTCCAGGTCCATTCAACTTCAAATTGCTCACACTCCAAGAGAGGCGAACTCGGTCGCTGACGATTTGGCCCGTCTTGGGAGCGAGTTCTAGTCCAACACCACTTTCCTCTCTCTCGAGACTCTCTTCCACCTTCCATCAGAGGTCTTCTGTTCATCGACAAAGTCGGCCTTGGTTCCCTACGAGTGGCATATAAGTATAATGTTTCTTGTCCTTTAGCTTCTTTTAGTCCATATGATAGGGTGGCCCATTCCCTTTTTGTTGTCAGTCCTTCCTGAATGTGTCCTTGTAAGCCGTTTTGGGCCGGCTCCTGTTATATATAAAAAGTCTATTTTATTATTATTATTATTATTATTATTTTTATTTATTTATTTTAAATGATAAAAAAATGTACTTTATTGAATCTTTTACATCAATGTACATACATTCAAAACATCATCTATCATTGATCTTTTTGTATCAAGGTATATACATTCACAACATACACAACACACAATAAGCATAAAAAAAACAATCATGTCATATTTTAAATATAAATTCTTTGTGCATTGAGAAAAAGTCACGCATGTCCGTTTTTTCAGAAGAAAAGAATGCTATATATAATGTAATGCAAGAGAATGGTCCATGGTTGGAGAGCGTGGTCGGTCCCATAGAAGAACTTCAAAGAAAATTGGTTGAAGAGAATGTAATGTTGGAGAATTGAATGAAATGTCATAAAATGTAATCGGCTAAGAGTAGTCGTGAGTCATACCAAGGAGTTTCAAATGAAGAAGGGTATTGATGGGGCTCCCTCTAAAAAAAAAAAAAAAAAAATCTAAATGGGGTCCTTGAAATCGGCTTGACCTCACAAAATGGTATTCAAACAATATTTATAGGGCCTACCATGAGTTATGCGTGAAATCTACACCGTTCATTTAATTCGGATTTTTATTTCAAGGCGTAGGCTCAAGAATGAGGAAAAATCACAGTAAAAGTGACATTTAGAGAGAGAGAGAGAGAGAGAGAGAGAGAGAGAGAGAGAGAGAGAGAGAGAGAGAGAGAGAGAGAGAGAGAGAGAGAGAGAGAGAGAGAGATTGCACCGTGAGTTTTTCTGTCCAGGGGCAGCTCGAATGCCTATTGTCTTGTATAGTTCCCACCATGATATGAAAATCTGTTTTTTTTTTTTTTTATTTTTTTTAAATTTTTTTTTTATTTTTTTTAAATAAAAAAATAAAAAATAAAATTTGGAACTCAAGAAAAAAAGAAAAAAGATATTGCACCGTATTACACTCTTCAACCAAACTATAGGCAATCTCAGATGGGGCCTGCTAGTTGCACGGTCAAGATAAACAACTAGGCCATTCACATGTCCAACCGCGCGTGTGAGCATCAACATAATCATATACATATATTGTGCATGTATGTAACCCTATACGGCTGTTCATATGCCCAATTATATGAATCACAACAAAACCATGTATGAGAGTGTATTAAAATGAAATATCTGTTTATTGATTACGTTGCTACATCAAGGATTGTGAAGTTGGCTTGGGTCATGTTAGGCGAGCGGAACCATTTACAATATGAGCCTCACCTGGTGCAGAATAACTCATAATGAAACTCTCCCTTTGAAATACTTTAGCATTTTGATTATCTAACTTTTCTTTGTTGAACATACCTTAGCTTTTGCTTTAGGGGCCATTGATACAAAAGTCTAGGATTTTTCAATCTTGAAGATTCTTGTACTTAAATGGATGTATTTTGTGAGACCACATGGGGTGTTTGTTTTTCAATTCTCTCCAAATCTACATGCAAATGAGTAATGATTAATTATCAAGTAATTCATGCATTGTTTCTTTTGTTCATATTGATGACTTACTTTTTAGACACTAAAATTGAGGAATGTGCAAATTTTATGTGGGGCCCATTGTGATATATGTGGCTTATCCATGCGGTCCATCTATTTTGCAGACTGATTTTAGGGCATGATTCTAAAATGAGGCAGATCCAAAGCTCAAGTGGAGCACACAGCATGAAAGAGTGGGTTGAATGCCCATCCTTAAAAACCTTTCATGACCACGCTTTTTTATGTGTGAGCCACTTGAGCTTTGGATTTACCTCATTTTTGGACTCTGCCCTAAAATATTCCGTTACAATGGATGAATGGTGTGGATATGTCACAGACATCACAGTAGAGGCCACAAATTTATGTTAATACTTTTAAATAGTTTTTATAAGGAGGTAATTACCAGGGGTGGTAAATGGTAATTATTACCCATTTGCGTAGGATTGAAAAACAAACACCCTCCCCACATCTATATCAATACATCCAAATGTTTTGTTTGGTGTGACCCACCTGAGTTTTAGCTCCGCCTGAATTTTGCAATCACTTTAAATTGTTGTATTTTAAAACAAATGGACGGAGTGGATTTGTCATGGAGATCTCTGTGGCCCCACACACCCCCGGTGCCACTGGCAATCCGCTTCCGGTTAGGAAGCGAGCGTGCCTAATGGATGAGGTGGATCTTCACCCACGTATCTAGTTGTCTGAGGTATGCTATCACAGCTTATATGATACATAGTCGACAGATTTCCAGACAGGTTTTCAGCTCTGGCCAGTGGGGCTTTTGGTTCAGAAATCCGGACCCACATTATCTATTGATCCACCCGGTGGGTGGAGCATGCTCCAAAGGATAGCCACATCGGAGGCCCCAGGGCCCAACCGCCTATATTAATTAAGACCTCTTCTCTATAGATGTGGATCTTGTCTCTTCTCATCCCTTTTGTCTATCTCTAGCCTACTTATCAAAAGGTCACACCTATCCAGTTATTAAGCAATTGAACTACACTAGTCAAGCTTTTTTATTATTTTTTTTAATAACATGCGTCACACATGGTCAAAGAATCACGCAGTTGGACTGACGCGACCTCCGGTGGAGTGAAGCTTTCCTATTAAACAAATCAGAATAGGTCAAGATCTAATACATCCATCAAGATCCAATACATCCATCAGGTTGGTCCCCTTTCTAAGGTTTTCCCAAAAAATAAATTCCTCTACTGAACATGTGGGCCCAAAAACAGGTAGATGAGTTAGAAAACTTCTGCGAATTTTTTTTTATATCTGCAAGAAAGTTGTTTTGTATACTGTGGCTCACTTGAATCAAACTGATTCTCAGGATAGAGCATCAATATATATAGTGGCATGCACATGCACTTTGTGATGGATAGATTGGATCTCTGACTTGTCATAGGAAGCGAGTAAATATGTGGCATGCACATGCACTTTGTTGTACACCCGTGTAGGCTTAGCAAAGCTATCCTCGTAAATATAATAAATCATCGTCTAAGAATAGTAATGACGTCGGACGCGGATTTCCTGCGAAAGCCTTTGGCCCTGCGCAAGGATGCGGGATGGGCCCACCGCCATGTTCCCCGTTCATCCGTTTGGCAAGCTCTATTTTGGATAAAAGAGCAAAATTGAGTTGGATCCAAAATCCAAGTGGGCCACACGAGAGGGAAAGTTGGAGAAAGAAATACCTACCATTGAAACCTTCATGGGCTCCACTTAAACCGTTTATTAGTTCATTACCCACTGGGATGAAGTGAAAATACAAAACATTTAGCCTGATACAAAGCCTTTATGGCCATAAGAATGTTTCAATGGTTGTCACTGAATACCCACTGTTTCCTCTTGTGTGGCCCACTTAAGTTATGGATCCACAGAATTTTTGGTGTAATATCCTAAAATGAGCTCTTAAAACGGATGAAGATTTATTACAAATATGTCGGTGGGCCCCAGCCAGCATCCTTGCGCAGGAACTTCCTAATAAGGGCTTGGCAGGAAATCCGCGGAATCGGATTGCGTACTGAGTTACTCAGTACGCTCTTATCGTACTGAGTAAACTCAGTTGGGCCCACCATGAAAATAAGTGGTTTATCCACACCGTCCATACGTTTTTTCAGCTCATTTAAGGGGTTGAGCCCAAAGTTGAAGCATATCCAACTCTCAAGTGGATCATAAGAAAGGAAACAGTGGGAATAATGATTTTCACCGTTGAAACCTTCCTAGGCCCTACAGTGATGTCTATTTGTCATCCAAGCTGTTAATAATATCACAAAGACATCGATGAAGGGAAAAAAATAAATATAAGCTTAATAAAAAAATTCTGTGACACTCAAGAATTTTGCAACCATACAAGTTCAATTCACACTGTTTCATGTGGTCTGGTGCATTTGAGCTTTGGATATCCTTCAATTTTGGATCTATGTAATAAAATTCTCTAATAAAATAGATGGACGGAGTGGATAAAATACATACATCATGGTGAACCCCACAGAGTTTACTCAGTACGCCAAGCGTACTGAGTTACTCAGTACGCAATCTGCTTCCGAAATCCGCGTCCATTGTACAGGAGGAAGAAGGAAATTTGCAACCACACGTCTCCACGTCCACACAAGCGGCGGGCACATTCCAGCATGGCACTTGGGAATCTGGACATTGATCATGTAGGTAGCACGGTAACGTACGTGCCTTAGCCTCAAAATATGGCCAGTCCAATATTTATTAGGTGGGCCATATGTATAAGAAAAGATGACCAGAGAGATTATCACAGATGGTCCACTTTCAATATACATGGGATGACCACATTGTTGGGGGCTTTGCACAAAACCTTAGGATCTAGCCCCTTGAAACAAATCAGAATTATGGAACAATAATGCAATGAAAAACAATCAACGCATAAACTACATCACACCAGAGATTTTTACGTGGAAAACCCTCAAAAAGGTAAAGACCACGGGACCTCGTCCAGATCAACAATCCACTATAAAGCAGAACGTTACAACCGATCACAAGCACATACCGCTTGGATCAAACCTTCTTCACTCACGCAGGAGTGGATAAACAATAAGAGAACAAGAGAAAAACGGAGAGATCTCACCGATAACGAGGACGTAGAAGCGCTGAGATGTGGACTGCGAAGTACATCACCTCTACGAGTAGAATCTCCCTTCTACAAGCTTTCTCTCTCTCTTTCTCTCACACACTTTTGATAGCCCTAAGCCTTCCTAGAAAACCTTTAGGAAACTTAGAATGCCCTGGAATCCACTCCAATCCCGGATACACCCATATATATAAGAATAGAAAGAGGTGTAACCTAAATAGGAAACAAAATCCGCAAAATCTGCATTTCTGCAATCGCATCTGCGGAACTCATCGATGATATCGACAGTCTCTCGATGACAGTGTCGATATCATCTGAAGGTCTCTCGATTATATCGAGACGGGACCAAAACTGTCCAGCAACCAGGGGTGAAAATTCCAACAATTATCGATTTCATCGAGCCACTCTCGATGACAGTCTCGATATCATTTGAAAGTCTCTCGATGATATCGACAGGACCATAAAACAGTCCAGCAACCAGCAATAAAAAATCCTGCAATTATTGATGATATCGAAACCTGTTCGATTTCATCGATACCAACAATGAGGAGAAAAATCTCCATCAAATCTCCCCCTTTTCGACTCAGGAGGAATTCACCTTCTTCAAGCCAGCCCGGTTTCTACAAACCTCAAACTTGCCCTTGAGCAAAGCCTTGGTCATCATGTCTGACCTATTATCGTCCATGTGGACCTTCTCAAGCTGTAACACCTTCTGTTCCAAAGTATCCCTGATCTAGTGATACCGAATCTCTATGTGCTTTGACTTGGAATGCTGACTTGAATTTTTGCTCAAGTGTATAGCACTCTAACTATCGCAATAGACCACGTGCTCCTCCTGCCTCAGGCTAAGTTCCTGTAGGAACCTCTTCATCTAAAGCATCTCTTTACATGTCTCTGTGACTGCAATGTACTCGGTCTCTGTCATTGACAATGCTACGACCTTCTATAGCTTGCTTTGCCAAGAAACCGCTCTCCCTACAAACGTGAACATGAACCTCAATGTAAACTTTCTGGAGTCTATGTCACCTGCCATATCTGCATCTGTGTAGCCCTCTAACACAGGTTTCCGTCACCATAGCATAGGCTCAACCTGGATGAGCCTCTTAGATACCGCAGTATCCATTTCACCGCTGCCCAATGCTCTTTGTCAGGATTGACAAGATATCGGCTGACAACACCAACCGCATATACTATGTCTGAGTGTGTACACACCATAGCATACATCAAACTTCTTATAGTTGATGCGTAGGGTATCTTCTGCATCTCTTTCACTTCTGCCTTCGTCTTGGGATACTGTCTGTCGCTTAATCTGAAGTGACCATCTAGTGGAGTACTGACTGGCTTCGCTGCATTTATATTGAACCACTCTAGGACTTTCTCAATATACCGCTCTTATGATAGCCAAAGCTTCATGCTGCTTCTGTCACGGGTTATCTCCATTCCTAGGACTTGTCTAGCCGGGCCCAAGTCTTTCATCGTAAAAGACTTGTCCAACTCCTGTTTCAGACTTGTCCATCAATGTATAAGAGCAGAACTAAGAAATCACCATCTGAGAACTTGCGCGTAAACACACAGTGGTCCGACTCCGTTCTGTCATACCCATGCTTTAATATAAATGAGTCGAACTTCTTATACCATTGTCGTGGAGCTTGTTTCAGCCCATACAAGCTCTTCCTCAGCTTACACACCATATGCTCTTTGCCCTTGACTTCAAACCCCTCTGGTTGGTGCATGTAAATCTCTTCTTCTAGGTCACCATGGAGAAATGCAGTTTTAACATCTAACTGCTCTATCTCCAGATCCATGCTACCTGCTAACCCAAGCAACACTAGTATGGATGTCATCTTCACCACTGGTGAGAATATCTCCTCGAAGTCTATACCTTTCCTCTGACCAAACCCTTTCACCATAAGTCTAGCCTTGAACCTTGTTTGTGAATTCTTCTGCTCATCTTCTTTCTGAACACCCACTTGTTGCTCAAAGCTTTCTTGCCCTTAGGCAGTTTCACCATGTCATAGGTGTGGTTCTTATGTAAGGATTCCATCTCCTCTTGCATAGCTTTCAACCACTTCTCCTTATGCTCGTCGGCTAGGGCCTCAGAATAATCTTTTAGCTCTCCCCCATCAGTGAGTATAATGTACTCATGTGGCGAGTACCTCTTGGACAGCTGTCTGTCCCTAAATGACCTCCTCACCTGTGGCTCAACAGGTGGATCAAGTGGGGGCTGCTCCCCTGGTCCATCTTCTGAAGGAACACTCTCGTTCTCTGCACCTTGCTATACTCCCCCGTCATCAGGCACCATGGGAGGAATAATTGGATCCATGTCCTCTAGCTCACCTGAACTAAGCTGGTTCTTCTCTGGCTTACCAATGTCTTCTATACATTGATCTTCAAAGAATACCACATTTTTACTCCTAACGAGCTTCCTCTCGGTCGGATCCCACAATCTGTAACCAAATTTTTCATTATTGTACCCTAAGAACACACAATGCCTGATTTTATATCGAGCTTGGACCTCTTGTCCTTTGGTACGCGAACGGATGCCCTGCATCCAAACACCCTGGGATGACTGTAGGATGGATCCTGTCCAGTCCACACCTTCTCAGGTACTTCTCCATTCAACGAGGCTGATAGAGATCTGTTTATCAAATACACCGTTTTGTGCATTGCTTCTCCCCAGAACTTCTTAGGCAATTTCGCATGGGATAACATGCATCTGATTCTCTCAACAATGGTGCGATTCATTCGCTCAGCTACATCATTATGCTGGGGGGTATTGGGAACCGTCTGTTCATGCCGTATACCCAGGGACTTGCAGTACTCATGAAAGTCGCCAATGTATTCATCACCATTGTCAGTGCGGATGCACTTTAATGATCTGCCTGTCTCTCTCTCGACCATTGCATGAAACAATTTAAACACACCAAAGACCTCGTCCTTGGATTTCAAAGCATAAACCCAAACCCTCCTAGATGCATCATCTATAAAAGTAACAAAATACAATACCCCACCCAAGGTTTTTGTCCTCATAGGACCACAAACATCAGAATAAACCAAATCTAATACATGCAATTTATTAACATGAGAAACAGTTTTAACGAATGAAACTCTATGCTATTTTCCTGATAAACAATCAAGACAGGTTTTGAGAGGTGTACTTGTCACGTCTGGAAGGAGCTGCTTCCTTGCTAGTAGTTGAAGCCCTTTTTCACTCATGTGGCCTAGACGCCTGTGCCACATGTTAATAGGTGAATCTTCCGCTGCATTCAACCCACCCTTGCACATACTAACACTTGCCTTGTAAAGGGTGCAACACTTCTTTCCTCTAGCCACGATCAATGAGCCCTTGATGAGCTTCCATCGCCCACCAGCAAACCGGCTTTCATAGCCATCATCATCCAACCTTCTCGTCGACATTAAGTTGAGGGAAGGTCTGGGATATGCCTCACATCCCTGAGAACCAATGTGCAGCCCACATCGGTCTTCACACAAATATCACCGACTCTCACGATTTTTGATACGCCAAAATTTTCCATCTTCACAGTCCCATAGTCACCTGACTTGTAGCTTGTGAAAGAGTCCCTGCGTGGAGTCGCATGAAAAGAAGCTCCTGAGTCTATCACCTAGTCGGTGTCCTGACTCATAGCCGTGAGACATATATCATGATCTGCAGAAAGAATAACTATAACGTCGTCATCTAAAGCGACCACAGTGGAATCTAATTCATCTTCCTTCCCTTTTCCTTTCTTGTTGTTTTTCTTACCACGACATTCATGCTTGTAGTTGCCTTTCTTGCCACAATTCCAACAATCAATATCTTTCCTGTTACTCGACTTGCCTCTTGATTTATCTCGGGCCTTCCCGCCCTTCATGTTCTTTCCTCTCCCCCGTTCCTGTGTCACAAGGGCCTCTTGTTGAGTAGACCCCTGAGACTTCCTCCTTGTCTCTTCATTGAAGCGACAGCTAGTTACCTGTTCCATGGATATCTTTCCGTCTGGCGCGGAGTTACTTAGAGACATCACCAATGTCTCCCAACTGTCAGGCAATGAACAAAGTAATAGTAATGCCTGCAATTCATCATCCAGGACCATCTTCATAAAGGTGAGTTGGTTCACTATATTGCTGACCTCGTTCATGTGCTCGGCCACAGAACCACTATCCTTGAATTTGAGATTCACAAGTCACCTTATCAGAAAAATTTTATTACCGGCTGTCTTCCTCTCATATAGCCCTTGTAATTTCAGCCATAAGCTAACGGCTGAGGTTTCCGTTGACACATGGTGGAATACAGAATCATCCAACCATTGTCTTATAAACCCCACCACCTTTCGGTCCATCTTCTTCCAATCATCATCAGTCATATCCTTGGATTTTGCTGATATGCCTAAAATTGGAGAATATAGGTCCTTGTAATAAAGCAAGTCCTCCATCTTAGCTTTCCATATGGTCCAGTTAGAACCATTTAAGCTGATCATCCTAGATGAGCCACCTTCCATAATTCAAAACCGATCCTTCCCGTTCAATGAACTTAGCTTTGATACCACTTTGTTGGGGGCCTTGCACAAAACCTTAGGATCTAGCCCCTCGAAACAAACCAAAATTATGGAACAATAATGCAATGAAAAACAATCAACGTATAAACCACATCACACCAGGGATTATTACATGGAAAACCCTCAAAGAGGTAAAAACCATGGGACCTCATCCAGATCAACAATCCACTATAAAGCAGAACGTTACAACCGATCACAAGCACACACCGCTTGGATCAAACCTTCTTCACTCACGCAAGAGTGGATAAACAATAAGAAAACAAGAGAAAAACGGAGAGACCTCACCGATCACGAGGACGTAGAAGCGATGAGACGTGGACTGTGAAGTAGATTACCTCTATGAGCAGAATCTCCCTTCTACAAGCTTCCTCTTTCTCTTTCTCTCTCTCTCTCTCTCACTCTCTCTCTCTCTCTCTCTCACACACACACACACACCTTTGATAGCCTTAAGCCTTCCTAGAAAACCTTTAGGAAACTTAGAATGCCCTGGAATCCACCCCAATCCCGGATACATCCATATATATAAGAATAGAAAGAGGTGTAACCTAAATAGGAAACAAAATCCGCAAAATCTGCGTTTCCGCAATCGCATCTGCGGAACTCGTCGATGATATCGACAGTCTCTCGATGACAGCGTTGATATCATCTGATGGTCTCTCAATCATATCGAGATGGGACCAAAACTGTCCAGCAACCAGGGGTAAAAATTTCAACAATTATCGATTCCATCGAGCCACTCTCGATGACAGTCTCGATATCATCTGAAAGTCTCTCGATGATATCGACAGGACCAAAAAACAGTCCAGCAACCAGCAGTGAAAAATCCTGCAATTATCGATGATATCGAAACCTGTTCGATTTCATCGATACCAACAATGAGGAGAAAAATCCCCATCACACATGACAAGTGCGTACACATATAACATTTGGCACATGTACCTTTTGCCACATGCATTTGCACAACTGCAGTACCACCCCGTTGAACGGATTAATTGATACATCTTGAACTGAACTTTTCATTCAAATAAAAGAGAGAAGGGGCGTGCAGAAGCGAGGTGTCGCATTAGCATCCTGCTGCATTTGTAGCTCATCCCTAGCCCCTCCCTGTAGATTGGTTGAATCGATCAAACATGTTTATGTGGAATGTCAGGCGGCAGCTATGACATGGGCATACTTCAGTGGGACGTTTGAAGTACATATCCCAGCCCATTCTTCAGTCGACGGTCTGCTGGCGGCCTGGTGGTGCGCTTATCATCCCAATGGCAGAATTTCTCATCTCAAGAACATCACTCCTCCGATTATTTTATAGGAAATTTAGAAGGCACGGAATTTTGCTAGAATCGAGGGTAAGAAATTTCATGCGTCGATCACTAGGGAGAATGTGCAACGCACCTTGATTTCTTTGATACATCTTTTCCCTGACGTTCTGCGGCCCCCAGCCTCTAGTTTCTTCCCTACTGATTTGGGGATTCCCGCGGCGCGCCGAGATGATGCCCCTCCTTTGATTATCAGATGGCAGAAACCGCCAATGAGCTGGTTCAAGCTGAATGTTGATGGCTCGGCAAGGGATATCTCAGGGCCCTTAGGAGGAGGAGGGATATCTAGATCCCACACGGGCGAGTTCCTTTTTGGATTTTCCGCTGGTTATGGGTCGGGTTCCAATACTTTTGCTGAGTTGAGAGCAATCCATGACGGTCTAGCCTATTGTTTGTCATTTGGCCTGCAGAATATTGTGGTCGAGTCTGACTCAAAGCTAGTGATCGATTTCTTGAATGATAAGTGTCATCCCAGTTGGAAATGGACCTATTGGGTGTCCCGTATTAGAAGGACGACATCAATGGGTCGGGTGTGTTTCGTTCATATTTTCAGAGAGGGAAATAAGCCCGCAGATGGGCTGGCTCGCCTGGGTAGTTGTTCACAATGCCAATCTCTCTTCAGGCATCTCTCCATTCATCCCCAGCGAGTTAGGGGAGGTCTTTTCTTGGACAAAGTTGGGCTCGGAGTGACTAGGGTGCCCCATGGGAGTTGATGAGTTGTTGAGCTTTGCCAGTAGCGTGTCCGCAGCCATATTTGGTGTCTGACTCCCGCGTGATGTACATGAGTGTAGAGATTTATTAGAGTTTATGATAGGCCCTTTCCAGAACTTTTTACACTGAAGGGGCTAGAATGTTCCAATCAGTAAAAGTTTCTCTCATAAAAGAAAGCTTCCGTTTAAAAAAAAAATAAAAAAATAAAAAATAAAAGAGAGAAGGGTAAGGAATGGTACGATGTTGCTATATATAATAGTATTGCAACGGATAAGTGTCGGAATTTAGCCTTTGCATCTCTTTAAACAAGCCCAACAACTTATATGATGGACCTTGTCATCTTAAAATAATCCAAACCATTGATCGAACCCATGACCTCTTGTTGAAACACTTGTGAGTCTGCCACCTAGGCATGTGTAAGGAGCCACCCACCGTGGTATTTATTTGCTATCCAACCAATTCATAAGGTCGTATAGTCAGGGACGAAGGTAAAACACAAATGTCATGACCTTGCTCCAAAACTTGTGAGGGCCCCAAGAAATTTTTAATGGTGGGCATTCAATCCTTACTGTGTGGTCCACTTGAGGCTTCGATCTGCCTCATTTTTGGGCTCATACCCAAAATAATCTGCAAAATAAATGAACGGCGTGGATAAAAACCCATACATCATGATAGGCCCTACATAGGGCTTGCGCAGACCGATTCCATCCACGCGGGGCAAGATATTTGTTTTTATGTGCAACTTTGCTCATTTGATTCCAAGTTAAATTAATCAGAAATTAAAGTTGAAGCAATTTTAAAATTTATAACCGATTTAGATGGTACGCTGATGTTACGAATTAAATAATTAGTGGACTCCAACCAACAGTCATCGAGCTGGATTGTCCATCATGTGGTACTTTATTTTATTGCACATCACACCTAATACCTTGACCAAACGATTCTAACCAATCTATCAATGACCAGAAAAATGAACGGTTGCGGTTGATCTTTGAAGACGGTTTGGTCATGACCCAACATTTAGCTATCAATCCCTTGCAAGAAATTACTTTGATCCAATGATCTTAACCGTACGTGATAAATGGATGAAAAAATGGGGGGTGCATAGTGATTATATTAGAAAATATCTAATGTGGGGTCCTTTTTTAATTACCCATGAATCTTAAGAAGCACTTTGATCAGACAGTCCTAAGCATCCATTAGTGTATGAGAATAATAGGTGGATCCAATCAATAATGCTATTCCGGGTCTTACAAAACTTGTGTTTTGGATTCTCTGCTTGCCACCGACAGGAAACTCATGTTTGTTGTTATTTGATTGGCCACATCATCACACATTGCATTTAATGCATCGCCGACAATGTCAATGATGTTGCGGACCAATCACAATACAGAAAAACAAGAGTTTCCTATTTGTGGTAAGCAGATGATCCAATTCATTTGTAAATGAAGCACACTAACCTAACTCATGCTATGTACCTGTTAGTTTACTTTCACAATCCTAGAGCCAGAGGGTGGAACTTTCATGAGATCCATGCAGTCCATCCTTATGTCATTGAACTCAATAATCATGATAAATCCAAAACTCTAGGTAGGCCATGACATAAGAAACAGTTAGGATGGAGCATCCACTGTTGATGCTAAAATCTAGTCGTCCCTACTAGACCGTTGTGTACCTGCAAAATCAAGTGACAATGGGGGCTAGTTGTAGTCGAGGACCCTTCAACACATAAGTCAGAATAGGCACACTTTGAGTCTAATCGAATTAGGGTAATAGTGTATACCTTTTACCATAGGTAGGGCTCTTATTTATATCCTTTTGAGACATCTTCCTTATATGATAATGAGTCTCCCATGTAGATGCGTATCACACAAGGAAGCTTCGCCTGGGTATAAAGTGCTATCCTTGGCATGATTCCTTGGCATGATTCTTTACAAGGATCTCGGAGAGGCAATCCTTTCCATATATGAATGAGACATCTCCTAGTGGTCGGCATTCGAGGAGGTTGTGGTCAATAGCCAAGGTCTACATTTGAGTCGTATTGATCGAGGTCATGTAGACCAAGCTTAATTGTCAATTATGGTAAGGGCCAAGCTTTGAGGTTAAGGCCTCTGATCAGGGTTAGGTCGATACTCGCAGTCGTTGCTTGGTCGCGATAGTGAAATGCTAGATCAACGATTGAAGTCATCGCAAATGATTGGTGCTCGGATTGATTACGGAGGTTGTGCTTGATGGTCGAGGCGAAGCGCTTACTCGACCTCCTCATCTGAGTTGCCTGCCTTGTTGTTTCTATCTCATTCTAGTTATTTGGTCAGTCCAATTTTACCGATAACACCCATCATTACTTTTGTGTAAGGCCCACCATAGTGGTCATATGCCATTCAATTCATTGATGTGTCTCACCAAGATGAAAAAGTTACCGAAAATTCCAAGTATTCCTATGCTCTATACCACATGATTTTAGAAGTTTTATGTACACCTTTTTTGGGCTGAATCATCCTGATTTTTGGAATCAAGGCAAAATAAGGAGTGTCATACCTGCTAGATGGCGTGGAATTAATGCATGTGAAGTTACATGCACGTTTGTCACAAACACGTCTACATGCACGAGGAATACTTTGTTACTCTGGCCGTGTGTGATGAATGATACTTTGGCAATGAAAAACTTGTAGAACGTTAGTAATTCAGATTATACTTGCCAAATTATGTGTTCTAGTTTAAATATATAAAAAACAATTAAACTCGTTTGATCATGCAACTTTCACGTTCATGGACATTTTCAACTGCATGAAGACCGCGGGTGCATTGGTCAGTCCGAAGGACGTGACCTGAAACTCAAAATGACCATAACGCGTCCTGAAAGTCGTCTTCGGGATATCCTTATCTCGGACACAAATCTGATGATAATCGGAACGCAGGTCAATCTTTGAAAAGAACTGTGCACCGTGCAGCTGATCAAATAAATCGTCTATCCTCGGGAGTGGGTACTTGTTCTTAATCGTAACCCGGTTGAGCTCGCGGTAGTCGACGCAGAGCCTCAACGAGCCATCCTTCTTCCGACGAAGAGTACCGACGCTCCCCAAGGTGAACTGCTCGGACGAATAAATCCTAACTCACGCAACTTGTCCAACTGACACTGCAGCTCATGCAACTCCATCGGTGCCATACGGTACGGGGCCTTCGAGATAGGCACGGTACCAGGCATAAGATCAATTTGGAACTCAACATGACGGCGCGGCGGTAATCCCGGAATCTCCTGGAACACGTCGGGGAAATCACAGACAATTGGCAACTACTCGATACACAAGGCAACGGGCTCCTCGACTGCGCAGGTCATCAAACGAGACAATGGCTCTCCTCGGGGCTCTGCAATGAACTGAAACTGTGGCAAGCCGAGTATGCAGAACGTGACTATCCTCGCGGAACAGTCTAAGATAGCGTGGTACTCAGCAAGCCAATTCATGCCCAAGATAACATCGAAGTCCGTCATCGGCAACACAAACAAGTCAGCAGGTAAGAATATATCACCGACCAGAATAGGGCAAGACAGACAGAAATGGCCTAATACTGCGGTCTTCCCCAAGGGCGTCGATACGGTCAATCCCTCACTGACAGATTCAATCGGTAATCCAGTCGATCGGCAAAAATCCTCAGACATGAATGAGTGCGAAGCGCCGAAATCAAACAATACTCGGGCGATGCATGAAGAGACAGGAAGTATACCCTCAACGACTCCTCCTGAGGTCTGTGGGTCCTGCTGAGCCGCATAAAACCTAGTCTGAGCTGGCTGGGGAGGTGCCTATCCCCTCTGAGGTATCTGGTGCTGCTGCTGCTGCCTCTGCGGCTGCCTATGCTGCTGCTGGGGCCTCGGTGGCTGAGGTGGCTGTGGTCGCTGCTGATGGGGCCGCTGCTGCTGTGCTGGAGGGTGCTGCTGTGGTCGCGGTTGTCCTGGAGACTACTGTGGCCCTCTAGACTGCTGCAGATGAGGACGGGGGCACTTAGATATGCGGTGTCCAGAACCGCCACATCCAAAACATGTCCCTGGAAACACCTGCTGGGGTGGCACAGAAGGTGCCGCTAACGCTGCTGGTGCTGCTGGTACTCTAGCAGGTGGATGACCCCTATACCTCTGTGGTCGTCGATGCTGCTGAGAGCTACTGGACTGGGCCAGCCTCTTCCTGCCTCTCCTCTTATCTCGATCGCTCTGAGAGCCAACCCACTCAGTCTCGTAAATCTGAGCCCTCCGCACTACCCCCTGGAAGGTCGGGAGCTCATGTCCAATAACACGGCCTCGAAGACTGTAACGTAAGCCATTCTCGAAACGGCGGGCCTTTCGCCCCTCATCATCAATCATGTATGGCGCAAACCTCGATAGCGCCACAAAACGGGCCGCGTACTGTGCCACGGTCATGTCCCCCTGCACCAGAGTCTCGAACTCCAGTGCTCTCTGACGTCGGATGTGGTCGGGGAAGTACTGCTTCTCGAATCGATCAATAAAGTCCTCCCATGTCCAAACGTGATCGGGTCCTGCAACGCGGGTAACAGAGGTCCACCAATGCTCTGCCTCGCCCTAGAAGAGAAATACTGCTAACCGGACTCGTTGCTCAGTCGTACATGACATAGTATCAAAAATCTTCTCCACATCTGAGCACCATCTCTCAGCTGCTGTCGGATCTAGCTCGCCCTGGAAACGTGGAGGATCCATCTGTCTAAACTCGCGAAGAAGGGCACTCGCGCACTCCTGCTCTGCCTGGGCTGGAGAAACGACTGGGCATCTGCCCTGCCCCTGAAGTGCAGCTGTCACAGCCTGTAACATCTGCTATAATTGCGAGGAACTCACAGGCACGGTCGGATCCACACCGGCATCAGGTGGAGGAACATCATCCTCAGGAAAGGGAGCAGGGATCTCTGGCGGCAGAACGGGAGGCGCCGGTGGTAAAGCTGGAGCCTCAGGTGGTGGAGCGGGGGTCGAACGGGTCGCTCTCCTGGGCGGCATGTCCTATGAAAAAGATATGGCGCCAATCAATCTTGAGAATCGCGCACTAAGGAACTCAATCGAAAGGTTACGTACTCGGAACCTAATCGCCCTAAGTCATAGCAAACATGTGATGCTGTTCTTGGTTATTCCCAAGTTATGCTCTGATACCAACTTCTGTCACGCCCCGAACTCGGAAACCGGGCTCACAAAATTCTCGATCGCCGAATCCAGCACCGACAGCCTCCGTAGTACCCCATTCGCGGCACCCATATACCAGGTTTCGATCTTGGGATGCTACAAGGAGGATTTCTAATAATCAGTTTGATTTGTAATGAGCATAACCAAGCATAACTGACGAACAATAACCACAAGAATACCATCACAAAATCCACTATGAACAAAAACTTTGAGTATAGTGCGTATAAAGGGAAATATAAGATAGTGGTAATATCAAAACTCCCAAAAGCTCGGCAGCACGCTCCAACTGCGGTGAGACTACAGCTGCGTCCTGACGTCACCTGCACGCATCAATCGTGCATAAGCTTATAGAAAGCTTAGAGGGCGGTGTAAGTGTGTGCGCAATATGAGCGTGCTTAGGATGCAATGCCGGAGTAATGCGGAATCATGCTGATGAGTACGTAAATACAACCAGCCGTACCAAGGCTATGTAGTACAAGACGTGAATGCTATCAGTCATACCAAGGCCATGCGATGCAATATGTAAGTCAACTATGTCAATCCTCATACTAATGCAACTCCTCACTAGAGCACCAAATCAGTACGGTTCTCAGTCTGGATAATCACCGGGGTTAAGTACACTCCAAATGGCACTGTCTCTCTCCAAGCAGCACAGTCCAAGTAAGCGTAAGAAATCTCACTATTCGCCTGGCCAATAGTCAGCCAATACCTATCCGGCACGTCGATAGCGAACCCATTTCCGAGCAAGTCAAACTCAGCCTAGTAATGTCCCCTGCTCTCTGGCGAGTAAGGCCACCACTCCTTTCCAACCGACTACGACACAGTGAGAGACGCAGCCTCATGGTATTCGGCCATCGTGCGCTCATATATCCACTCGGTCTCAACGTTGAAGTCATCCTCTGGCACCATCGGGTTCAGGGACTTTCACCCAGGGACATCTATGACACCCCAATTACTTAGAACACAGTTTCTGGTATCTAACCAACCACCCACGGTGTGTCTGTGGAGGCTATGGCCCTGATGTCGCTAGGGCATATCACAACACACAAGTGCAAGTGCATGTATCACACTATCAGTCATGCAACCATCTCGCATGAGGCACGCACTCATGTAGGCAACTCCGCCTATCAAGGAGCCCGTAAACAGTCTGCCCGAAGGCATATGCTATGATCAGACACTCCTCATCTCAAGCATACATATGATGCGTATGATCATGAATCATGGGGTTGTGCTAAACATGTTATAAAGTAATGAGTTATCCTCTCAATGAAGATGGGTCCAGATGGCCTACATGAAACAGATACGGGCCTATCAGTGGCCTTAGGGAGAGTTATAATGTGGACATCTAACCAACATTACTCGTACAATGTGCACGTCAAACCGACATTGTCCCCAAGGCTCGGCTTGCCTTAAATACCATTACATAAATCCTGGTGGAATTACACATTGCAATGTGCCTTAGGTACATCCCACTGGGCCTCAAATGCATCAAATGGGCCGTATCTCATGGGCCTTATATTCATCAAGTGGGCCACCTCAATGAACCTCACCAATGGGCCTTAGGTACATTGCAATGGGCCATCACCCATGGGCCTGAGAATGCGTTAAAATGAGCCCAATCATATAAGATAAATGTGTATCAAATGGGCCTAATCACATAGGCCTTATATATATCAAAGTGGGCCTCAACCATGGGCCACAGATGCATCAAGTGGGCCTCATAATGTTGACCTATACATATCAAAGTAGGCCCCAACAACAGACCTATAAACACATCAAGATGGCCTACATACATGGGCCCATATATACCAATATGGGCCTTAACAATGGGCCTATATACATGCCAAGATGGGCCTAAATACATGGGCCCATATGCATCCAAGTGGGCCTTAATAATGGGCCTAAAAATACATTAAGATGGGCCTAAGTACATGGACCCATATGCATCCAAGTGGGCCACATGTGAAGCCCACCATATTGTTTATTTACTATCCAATCTATTGATAAGGTCACATGAGTAGAGGGCCCACCATAATATTTATTTTCCATCCACCTGTTGATAAGGCCATGTGGCAAGGGGCCCACCAAAAATGTTTATTTGAAATACAACCTATTCATAAGGTCACGGGACTAGGGCCCACCGTGATATTCATTTGCCATCAAACCTGTTTATAAGGTCACACGTGACCTGGGCCCACGGTCAGTGAGCCCACCGTAATGTTTATTTGCCAACTGACCTGTTGATACGGTCACATTGTCGGGGGTCCCACCGCAAGGTGGTTCACAAATCCAGCCCATACATTATGTGTGTCCCACCTGTCTGAGGGTCCAGACCAAGTTTCAGCCACATCAGAAATTCAGGTAGGCCCCACCAAGTGTTTTTATATGATTTAGGCATGTCTTTACAAGATTTAGATGGTATGGCCCACCTGAGTTCCGTTTGCGGCTGATTTTCGGGGACACCCCATAGCCAAAGGGGAGCCATCAAATGCACGATGTTGATGGTCGAAACGCACCACGTGGGGCCCACGGCTGGAGCCGTGAGGGCCCAGCCCGTCCGCCCGTTGCCCATGCAGTGCGGCGCTGCCTGCGCCTGTCAGCGGCAGCAGCAGCTGCCACCTTTTTCCTTTTTCTTTTCTTTTTTTTTTTTGTGATTCGTGGGGCCCGCATCAGCAAGATCCAACCCGTCCATTGCATTAGCTCCTCAAAATTAGGGGTCCAAACCAAGTTTCAGATGGATCCAAGCTCCTTGTGGGCCCCAGCAGTCATTTTTCTAAAATTTAACGAAGAAAATTGGTATTCTTAATGCCACGGCCCACCAAATGATTGGATCAGCTTCATTTTTCGGCTCAACGCCTAAAATGAGCTAGAGAACGGAATGGACGGCATGGATCACATACATACATCAAGGTGGGGCCTGCATGAGTAGCCCACTCCAAAAAGTAGTTTTTTTTGTTAGCTTGTAAGTACACACTCATGCAGTACACGCACTCCGTACAAGCCAGCCCTCACATCCAGCGTCCAGGGACGCTGGACGGTGTGGATACACATGCATCAATGTGGTGGGTCCCATATGGACGTGGCCCACGTTCATCAAGGTGGGTCCCACATGCTTGTGGCCCAGTAATATTCATAAAATATTATAATATATTATATAACCTAAATAGGTGGTGGATGTCTCCTAAAATGAGGTGGGCCACACCATTTGATGGATGGAGTAGATTTAACATATTGGTGCGGCCCACTTCATTCTAAGGAAGAGAGAAAGAGAGAAATAGAGAGAGACACGACGATGGAGTGGAGGGACCCCGCCACTATGGGCCCCTCTTCAATCACAACTACATACATCAAAGTGGATCCCATCACTTGTGGGCCCTTAAATGGAATCAACGGTGGATCACCCACCTCTTGCACTCCTCCTTGCTTCCTTGCACTCTTATGCTCCTTTGCTTGACTTTTAATGGTGGATGATGGACTTTTGATGGTGTGGATGAGAGATGAGAGGGGTGGGAAAAGTGTGCCACACTTGTTGCTCTTGGAATGCTTGGGAATGCTTGGGACGTATGGAGCTTTGTTGCTTGGAGGGATTTGAGAAAAAATGAGGAGAGAGAGAGAGAGAGAGAGAAGTGATGGGAGATATGGATGGAAGGGATGGGTGGAGTGGTGTTGTAATTAATGTGGTATGGGTTTGTTTGATTTCTTTGTAAAAGAGGAATGGTGATGGAAGAGAGAGAGTGGACTTTTGAAAAAGGAAGGATGGGTTGTGTGTACTTGTTGTTTGGTGAGGTGGCATGGAGGTATGGTGGTGTACTTGACTTGATTGATGGGACATCTCGTAGAGATTCCCTCGTAATTCACAATGTGCGGTGTTTCTTCGGAATGAACGCAGACTGACATCTTCCCACCTAGGTATCGGAATGAACGCAGACTGACATCTTCCCACCTATTGTTGGAACCGCGGAGAAGGCGCGGTCGTTAAGATACAAGTTTCGGTTCGAACCGACTTTGGTATGCAGGACTCGGCTTAGGATCGCGCGCAACGTCGAAAACAGGTCGAGGATTGCCGGAATTCGACCGGTAGGACGCGGAAGCCTATGGAACGGTACGGACTAGGGTACGGGTCTTACACCCAGCAAGGCCGTCCTAATTATATAACTTCGTATTATTCAGACTTTCGACTTGTAGTCCAGATCTGATACGGGGTTTCAATTGCTCCCCAGAGCAACTGGGTAATGAGATTGATCCTAGATTTCAGGGTAACCTAGCGTCGATGATTCTACAAGTTTTGGGTCTTGCAGATCATATTTAAAGTGATTCAGGCGGATTTGACAGCTAATCTAGTTTAGCACTTAGTTAAACTTGTCTAATTTCTAAAGGATTTGAGGTTTAAGAGGTTCAAAAGGGGTTAGGATCTACCCCTTACCTAAGGACATCTAACTCCAGGTTGGCAAAAATCTAGGGCGTTACAGGCCCATTATTGACAAACATCAAGAAATTCAGTCCATTCATTGGATCACCCTTGAAAATTCAGTAAAACTGGATGATTTATAGGCCGAATTTGGTGTGTCTCACCCTTCTTTTTCGTTACACCGTTAGTCTTCTGTTTGGATGAATGGAGACTGATCTCCGCAGTTTTCTAAAATGTTTCACCTAAGTTAGGGTGAGAGGACCTGTGGACTCCTGATGGACGGTCCAGATTAAACCGTTAGTGTACGGTGGTGGCCCACAAGATTCATTCGCAGGCTCTGTTTGCGAAACAGAGCCTGCACATTCGCGCTGTGGTGGTCGGTGGGGCCCATGAACGATGTCAACAGGAAAATCCACTCTGTTCATTTTACGCGTGGCGAAAAACTAATTAGAAATGTGTACTTTCTCTTGAGTTTAGTGAAGCCCACCGTATCAAATATTTACACCGTCTATCTTGCGTTTGATCGCTTTCTTCCTATGTGTGCGTGCATGGTTGTAGATGGTCACCATGGCTATGGTCGACGTCCCCTCTTGGATGCATTGGATGGCTTGGATCATCTTATCAGATGATGAAGATGGCCTAAAGAAATTGTTGGTGCGGATGCTTGCGGAAGAAGAAACTTTCAGTTTCTTTCTTTCGAATTTGTTACGGTCAAAGGCGGTTTGACCGTCTCTGGTGTTGCCGTGCACGGCTAGTGCACTATATATACACACACCACTCAAGGTGGGGTCCTCTGTGATGTAAATGAGAAATCTAATCCATCCATCCTTTCTTTCAACTAATTTAAGGGCTCAATCCCAAGTTTGAAGCATATCCAAGTCTCGGGTGGGTCCATAATCAATGGTTTATGGTCAGATCTGTTAGTTGGGTCACTTCTATAGGGATCCGGGAGCTAAAATTCAATGTGTACGGTTCATTCATAGTCCTCAGGCAATGTATGAAGTTTTGAGCTGAACAGATGGCGGGAACCCTGTGATCTTGCATTCTTGACATCATTCAGGTCATTTGAGCTTCAGTTTCTTGATTTTCTCGGATATCTTGAGTGTAAATCCATCGATCTTAGTCCTCTGGGGTCTGTCCCTTGCCTTGGTGAATTCTGAGCATAAAATCCATGCTTTTAGCACCCTTTTTCAGTCCAAGTTTATAAATTCACCTTGCAGTACAAACATGATTAAAATAGGCCATTAATCAGTATCATGTTCGTAAACCCAGGTAATAATTGGGGTTTGATATGCAATATTTGACCCTCAACAATATTTCCCCCTTCTTCAGGAAGCCAGACTTAGTTGAAGGGAACCAGGAGGACCAGGGGCAGGGTAATATCATAATCACAGCTGAGCTCAGTTCGGGGGCAACCAAGGATCTCCATCCTGTTGGAGTTGGGATCGTGAGGAAACGGAGTTCCCCTAAGAGTACTAGTGCCTCTCAGAAGAAGAAGGGCAACTCCAAGAGCATCCTAGACATGAGGAAAGGGCCCAGGAAAACTCGTAATCTCCGTTGATTGGGCCATTAGGGGATTGGAAATAGAGACTCATCGAAGAAAAAGACCATGAAATCAGCTTGGTTTCTTTATGGATAGCTTCCTCATTTGGAATAGCCGGGGCATGGGTAATCGACCTACCATATCCAAGCTCAAAAGGCTGATCTCTTCACATCACCCCAGGGTGCTGGCCATCCTAGAACCTATGCTCACGGAAGACAAGAGAGTGGAGGCAACTAGCCTCAAATTGGGCTTTCACTCATCCATATCCAATGGGGATTTGGGTGGAAAAGTCTGGGTGTTTTTCAACAGTCCGATTGCTTGTTCTATTTTTTCTGCTTCTGACCAATTATTATCTTTCTATGTTACTTCCTAGAATCTCCAAGATTGTACTCTCCTCTCGGTGGTCTACGCCAAATGCTCCAGGAGTTGCAAAAGGGAGTTGTAGGTTGACTTGGCAGCTATGTCTAGGGCTATTTCAGGCCCTTGGCCTGGGCAGTTGCCGGGGATTTCAACGTGGTGGTTGCCACGTCTGAAAGGAGGGGTAGCAGAGTTTTCTACCATGCCAGCGCTGGTGACTTCTTTGATGCTATCAATGGAGCGGGGCTTGCGGACATGGGTTTTTCCGGGAACCTTTTCACTTGGTGTAACAACCAATCTGGGCTAGGCTTGACTGTGTGCTGGCCAACTCTGAGTGGTCGAACGCTTTCCCATTTTTTCAAGTGGAGCACCTCCCACGCTCGTCCTCAGATCACGCTCCCCTTCTTCTGTGCTTTCCCAATCAACCAGCAGGTTGGGTAGTGAAACCGTTCAGATTTTAAAGGATGTGGCTACAGCATGAGAATTTTCAGAATGTTGTTAGAGAAGCCTGGTGTGTTGAAGCTTTCCAGCAACCGATGATTAACATCCTGCTCAAAATGAAGAGGGTCAAGAGGGCTTTAAAGCTCTGGAATAAGCATGAATTTGGTGATGTTTTCCAACAGGTTAAACTAGCTGAGCAACAGGTAGAAGCCATTGACTAGCGCCTTCAATCAGCGGTTGGGCTGAGTGACACTGATAATTCTCTACATCAGAAGCTGCGTGTTGCCAAGGACAAGCTTTGCCCAGGCGGAGCTCAGAGAAGAAATCTACTGGAAATTGAACGCTAGGAATAATTGGTTGACAGAGGGCGATAAAAACTCCAAGTTCTTTCACGCTACAGCTAAAGGAAATCATAGCAGAGCATTCATTAAAGGAATCTGCTTGGACAATGGCCAGGAAATTTCAGATCAGGGAGGCGGCTAGGTACTTTGAAGAGGCTTTTACTACTGTCCCAAATCTAGTCGATTCAGAGGTCATGGCATCCATTCCTCATCTGATCTTCGATGAAGATAACATCGGCCTGATGAGTTTGCCGTCGATTCAGGAAATGCTCCAAGCACTGAAGTCACTGCCTCTCGACAGTGCCGCAGGCCCGGATGGCTTATCAGGTGCGTTCTTTATTGGTTCTTGGGATATCATTGGTGTGGATATTCACAAGGCGGCTGAGAGTCTCTTTTGGGGTGAGGTCATGCCTAGAGCATTCACCTCCACATTAATTTTCTTAATTCCCAAATCCCTTAACCCGAAGAAATCTCAGACTACAGGCTGATCAGCCTATGTAATTGCATTTACAAATTTTTTGCCATAATCATCTCCTTTTGGTTGAGCGCCCTCCTGCCTAAGGTGATCTTTGCAGAGAAAGGGGCCTTCATCAAAGGCCGAAACATCGCTGAGAGTGTAGCGTTAGCCCAGGAATCTATTAGAGACATCAGTAGAAAGGTTCGTGGAGGGAATCTTTTGGTGAAGCTTGACATGGAGAAGGCGTACGATAAGGTTGAGTGGGGATTTTTGAAAGCTGTACTGGTGGCTTTCAAATTCAGTAACGCCTGGACTGATTTTGTTCAACAATGCTGGAGAAATTATTGGTTTTCTGTTCTGATTAACGAGGTCGCATCTGGGTTCTTCCAGTCCTCTAGGGGTTTACGCCAAGGTGACCCCTTATCTCCAAGCCCTTTCATCCTCTCGGCTGAAGCGTTGAGTAGAGATATCCATCAGCTTATGGACAGCGGGCACTGCTCTTCGTTCAAGCTCCGACAAGGATGTACACGTATCTCTCACCCTGCTTTATGTTGATGATACCATTCTTTTCCTTAACGGCGGGATGAGGTCCCTTCGGGCTATGGATAACTTTCTATTTGCTTACCAGCAGACTTCAGGGCAGAAGATCAATCGTCACAAGAGCGCCTTTTATTGTGCGGGTCCTTCCCCCCTACCAAGGCCAGAGCTCTTGAGGCTCTCCTCGGGATTTCCCAATCCAGGACTGGGCCTGTTTACCTGGGGGTCCCACTCATAGTGGGCAGGATTAGGTGTGCTGCATTCAGGCCCCTTCTGGAGAAAGTAGAATGTCGTATTTCGGGTTAGAAAGCTAGGTGTTTATCACAGGCTGGGAGAGCAGTCCTGATTCAGCATGTTTTGGGTAGCATCCCCATCCATGCCATGACGGCTTCCTTGATCCCCAAGTCTATTCTCAAGGAGATGGATAGGAGGTTCGCGGACTTTTTCTGGGGTTAGGCTGATGGTAAACGCAAGCTCCATTGGAGGAATTGGAAAGATTTGTCGAAGCCCAGGGACAAAGGTGGGCTCGGTTTTAAGAGGCTCAAGGATGTGTGCAGTCCATTCGGCTCAAAATGGCGTGGGGAGCCAAATTTGGGACCTCTCCTAGTCTATGGTGCGAGGCAATGCGTGCCAAATATGGGCCGGATCTCCGTAACTCCTCTGAGGCGCCTGCTTCTGCTTACTCCTCTCCACTTTGGAAATCGATTTTCTGCGTCATGCCCCTACTTCTTCGATACGTGCAGTCTAAAGTGGGCGAGGGCCGAGAGTGCCTTTAGACAACTAACTGGATAGGCCTTGGTCCCCTGGCCGACCTCTCCTCGCAGCCGATTCCTCCCTCTCTCTCTCTCAGTTTCAGATTAGGGACTTCTTAGGCCCTGAGGGGCCCTTCCTGCCATCCTCTATTTTCTCCTTCCTCCCGTAGGAGGTGATTGATGCAATTTTTATAGGGGGGAGGGAGGGGGGGTTCTGCATCTCAAATGGGCCGGCCTCTGCATTCTGGCCATTGGAGCCTTCGGGAAAGTTCTCCTCTAGATCAGCCTGGGACATTTCCAGGAGCCAGCAGCTGCACCTGGGGTGGGCTAAGTGGGTCTGACACTCCCTCCTTCCTCCCAAGGTGTCCTTCTTCGTCTAGAGGCTTCTCCATGGCACCCTCCCGGTTGACGAGTCGATTAAGAGGAGAGGTATCCAGTTAGCCTTGATGTGCTCCTGCTGCCACGCCGATCAGGGCATGTGGCCCTCTGCAGAGTCGCTAGATCACATTTTCATTTGCAGTAGCCTAGCGTCATCAGTTTGAGATAGATTTGTCTCGATATTCAGTTTTTCTCGCACCTCTTTCTCCTCCTTGCAAGATCGGGTAGCGTATTGGTGGTCCCCCCCTACGCCCTCCGCCCGCGTCCCCCGTCTCCAGGGCCTCACTCCCTGCCTCATCTTATGGGAATTATGGCGGGCCAGGAATGTGGCCAGATTCGATGGTGTTCAGGCTGGGCCTTCCTCGGTAGTTGCCAAGGTTAAGTGGAGTTTATGGTCTATGGTGTCCTCCAAGGGAGGATTGCTTCATTTTTCCCGTTCCTCTCTTCATAGTCTTGGGTTCCGCTTGCCTTTTGCTTCCCGTCCCTCCCCAACGGTTGTGAAATGGGCTAGGCCCAGTAGCGGTTTCGTCAAGCTTAATGTGGACAGCTCGGCTTTGGGTAACCCGAGAATGTCGGGTGGGGGAGGCATTTACAGACGCGACAATGGGGAGTTCATATTCTCCTTCACCGTGGGCTACGGCATCGGATCGAACACTAGAACCAAGCTAAGGGTAGTGTATAACGGCCTCTTGTTGTGTTTTAAACTTGGGCTCAACCGAATTGAGGTTGAATCAGATTCTAGGATTGTGGTGGGTCTTCTCAATGGTTCCATGGAGTCCAGCTGGCATTGGGAAGATTGGATTTGGAGGATTGGCAAGTTGAGGGTAGCAGGGTCTTGCTCTTTCCGCCATGTTCTCAAAGAAGGCAATGCCCTGGCAGATGGGATGGCTCGTTTGGGTTCTGACAGCCAGCTTTCCTTCTCGACTCGCCGCCTTGCTGACCTCCCTTCTAAGATTAATTAGAGGCCTCATCTTCCTAGACAAAGTCGGCCTTGGGGCCATCCGCTCGGCCCCGCTTTACGGTCCCGGCCCCGGTAGTTAGCTGATGTTGGTTCTTTTTTCCTTTTTTTACGATAGGCCGAGAGCTGAGCCCCCTTTTTTTGTCAGCGTGGCTCCTGCCCGAATGAGTTGTATAGCTTCTTCTCATGGAATATAAACTCTCTTTTATCAAAAAAGAAAAAAAAAAAGAAGAAGAAAGAAAATAAAAAAGAAAGATAAACAATTAGGCCATTCACATGTCCAACCGCGCATGTGAGCATCAACATAATCATATACATATATTTTGCATGTAAGTAACCCCGTACACTGTTCATATGCCCAATTATATGAATTACAAAAAAACCATGTATGAGAGTTTGTGTGTATGTATTAAAATGCAATTTGCATTTCTGTTTATTGATTAGGTTGCTACAACAAGGATTGTGAAGTTGGCTTGGGTCATGTTAGGCTATCGGAACCATTTACAATATGAGCCTCACCTGGTGCAGAATAACTCATAATGAAACTCTCCTTTTGAAATACTTCAGCATTTTGATTATCTAATTTTTCTTTGTTGAAGATACCCTACCTCCTTCACTTTTGCTTTAGGGGCCATTGCTACAAAAGCTGGATTTTTCAATCTCGAAGATTCTTGTACTCAATGGATGTATTTTGTGAGACCACATGGGGTATTTGTTTTTCAATTCTCTCGAAATCTACGTGCAAATGAGTGAGTAATGATTAAATATCATGCAATTGATGCATTGTTTCTTATGTTCACATTGATGACTTACTTTCTAGACACTAAAATTGAGGAATGTGCAAATTTTATTTGGGGCCATTGTGATATATGTGGCTTATCCATGCGGTCCATCTATTTTGCGGACTGATTTTAGGGCATGATTCTAAAATTGAGGCAGATCTAAAGCTCAAGTGGAGCACACCACATGAAAGAGTGGTTTGAATGCCCAACGTTAGAAACCTTTCATGACCACGATTTTTTATGTGCGAGCCACTTGAGCTTTTGGATTTACATGTATTTTGTGAGTCCACATGGGGTATTTGTTTTTCAGTTCTCTCGAAATCTATGTGCAAATGAGTGAGTAATGATTATTTCTCATGTTCACATTGATGACTTACTTTCTAGACACTAAAATTGAGGAATGTGCAAATTTTATGTGGGGCCCATTGTGATATATGTGGCTAATCCATGCGGTCCATCTATTTTGCGGACTGATTTTAGGGCATGATTCTAAAATTGAGGCAGATCCAAAGCTCAAGTGGAGCGCACCACATGAAAGAATGGTTTGAATGCCTATAGTTAGAAACCTTTCATGACCACGATTTTTTATGTATGAGCCACTTGAGCTTTGGATTTACCTCATTTCTGGGCTCGCGAACTAAAATATTCTGATTCCGTTACAATGGATGAATCGTGTGGATGTATCACAGATATAACAGTGGTGGCCACAATTTTATGTTAATACTTTTTAAGTAGTTTTTATAAGGACAGCGACATTGGAGGGCCACAGGGCCCAGCCGTTTGTTTTTTCAGTTAGACCTAGATCTTTTGTCTCTTGCCATCCCTTTTGTCCTTCTCTAGCCTACTTATTAAAAGGTCACACCTGCCCCAAATGACATTTTAAGGTAAAATTCACTCACGGTGGGGTTATTCAGCAATTGGACTACACTAGTCCGGCTTTCTTTCTTTTTTATTAATAACATGCGTCACACATGGTCAAGAAATCACGCCGTTGGACTGACGCGACCTCAGGTGGAGTGAAGCTTTCCTCTTAAACAATTCGGATAATTCCTCAATAGTCAGAATAGGTCCAAGATCCAGTACATCCATGCCATCAGGTTGGTCCCCCTTTCTAATGTTTTCCAAAAGAATAAATCTCCTCCACTCAACATTCAACATGTGGGCCCAAAAACAGGTGGATGAATTAGAAAATTTCTGCAAAGCTTTTTATATCTGTAAAAAAAATTGTTCTGTATACCGTGGCTCACTTAACCAGTGCATCAAACTAATTCTTGGGATAGAGCATCAATATAGTGAGGTCTTTCTGATGGATGGATTGGATCTCAGACCTATCATACCAAGCTGGTAAATATGTGACATGCACATGCACTTTGTTGTACACACGTGTACGCTTAGCAAAGCTATCCTCGTAAATATAATAAATCATCCTCGTCTAAAAATAGGAATGACGTTTCCAACTGTGATATTGTGCAGGGACGCGGATTCTATGGGAAAGCCTTTTGGAAGTTCCGGGAAAGGATGGTGGGTGGGGCCTACTGCAACGTATGTAAGAAATCTATTCCGTCCATCCGTTTCGAGAACTCAATTTAGGATGTGTGACCGAAAATTTGGAGGATACAAAAGTCAAGTGGGTCACATGAGAGGGAACATTGGGAAAAAAAATTCATACTGTTGAAACCTTCCTAAGCTCCTCGGGTGGATCTATGGGAGTCCGTTTCTGTATATGATAGGTGGGGCTCCTTTTCTTTTTGTTGGAGCCAGCCCTGATAGGTTGTAAAGGCGATGATCTTCTTTTCGAAATAAAAAAAGATGGAGTTAAAAATAATAATAATAAGAAAACCTTCCTAAGCTCCACCTTGATGTTTATATGCTATCCAAACCGTTTATAAAGTCATTCCTAATGGGATGAAACGAAAACACAAAAAACCCAGCCTGATACAAAAGTTTTATGGCCATGAGAATGCTTCAACGGTTCTTTACTGAATGCCCACTGTTTCCTCTCGTGTGGCCCATTTGAGTGTTGGATACACTTAATTTTCAGTTGTAAATCCTAAATTGATCTATAAAAATTAACGGACGAGGTGGATTTCTCAAAAACATCGAAGTGGGCCCCACCCAGTATCCTTGCGCGGGAATTTCATGGGAAAGGCTTTGATAGGAAATCCACGTCCCCAGCTGTGATATTGCTTAGAAATTGGATTACGTAGTGCGTACTGAGTTACTCAGTAGGCTCCTATCGTACTGAGTAAACTCAACTGGGACCACTGTGAATGCATTTGTCTTATCCACTCCGTCCATCCGTGTTTTCATATTGATAGATGTTCAATTCACACTGTTCCGGTGCTATGTACTTGTTGGTTTACTTTCACAATCCTAGAGCCAGCAGGGTGGAACTTTCATGAGATCCTTGCAGTCCATCCACATGTCATTGAACTCAATAATCATGATAAATCCAAAACCCTAGGTAGGCCACCGCATAAGAAACAATTAGGATGGACTGCCTACTTTTGATGTTGAAATTTGGTCGTCCTTACTAGATCGTCGTGTACCTGCAAAATCAAGTGACAATGGGGGCCTTGTTTGTAGCCAGGAACCCTCCGACACCTAAATCGAGTCTAATCGAATTAGGGTAACAGTGCATATATACCTTTCACTAAAGGTAGGGCTCTTATTTATATCCTTTTGAGACATCTTCCGTATATGATAACGAGTCTATCATGTAGATGCTTATCACACAAGAAATCTTCCCCTAGGTATATGATGTTATCCTCAGCGTGATTCTTGACGAAGATCTCTGGGAGACAATCCTTTTCGTATATGAAGGAGATATCTCCCGGTGGTCGGCATTTGAGGAGGTCGTGGTCGATAGCCGAGGCCGACTTCTGAGTCGTATTAGTCGAAGTCTTGCAGACCGAGCTTAATTGTTGATCATGGTCAGAGCCGAGCTTCAAGGTTAAGGCCTCTAATCAGGGTCAAGTCGGTACTTGCAGTCGTTGCTTGGTTGTGCCAGTGAAATGCTAGATAAGCAATTAAGAACATTGCTTATGATTGGTGCTCGAGTTGATTGCGGAGGTTGTGCTCGATGGTTGAGGCAGAGCTTACCTGACCTCCTCATTCGAATTGCTTGGCTTGTCGTTTCTATCTCATTCTACTTATTTGGTCCGTCTAATTTTACCCATAATACCCACCATTACTTTTGTGTAAGGCCCACCATAGTGTTCATATGCCATTCAATTCATTCACATGATCATGATGTGTCTCACCAAGATGAAAATGTTACCGAAAATTCAGAGTATTCCTATACTCAGGTGGACCATACCACATGATTTTAGAAGTTTTAGGTACACCTTTTTTGGGCTGAATCATCATGATTTTTGGGATCAAGGCAAAATAAGGAGTGTCATACCTGCTAGATGGCGTGGAATTAATGCATGTGAGGTTGATTCCCCATGCCAGAGAAAGTAGCCCCAAAAGTTCCTAGCACAAAGTGCTCAGGCATTTTTCTTTGTAGATTACAAATTACAAACATGTACATGCACTTGCATGCACGTCTGTCACAAACACATCTGCATGCATGAGGAATACTTTGTAACTCTGGCCGAGTGTGATGGATGATACTTAGGCAATGAAAAACTTACATGTAGAACGTTAGTAATTCAGATTATACTTGCCAAATTGTTCTAGTTTAAATATATAAAAAACATTTAGACTTGTTTGATCATGCAACTATCAAGTGTATGGACATTTATTAAATGGTTGAAGTGAAATATCTGACGGTCCTTTTGCCGTTTTCCCGTTTTAGCAAAAAGGTAATGGATGCCAGTACATAAATAAATAAAAATTAATACACCTAATTGGGGCAAGGCCCTGCCTAAACCCCCAAACGGGCTATACATGAATAAGATAGCTTAACCCAACTTCTCATATACATAAAAATAAAAAATAAAAAATAAAAAAACCTCCTACCAAATCATTTATATTTAATCGCACCCAAACTAGTCTGATGGACGAAATTAAAGCTGGCCCCTCACTTTTATGCATTTCAGCCACCAACTTGAAAAGCTCCTATTGAATGCTAGCGCGGCATCCACATACAAGTAGGGCTGAAAGATGGGCGGGTTCAACCTGACCGATCCGTGACCGACCCGACATTGGGTTGGGCTCAGGCAAGATATATCGGGTCCAAACTCAAGCTTGGGCTATACAAACACCAACTTGATAAAACTTGGGTTGGGCTTGGGTTGAGGTCTTGGGTTGCCTGAGCCAACCCGAATCGATCAATATATAATTTACTTATTAATTATAATTGAGTGTAGATGGTTTGTGTCGAAGGCACACTAGTGACGTCAGGTCTCATTTGTCCACGTCATTTTCAAGGACTCAAGCTAACAAGATATGCTGCATTTCTCTCTCCCAAATAAATTGCGTGCTATGCTACATGACTTTTGAAGGAGTAGTTGTATTATATTTTAGCTTGCTTTTTTTAAGAAAAAAAATTAAGTTCTTTATGACAAATAATTACATATATAATTAATAAAATCATAGATACAAAAAATAAATCCTATATTGAAATATATTAAACTAATGTAATAACGAAAATATTAGCGCGTACGTATACCCGACCAACCCGACCGAGCCCGCTTGGGTTGGGCTTGGGTTGGGTTAGGGTTGAGGTATAGGAAGTTTGGGTTGGGTTAGGGTTGAGCACCAACCCGCCCGACTTTCAGCCCTACATACAAGGGCGCGGATTAGGTACTACCCCCGCCTGTTGGAGAGCTCCGGACAGGCGGAGGCTCCTAGGGCAACTGAGGGGCCACTGTGATATATGAAATTTATCCACACTGTTCATCCATTTTTACGTATCATTTTAGATTATGAAGGCAAAAATAATGAATATCCAATACCCAAATGGACCACACAGTGGGAATTAAATTCCTACCGTTGAAATTTTCTTAGGGACCACAATAATTTCGGATCGAGACAATATATTTGTTTTTTCACCTCATCCAATTGTATATGACTATATCAACAGGTTGGATGGAAAATAATTGACACAGTGGACCCTAAGAAGGTTTCAATGGTGGGTGTCCTTAGTACCGCTGCTTCCTATGGTGTGGTCCACTTGAGATTTAGATCTGCCTTATTTTTAGTTTAGCCATTTAAAATGATATGGAAATACGGATGGACGGTGTGGATAAGACTCGTAAATCATGGTGGCCCCTCAGTGGCCCTTGCAGCCTCTGCCTTGTCCCGAGCTCGGAACAGGCGGGTTATTACTTAATCCGCGCCCCACGTACTATCATAAATTTATCTTTTTCAAAAACACGATGCAATTGAAAATTCATTGAAACCCATGCATTTTTGTTTTTGTTCTTTTTTTTTTTTTCTTTTCCTTTTTTTTTTTTTTTTTTTTGTCACCGACTGATACAACATCACCGTTCCTAGTTTCATCGTTTTGGTTATCTCGCGATTTAGGATATATTGGGAGGCCCACATTCCAATATTCTCGGACCATCGGAATCGCCCACATTATTGTGTTCCATTCTGAATGGTGTATGACCCAAAAATCGCACTGAAAGGATGATCCCGACCACTGATTTGTGGAGTTGGATGTTTCAGATCAATATTGGACTATCTGGGAATATTGGCCCTATGGCGATACATGCCTGCAATCTTGTGTCTTGACACAGGCAACGCGAATGAAAGAGGGACGGGGATTGCGTACTGAGTAAACTCTGTGGGACCCACAGTGTTCTATATGTTTATCCACGCCGTCCATCCATTTTACCAACTCATTCGGGGAAATATCCCAAAATTGAACCTTGTCCAAAGCTCAAGTGGATCACACCTCAGGAAAGAATGGGCATTGAACACCTACCGCTGAAAACTTCCTGGGGTCCACGTAAGTTTTGGATAATTAAGCTGATATTTTCGTCTTTTCCCTTCATGGAATCCATGTCTGTCTGACCTTATGAACCTGTTGGATGACAAATAAACATCATTATGGGCACTATGAAGGTTTCAACGGTGGACGTCATAAATCGCACTATTTCCTGTGGTATGATCCACTTGAGCTTTTGATATGCTTCAATTTTGGGCTCATGCTCTAAAATAATCTGCAAAAAATGATGGACGGTATGGATAAGACACATAACGGTGGGCACCACAGAATTTTCTCATGATGTTATTGTTGCGCAACACACCAACAACGCGGTAAACCGAGATCCAATCTCCGGTCTCACCCACAAACGATAAACAGAAAGAAATATAATATAGAAGTAGAATCAAAGAATACCAGACAAACCACAAGACAAGATATAAGTGAAAAAACCCCAAACAAGGGTAAAAAACCACGGGTGCAAACTTCCACTATGAAGAAAATGAGATTACAAGCAATATATTAACCATTTCCCTTGGATGTGTAGAGAAAACCATTTACCCACACTTTAGAATAACTCTCATTACATTAGAAAAACCTTAGGAACCCCTATTTATAATTTAGGCAACTTTCCTTCACCTCTTGCGAAACCGTCTCAAAAATTTGCAGTCCATGCAAAATTCTGAAACGAATCTGCATAACCTCGACTGGTCAAGCGGACCCTCGACTGGTCGAGCAAGGGCCTCGACCGGTCAAACACCGCGAACCCAAAAAATCATAGCTCACTGGACTTTGAGTCGAGCCAGCCCTCGACCGGTTGAGCAGCCCACTTGATTGGTCGAGTGGCGCTACACAGATGTGACACTAAATCTCAACAGCTATATCGTTATGAGTTACTAAGTACGCATCTGAGTCCATGAAATAGAGGTTAGCTAGCTAGAACACGCTCCTTTAAGCACATCACACGTGACAAACTTATCAAAAAAAGAAAAAAGAAGATGAAGAAGATCAGGACGGTCCATTAATCAGGTAATCATGTGTACAGAGAAAGTGGACGGTTTGGGTAAGGGATGACCCATATGATGCACGACCCAGATGTACCACACACTTTCCAAGGTAACACGTATGCTGCATGGAAACGTGCAGCTCCAGACTCCAGTACAAAAGAAAATGCATAGACTTGCATTCCTATCTATCACAATCCATACAAATACAGCATCTTATTCATGGCATTACCTAGAGAAGAAGCTTACACTAATCTACTACAATCCACGCAATACAACACAAAAGACCATAGTTGCCAAATACATGAAACTAGCTTAATACAAAACACAATCCATCACAGCCACAGAAATCACTGATTGAAGACCCTCATCTTGATTGGGTTGGTAGCTACGTTAGTAATATTGCTGAGCATGTCATAGGTGAAAGAACCGAAAACCACACGTTCCGCGCATGTGAACGTCGGCAGTACTGGGCATTGCACGATTTTGGTGGCCTCTTTGTCCACACACATGTAGATCTTGTAGATGATCGACTCATCCCAGGCGTTCTTACTGCATTGGATAGCAGCATTTGCTCCAATCCCATTAGTGATCGCTTTCAACACGTCAGAAATGCTGTAGTTGGCTTCATCGGTGGAGATAATACCTACACATCCCAACAGTGAGATAGTTTCTTATGAAAGAACTACAACCGAACGGTTGGTGTATATGAGTTCTAGTTGTTAGTGATACGTGAAGATGTTACCGTTTCTCTTGAATATCGAGAGCATGTCTATCTTAGCCCTAAGATCCAACGCCTTCTTGAAGTAGTCATGTTCACTTAGGCCAGTGCATACACCGTACGTTTTCCATGTATTCCTCCACATGCTGTGCCCGTCACTTCTTGGACACTCGATGCTGGGCCAATAGCTATGTAAGTCGTCTGTTAGATCAGCAAGCTGTATCCATGTTTCATTGCAGCCACAGAAAATGAAGAAATTCATCAGACCATACAAGAAATGATCATGACCATCAAATCTTTTACACTGAATTTCCAGTGCAAGCAATTACGGTTGTCATGTGTGGGGACCACCATCATGAAAAATGTTACGATGTGTGTGATCCACCATCATATATAGAAACTGGAGCTACTCTCCATGAAACAAAGTTGGCTTACACTGAAAGTTTGGAGTAATATATATAGTTTGAAACGTAAAATGCAGAAAGAACCTCATTGATGTAGAATCGCCTCTTCTTGCACCGTGTGAGAGCGGTTCCATCCTCCTTATAGGGAAACAAGCCACTGACGAAGAAGTCGAGTTCAGGTTCACCCGTCTTCGGGAGGCAACACCCGTCACTGGTTTGCTTGCAATATGATCCGGGCCACTGCAAATGACCATGCCATGCTATCCTTGTTAAAATTCTAGTTTTATTTTTATTTTTATCTTTTATTGAAGCTCGCCTGGCGCATGAACTACAGCACGAGATTAACCCATCTGTTTAGAATTTAAACCCATGGGCCACCCCAAAACCAAATATTAGGTCTAAGCTCTACCGATTTTTAACTGGCAGAAGATATAAGGTGACCATTCGAAGTAATTCTTCAATATTATTTTGAGGAATGCGGTCTTTACATGCTGCAATCTAAGCAAGAGATTGAATATTTGCTTTCCACTGCTGGATTGCAAGGAAGGTGCCAACTGTTCAATAAGATTTCCTTTCATGCATGCACTTGAAAAGTCGTCGTTACAAATTTTCCTGTCATTACATCAGATTCCTCCCGACAGATAGGCCAAACCCATCCTAAGAAGCGAGCCCGACCCACTGACCCATGTCCCGAGAGAGAGAGAGAGAGAGAGAGAGAGAGAGAGAGAGAGAGAGAGAGAGAATAGTACCATGAGTACGAGGGAGTTGAAATCAACATCCTTAACAGCAATGGTGGTGACAGATAGCAATAGAGCCAGAAGCGCAGTTAGAATGTGGTAGGCCATTGAAGTAAGAGAGATCGAATATTTTGATGTAACAATCGCCACATGTAGTATATTTATAGGAGGTGAAGTCAGGTTAACTTGGGAAGCACGTGGGCATGACTTCCCAACCCACGTGGGATATATATTATATATTTCTAAAATTGGAAAGTGGCGGTTTCTTGGTCAAGCCACATGTCTTTAGAAATCTGTGGACTTTGGACGCGCTCTTCCATGACACATGACCTTCACAGCATCTCATCACTGGGAAAATACTTCAATTAAAACAGATAAATGGTTTCATACTTCACGTAAATAACTACGTCGGTCACTTTCTTTATGATTACGGAAAAGACTTCAATTGACTGAGCTGTAGAGTGTTGTAATTACTGGGTAACCATTCATGTTGATAAGGTATATCAGATGAATGGATAAGAAGGCATGTAAACACCACTGTGGGCCCTCCACAAGACTAATGGTGCAGGTTCCTTCCTACTTTTATTTTTTTAGGGTGTGGCCTACTAGAGCTCTGAATGGTCATGCTTTTAGATTCCAAGGCTAACTTGCCTAATGGACGGGTGGATATTCACCTAAGCGAGTGGGTGCAGGAGGTATGCTAGTGCAGCTCATTAAAAATTATATAATACATGTTTGTTAGGTTTTCAGGCTGCTCTGTTTTCCGTACTGTTTTTCTGTCATCCGTTTAGCTGATATGATAGGCGAGTCTCAATTTTTTTTTTGTGTGGAGCCCACCCAAAAATCTAACTTGTACATCGTTTAATTTGTTCCTTCTTAACAAAGATATAGGGACATGGTCCTTCTCTCCGAAAAAGAAAAAGAAAAAAGCTCTGCCGGGGGGAGGGGGCTCGTGGTTTGGTTTAATAATCCAGACTAACTTTATATATTGAGTGGAGTAATGGAGACAATGAACTTCAAAGAATAACCACAATAGGAGGGCCCTATGTTGAAATTTTTGGTTTAAAAATAAATAAAGTTGGAACTTTTTATTTTTCTCTGCAACTATTTTTAAATTTTTTAAAGAATAAGCGAGTTTTCTTTTGTCTTATATCGATTAGAGTGGAAGAAAATTTGTTATTTATAAGTGATTGAGTTGATAATATTCTTATTTGGAGAAATAAATGATGGGAAGTTCAGTTTGCGTGTCTCACACGCATGCGTGCTCGGGCGTGGACAGTGTAGTTGTAATGGCGCACTTTACACTTCGCACGTGCATGAAATAGTCTTGATTTTATAAGCTGCTGGAAATGATTGGATTAATAAATCTAAAATCGTCGACCACTTTTTAGAATGGCTAGTACTCTTAATAGCCAAAAAGATGTGAAAACAGACAGGCCTTGATGATCCAACAGTCATATCGTTGATCCAATAGGTCTAGAATCATCCAAGTCCAACAGATTCAATCATATTATTCAATCAGAATCCAATTTAATCTCTCTAAACATTTTTCTTTTTAAGAAATTACTGAGTAGTTCAAACATTATTTGAGTTACTGAGTTCGACCATTCAACAAATCTGCCAAAAGACCAACAACATTAACCCTTGAGTAAATTCCTTCGTGATTGCACAATCTTAACGAGAAGTCTTGTCTTATCTTGAAAACAATTTATCTATAACCTATCAGTTATCTCAATTTTGATTGAGAATGGGTCGAATCAAACTTAAAGACAGCGTGTTCATATATGATTCAGCCTACAGGTGTTAATTTCAATATTTTTTATTTTCAGTTAGATGAGGGCCTTTTATTTCTCTTCCCGACTTTGTGTACCTACAGGCCACATATTAAAAGTTCATAACTGATATGAAAGTGTGTGGTACACCAGCCAATTTGCTTCCCTGCCGGATGAGATTTTTAAGGTCAAATTCATCCATAGTGGGACGCATTAGACTCATGGGTGCCTGACTCGTTGTTGAAGTGACGTCACCAAGTTCTATGGGCTATCATGATGTATGTATTGTATCCACACGGTTCATCCATTTGAAGAGATCATTTTAAGGCATGAGCCAAAGAATGAGTCGGATCCAAAGCTTGAGTTGACCCCACTACAAAAAACAGTGGGGAGAGAGACAACCACCCTTTAAAAATTTGAAGTTCTTAGGAAGTTTTCAAGCAAGCTTGTTTTCCCTTAGCATGTCTGTGCTAATTTACAAACAGGTTGGATCTCAAATAAACATCATGGTGAACCTAGGACTGTTTCAATGGTGGGCGTCACTCTCCCCACTGTTTTCTATAGTGGGGTCCACTCGAGATATGGATCTAGCTCATTATTTAGATTATGCTCGGAAATGATCTCTTCAAATGGATGAATGGTTTAAATACAAAACATACATCATGGTGAGTCCACATAACTTGGTGACTCCACTGCAGTAGCCAGTCTCGCTCGCTACTCAACCTGTTCATAGGTAATCGGCATCCGGCTTAGGGAGTAATTGGACTTCACTGGTTAGAAATTTAAAACTGGCCACGTACCTCAAAATTCATAGCAGGTAGAGAAATGCGGTTTGGCTGCCGACCCCAACACCATATAGCTAGCTGGTGTCAAAGTTCTGTGGGCCCACCATGATGTATGTGTTTTATCCCCACCATCCATCCATTTTTCCTGCTTATTTTAGGAAAAGAGCCTAGTAATGAGTTAAATCCAAAGCTCAAGTTGGCCACACAGTGGGAAAAAAAACAGTGGAAAGCTTATCTAAAACTAGTGTAGCTCCTAAAAAGTTTTCAACATTAAGAGTTCAATTCCAATTGTTTTTAATAATGTGGTCCACATGATCTTTAGTGAGGTCATAAAAATGAATAGGCGGACTGCATTAGACACATACATTGTGGTGGGTTCACAGAGCTTAGACAACACCTAGCTGGCTGATGTTCGAGTCACCAGCCAAACCGGTTCAGGCAGAGACATGGTAATATGATATGTGTTTTATTCACCTGATCTGTCCATTTCTTCAGTTTATTTTTTAGCATGAGTTAAAAAATGAGGCAGATTTAAAGCTCAAGTGGACTACACTGAGAAATAGTGGGAATCAAATGCTTGCTATTCAAAAAATTTTTAGAGGCTATAGAACTTTTGAATCAACATGATATTTATGTTATCAATTCATCTGGGTCTGTGCGACCTTAGGGCAAATTGGATGGCAAATAAATTTCATAATGGGCCATTGGAAGTTTCAATGGCAGGCGTGTCTTTATCCCCCATTTTTTCCAGTGATGTGCTCCCATTGAGCTTCCAATATGCCTCATTTCTGAGCTCATGTCCTAAAATTAGCTGGCAAAATTGGATGGATGGGTTGGATTAAACACATACATCATGGTGGGCCCACAGAGTTTTCCACCAGCTAGATGGCGGTTGTGGAGGTTGCCAGCCAAACTACGTCCAATAAATCAGTGGTGTGTGTGGACGATTCATCTGGATTTTATGCTATCTTTTGAATAAATAAAATAAATTGGTTAAGTGATCCAGGCAGTTGAACTGACGCAAACTCAAGTCGAGTGCAGCTTTCTCATTAAACAAATGGGACAACGCATCAATCGTCATAAGAGCTTTGCTAAGTGCACGCGCGTGTGCAATAAACCTCATTTACAAGCCACACATGTGCTAGCATTACACAATGGATCTGAGATCCAGTACATCCATCAGGTTGGTCCCACCTTCTAATGTTTTTCGAAAAAAATAAAATCTCCTTCACTCTCATGTATCCTATTTGAGCAATAGGTCTCCGTTGTCATATAATCTATATCAATACATGCAAATGTTTTGTTTGGTGTGACCCACCTTAGTTTTGGCTCTGCCTGATTTTTACATTCACTTTGAATTGTTGTATTTTAAAACAAATGGATGGAGTGGATTTGTCACAGAGATCAGATCACTGTGGGCCCCACACAGCCCCACGCACAGTTATATCTATGTTCCCCGGCCACTGGCAATCCACTTCCGGTTCCGAAGGCAAGCGTGCCTAATGGATGGGTGGATCTTCACCTACTTATTTAGTTGTCTGAGGTATGCTATCACAACTTATTAAAAATTATAAGATACATGGTCGACAGGTTTTCAGCTCTAGCCAGTGGAGCTTTTGGTTCAGTTAATCCGTACCTACTTTATCTATTGAGCTACCCGGTGGGTGGAGCATTCTCCAAAGGCGGCGCGGATTATGTACTAACCCTGCATGTTCAGCAATTGAACTACACTAGTCAGGCTTTCATTCTTTTTTCTTTATTATTAATAACATGCGTCACACATGGTCAAAGAATCACGCCCGTTGGACTGACGTGACCTCAGGTGGAGTGAAGCTTTCCTATTAAACAAATCGGATAATTCCTCATTAGTCAAAATAGGTCCAAGATCTAATACATCCATTAAGATCCAATACATCTACGTTGGTCCCTATTTCTATTGTTTTCCCAAAAAGTAAATCTCCTCCACTCAACATGTGGGCCCAAAAACAGGTGGATGAATTAGAAAATTTCTGCGAAGTTTCTTATATCTGTAAAAAAAATTGTTTTGTATACTGTGGCTCACTTGTCCAGTGCATTAAACTTGGGATAGAGCATCAATATAGTGGGGTCTTTTTGATAGATGGATTGAATCTCGGACCTATCATACCAAGCTGGTAAATATGTGACATGCACGTGCACTTTGTTGTACATACGTGTACACTTAGCAAAGCTATCCTCGTAAATATAATAAATAAATCAGCCTCGTCTAAAAGGAGGAATGACGTTTCCAACTGTTATATTGTACACGGATGCGGATTCCATGGGAAAGCATTTCGCAGGAAGTTCCGGGCAAGGATGGTGCGTGGGGCCACTGCAATGTATGTGAGAAATCCATTCTGTCCATCCGTTTCGATAACTCAATTTAGGATGTGTGACCGAAAATTAGAAGGATATAAAAATCAAGTGATTCACATGAGAGGGAACATTGGGGAAAGAAATTCATACTATTGAAACCTTCCTAACCTCCAACCTGATGTTTATATGCTATCCAAACCGTTTATAAAGTCATTCCTAATGGGATGAAATGAAAACACAAAAAATCTAGCCTGAAACAAAAGTTGTATGGCTATAAGAATGCTCCAATGGTTCTTAATGAATGCACACTATTTCCTCTCATGTAGTCCATTTGAGTGTTGGATATACTTAATTTCGGTTTATATTCTAAATTGTGCTATAAAAACTGATGGACGAGGGGGATTTCTCAAAAACATCGAGGTGGGCTCCACCCGGCATCCTTGCGCAGAAACTTCCTGCTAGAGGCTTTCGCAGGGAATCCGCGTCACCAACTGTGAGATTGCATAGGAGGAAGACGTATCTTTGCAACCACACGTCTCTACGTCCACACAAGTGCGAAATCCGCGTCACCAACTGTGAGATTGCTATTCCGAGTCTTACAAAACTCATGAATATTAAGAAGCACTTTGATCAGACAGTCCTAAGCATCCATTAGTGTACGAGAATAATGGGTGGATCCAATCAATTATGCTATTCCGAGTCTTACAAAACTTGTATTTGTAAAGAATTTGGATCCTCTGCTCGTCCCAAATAAGAAACTCATGTTTGTTGTTATTTGATTGGCCAAATCATCACACGTTGCATTTAATGCAGCACTGACAATGCCAATGATGATGTGGACCAATCACAATGCAGAAAGAGTTTTCTATTTGTGGGAAGCAAATTATGCACATTCATTTGTAAATGAAGCAGGCTATATGCTATGTGAATGTTGGTTTACTTTCACAATCCTAGAGCCACAAGGGTGGAACTTTCATGAGATCCATGCGGTCCATCCTTATGCCATTGAACTCAGTAATCATGATAAATCCAAAACTCTAGGTAGGCAATGACATAAGAAACAGTCAGGATAGAGCACCCAATGTTGGTGCTAAAATCTAGTTGTCCCTACTAAATCGTTGTGCACCTGCAAAACCAAGTGACAATGGGGGCCCTGATTGTAGCCGGGGACCGTCCGATACCTAAGTTAGAATAAGCACACTCTGAGTCTAGTCGAATCAAGGTAATAGTGCATACCTTTCACCGTAGGCATAGTTCTTATTTATATTCTTTTGAGACATCTTCCCTTTATGATAATAAGTCTGCTATATAGATGCGTACACAAGGAATCTTCCCCTGGGTATTTGGTGTTATCCTTGGCGTGATTCTTGGCGAAGATCTCGGGGAGGCGATCATTTCCATATACGAAGGAGATATCTCTCGGTGGTCGCCATTTGAGGACGTCGTGGTGGATAGTCAAGGCCGACCTCTGAGTCGTATTGGTCGAGGTCCTGCAAACCGATCTTAATTGTCGATCATGGTCAGAGCCAAACTTCGAGGTTAAGGCCTCTAATCAGGGTCAGGTCGGTACTTGTAGTCTTGCTTGGTCACGACAGTGATATGCTAGATAAGTGATTGGGGTCATCACTTATGATTGGTGCTCGAATTGATTGTGGAGGTCATGCTTGGTGGTCGAGGTTGTGCTCTTACCTGACCTCCTCATCCAAGCAGCCTGCCTTGTCGTTTCTATCTCATTAAAGTTGATTGGTCAGTCCAATTTTACCCATAACACCCACCATTACTTTTCTGTACACCATAGTGTTCATATGCCATTCAATTCATTCATATGATCATGATGTGTCTCACCAAGATAATAAAATAAAATATATATATATATATATATATATATATATATATATATATATATATATATATATATAAAAGTTACCAAAATTTTAGAGTATTCCTATAGTCAAGTGAACCATACCACATGATTTTAGAAGTTTTAGGTACACTTTTTTTTGGGCTAAATCATCCTAATTTTTGGAATCAAGGCAAAATACGGACTGTGATCATACTTGATAGATGGCGTGGAATTAATGCATGTGAAGTTGATTCCCCATCCCAGAGAAAGTAGCCCCAAAAGTTCCTAGCACAAGGTGCTCAGACATTTTTCTTTGTAGATTACAAATTGCAAACAGGTACACTTGCATGCACGTCTATCACAAACACATCTGCATGCATGCATGAGGAATACTTTGTTACTCTGGCGGAGTGTGATGGATGATACTTATAAGGCAATGAAAAACTTACATGTAAAATGCTAGTAATTCATATTATACTTGCCAAATTATGTGTTCTAGTTTAAATATATAAAAAACAATTAGACTTGTTTTTTTTTTTTTTTTTTTCAATTAAACTTTCCATTTCATGAAGACAACACTATATAACAAGCTAATTCGGGCAGGCTGATTGACAAAAGAAGCGGGCCCACACTACAAGAAACAGGATTTTTAGCAACGAAACTTTTACCTACGATTTTTTTTTCGTAGGTAAAAAGGGCTTTTACCAATGAAAATTATTTTCGTTGGTAAAAGTTCACTTTTACCGACAAAATTTTAATTTCGTAGGTAAAAGTCTACTTTTACCAACGTAAATTGTAATTTCGCAGGTAAAAGTATACTTTTACCAACGTAAATTTTCATTGGTAATGGTTATTTTTATTTCTTGAAAAAAAAAATTCAAAAAATTTATTTTTACCAATGAAATTTCATTTTTGTAGGGAAAAGTGTATTTCCCGACGGACATGAACCGTCGGCAAAAATCTTGTACGATGTAATTACCAACTAAATCCATCTTCGTGGGTAGAAGTATTTTTCCCGACGGACATGACACGTTGGCACAAATCTGGTACAATGTTAATACCGATGAAAACGGTTTGGTTGGTAAATATGTTATTGCCGACGGACATCAATCGTCGGGAAAAATCTGGTAAGGACGTAAATACCAACGAACACCAATGTCGTCGGTCAAATGGTTTTTCCCGACGGAAATCAACCGTCGGCAAAAATTCCGTACGTTTCTTCAAAGGGTCGGTAATATTGCTTTTTACCGACGAACTAAAACCGTCGGAAAAAGGTACCCGCCATGACTTGCAGCATGACAGTTTTGCCGACGAGCTAAAACCGTCGGGAAAGGGTCCAGGTCAGTTTTGCCAACGCTCTGAAACCGTCGGGAAAGGTTCCCGCCAGGGCCCAAAGATTCCCGCCATGGACCAAAAGCATGACAGTTTTGCCGACGAATGAAAACCGTCGGGAAAAGGTTCCCGCCAAAAGCATCAGTTTTGCCGACGAACAAAAACCGTCGGGAAAAGGTTCCCGCCAGGTAACAGATTACCACTAGTATGTCAGTTTTTCCGACGCACTAAAACCGTCGGGAAAGGGTTTGCGCAAATAAATAGAACTTTTTCCGACGGCAGATAACCGTCGCTAATTGTTTTTACCGACCACCAGCAACCATCAGTAATAATCCTCTGTTTTTTTGTATATATATATGGTTTTTATTTCATATGTGGAATTTTTTTTTTTTTTTTTTATAATTAAAATGTTATATTTAAATATTTGTAATATTGCATGAAAAAGAATATTGAGTTTAAGATTTTGACAATGTTCCAGAAAATTTTTGAAAATAAAATGATGCTTATTTTGAAGAAAAGAAAATCGGCATTTTGAAATTATTTAGAAAACATTTAAAATATGAGAAAATATTTTGAAATTTTGAAAATAAAAATTTAGTATTTGTATTTAATTTTTTTTGGAAATAATTTTAATAAAAATGTTATTTTGTTAAAATATTTTCAAAAATATGCATTTTATAAATGCCCAATATCTTTTTCATATGTAACCTGATCGGGATGAATAACTATTGAAATTGAGTATTGATTAGAGCAATAGAGTGAATGGAGCAGACAGGTAAAATGGGGCAAATATTTTGTTCAAAATTGTGACCCAACTTTATTGACCTCGTGAGAACCTAAGTGTTGATGTAAGTTTTGTGGGTCCCATCATAATGTGTGTCGAACATCAACACTGGGAATTTAATGTGTCTCCTTCAGGTTATGAGATATGTAAAAAATCATTCGTATATGAAACTCAGGTGGGCTATGCCATTTAAAACCATGTGAAGACATCCTAAAAAATATAAAAGAAGTTGGTGGGGCCCACGTGAGTTTTGGATGCGGCTGAAACTTGGTTTGACCCCTCATCCAAGTGGGACACACATAATGAGTGGGTTGGATATCTGAATCACATTTAGGCAAACCCAATATATAATTATGAAAGGAAACCCCTCTCCACTCCATTTAGGTGATTTACTAATTACCCTGAGTTGACTTTGTGGGGTCTACCATTAATTATTTATTTTATCCACTCCGTTCATCCATTTTAACAGATGATTTGGGGTCTAAAGAACAAAAAGGAATCATGTCCAAAGCTCAAGTGGACCACACCACAAGAAATAGTGTGATTGAACCTCTACCATTGAAAAATTCTTGGAGGCCATAGAAGTTTTGGATCAAGCCGATGTTTGTGTTTTCTCTTCATTCAAATCTGTTTGATATTATGAACAGGTTGGATGACAAATAAACATTACTGTGGGCCCAAGGAAGGTATCAACGGTGGAAATCATTATTTCACATTGTTTCGTGTGGCATGGTCCACTTAAGTTTTGGATTTACCAAAAATTTGGGATCAACCCACACCGTTCATCCATTTTTCGAGATCATGTTAGAGAATTATCCAAAAAATAAATCATATCCAAAGATTAAATGGACTGCACCATAAATAAGGGAAACAGATTGGCAACTTCTCCTGACACTAGCCAATGGCTAGTGGTTGGTGCTATGTGGGCTCCACCATGATGTATGTGTTTAATCCATGCTGTCCATCTATTTTTAAAGATCATCTTATGGCATGAGACAAAAAATGAGGTATATCCCAATCTGAAATGGACCACATTACAGGAAACAGTGTTGAATGAGCATCAACTATTAAAAACATTTCGGGGCCATAAAAGTTATGGATCAAGATGATTTTTGTTTTCCCCCTTCATCTAGGCCTGTATGACCTAATAAACACATTGGATGCCAAATAAATGGTACAGTGGACCTTATGAGGATTTTAATGATGGATATCCAATCACTATTGTTTTCATGTGGTGTGGTCCACCTGATATTTATATCTCTCATTTTTGGCCCCACCATGATGTATGTTTTATATCCACACCTTCCATCCATTTGTAGAGATCATTTTAGGGCAATATCCAAAGAACGAATTAAATCCAAAGCTCTAATGGACCCCAGCACAGAAAACAATGGGACAGTGACGCCCACCGTTAAAAACTTCTAAAGGCAGAGAAAGTTTTATATGAAGATGATATTTGTGTTTTCTCATATTTCATGTATTTTTTAACTTTTGAACAGGTTGGATTTCAAATAAACATTACGATGGGCCTTAAGATAGTTTCAACGGTAAATCACTATCCCACTGTTTCTAAAGGCAGAAAGTTTTATATGAAGATGATATTTCTCATATTCATGTATTTTTAACTTTTGAACTGGTTGGATTTCAAATAAACATTACGATGGGCCTTAAGATAGTTTCAACGGTGGAAATCACTATCCCACTGTTTCTATGGTGGGGTCCACTATAGATTTTTATCTGCCTCGTTCTTTGGATCATGATTTAAAATGATATCTCAAAATGGATGGACGGTGTGGATATAACAAATACATCATAGTGGGGCCCACAAAACTTGGTGACATCACTGACCGTAGGGTGTCCAAGAGACGCCCTGTGTCAGCGACGGAAACGAATTGGCTACTCCCTGCCAGCAGCAATTGGCTGGTTGTCAGTACTATGTGGGCCCCAGCATGATTTATATATTTCATCCATTCCGTCCATCTATTTTTATCGATCATTTTATGGTATGAAAGAAAAAAAAAAAAAAAAAAGAGATATATCTCACTCTCAAGTGGAACACGTTACAGGAAACAGTGTTGAATGAACATTGAACATTAAAAATGTTTTGGGGCCATAAAAGTTTTGGATCAGGCCGATATTTATTGTTTCCCTTCATCTGGGTCTGTACGACCTAATCAACATATTGGATGTCAAATAAACAGTACAGTGGGCCTTAGGAGGATTTTAATGGTGGATATCCAATCATTATTTTTTTTTCCTGTGGTGTGGTCCACCTAAGATTTTTATCCTTATTATTTTTTGTATAAAACCCTCAAATGCTCTGTAAAAATGGATGAACAGAATGGATGAAACACATACATCATGGTGGGTCCCCCAGAGCACCGACCACTAGCCACGGGGCCTGTGCCAGGGGAGTAACCAATCTGTCTCTCATACGCGGATTTCCTAGAAAGCCTTTCGCATGACGTGCAAGGATTCTAGGTGAGGCCCGTTGTGATGTTTGTGAGAAATCAAAGCCGTCCATCCGTTTTTTGACCTTATTTTAAGATATTCTACCAAAAATGAGTAGGATCCAAAACTCAAGTGGGCCATAGGAGATGAAACAGTGGGGAAAGGAATGCCTACCGTTGAAACCTTCCTAGGCTTTACCTTACTGTTTATATGACATCTAAACCGTTTATAAGGTCATTTTCACTTCGATAAAGTGAAAAACCCAAAAAAAAAAAAAATTATCGTACAAAACTTTTATGGATATACAAATATTTCAACGGTGGTCACTAAATCTCTACTGTTTCCTCTCGTGTGGCCTATATGAGTTTTTGATCCTCCTCAATTTTGGTCCCCCGTCATAAAATGAGCTTAGAAAATGGATAGAGGGGTTAGATTTCACACAAATAACTAAGTAGGACCCACACAAAATCTTGTGCAAAACGCGATTGGTTAGATACCAATGGCATGTTCCCTGGGTATAAATGCTACTCCGCTGGATCCGTTAACGGATCTTTCTCCGTTTCCTCCGTGCACCCACTCGACCATGAAATCCGATTGTCATACTCAGAAAATTCAGTTGGGCCCACTGTGAATTTACGTGATTTATCCACACCTTTCATCTGTTTTTCCATTTAATTTTAGACGTTGAGCCCAAAATTGAAGCTTATAAAAATCTCAAATAGACCATACCACAGGAAAAAGTGGAAATAATGATTTCCACCGTTGAAACCTTTCCAGGCACCACAGTGACGAAGCTCAAGTGGGCCATACTAAAGGAAAATGTGGTTAAAGAAATTCCTACCGTTAAAATCTACCTGGGTTCGACAGTGATGTTTACAAGCCATCCTTACCATTAATAACTTCATGCCTACTGGGATGAATTGAAATAAAAAATATTAGCATGACTCAAAACTTCTTTGACCTACGAATATTTCAACCGTGGATGTTCAATTATCATGTTTTTGACCCACTTGAGCTATGGAAACAGTTCATTTTTAGCTTCATATCCTGAATTGAACTCAAAAAATGGATGGACGGGTAGGATTTCTAACAAACATCATAGTGGGTCCCACTGGGTTCCCAGCGCAGGAACTGCTGTCCGTTTTTTTCTTCAGATAAACAAGTACCGTGGCCGAGTGCGTTCACGGCCTAAATGGAAAAACATCTAGGATCTCCGTTGCAAGAGCATTTAGTGGAAGGAAACCGCCGATTGGTATCCACCAATGCCATTTTGCCACGTCACTTCAGGCTACTGAAGCGTTTAGTATCCAATCCGCTCCCTCTCACAAGCGCATCTCTCTCTCTCTCGGCCCTCTCTCTCGCATCCTCTCTCTCTCTCTCTCTCTCTCTCTCTCTCTCTCTCTCTCTCTCTCTCTCTCTCCTTAGTGATCGGGAACTCAATTTTCGGCGTGGACTCGGAGCTCCAACTCAAACTCTTCTCGTTCTCTTCCTCAAAGCTCGAAAGGTAAAAACCTTGACCCTTCATCTAAGTGGGACACATATAACAAATGGGTAAGATGTCTGAAACATATCTCAGTTGGCCCTACCACACAAAACAGCAGGGTTGGAACGTCCACCATTGGAAACTTTGTGAGGCCACATAAGTTATGTATCTGGATGATATTTATTCCTACAGTTTATCAGAGTGGTGATAACCCTATGAACGGTTTGAAACCTCCTGTTCATAGGGAAATAGACCAACTTCAGCAGACTTGAGTTCTAAAGCACATTAGCATAGTGTACACCTCCTGTTCGAACTAGAGTTTGAAACCAAACTTCTGCTCAGGATCTTTTCTGAGATTCAGGAATAGTTACTGATTCAATCAATTTATGGAGTTGTTTTTTTTTTTTTGGAAAATAAAGGTGTTTGACATGTCTGTAGTACTAATTTCCTGAACAATTTGCAGACAGTAAAATAAAACCATCATACATAGGATGCATAACAACCAAGAACTCGAACATATATAGACAACCTTTAGTAGGAACATACAGGTGATTGCCATGGTTGTAGGAGTCTATTGTCTCTGTTCTACAATGCCTCAATAAAGAAACAATTGAGACAACATACTAGTGAATACACAAATGCAAACATACAAAACTGCTACCCGAAATGCAGAGAGCTGTTGTCAACCACATCTGGAACTCCCAACCGATGAAGGCAACATGATATAAATGCAAAAGGACTTGTATGCTTAATGCTGGATATTTGGCGAAGTATTCTCATGTGTATTCTTTTTGGGAATGAACTGAGAGAACAATTTAGCATTCGGTTATTCTTCTCCACAACATAGGCCACAAAAACCGTCCATTACATATCTCTGTTAAGCATAGGCCACAAAATACATCCTGATCCACAACTTAGCTGGGCCACGCCAAGGAAAGTAGGGTAACGCTGGCCATAGAAAGTTCCAGATGGAATGTGGGGTCCACTTTGTTGAGTACATATTATCCATCCCAGTCAACAGGTATGATCTGCCGAGAAGAAGGGACCCACCAAAACTCAGGTGTACCACACCACATTAATAGATAGGATTTAGGCATGATTGTACATTGCTCCTTGTAGTGTGCCTCACTTGAATTTTTGACGAGGATGATTCTTGGATGCATGTTTGAACATGAGAAAGAGCACCACATGCACGGTTTGGATTCCATATAAACATCACAGGTGGGGTCCACATAGCTTTAAAGTATGGATGTATGTGATCATTCCTCACCGCTCCTTTTAAAAAAAAAGTGCAGCTCCAAACGCTGTGGTATTTTGCTAAGTACGTTTTTGCCGTTGATGTATGGCAGGATTGCTTGATTTTGAGGTAGATGTCCCGAATAAAGAAGTAATCATGAGGGGGCCGTGGATTTAAAGTAAAGGAAATCCTGCGAAGAATTTTCGGAATCTGTGAAGAATAAGAAAAAATTTACGTGTTTTTCATGCTTTAGTTCATAGTTTTTTTTTTTTTTTTTTTTTTTTTTACCATTGTATTTTACCATTAAAGAAAAAAATCTGGCATCGGCTTGGCCTTGAAACCAAGGCTTTGACGTAGTTTCCTAAGTTCATTTTCCGCTTTTTCCTTATTTTTTGCTTGAAGTCGTACTTTTTGTTCCTCTTTAGCATTGAATTTCTCTTCCAGCTTTAGAAAATACTCCTTCCGTTTTGCCGCTCTTTCGTCACTCTTGAAGCTAAAGGAAGATGATACGATTGGGGAACGTGTGTTGTTTCCAGAAGCTGATGAAGGCTTTGAACAATCCACAGAGACGGAATGCCATTTCCTATCTACTTTTCTATTTCCAGGAGTCATGTGTTCTGATGTTGTTTTTGTCCTTCTGTTTTCCAACTGAGGAGTCACCGGAGGAAGCTTTAGTGTCTTACTTGTAGAAACCGTAGTTGGCGTCTTTAGAGCACTTGAACTGTCTCGAGATGTTTTCGAAGAACTCAAAGCTATTTTTGAAACCCTCATCTTCTCATGGATCGGAGAAGCTCGCTTCCTAGTTGTGGAAGGAGTGGTTTCGCCAGCATGATATGGTGCAAAATTGATAGACATATGCAATGATTTTGGGGTTGATCTCTTTTCTCCATTGAGTCCCTTGCAGACTTCTTTGTGTTAGTTCATCAGTTCATCAGTTTAGACTATCCAATTAGTCCAATTAGTCCATTGAGTCCCTTGCAAAATTGATAGACATATGCAATTTATGGAGTTGGAAACTGAACATGTCGATAGTTAGTTCATCAGTTTAGACTATCCAATTAGTTTGTTCCACTTTAACCGAACAGCATGAGAAGACACTCAATATCATAGATGAACTTTTCCATCCCATATATGCCATATAAAAAATAAACCTTTGGAGCAAAGGTCCAATATTCCAGTGAGTTTGCATTAGATATCATACTCCAAGGAATCATTTTGGTCACATGACTACAACTCTATTTTTCTTTTTCTTTTGGCAGCAAACTAGACAGTGTAACCGTATAATCATCACCAATATCAATACCACGTTCATCTTCAAAATGCTCCACACCTCATCCATCCAAAAGGACAACATAGGAACGAAACACACATACACAGGATTACACAAGGAGATTATCTGAGCATGCTCCATCCATGACTGAAACCATGAGTCACAAGTGCTGACGTCATTGAAGGAAAATTTTTTTTTGGAATGGCCTGGTATTTGGAACATTAATGCATCCTGATGGGGCGCATCTCATTTTTTTCTCTTTCTTTTTTCTTTTTTTGAAGGATATGGGGGTGAATCTTATGAATGGATTAGATGGCATATACTAAACACGTTGGGCCCCACATAATGTGAAAGGTTTTAATGGTGGGTATCCCCATCCCAATTATTCCCTATGGTACCACTCATATTTTAGATCCACATGACTTTCGAACCAGTTTAGGGGCCCAAAGCCATGCCCCCACAAGGCTAGCCCACTATGTACTAATATAGAGTGAATGTGAAGGGAACATCCTTATGTATAGATCGGATGTTAGCCTTACATCACAATAAGCCCCAAACAGCATTATAGAAAAAGCATTTTTATAGCCTTTCCATTTTATTTTTTACAATGCCATAACCTAAGGTGCCATGTATATGCATCAGCTAGGAAACAAGAATTAACTAAATAATAGAGGAATTAATGTGAGCAATAGAAGCCATAACATCTAGAATTAATAAGTTTTCGCCAAAGTTTGTTGTTGTTTTTTTTTTTTTTTTTTTTTTTTTTTTTTCGGTTTGTCATAAAAAACCAAGCTGCCTATTAATAGTCAATCGTGGCTATATATTTCTTACGTAAGGTTTCTATGGTGTGGCCCACCTAACAATGTCGAGTGCTTCACACAGCTTGACATATAATTCTACAGCGTACGATAACTTACGCAGGGAGAACTTCAGATAGTTCACCTCAAGTTGTTTCGTATTACAACGAAATGTGTATTTAATATAGAATGACAATGTGTAATGGAATTTTCAAAGGTTATAGATTAATATTTATAGTTTTATTATATTCTGCGTGCATTATAGTGTAATGGTCTAATCATATTTTAATCATCTCTCAAAGCATAAGCATAAATGCATTCTACCATCAACACTACTTGTATAATGTTTTAGTATACCACTTGTACTGACATTGTATAAATTTATAAGTTCGTACCTCGCGCATATCCAGTGATGGCACCAGGTGGGAGACGTCGTTCGCGCACTGGATCTACCCCTTCCACCCATGATGCGGCGGAGACAGCATCGCCCTCACATGTTGCATCACAAGCGTCTGATCCCTCAATCGTTCATACACCGAGCACTGCATGTAAGTCTAGACGTATATTTCTTTTAAAGACTTTTGTTGATACAGTAGACTTAACATATTTCTTTTGCAACAGCATCATCGACCAGCCGACGAGGACGTGGACCCACGCGTGGGTTAGTTTTACAGAGACTTACGCGTGAGGGTAGGGTGACAGTAGAGTTCCCACAGGATTGCCTTAGACCTGTTGGGGACAATGCCAGGTTGTTTACGTCGGAGATCGGTGTCTTATGTCGATCTCTGATCCCTACTACTACCCCTGTTGGGCAGATGTGACAGATGATGTGCGGCAGCACATCCGTCACGCCTTACGGTAAAATTTAGTAAATTAAATTTTGTTTTGTAAAAGTTCATTTACGGTTATGTTATTTTCTTAATAAGTTTATTGCCTTAATCCATTATTTATGAAATTACAGGATAAATTTTCTTGGATTTGAGTGTTCCGTACATTTCTCATGCCGTCAACGACATGATCAAAGAGCGGTTCAAGGAGTACCGCAGTGATTTACACCAGCGGTACAAGCGGTGCAGGAGCCTCGAGGAGGCCGTACTGACCGCACCGCCGCACGTGACCATTGACGACTGGCGGATACTCTGTGAGAGATTTTCGTCTGAGTCTTTTCAGGTAATATTTATATATTTACGATATCTTAAGGTAACAATTAAATTCGTAATTACTGACAATGTATTATGAATAATGTGTTCAGAAGAGGAGCAAAATAAATTCTGCGAACAGGGGAAAGTTGGAAGTGAACCACATATCTGGTTCAAAGTCATTTGTACAACTTCGTCGTGACATGGTAAGAAGTTACTGGTTATTATTAAGTTGATATATTTTTTCCATGCATTTATATTAACTCTATTGTCATTTCGATTGTGCAGCGAGATTCCGTCACTGGTCAGGAGCCCGGACCAGTAGACTTCTACAAAGAGACTCATTGTCGGCAGGCGACGGGATCTTGGGTACATCCTACACCAGCGAGAATTGGGTAAAAATCGTTACATTATAAAATTTAATTGCATTGAATTATAATAATGTTATTTGTTATGAAAATTCATGTTTTCATTGCAGGCGGCGATGGACGCCATACGCAGTCAGCCCACTCCCGATGGTACTCAGCGGAGTGAGCCAGAGATCCTAAGTGAGGTGCTTGGCACCCGTTCTGGATATGTTCGTGGGCTTGGCCATGGTGCCAAGCTCATGGCACCCGCTATAGTTGCATCCAGCCGATCCGTCGCTGGCGAGAGAGCGCCATACGCCGAGCTGATATCGCAGAGAAAGAGGTTCAACATCTACGGGGCGCCGTCGACGAGATCAAAGACCAGCTGGCGAGGCAGAGGGAGGAGCATGAGAGGCAGAAGGAGGAGCAGGAGAGGCAAAGGGAGGAGCAGGAGAGAGGATGGAGGATATGCGGGTGGATCATGAGCGACAGATGCAGGAGATATTACAGGTTCTCGCTGCACGCTTACCCATCGATGCCCCACCACCTCCGCCTTCATCTGATGCCCCACCACCTCCGCCTTCATCTTTGTGATTTGTCGTATTTTATTTATTATTTATTTATATACGAATGTTAAACTTACATGTATTTCTGCGTGGATGAATGTAATGTGGATAAGACTATTTGTGTATGTATGGATGTGGTTTGTGTTTGGATGGATGCAGTTTGTGTTTGTTTGGAAAAATGGGAATATGAATATAATGAAATATATTGTAACAGGTGTATAACAGGAATTTTTGCCTGTTTTATGAAAAAAAAAAAAAAGACTTTTACCTACGAAAATTTTCGTAGGTAAAAGTTTCATCGACATTTTTACCTACGAATTTTTTCGCAGGTAAGAGGTTCATTCATTTTTTTTTACCTATGAATCATTTCGTAGGTAAAAGTTTCATCAACAGTTTTACCTACGTCAAATTTCGTAGGCAAAAAGTCTTAACACAGTTTGTACCTACGAAACCTTTCGTAGGTAAAAGTCTTAACACCGTTTGTACCTACGCAAAATTTCATAGGTAAAAGTATTAACACAGTTATTAGCTACGACAAAGTTCGTAGGTAAAAGTCTTAACACAGTTTGTACCTACGAAACATGTTGTAGGTAAATGTTTTAACAAAGTTTGTAGCTACGAAAACGTTCGTAGGTAAAAGTCTTAACACCATTTGTACCTACGAAAACATTTGTAGGTAAAAGTTTTAACAAAGTTTTTAGCTACGGAAACGTTCGTAGGTAAAAGTTTCAATACAGTTTGTACCTACGAAACATGTCGTAGGTAAAAGTTTTAACAAAGTTTGTAGCTACTAAAACGTTCGTAGGTAAAAGTCTTAACACAGTTTTTACCTACGAAAACGTTCGTAGGTAATAGTCTTAACAAAGTTTTTAATTTAGTTGGTAAAAGTCTTACCATTGCCAACGATGACATTTTTCGTAGGTAAAAGTCTTTACCCACGGCCTTGTAGCTACGAATTTACCGACGAAATATTTCGTAGGTAAAACCCTTTGCCTACGAAATAATATCATTTACCTACGAATATTTTCGTAGGTAAAAGTGAAATTTCTTGTACCCACTTATCGTAAATGCAATGAAGAAAGATGAATTAGGCTTCCCGCAGGTTGCCAAGGCCCACTCTGTCAAGGAATAGCAGGCCACGAATCGAAAAGGGGGGGGGGGGGGTATCTCCCACGGAATGGAAGATTCGGTTTTGTTGCCCGTCGCTCCTTAGGTAGGCTAGGCCATCCGCAACCAAGTTGGCCTCCCTGAAGGTGTGGATAAGGCGAACTTCCATATTGCGCATGACATCCCTGATTATAAACTTCCAATACCACATGGACCACACGAGAAGAGCTTGCTTAGGGAGAGCTGAGACCACATATTTAGAATCACTCGCCACCTCCACCTTAGTGAAGCCAAGCTGCGCACATATGTTGAGCCCATTTAGAATCGCTCTGATCTCAGCCCTCATATTGGAGCCGAAGCCATAGGCAGCGGAGAAGGCGAAGAGAAAGTTACCGGTGGAGTCCCTCCCAACTCCACCCACTCATAAAGGGCTTGGGTTGCCTAAAGTTGATCCATCTATGTTGATTTTAATCCAGCCATGGAGAGGTCTAACCCATTTGATGATTTTGATCCTGGATGGGATGGGCACAAGGCCGTCAATCCCTAAGGCACTGAGAGTAATCCTCATGGATAGTTTAGGGGCCTTGGACAATAGGAAAAGGAGGCCAATTAGGTGGGCCCAGCAGATGATGTTTAATACGACCCTTGCGATGCGAATCTCCAACCTATCAAAACAGGCTGCATTCCTGGCTTTCCATACTTCCCAAAAGATAAAGATTAGCTTAAGTCTCCTCATGCTAGAAATTCTACCCCTAGAAGTAGGGGTAGCCCACCAAGAGTCGGCCCTACTGATCGCTAAAGAGGTTGTAAGGCTCTGGATATTGAATAAGGTACCAAAGTAAGACCAGACTTGTTGAGCCATGGCTCCTCAGGAGAAAACATGGTCCACCATTTCGATTTGGGGTCTAGCAGTTGGAGCACAACAGGTGCACATCGAGGCTATGCAGACGCCTTTCTTTTGAACTTCGGTGTCCACCGAGATCACATTTTGGATGATCTTCTAAGCCAGCAGGGAGAGTTTGGGGGGGAGCTTCGCATGCCACACCCACCTGGACCACGCCTTCCCCTCCCCACGAGTTCTGCTACATTGGCATGTTAGAGCAGCAATGAGCTCGCTCGAGAAGGAGTCTGCCCATACATGTTTGTCTGCTGCATCAGACGTGCATATTCCCTCGTCAAAAATATGGTTGATCACCACTTGAGGGAGGAGAAGCCTCACTTAGGACAAGGAAGACCAGCCAGTAGGCCCAATCATGTCACTGACCTTGGTTGGCAGGAGGGGAGAGGAGGATTATTGCAGGATCCACATGTTAAGGGGCCCCAGACTAGACTAACCCGTGCTCTAAAAGTCGCAATCACCCTGGCCAATTAGCTAGCGTGAGTGGGCAGCGACATTGGGAAGAAGCTTGCAGATCCTCTTCCAGATTGGTGATGCATAGGAAATTTGGCTGACTCCTCCCACAGACTGCAAGTCTCTAAGGTATCTCGTTCTTGCGAAGTTGCTCCAGCAGCTGGACGTTTCCCTGAAGCGGGCCGTCAATGCCATCTTCATACGCAGGGCCTTCATTTGAGGCTTCGCAGCCCCAAACCTCCCTCTGATTTGAGAAGTGACATTTTCTTCCGGCTCAGCCAATGGCAAGATTTTTTGGCCCCATCCCATCCCCAGAAGAAATCTGCAAAAGTTTCTCTAGATCACCCAATAGGCTGGAGGGTAGGTCCGTAGCTACGAGCGTGTGGATAGGAACACTGGCCAATACGTACATGCTTGGTCAGGGTGAGCTTACTTGCTTGGGATAGGATTTTGCAATTCTAACTCGCTAATTGCATTTGGATCCTCTCCATTAAAGACTGAAAATATATCTTCTACGGCCTACTGCGGAATATAGGGATCCCCAAATAGGTGAAAGGAGCAGTTCCCCTATTGAAGCCCAGAATTCTTTCTGTCAATCTAGTGCGCACTTCCGATTGATCCAACAAGAGAATAAGGAAACGCTGATGGGTATTGATTTTCTGGCCTGGCGTACTTTCATATGCTTTGAGGAATTTTGTGATCTTCTTCAGAGATGCGCAGCTATTGTTCACAAACTGGATTGTGTCGTCAGTGAACAGGAGGTGCGAGACCACTGGGCAACTTCTACAAGCCATGAAAGGTTGGCAAAAACCACTCGCCACAAGCCGATTGAAACCACTGCCGAGAACTTCAGCAGCCAATATAAAGTGCCCTGGCGAGATCGAGTCACCCTGGCGTAGCCCTCTTGAGAACTTGAAGAATCCACATGCTTCGCTGTTGATCAAGATGGAGAACCATGAATTGGACCAACACTTAGCCACCATATCAATCCAATTTCTGCTGAACCCGAACCTGACAAGAACCATTTCCAGGAAATCCCATTACAATCTATCATATGCTTTCTCCATATCCAGCTTTATAAGGATGTTGCCCCCATTGATTTTTCGGTCAGTCTCTGAAGATCTCTTGGCTTTCAGCTATCACTTTACCCTGAATGAAAGCTCCTTGTTCGGCGGAGATGATTCTAGGAAGAATCCCGCTTAATCTGTTAAGAATAATTTTAGAAAAAATTTATGTAGACACAATTACACAAGCTGATGAGCCTAAAGTCAGAGACTTTTCCTGGGGAGTTGATCTTTGAAATGAGGCAAGCGAGACTTGCGTTAAAGGCCCTAGGGAGGGATCCACCTCTGAAGAAATAGCGGGCTGCCTTTATCATATCAGGGCCCACCGTGCCCCCAACAAGCTTGGAAGAAAGCTCCTGAGAAGCCATCTTGGCCCCATGCACCATCCAAGGGGAGTGAAATATCAAGTTCATGGACATTTATTAAATGGTTGAAGTGAAATATCCGGCAGTCTTTTTCCTTTTTTAGCAAAAAGGTTATGATGCCGGTACATGTTGATAAATAAAAAATAATATACCTAATTGGGGCAATGCCCTACCTAAACCCCCACACGGGCAATACATGAATTAGATAGCTTAACCCAACTTCTCATATACATAAAAATAAAAAATAAAATAAAATAAAACCTCCTACCAAATCATTTATATCTAATGGCACCCAAACTAGTCTGATGGACGAAATAATTAAAGTTTTTATTTGTTTATTTATTTACACACGCACGTACACACCCACGCACTCACATTAGTGGAATTTCACCACCTATCGGTACGCGAACCCTTGACTGGGTGTTGAAACTCCTGAGAGTCTACCACCCGAGCAAGAGTAAGGACCCAACGAAAATAATTAAAGCTGGCCCCTCACTTCTATTGGCATTTCAGCCACCAACTTCATAAGCTCCTGTCGAATGCTAGAGCCGCATCCTCGTATAAGGCATCTATCATAAATTTATTTTCTTCAAAGACACTATGCAATTGAAAATTCATTGAAACCCATGCAAATTTTATTTTCTTTTTTTTTTTTTTTTTTGTACTTTTTTGTCTCGTACTGATACAACATCAGCCAAGAAGGGAGCATCTCATCAGAAGCATGCAAGCTCTCCACCACAATCTTAGGAGCATTTTCAATCTCCACATTGTCTAAATCAAAGTCCAGACATTTAAATAAACTGCCGAGCAACACTCCAACCACAACCATAGTAATCGATACTTTTTTTTTTTTCCTATTTTTCCTTGATCGAGCCTATTCATTGACAACCGTGAGGGTGTAAGAATAGAAGCACGATGGGATATATGGTACATTGGCGCATGTGGCGTTGTGGCACTGTGTGGGTCATAATAAAAGATGGACATTGACATATGTGACCCATGTAAAGTCATTGAAGATGGATGATAGTACATTTGGATTTAACTATTCATCAGAAACCCATATTTTCGTGTGAAATTCCTTTCACAAAGGTGGAGGAATGAAAATAAATTTGTTTATTTTCTATAAAGATGAAAAGTGAGAAATAATGCTTCCCACAAATTCCACAGAGAACATCTTGACAAACAATGGAAAATCAGTGGTTGTTTGGCATCTCTATTAATAACAGCTTATTTATTATTTCTAAAAAAATAAGTCTTATTTTGAGAAGAAAAAAAAAAAAAGATAATTTGATAAAATTCTAATTTTATATTTTAATTTCTTTAGAAAAAACTAGCAAATAACGGTATAATTTTAAGCAAAGGAGAGCACTTTTTTTAAGACCTCCTTAAAACCTCCTTTGGACCTCTCTTTCTTGTGAGGCCTCACACATGATGAATAGTACACATCAAGGTGAGCCCACATAATCATTAGTTCATGCCAAGTGGGCCTTGCCTATTGGACGATTCACATCAAAGGTGGGACCCGCATAATCGATGGTGGACATTGAAGGTGGGCTCATATAATGGACAGAATGGTCCTCACATGATCAATGACCCACATCAAAGTGTGACCCTGTGTGATAGACAGTCCACATCAATTGGGCCCCTCTTGACGGACAATCCACATCAAAGGTCTTGCATGATGGACAACCCATATCCAAAGTGGCCCAAAATGATGAATGATCCACATAGGTGTATCCCACATGATGGATGGTGGGCCTTAAAAGTGGGCCTCATATGATGGATGGCCTACATCAAAGTGTGGCCCTGTATGTTGGACCACCTAATGGATGACCCACATCAAGGTGGGCCCCACATAATGAACAGTTGGTCAGCCTCTGATGATGAATGACCTACATCCAAGGCGGGCTTTGCATTGTGGATAACCCAATTCGAAGGTGGGCTCCACAAGATGTACACATCAAATGTGGGCTCCATGTAATGGCAGTGAACATTGAAGGGCCTCACATGATGTATAACCTACATCAAGGTGGGCATCATATAATGGACAATCCACATCAAAGGTCAGGCCCTAATGATGAATGGTCCACATCCAAGGTAGGTTCTACATAATGGATGACCCCCACCCACTTTGAACTTTTGGCTCAAATGATAGATAGTTCACCTAGAAGACGAGCTCCACATGATGGATGATCCACACCCAATGTTTGTTGTGATGGGCTTCACGTGATGACCCACATCCAAGGTGAGAAGTATGAATGGACATGCTTATTCAAAAACGACAGCAGCTCCATTTAAAAAAGCATTTATTCCAATGTTTTAACAAACATACTTATTTCAAGTAATAGCTCTTTTGGGTTATGCAAAATTAATTTTACCAAAACAAATGAACTTGTTCTAAAATAAGTGCTAGAATTAAAAGTCCTCATTCTTTAGCTTATTGGATTAGATAAGAGATGTTAAACTGGACCTTAGTTTCATGGAAAATAATATTTCATTTCCTTTCCATGAATTAGAATAAGCCTTTAGGACATGTTGATTTATATTGTAAATGGAGTGTAAATGAGTAATTATTACTTCTCACATCTGATTGGAAGAGAGGAATTTCCAGTGTAATTAAGTCTCGAACCATAATTGTGGCATAAACATGTTAAAATCAAACCATAATTTTGCCTATAAAATTTGTGGAGCTCACTGTTATGTATGTGTCTGATCAATGTTGTCCATTTGTTCTATGTGCTCATTTTAGGGCATAAGCTCAAAAATGAAGTGGATCCAAAGCTCATGTGGACCACGCTATAGGAAACAGAGGGAATCAAATGCCTACCATTGAAAGCTAAAATGAGCCTAAGTCGACAGGGATGCATACCTATTATCCAACCTGTTTATATATAGCATCACGAAGACATGGATGAAGGGAAAACACAAATATCAGCTTGATCCAAAACTTCTGTGGGCCAAGAAGAATTGAACGGTAAGTGTTCAATTCCCCTTATTTCTTATGGTGTGGTGTACTTAAGCTTTGGATCTGCCTCATTTTGAGGGTCATCCTTAAAATGAATAGAAAAAATGGATGGACAGCATGGATCAGACGCATACATAATAGTGGTTCCCACAAATTTTAGTGGAAGAAAAAAATATATAATAAATAAATCGTCTTTTCCTCCATTCCCAACAAGCTGACATTGTGAATACAAGTGTAAGAAATAATTCCTCATTTATATCGTATTTTGGAAAACAAACAAGCTCTTAAAGAAAAGATGGTCCAAGTCCTTGTACTCTCCTACCTTCCACCTCTGCCTTCGTAGAGATTACAACAGCCAGCAGCATTTTGAAAATAATGGGAATCCTTGATCATGGGTTGCCTTGCATTCATAAAAACTTTCCGATCGAGTAATAAAGATATATACTTTCGGAGGAGCTTTAAGTTCCCCACATGTAGCTCACAATTTCCTTCCCTGCTTACGCCTCATACCCTTTCAAGCTCATCTTATCCAGAAGAAGCTGGACTAGTTAGGACATTAGATTCTATTTTCTATGCTTGACAATAATCCAACTTGCTCGATTTTCAAAAGCATTGAAATAGGCAGGAATGGGCCATCTTGATGCTACCATTCTCTGTCAAGATGTCTGTAACTAACATAGAGTGCAATACCTCTGACACTAGCCTGATGCTTTGATCAATGAGGGGACCCTATCCCTCGTCCAATAGTCTTATTTCAGCAAACATGTGTCTGCACAGAGCTTTTAGTATTATTATTATTATTATTTATTTTTTAAAGAAAGGTGGGATCAAGCCACCACCAATTTATAAATGAACCAAGATATACAGCCTTTCGGGCTGGGCCTAACAAAAAGGATTTGGACCCAGCCTATCATATGAGATCTATACAAGGCTAAACGGAAAAGCCCTGGGAAGACAAGACTGCAGCTGGAGGAGCAGGAGGGGCAGATCAAGGCGAGCCAAGACACCGAAGCAAGGCTGGACATCATCACGCAATTCAGCCGCAACAGAGCAGCCAAACAAACATAACCGCCCTACAGAGGAAACAGAGCATCAAAGGCGACACAGCAGGCTCAAAGAAGAGCTGCAAACAGCTCAAGCCTGCCAGGCAGGGAGCTAGCCCACGCCCATCTTGGGAATGGATTTCCTGAAGAGACTGAGGCCCACCTTATCCAGAGTCAAAGATCCTCTAACCGACGGAGGGAGCTGGGCAGGGGAGAGAAAAAAGGAGTTGGGCTTCCCACCAACTAGCAATCTTGGCCAAGCCATCGGCAACTGAGTTGCCTTCACAAAAAATGAGTTATCATGTGTTTGTTCAACCAATCTGATAATGAGTTTGTGAGTTATTTACTGTGAGTTGTACAATTTTGGTGACAATTAATATATGAAAACGTAAGTGTATAATTTCTCAATGCCTAGGTATCAAGTGTCATATTCAAATAATTCCCGGTGGACCATTGAACAGTTTTGACTTTTTCAGACAGGAAGTGCTCTTAGTGTGCCCTACGTGATGAATCGCCCTTCAACATGTGTGCCACCAAGCCTTTGTTCATCGGATTGCCTGCCACAGCTGAGCCTAGGAAGTTAGTTCTTGCCCATCGGAAGTTAGGCGGGGCCCACTGATGTTTGCAAGAAATCCACCCCGTCCATCCAGTCCATCCATTTGCCAGCTTATTTTAGAACATGAGATCAAAAACGAGGCTGATCCGAAACTTAACTAGGTCACATGACAGGAAATAGTGGGGAGGGAAATGTCTACCATTGAACCTTCCCATGGTCAACCCTGATGTTTATGTGCCATCCAAACCGTTCATAATACATTCCCACTGGGATGAACTGAAAACATAAAATATTAGTATGATAATAAACTTCTGTGGCCTCAGGAATGTTTTGGTGGTGGGCATCCAATACTCATCGTTTCCTGTTGTGTGGCCTACTTGAGTTTTGGATCAGCTTCATTTTTGGTCTCTTGTCCTAATATGAGCTGACAAAATAGATGGACAGGATGGATTACTTGTAAATATCATGGTTGGCCCCACTTAGCTTCCGACTGCAGGAACTTCATGCGTTCTACTGTCGCAGGCAATCATCTTAGCTAAGCCAGTACACTTACCATGAGAGAGAGATTGCACCATAACATGGTGAAAATAACATGTACATGGAGAGAGAAAGAGAGAGAGAGGAGCCGTAACATGTGCATGACTCGTGCAGTATTCAACCAAACCATGCATGGGCAATCCGATATGGGGCCCGCCAGATGGACGACTGGGCCAGTCACATGTCCAACAGTGTGAGTATCAACATAACCACATGCATACGCTATGCAAATAACCCTATTAAGGCATATGCATAAGCTACGCTTCTTCTTTTTTTTTTTTTCTTTTTTTTTACACACGCACACACACCCCAGCACACTCACGCCATAGTGGGATTTCACCACCTATGGATACTCGAACCTTGACAAGGTGTTGAAACTCCTGAGAGTCTACCACTGGAGCAAGAATAAGGATCCAAGCTATGCAAGTTAGTAACCCTACTCGACCGTTCATATGTCCAGTTAAATGAATTACAACATAATCATGTGTGTGTTTGTGTTTATGTATTGAAATGTAATTTCGCATTTGTGACATCGAAGCTTGCAAAGTTGGCTTGGGGCCATGTTAGGCGATTCGAACTGTTTACAATATAAGCCTCACCTGGTGCAGATTACTCATAATGAAACCCTCCATTTCAAATACTTTATCATTTTGATTATTTAAATCTTTTTGTTGAACATGGACTACCTCATTTCCATCTGTTTTGTGTGCCATTGATTCAAAAGTCTAGGATTTTCCAATCCTAAAGATTCCTGAAGCAACTACTTCATGGATGTATTTTGTATCAGACCACAGTATATCACTGAATCTGACTCCATATCCAACAGTTAAAATCCTGACAAATCCTATATCGATACATCCAAATTAATGTATTAAAAAACTTAGGGCTTGTTTGATAAATGCCTAAAAATGAGTTCTCAAAGATGCTCATATGCAACAGATGGAAAATAAGTTACTGTCCAACCAAAGTTCCAACCTTTATGTATTTGTGAAATCCTATAGATTTCCTCCGCCATGAGGACCGCCTAGTGCACAAATCGGCCCATTCCACTTATAGGTGAGC
>JAJHSJ010000003.1:96694926-97022374 GCA_021015155.1 Magnolia officinalis
ACCTCTAGTAAATAATGTGACCCACTGGTTTAAGTACACTAAGTGTACGAGTCGTGGTCCGTACTCATGTCTGAGGGTGCACACTCAGTATGTGACTTTTGGGGCGTGATAATTATGGTCAACATGGCCGGCCTGCCATGGATAGAGCATGCTCAAAATATTTCCTTGATTGGGGAAGATACTAACCATGTAAAGTTCTGTTTGGGTAGGAGATCCTGCATTATGGAAATTAAGCACAGCTCTGACAGCCCCATGTCTTTCACATATGAAAGATGAATCTAAGAAAAGAAAATTATTTTTTTCTCTTTTTTGTTTCTCAAGAGAGGAAATTAGAAATTTTCACATGAGGGAACTTTGTACCATTTTCCATAGTTTTTCGGCCTTCCCAAACAAGATAAAAGTAATGACATGACAATTCATTAGGGTTGATTTGCCCGGACAAATCATTTTTCTTCGAAGATATAAATAGCAGGTAACTTGAACTACATTTAATCAAGAAGGTCAAATGTGTGTAATAAAGTAAGGATTTAGAAGAAGAAAAAAAAAACTCAAAAATCTGTTGAGATGTGGAGCCACATCTGGGGCCCGCACGACCAGTCGTGACTAGTCGTGGACTGGCTCAACTCAAAGCCTAGCGAGCATCAGTTTTTTGGTTCCGAAGTGCTCGACCGGTCATGGCCCATGCTCGACCGGTCGTGGGGTCTGCTCGACCGGTCATGCAGTCTTCTCGATCAGTCGTGATTACGCAGATTCATTTCTGAATCTGATGCGAACTGCGGATTTTTGAGTCGTCTTTCGCAAGGGTGCGAAAGGGAAGTTGACAAAACTATAAATAGGTGTCCCTAGGGCTATTATAAGGTTAAGGTGAATATTGGGGAGTTATTCTAAGGTGTGGGCAAAGGGTTTTCTCTGTATTTCCAAGGGAGAGGTTAGTATATTGCCTTGTAATCTTCGTTATTCTTCATAGTGGAAGTTTGCATCCATGGTTTTTTACCCTAATTTGGAGTTTTTCCACGTATATCTTGTCTTGTGGTTTATTTAGATTGCTTTGATCTGTTTCTAGTTTATATTTCTTCTTTTTAATCATTTGTGGGTGAGACTTGAGATTGGATCTCGGTTCACTGCGTTGTTGGCATGCTGCGCAACAACCGGTATCAGAGCTATTGGTTTAGTTCTATTGGGAGCGATGACGGAAGAAGGAAAAACTAAAATTGAGAAGTTTGATGGTTCAAACTTTGCCTTCTGGAAGATGCAGATGGAGAATTATCTGTATCAAAAAGACCTCCATATTCCTTTAGGAGGAAAAGAGAAAAACCAGAAAAGATGATAGATGATGAATGGTTTTTACTGGATAGGAAGGCTTTAGGAACGATCCGACTCTCTTTGTCTAAGAGCGTCGCCTTCAATATATCCAAGGTAAAAACTATAAAAGAATTAATGGAAGCCCTAGCCACCATGTATGAAAAGCCCTCAGCATCCAACAAGGTTAATCTTATGAAACAGGTATTCAACATGAAGATCTCATATGGTGGGAACATGACTGAACATCTAAATGATTTCAATACAGTCACGAGCCAGTTAGAATTAGTTGGCATTATTTTTTAAGATGAGGTCAGGGCGTTATTGATCTTATCCAGTTTGCCAGATAGTTGGGATAGTTTGATGATTGCTGTGAGCAATTCTTCAAGGTCGACAAAGCTAAAATTTGATGATGTAGTCGGTCTAATTCTCAGTGAAGAATCTAGAAGAAAGGCATCAGAAGTTTCAGGGGATTCAGGGAATACTCTAAACATTGAAGGACGAGGAAGATCGCTGAACAAAGGAGGCAATAAACACGGACGTTCTAAGTCAATGAAGAAGTCGAAGGGACCAAAAGACAAAGACAGGTGTTGGCATTGTGGCAAGAATGGGACATGAAACGCGATTGCAGAGCGCTTAAGAAACAAGAAGGAAGCTCTTAAGGCGGGAAGGATTCAGTAAATCTATCTGAGGAAAGTGACATAGAGGCATTGATCTTGTCTCTTGATACTAGGAACTAGTCCTAAGTTATAAACTCGGGTGCTTCGTTTCATATCACCTCATATATGGAAGTTCTGCGTGATTATGTGTCAGGTGACTTTGGGAGAGTCTACCTGAGTGATGATGAGCCGTGTACTATTGTTGGAAAGGGATACGTTCATGTCAATCAGAAAGATGAAATGGTTTTGAAATTGAAGGATGTCGGACATGTACCGAGTTTGAAACGTAACTTGATCTCAGTGGAGCAGTTGGCCGATACCGGTTATGTGACGACATTCACCAGTGATTCCTGAAAGATCACAAAATGTACCTTGGTGATATCTCAAGGCAAGAAGGAAGGTACTTTGTACGTGACTTCATGATCGTATAGTTCACTTGCAGTCGCATCAACTGGAGTGAATGGGCAGTTATGGCATCAGAGGTTGGGACAGATGAGTGAGAAATAGATGAAAGTGCTATTGTCAAAAGGAAAGCTACCAGGACTGAAGTCTATTGACTTGAAATTCTGCGAGGACTACGTGTATAGTAAGCAGAAGAGGGTAAGTTTCAAGAAGACGGGACGCGTTCCAAAGACGCATCTGTTAGAGCTTGTACATACTGATGTGTGGGGACCGGCACAGGTATTATCTCTTAGTGTCTTACGTTATTTTGTTTCTTTTATTGATGATGCTAGTAGAAAACTGTGGATCTATTTCTTAAAACATAAATCTGATGTATTTGATATATTTAAGAAGTGGAAAGTTATAGAAGAAAACGAGACAGGTAAAACAGTAAAATGTCTCAGATCTGATAATGGGAGAGAGTACTGTGATAAGAGATTTGAGGAGTATTGTGTAACAAATGGAATCAAACATCAGAAAATGATTTCAGGGACACCACAGCAGAATGGTGTGGCTGAGCACATTAACATGTAAGGTTACCAAGATTTTTTGGGCAGATGCTATGAATATTGTTGCATATCTCATCAATAGAAGTCCTTCAGCACCATTGAATGGTGGGCTACCAGAAGAAATGTGGACTAAGAAACAAGTGAATCTTGCATATCTTAGAGTGTTCGGTTGCACTTCATATGTTCACATTCATATAGAGCACAGAAACAAGTTGCATGCGAAGTTCAGGAGATGCACGTTTATAGGTTACAGGCAGCATGATTTTGGCTACAGGTTTTGGAATGCAGAAAACATGGAAATCATCAGAAGCAAAGACGTGGTCTTCAATGAAAAAGTGATGTATAAGGACAGTATACAAGAAAATAAGGCCGATGAGAAAGAATTCGTAGAGCTGGAAGAGTTACCAGACACGGGTGTTACAGTGCCACAGGATAATCATGCACAGGAGCATTATGAGGTAGACCCACAGACACCGGTTGTGAGGAGGTCTACTCGGGAGAGGAGACCCACGGTCCGATACTCACCCTCCTTACACTATCTACTGCTGACAGATAATGGTGAACCAGAGTGTTTTGAAGAGGCATTACAGTTAGATACACAGGTTAAGTAGGAGTAGGTCATGGATGATGAGATGGACTCTCTTGAGTCTAATCGTACATAAGAGCTAGTCACTCTAAATAAGGGTAAGAAAGCTCTTCATAACAAGTGGGTTTACAGACTAAAGGAGGAGCATGATGGTTCGAAACGATACAAGGCTAGATTGGTCATAAAAGAGTTTCAACAAAAGGCAAGTATTGATTTCACTGAAATATTTCACCTGTGGTGAAAATGTCTACAATTCGTATGGTCTTGAGTAAAATGGCTACAGAAGACTTACATCTAGAGTATCTAGATGTTAAGACAGTCTTTCTTCATGGGGACCTTGAAGAAGAGAGATATATATGCATCAACCGACGGATACGTAACACCAGGAAAGGAGAACAAGGTGTGCAGACTGAAGAAGAGTCTATATGGCCTAAAGCAGGTCCCGAGATAGTGGTATAAGAAGTTCGACAGTTTCATATCAGAAAACGGTTACAGGAAATGTCATGCTGACCATTGTTGCCATTTGAAAAAGTTTGATACGTCATACATCATCCTTTTTCTATACGTTGATGACATGCTTGTGGCCGGTTCAAGGACATCTCAGATCCCAAAAGACAGCTGTCTAGAGAATTTGCTATGAAGGATTTGGGAACTGCAAAACAAATCCTAGGTATGAGGATAAAGCGTGACAGGGAAAACAAGAAACTGGTTTTGTTACAGGCAGAGTACATAGCCAAGGTACTTGATCGATTTAATATGGGAGGTACTAAGCCGGTTAGCACTCCATTAGCCAACCACTTCAAGCTATCTAAGGAGCAAGGTGCAAAGACGCAGGAGGAACGGGACTACATCGCTAAAGTCCAATATGAGTCAGCTATTGGAGTCTCATGTTGCTATGGTGAGCACGAGGCCAAACATTACTCAAGTAGTGGGAGTTGTTAGCAGGTTTATGAACAACCCCGGGAAGGAACATTGGGAAGCTGTGAAGTGGATCCTTAGATATCTGGTAGGTACTAAGGATGTAGGGTTGTGTTATGGTGGATCGAAAATCAAGCTACAAGGCTACATGGATTCAAATTTGGCAGGAGATATCGACAGCAGAAGAAGCACTACAGGTTATATCTTTACTCTAGGTAGTGTTACAGTCAGTTGGGTCTCTCAGTTACAGAAGATAGTATCTATCAGTACGACGGAAGCAGAATATGTTGCAGCTATAGAAGCGTGCAAGGAGATAGTGTAAATGCAAGGTTTTATGGAGGAGTTAGGTAAGAAGCAAGCAGATTGCAAGTTGTACAGTGACAGTCAGAGTGCAATACACTTGGCTAAGAATTCAGCCTTTCATTCAAGGACCAAGCATATTGCTATCAGATATCACCGCATACGTTCGTTACTGGAAGATGGATCGATTGCTCTAGAGAAGATTCATACAAGTGAGAATCTTACGGATATGCTGACCAAGGCGATCACACGGGAGAAGCTAAAGATCTGTTCAGTTTTGATTGGTCTTCAAGCTTGAAGACAGCGAAGTGGTGCACTCCGGATGAAGAAGACAAAGGTTTATGGCAATGTGTCTCCAAGTGGGAGATTGTTGAGATGTGGAGCCACATCTGGGGCCCACACGACCGGTCATGGCCCCTGCTCGACCGGTCGTGACCAGTCATGGACTGGCTTGACTCAAAGCCTAGCGAGCATCAGTTTTTTGGTTCCGAGATGCTCAACCGGTCGTGGCCCATGCTCGACCGGTCATGGGGTCCGCTCGACCGGTCGTGCAGTCTTCTCGATCGGTCGTGGTTACACAGATTCGTTTCCGAATCTGATGCGGACTGCGGATTTTTGAGTCACCTTTCACAAGGGTACGAAAGGGAAGTTGTCAAAACTATAAATAGGTGTTCCTAGAGCTATTCTAGAGTTAAGGTGAATATTGATGAGTTATTATAAGGTGTGGGCAAAGGGTTTTCTCTGTATTTCCAAGGGAGAGGTTACCATATTGCCTTGTAATCTTCGTTATTCTTCATAGTGGAAGTTTGCATCCGTGGTTGTGTACCCTAGTTTGGGTTTTTCCACGTATATCTTGTCTTGTGGTTTGTGTTCACTCCCCAAGTATAGGGTTGTGATGTAGTAATAAACTCGGTAAGACCAGGTCGAATTCACAGGGACTGGTCGTCACAATTCAAATTCACGATTTCCTTAACTAATTCAACAAATAAAGGATCAAATTGCTAACACAATCTATGGAAAAATAACTATTGAGAATAAGGAAGAAAATTCAATCAGAGAGAGCACTAGGACTTTCGAATCCACCCCTAATTATCCTAACCATTGTTTTGCTTGTTAATTCACCTTAATTTAGATTGATCTAACTTATCTAGAGAAAGCACAATCTGTGTCCTTAACCGGGCATACAGATTGTCTAATTCCTTTAAGCAATGCCATGAAGAACATATCCCATGTCCAAATCGGGCATATGGAATATGCAGTTCAATAAAGCACCCTGTTTCTTCCTCTACAGGAACCTGTTCATGATCAGATACAAGCATCTAGAATAAGCATCCAAACTGCATCCATCCATAGACTCTGATCCAAGTTCATAGATGGAGAAGTATAAAATTTAAAACAATCAAGCACACTAGGGGAAGAAACAAATCAATCTAATTAAAGTAAAATCAACATAGAACAATGGGTGTTCAAATTAGGGGTTTCATCTCAGCCCTAGGTGAGAGATTAGTTACCCATAAAATCCATTAAACAGATGGATAAATAAAAATAAAAATCATAAAAGGAATTTTAAACCAATTTCTCTCTCTCTTCTTTCTTCTCTTTCTTCTCTTTCTTCTCTCCCTTGCTGTAGATCTGGAGCTCCTCCCTGGCTTTGAATATTTTTCCATGTATAAAAACTCCTCTTTTATAGCTGTTGGAAGGCTGGAGTAAGTGGCAGAGTTGTAGCAGGACACGGAATGGAAATTTTCGCAGCCATGATCGATGGGCCCCACAGAGGTATTTTCTGGAGAATCCACCCCGTCCATTGGATTCAGGACGAAATTTCAGTCAAGAATGGGGGTTCTGAACATCCATTGACGCGGCCCAGAGAAGAAAATACAGAAAGATCCGATTTGAACGTTGCAGGGCAGCCCTTTTGTAGCCTCTGTATCATGCACATGTGTACGCATGGGAGTGGAATATCAGCATGGGTTTATAGTGTTCGCGGCCGTCTACAAGATGAACGGCTTGGATCGTCCGGAAAGGTGACGTACAGGGCCCACAGACGTTCGCAAAAACGGACCAGCGTCCGTTCGTCGCTGACGTAGCAACAGGGACGCCGTTGGCGTCCGCTGCGAAAATGGTGGGATCCACTGTGATGTTTTCTTGAAAAATCCACTCCGTCCATTGCATCCCTCTCGAAAAATCGGTCAGACCTGCTGAGATTGGAGTGATTTTGGTGTGGTCCATCTGATTTCTTCGATTCACCATCCGACTGCATTTGAACGGTTAGATTTCCATACTCGCTCTCATTTGAGATTCGGCCACCTACACGTTGATGATTGGGCCCCTTCAAACATGATGGACGGTCCAGATCTTCTGGTTGATAGACGGTGTGGACCCACAACCGACGACCGTGGATCGGTTTGCGGGCGCTGGACGCAGCAGCCGCTGCTGGGAGAGAAGCCGCGGGTCAGCGGCTGGTTTGACCCGGGCTCTGGTCCGGTGCACGGCTGGTGTGCCGTATACATTGTGTACACCCTCCATGGTGTGGGATCCACTATAACGTTTATGAGAAATCCGCACCGGCCATTCTTTTTCCTATCTTAATTACACCATTGGGACTAAATTTTAGGCAGTTCCAGATATCAGGTGGGCCCCAAATTGAAATTTACTGGGCTGATTTGACCGTTGGGGCACTTCCATAGTGATCCAAGAGCTGAAACTTGATATGTACGGTTAATTTATTGTCCTCATCTCATGTATGAAGTTTTGAACTGATCGGATGGCGGGAACCATGTGATTTTGTATTCTGGACCAATTTCGGGCCTCTTCAACGTGCTTTCCTCAGATCCCAGGCGTGTAAAATCTTTATTATTGGTTCTCTAGGGTCCATCCCTTGCTCTGGAGACTTTGGATCATGAAATCCATGCTTTTAATCCTTTTTTTAGTCCAATGCTCATTATTACGTCATGCAGTGAAAACACGATTAAAACATTCCATTAAGCCTTATCAGGTATGTAAATTTAGGCAATTACTGGGGTCTGATATATAATATTCGACCCTGATCAGTTTGTTTGGATTGCTTTGATATGTTTCTAGTTTATATTTCCTCTTATTTATCATTTATGGGTGAGACTTGATATTGGATCTCGGTTCACTGCGTTGTTGGTGTGTTGTGCAACAAAATCCCCCTTGCAGGTGTAAACTCATTGTACCTTGAACTTGTAAATTATTAGAGTACCTTGATATACATTGATATACCATTCTCTAATGGATCAAGGTTTTAAGCAATTGTTGTTTAACATGACCTTATAAAGGAAGGTCTTATGTTTGAATCCCAAGAACAACAAATATGCCTCAGTAATATACACCCAATATAGTCCCTTGATGCACGTGTGAAGTGTTAGAAAGTGGTGGTTGGACATATATTACATGCCACATAAGAGCCACATATGTTAATCTAACCCTTGCCTATAGCTACAAGGCAACCATTTTTCTAATGTTTTATGGCCTTTTTTTCTACGAATGCTTTTTTTTTATTTCTCCAAATGCCAAATTTTAAAATCGACTACAGCATCTTGTTGAAAAATGAAGGTAAAACATCATTTCTTTCCTGCAATTTCTTAGAAATGAGGTTTCAGCTTCAGAATGGACCCTGACCTTTATAGTAAAATGTTGTTGAAAATTAAATAGAAAAAACGTCATTTCCTTTTCCACAATTTCCTTGATATGAGGTTTCCCCAAAAAATAAAATAAGAATCATATGTCCTTTCACATGCTTTCTCCCAAATTGACGTTGAAAGAAATGAATCAATACTGCTAGCATGGTTTTCCGTGCTGCGGGCACAAAAATATCACAGGCCCATAGATTTCTAAACATTTTTTTCTCGGGCTTAAACCTTCATTGGTTTTGCACCTAAAGTGTTGGCGACCCTTCAAACATGCAGATCTCTTGGTTATATGACAATCCAGACCATTCAAATTGCTGACCCAACTCGAAAAATTGCACTGAGAAGATAATATGAAATATCTTTTTCCCAGCCTCTTCAATTTGGACCGCTGAATATATTACCTTTAACCATCCAATTGAAGGCCATTAACTGAATGGTTAGGATTGCTGGTCAACATGATTGTAGCTATAGACTCCATCCATGACCCACGAGAAATTTCCGACTGTGAACCCCACTTTTACCCAACTTTTACCCACCTTTTCCAAACGCTCCCAAACTTAGCTTTACCAGTAGGACTCGCTATTTTCAGACGAAAATACTCTTGCATTTCTGTAGAGATATCACTACGAATTATAACCGTAGCTATTGGTACATTGGTCTACTAAGTATACTCTGCAAAGGCTTGCGATAGGTAAAGGCTTATGCTACAAATCAAATAGCTACGGTTATAATCCGTAGTAATACGTCTACTGAATGGATGGTGTAACCATGCTGAATGAAAGGGCATTTTTGTCTGAAAATGGTTTAGCTTGGGAGTGTTTGGAAAAGATAGTGAGTAAAAGGTGAAGTTTACAGTCAGAAATTTCTCCATGACCCACAATTTGGATGGTCTGGATAGCTGTACATCTATGTCACACGTGAAGAGGACAGGTCCTCAGCACATCTTAAATGGTGCAAAACTATCATAAACAATGGATGGAGATAGGGGGGTTTGGTTTGCTGGAGATTATAGAAACCTTCCAAACTCTTAAAAACTTTATCATAACTCATGTCATTTAACGAAAATGATACGACAGAGGTGTCTCTATCATCCAAGATCAAAAAAATAAAAAATAAAAAATAAAAAAAAATAAAATCTTATTTCCTCTCACATGCTTTCTCCCAGATTCACGTTGATAGAGATGAATCAATATTGCTAGCATGGTTTTCCGGGCTGCGGGCACAAAAACATTACAGGCCCACAGATTTCTAGATATTTTTTTCTCAGGCTTAAACCTTCATTGGTTTTGCACCTAAAGTGTTGGTGACCCTTCAAACATGCACGTCTCTTGGTTATATGACAATTCAGACCATTCAAATTGCTGATCCAACTCGAAAAATTGGACTGAGAAGATAATATGAAATATCTTTTCCCCCCTTCAATTTGGACCGCTGAATATATTACCTTTAAGCATCCTATTGAAGGCCATTAACTGAATGGTTAGGATTGCTTGTCAACATGATTGTAGCTATAGACTCCATCCATGACCCACAATTTGGATGGTCTGGATAGCTGTACATCTATGCCACACGTGAAGAGGACTGGTCCTCACCACTTCTCAAATGGTGCAAAACTATCATAAACAATGAATGGAGATACTGGGGTTTGGTCTGATGGAGATTTTAGAAACCTTCCAAACTAACACATGTTTGGCTGGATCCTTGCTCTTGCTCGGGTGGTAGACTCTTGGGAGTTTCAACACCCGGTCAAGGGTTCGACAATCCATAGGTGGTGAAATCCCACTACGGGATGAGTGTGTGGGGATATGTGTGCGGGTGTTAAAAGAAATAAAAAGATAAAAAATAAAAAATTAACACATGTTTGGCCAGTTGCATGGGAAAGGATTAGGTGGGATGGGATTCAAAAAACATAATTATTACACATGGTAGGGATTGTTCCCTGTTACCATGGGATAAGCTTAATTCCCTGCTTTATTTGTAATATGGTGGATATTCCTACCATATCATTTGAAAATCCAAAACTTATGTGGCCGTAAGAAGTTTTCAACAGTGAGTATTCAATCCCTGTTACTTTCTATGATGGGGTCCACTTGAGCTTTAGATCTACCTGATTTTTGGCCCATACTCTAAAATGATCTCAAAAAATGGGTGGACGGTGTGGATATAGCCCACACATCATGGTGGGACCTACACAACTTGCTAACATTGAGTGAAATTGGCCAAAACCCAATACAATTCCATCTACCATACTTCCAAGCTTTTCCACTCTTCCCAAACATGGAGTGGAATTGGCAAACGACCAGATGCAATTCCATCCCACCTAAGCCCATCTAATCCAGCCGGCCAAACAGGCCTTATAAACTTTATCATAACTCATATCATGCACGAAAATGATACGACAGAGGTGTCTCTATCATCCATGTTGTACTGTTAATGAAAGATCAGGACCGTACACACACATAATGAACCCTACCCTACCATGGATGGCCTGTGGTTAGAAATTCTGCCAAATGTATTTTTCCAAGTACATAGATTGTGGGCCTTCAAATGGAAGGTGTATGCATAAGGATTTCATGGGATTTGGCGAATATGTGAGAGATAAGCATGAAGTGTTTGAAACATACGTCAGTTGAGGGCAACAGCAAGGTCGCCTCAATTACAAGGTTTCCATATCGGTGTGGATGTATTGTATCTCTGTCATGTATGGTGCTGTTAGAGGCCCAATGCATCTTTATCATTCACCGGTGATACCGATACACATCAGGTGATACATACTAGTTTGAGACAATACATCACACCATAGCCGTAAATGGGTGGGGTTGGCTATTTGAGTCCTTTAAGACTCCATAATAAATTGGTTGCATTATAAAATTGGATCCATATTAGGCTTTTTGCGTCCAAACACGGTCTTGATATGAGATGGCTTAATTGACACAGGAGCACCCAACTTAGCTGAGTTTTAGTACTCCTAGATAGGTTAGATTTGGACCAGGCAGACCCAAATTCAATTCCTTCAAACAAGGTAAGAGATTAGTTAGAGGGTTTTGTTAACATTCCCCACCTTGTATGGGTGCCAATAAGGATCCTTAAGCTTTTAACTAACACATGGGCTGCCCAAGAGTCAATCCATACCATTTATTCAATGGTGCCATTTGGGAGCATGACATGGCATGAGAATCACACTGATCAAATGATCCTATTCTGTGAATGAGGCCAATTCATTCTAATCATGTGCTTTTTATAAATCATATATCTCATTGTTAGAATCATCAAACCAAATTGTTACTTTGGAATCATAAGTAATACCAAATGGGATTTACTAGATAGATGGTTGGGACCTATTTTGTTTCTTCGTCAATCTTGATTGTCTAATTCCCATGATATTGATTAGATGGTTAGGATCATCAAATTGGCATTATTTTCACTCATGACTTGTCCCTAGTTGCAAGAAAGAATGGACAGCCTGGATTAATGATTGAACATCACACATTTCACTTAAAAGCTTTGGAAATGTTACTAATGATCTTATGAAGTTGGAAATGTTAGCAAAACCCTTCAATTAAATATAAAAGTATGCATATGTGTAGTTTGGTGCTTAACAAAATGGCAAACTAACACTCCCCCAAGCCTGGGAAATGAATTCTCTTAATTTAGACCCAACCAAATCAAGATTAAGGGACTATTTGTTTTTCCAATTACCACGGAAAATTGGGATAAATAAATAACGATGGCATTTCAAGGATGTTTGAATGAGAGATATACATATGCCTTAAAAATCATGTTGAAATGTATAAAATTGGACAGAGATTGAGTACCTGTAAAATATGTAGGTCCCAGTACCATAATAAATGTATGTGATCCGTATTGTCCATCCATTTTATCATCTCATTTTAGGTCATGCAGTGTAAGCTCAAGTGGACTACACCACTAGAAATTTGAGGATTACACTCAAGTGGACTACACTAGTAATAGGAGGATTAATGGTGTCCCTTCAAAATTGAAACCTTTGTAATGCTTACAGGGATATGTATATTGTTGAAGTGATAAAGTCCCTTGATATACATTGATACACCACACTCTGATAGCTTAAGCTTTTGAAGTAAATGATTATTAGACATGGTATCAAAGAAGAAAGTCCTATGTTCAAATCTCGAGAGCAAGAAATATGCCTCACTAATATATTATTCTTCCACGGAGGTGGTCAGGAAAAATCAGGTCCGGGAATAGACAAATATTAACTTGATCCAAAACTTCTCTAGCCCTCAAGAAATTTTCAAGTTTGGAACCATTGCTACAATTACATCCATAAATAATCATAACTTCTTTACCATGAATTACGTACAATGGTTTTTAAAAAATTATAAAAAAATAAATAAATAGCCCCTAACTGTATTTGGACCGTGACCCATACGGAACTCATATGCTAGCATGAAATTCAGAACTTTGCAGATCATTAATTTGGCTGGACCAAATCATGACATGTATTGTTCTATAATGCACAGCTTGTAAGTGTTAAGTCAGTAGAGAATACTGCACAGATGTTTTCAATTTGGAAATGCGCCCTCCCTCTCCTCTCATGTACACGTGTGAATCCTAATTTCTTAAGCTTTAAGCAAGCTTTCCATAGGTCTATTCTTCTTTAGGTTCCTCGATGGGAGTTTCCTTGCAAAGTAGAAAAGTTAAGGGCTTATTTGATTTTGCCAATTATCAGTAAATGTAATATAAATGAGTCATTGCCGTGACGACAATTCTATATCCATGCCGTTCATCCGTTCCACAAGCCCATTTTAAATAAGAAAAATATACAACTCAAATGGACCACAATGCATGAAACAGTGGTTACAACAGACCTCAACTGTTGAAAGTTATTGCCTTCTAAGGGCCTACATTAATAGTAAGTCTTGTAACTCCTAATTTGTCTTATTTTAATGAAGATAAAACCCTATGTTATATATATATATATATATATATATATATATATATATATATATATATATATATATATATTATATTATATATATATATTATAAAGAGAGAGAGAGAGAGAGAGAGAGAGAGACGGTCTCCTACGCACAATATTGCAAGGAGTTTATATGCAAGCCTTCATGTAAGCCATAAGATAAGGAGTTCAGCACACTAAGAGAGTCTTTAAAATAAATAAATTTTAAAAAATAAAAAATAAAAAATCTACACTCACGTTCACGGATTTCCTGTGAAAGCCTTTAGCAGTGAGTTCTTGCACTTGGAATATGGGTGGGGCCCACTTTGATGTTTGTGATAAATCCAACCCGTCCATCCGTTTTTTAAAATCATTTTATGACATGTGAACAAAAATGAGGAGGATCCAAAACTTAAATGGGCCACATGAGAGGAAACAGTGGAGATTTAGTGACCACCTTTGAAACATTTATATTGCCACAAAAGTTTTGGATCGGTTTAAGTTCTTGTTGTTTTTACTTCATCTCAATAAAAATGACCTTATAAACAGTTTGGATGGAATATAACAACAAGATGGAGCCTAAGAAAGTTTCAACGGTAGGCATTCCTTTCCCCATTGTTTCAACTCGTATGGCCCATTTAGGTTTTGGATCCTCCTCTTTTTTGGTCAGATGTCTTAAAATGAGCTCAAAAAAAGAATGGATGGGTTGGATTTATTACAAACATCATAGTGGGCCCCACCCAGAATCCTTGCGCTGGAACTTCTAGCCAAAGGCTTTCGTAGGAAATCTGCCTCCTACGTAGAGCTGGGCATGTCTGACCTAATCAGACCAGATCCAACCAGTTCCGAACCGAACCGACGGTCTAGATCGGTGTGAATCGAGTAGGGTCATCCAGATCCGACAGTTTTTTGGATCGAGATCAGGTTGTGGTTAATCGGACTGATTCGATCCGAAAACCCGATCCAAATGGATTCGGACCGATCCGATCTGACCCGACCCGGAGTGATTCTTATCAACACTTCTACTTTTTCCTGTGGTGTGGTCCACTTGAGCTTTGGATATGCATCAATTTTGGGTTCAACGACTAAAATGATCTGGAAAAACGAATGGACAGCGTAGATAAATCACATGCATTCACGGTGGACCCCAATAGAGTTTACTCAGTACGTCGATAAGAGCGTGCAACATACGTGGATTTCCTACGAAAGGCTTTCGCAGGAAGTTACTGAGCAGGGAACCCAAGTGGGGCCCACTATGATGTTTTGGAGAAATCATCCCCATCCATTCGATTTTTTATTTCATTTTAGGACATGATGCTAAAAGTGAACTGTATCCAATGCTTAAGCGGGCCGTAATAAAGGAAAAGATGGTTAGGGAAATTCCTACCGTTGAAACCTACCGGGGTTCGACAATGATGCTTATGTACCATTCATACCGTTAATAACATCATTCCTACTGGGATGAATTGAAAACACAAATATTTGGATGATTGAAAACTTCTGTGGCCCCACGAATATTTCATTCAGTTATCACATTTTCAGTCCACTTCAGCATTGGATACAGTTCATTTTTAACATGAAGTCTTAAAATGAACTCACAAAACTGATGGACGGGGAGAATTTCTCACAAACATCACAGTGGGTCCCACCTAGCTTCCCAGTGCATGCTTTCAGGAAATCCGCGTCCTACACACCCAGATGCAATTTGTTGCATGGCACGTCAACACAGCTAGTGTGTAGGTACATGTCGTGCAAAGACGAGTGGAAACCGCCTCGAGCTTCGAGTTGTACGAGTAAACTCTGTGGGGTCCACCGCCATTCATGTAGTTTATCCACTCAATCCATCCATTTTAACAGATAGTTTTAGAGATTTAGCCCAAATTTTAAGTCTATCCAAAGCTCAAGTGGACCACACCAACGAAAACAATGTGAATTGAATTTCTACCGTTCAAAAGTTATTGGGGGCAACAGAAGTTTTAGATCAAAATGATATTTATGTTTTCCATTCATCCATGTCTGCTTGATCTTATTAACATGTTGGATGACAAATAAACATCATTGTGGGCCTTGGAAAGGTTTCAACAATGGAAATTAATAGTTCCACTGTTTCCTATGATATGGTCCACTTGAACTGTGTAGATGCTTCAATTTTGGGCTCAACACCTAAAATGAACTGTCAAAATCGGATGGACGGCGTGGATTATCCACGTATATTTACGGTGGGCCTAACAGAGTTTACTCAGTACGATAAGAGCATACTGAGTCAAACCAATTCCCATGTGCAACATGCTAGCGATACAGCTGGTGTATATACGTGTCGTGCAAAGGCGAGCCCCGACGCACCTCGAGCTTTGAGTTGTACGAACGGCGCAAATGAGATCAAAGTTACAAGGGCCCCACCATAACGTTTATTTTCCATATAATCCGTTAATAAGGCTAAAACTACACGGTTGAATAGGAAAAACAAATTTCATATTGTTCCAAAACTTCGGTGATCTCCAAAAAGGTTTCAATGGTAAACGTTCAATCCCCAACTGTTTTTTGCATTGTGGTCCAACTAATCCTTAGATCTATCTTATTTTTCAGCTCAAGCCTTAAGTCGAGCTCTCCAAATTGATAGACGGATTGGATATAACACATACCTCGTAATTTGACCCATAGACCCAACCCAATCCGAACCCTACCCAACTCGATCCAACTCGGTTTCCCTGATCGAGTCGGACTCGGATCGGGTCAAGCCAACTGTGCATCGGATCGGTTCGAGTCAAATGTCCCGGACTGGGTCCGGATTGGATCGAGTTCAAGTCAGCCCATGTAGATTTCGGACCGAATCAAGTTAGGCCCAATCCAATCCGACTCAGTCCGATACCCCACTCTACTCGTACGCTCGCCAGACTTCTGTATTTGCATGAAAATCGGATTGCAATTAAACTCTATTGGGCCCACCATGAATGTATGTGGTTTATCCAAACCGTCCATCCATTTTCCCAGCTCATTTAAGTGGTTGAAACCAAAATTGAAGCACATACAAAGATCAAGTGTACCATAGCACAGGAAATAGTAGGAATAATGATTTCCACCGTTGAAACCTTGCTAGGCCCCACAGTGATGTTTATTTATCATCCAACCTGTTCATAAGATCTTTAAAAAAAAAAAAAAAAAAAAAAAAAAAAAAAAGGGAAAAAACAAATATAATCTTAATCCAAAACTTCAGTGGCCCTCAAGAAATTTTCAACGGTAAATGTTCAATTCATACTGTTTCCGTGGTGTGGTCCATTTGATATTTTGATATGCTTCGTTTTTGGACTTAAGCTATAAAATTATCTGATAATATGAATGGAAGGAGTGGATAAAATATATAAATCACAGTGGACCCACAGAGTTTGCATACTGAGTTACTCACTACGCAGTCGCTTCCCTTTGCAATTCCTGGAGAACGGGATAATCCACCCGACACCAGCCCCGTAGCTGATGGTCGGTGCTCTGTGGGCCTGCCATGATGTATGTGTTTCATCCACTCCATTCATCCATTTTTAAAGATCATTTTATGGGTTGACCTAAAAAATGAGAGGAATTTAAATCTCAGGTGGACTACACCCCAGGAAACCAATACTGATTGGATATCCACCATTAAAATCATCTTAAGGCCCACTGTACTGTTTATTTGACATCCAATCTGTTGACTAGGTCATACAGACACATATGAAGGGAAAAAACAAAGATCAGCTTGATCCTAAACTTTTATGGCCCCCAAAAAAAATTTTAATGGTTGACGTCCATTCAACACTGTTTCCTGTAATGTGGTCCACTTGAGATTGGGATCTACCTCATTTTTAGTCTCATAACATAAAATGATCTAGAAAAACAGATGGACAGCATAGATGAAACACATACATCATGGTGGGGCCCACATTAGAGCCTAAGGTCTTATATTCGAATTCATGCCTCGGTAATATACACCCAATAAGGTCCCTGGATGACGTGTGAAGTGTTAGAAAGTGGTGGATCATAAAAATAAAAAAATAAAAAAATAAATAATAAATAAAAAGTAGTAAGTAGTGGATCTAACACTTGCCAGTAACTACAGGATACCATTTTTCTAATGTTTTATGGCTTTTTTTTCTTTCTTTTTTTCTCAAATGCCAAATTTTAAAGAAACATCTTGTTGAGAAATGAAGGAAAAACATAATTTCTTTCCTAGAATTTTATAGAAATGAGATTTCAGTTTCAGAATGGACCTGCACCTTTACAGTAAAATCTTGTTGAAAAATAAATAGAAAAAACATCATTTCTTTTTCCACAATTTCCTAGATATGAGGTTTCCAAAAAACTAAAAAAAAAAAAACAAAAAAACAAAAAAAACCAAAAAAACAAAAAAAAAAAAAAAAAAAAAAAAAAAAAAAAACAAAAAAACAAAAAACAAAAACAAAAACAAAAAAATCATATTTCCTTTCACATGCTTTCTCCCAAATTGACGTTGATAGAGATGAATCAATATTGCTAGCATGGCTTTCCGTGCTGCGGGCACAAAAATATTACGGGCCCACAGATTTCTAGATATTTTTTCTTGGGATCGGTTTTGCACCTGAAGTGTTGGTGACCCATCAAACACGCACATCTCTTGGTTATATGACAATCCAGACCATTCAAATTGCTGACCCAACTCAAAAAATTGTACTGAGAAGATAATATGAAATATCTTTTTCCCTTTTCAATTTTTTTTTTTTTTTGGGTTAGCGTGTTAGTACACACCCATATGTCAGTACATACACTCCATGTTAGCCACCCCCGCTGGGGATCGATACCAAGACCTCAACTGTTGAAACAAGGTATCTGTTGTCAGAAGCCTTCAATGTTTTTTTTTTTGAGTTGCTCGACCGGTCAAGGGACAGGCTCGACCGGTCGTGGGAGTTGCTTGACTAGTCGAGCACTACTCGACTTAAAGTCCAGCGAGCACATGGTTTTGGTGTTCGGGCTACTCAACCAGTCGAGGGGTTGGCTCGATCGGTCGAGGGGGTTCCTCGACCAGTCGAGGCCTCGGCTCAACCAGTCAAGGTTACGTAGAACCTGGGCGGATTGCGTAAATTTGAGGCGATTTCCCGACTTTTCCAAACTAGGTGCGTAAGTGGAGTTTCTTAAACTATAAATAGGGGTCCCTAGGGTTATTCTAGTATATTTTAAAGCTTTCTAAAAGTTTTCAAAGGGTTCCTAAAGGATTCTAGGGTTATCAAAGGGTATAGCAAGGGTGAGATTCGAGGTTGTTCGAATCAGGTAAGTCTTCTCTCTTGGGGGGAGTGTGTACGTGTGGCGTGAGTGTGTGGGGGTGTGTATGCGTATGTAAATAAAAAATTTTAAAAAAAAAATTTTTTTTTTTTTAAAAAGTCCCCTCCCCTCTCTTGTAATTTCTTTTCATAGTGAATTTCTGTCACTTTGTGCCATAGTTTTTTCCCACAAGGGTTTTTCAGGTTAAATCTTTGTATTCTTCTGTGATTATTTGTTACTATTGAATTGTTATCATAGATCTAGATCTGTGTTATTCCGCAGCACAAATCCCCAACAGTATCTCCACTCAATCTGCCAGTTGAGTTATGGATCTAGGCTTAAATATTAATTTCTGTCCTTCAACCGCTTTATTGGACTGCTGAATATATTAACTTTAAGCATTCAATTGAAGGCCATTAACTGAATGGTTAGGATTGCTGGTCAACATGATTATAGCTATAGACTTCATCCATGATCCACAATTTGGATGGTGTGGATAGCTTTACATCTATGCCACACGTGAAGAGAACATTTCCTCACCACTTCTTAAATGGTGCAAAACTATGATAAACAATGGATGGAAATACTGTTTGATGGAGATTATAAAAACCTTCCAAACTCTTATAAGCTTTATCATGACTCATATCATACGACCAAAATGATACGACAGAGGTGTCTCTATCATCCAACTCCTATAAACTTTATCATAACTCATATCATATGACCAAAATGATACGACAGAGGTGTCTATCATCCATGTTATAGTGTTAATGAAATATCAGGAACGTACACATAGTGAAACCTACCATGGATGGCCTGTGGTTAGAAATTCTGCCAAATGTATTTTTCCAAGTACATAGATTGTGGGCCTTCAAATGGAAGGTACATGCATAAGGATTTCATGGGATTTGGCGAATATGTGAGAGATAAGCATGAAGTGTTTGAAACATACGTCAGTTGAGGGCAACAGCAAGGTCGCCTCAATTACAAGGTTTCCATATCGGCGTGGATGTATTGTATCTCTGTCATGTATGGTGCTGTTATAGGCTCAATGCATCGTATCACTCACTGGTGATACCGGTACACATCGGGTGATACATACTAGTTTCAGACAATACATCACACCATGGCCGTAAATGGGTGGGGTTGGCTATTTGAGTCCTTTGAAACGCCATAATAAATTGGTTACATTATGAAATTGGATCCATATTAGGCTTTTTTGCGTCCAAACACGGTCCTGATATGAGATGGCTTAATTGACACAGGAGCATTTTAATGCTGACCAAACCCAACTTAGCTGAGCCTTAATATCCTAGATGGGTTAGATTTGGACCAGGCAGACCCAAACTCAATTCCTTATAACAATGTAAGAGATTAGTTAAAGGGTTTTGTTAACATTCCCCACCTTGTAGGGGTGCTAATAAGGATCCTTAGGGGTCGTTTGGCACCGTGGATTGGAGGGAATTTGAGGGTTTCAAATCCCCTTGGCAGCATAAAGTAACTTGGGGGTTTCAAATCCAGGGGGTTTCTAATCCCCTCTTTGGAGGTTTGCAATCCACCGTGAGAGCTTGGATTACACCTAAAATTATTTTAATAGTTGAAGGTGTAACATGTGTGTCGCTATACACTATCATTCTATTGGGCACACGGCCCACTAATGATGATTAGCACCATCCAAACATTGTCCATGTAAATCAGCACCGTCCAAACATGATCTTGTGCTTGTGGCCCATCCGAGACCTGAAATTTCATCATTTTGAGGCAAAGCATATATTTCAGCGGGCTTATCACAACCATTGTATCAAAAATTACATATCTCACTAATCAGAGATATTAAAGTTGATTTAATAATTAAATTCAAACCCGGTAAATATATCATGGATAGGTACTTTTGGATTAAAGTTATTCACACTCCAGGGTGTCAAACACACGGGGAGGATTGCAAATCCAGGGGCTTTCTAATCCAGGGGTTCCAAATCCACACTCCCAAACAGGCCCTTAAGCTTTTAATTTACACATGGAATGACCAAGAGTACAATCCATACCATTTATTCAATGGTGCCATTTGGGAGCATGACATGGTATAAGAGTCACACTGATCAAATGATCTTATTCCATGAATGAGGCCAATTCATTCTAATCATGTACTTTTTATAAATCATATATCTCATGGTTAGAATCATTGAACTAGATTGCTACTTTGGAATCATAAGTAATACAAAATGGGATTTACTACATAGATGGTTGGGACCTATTTTGTTTCTTTGCCAATCTTGATTGTCTATCTCCCATGATATTGATTAGATGGTTAGGATCATCAAATTGGCATTATTTTCACTCATGACTTGTCCCTAGTTGCAAGAAAGAATGGACCGGCTGGATTAATGATTGAACATCCTACATTTCACTTAAATGCTTTGGGAATGTTACTAATGATTTTATGAAGGTGGAAAAGTTACTGAAACCCTTCAATTTGATATAAAAGTATGCATTCATGAAGCTTGGTGCTTAACAAAATGGCAAACTAACACTCCCCCAAGCCTGGGAAATGAATCCTCTTTTTTTAAAAAAAAATTAAAAATTAAAAATTAAAAATTAAAAATTAACACACGCACACACCCCCACACACTCACGCCATAGTGGGATTTCACCATCTATGGATGCTTGAACCCATGACCGGGTGTTGAAACTCCTGAGTGGAAATGAATCCTCTTAATTTAGACCCAACCAAATCAAGATTAAGGAGCTATTTGTTTTTCCAATTACCATGGAAAATTGTGATAAATAAATATTAATGATGGCATTTCAAGAATGTTTGAATGAGAGGAAATACTTATATAATTAATATATAATTATGCCTTAAAATCATGTTGAAATGCATAAAATTGGAGATTGAGTACCTGTAAAATATGTAGGTCCCACCATAATATATCTATATGTGATCCATGCTGTCCATCCATTTTATCATCTCATTTTAGGTCATGCAGTGTAAGCTTGAGGATTACACTCAAGTGGACTACACCACTAGAAATAGGAGGATTAATGGTGTCCGTTCAAAATTAAAACCTCCGTGAGGTTTACAGGGATATTGATATGTCATCTAACCTGTTCATGAGGTCAAGGAGACATGCATGAAGGGAATAGGCGCCCTCAAGAAATTTCCAACGTTAGGTGTTCATAATTCCCACTGTTTCCTATGGTGTAGTCCACTTGAGCTTTGGATCTGACTCATTTGGGGTTGAAGCCCTTTAAATGAGCTAGTAGAACAGTTGAATAACATGGATAAGATACATATAGCATGGTGGGCCCTGTAATTTTACATAATGAAATCATACAAGTAAATTCCATGGAATCTCGAGCTATGCAAACAAGCTCCCTATATCAAGATCAACATAGGGAACAATGGTAAATTTTATATATATATATATATATATATATATACACACAACACACACACGCATGCACACACACACACACACACATATATATATATATATGTATATATATATATATATAACCCCTAGTTGTATTTGGACCGTGACTCATACCCAACTCATATGCTAGCATGAAATTCCGAACTTTGCAAATCATTAATTTGGCTGTACCTAATCATGACATGTACTGTTCTATATGCAGCTTGTAAGTGTTAAGTCAGTGGAGAATACGCTTCATGCGTGCAGATGTTTTCAATTTGGAAATGCCCTCCCTCTCCTCTCATGCATGTGTGGATCCTAATTTCTCAAGCTTTAAGCAAGCTCTCCATATGCGGTGTGTTGCTTATATAAGGAAAATGCATTTCTAGAGGTCTATTCTTCTTAGGGTCCTTGATGGGAGTTTCCATGCAAAGTGGAAAAGTAAGGGCTTATTTGATTTTGCTAATTATCAATAAATGTAATATAAAACGAGTTATCGCCGTGATGACAATTCTATATCCACTCCGTCCATCCGTTCCACACGCCCATTTTAGGGCATGTATCGAAAAAAGAGAAAAATATACAGATTAAATAGACCACAATGCATGAAACAGTGGTTACAACAGACCCTATTAAAAGTTATTGCATTCCTAGGGCCTACATTAATGGTAAGTATTGTAACTTTTAATTTCTCTTATTTTAATGAACATACATATATTATCAATTCACATGAATATTTACACCTTTTTTTTTTCATTTTTTATTTAGTTTTTATGTTTTTTTGCTTCCATCAATTGTAAGCAGATGCTCTTCTGCAATAGAAATAAGATTCTATTATATAATTATTTCCCTGGTATCATTTAATTGTAAATAAGACTGTTGGAGAGGAATGAAACTGTTAGCATACCTAATCTAATATTAAATACCAGCTTTGGTTAGGTTATAGAGTGGGCCTGTCCACGTAATATAACTGTTCTTGTTGAACCATGATCGGACGCACCCACATGATATCTCTTTCCGTTATAGGTCAGACGTCTCATTCTCCTCATTTAGCAAAGCTTCATGCACATGAGGGGCAATTGGAAACACGTGCATAATACTTCAACCATTCAAATGATGGGCCCCACACACCCTATATGAAAGATAGCTTGCAGTTGTCTATCTGTTTGTAGGACCCCCTGTTCGATTTTTAGGATTGTCTGGTAAGTACGCCCATTCATCATGAGGCCCACAGATTGAAAGGTCCAAGACATCACGCTTAAAGTTCAAGTGTCTTATCCAACCACTCTGACCTGTCCTCTTTAAAATATGATGGTCGAGAAGGGTCGTGATTCACGAGAAATTCCATACACGTTGGGGAGGCCCACTTATCAGGTGGATTACTCATGTTATCCAATATAAAATATTATTGGTTATCTTTTTTTAACTATCCAGCTTTTTTCATCACATGTGGCTATTTTTTATTATTTTTTTTATTTTAACAACGCATTTCCACATCCGTCCGTATCTGATGAATGTCGAGGATCTTGTACACGTGTGTTAGGGTGTCATGTTGCATGTGTTACACGCCCTCGTTGGATAACCTAGAGAATCTTACAACATTGTTTGGCTGACTATCTTGGGACCAGGCCTTTTGTTTTTACTTACATGGAGCGGAGTTATTTAATACTCCGCCTGCATACAAGGCTTAATACGCAGGCACTCAGATATTCCACAAGAGGCATCATACATTAACTCAAACTAAACCAAGTAAATCACCAAGAGCACTGTCTCTAAACCACAGTCCCAAAATTAGATTGGTAGAACAATCCTAACCTCTGATCCGTGGAACACTTATTTGTTGAAATAGGTCCACTGGATATTTGCATTTTTAACCGTTCAATAAAACTCCATCAATCTGATACTCAGCTGCCTAAATGAAGACAATTTTTGGTTCATGATTCATCCAAACTCGGACCAATAATTTGAACAGTTTAATTTGAAAAACATATATTCTACATATGCAAATTCTAAGTAATTTATAAGTGCCTGAATACCATCCATGACACTCTGCCAGAGTATCAAACATTTTTTCCACATGGAATGGAATATCCTCTCCCACCGAGGTATTGCTCTCGCTATATCACTGTCTTATGGTCCTTTGCACCATCATCAGTCACGAGACTAATGGATACAATATCACTGCTTTATTTTATTTATGACAATAAAATCTGATAAACGGTAACGATCTCATCAACCTGTGAGGCCACTCGTCAAGGACGGTCATCATTTTCACGTCCGAAAATCGCTGGTAAATGATATGTGCACAAGAGATCGGATTAGGTGAGACCCTGGTATCACCCAAGACGGTGTGGCCCTTACCGTGGGGTTGCTGTGGGTCCCACCTTTATGTATGTATTATCTATCCACGCTGTCCATCCGTTTTTCCATATCATTTTAGGCTAATATTCCAAAAATAAAACATATCCAATTATCAGGTGGACCATACCATAAGAAACAGTGTTGATTGACTATTAATGGGCCACAAAAGTTTTAGATCAATCTGATATTTGTTTTTTCCCTTTATCCAGGCTTATTTGACCTTATTAATAGATTGGATGGTAAATAAACACTACGGAAACATTTAGGTACACCTTAAGAAGTTTTTAATGGTAAGACGATCAATCACCACTGTTTCTTATGGCATGGTCCACCTGATAATTGGATCTGCTTCATTTTCTTTTTAATACCTTAAAATGATCTGTAAAAACGTATGGACAGCGTGGATACATAATACATACATCAAGGTGGGCCCAAAGGTAAGGGCCGCACCGTCTTGGGTGATGCTTGGGTGGACGCTGATTGCTTCCTACCCCCCGTCCGGGCGGGGCTATGTGGAGCCCACCGTGATGTAACTGTTTTATCCCGCCGTCCAATGATTTTTACAGAAAATTTTAATATATGATAAGCCACATATTTCATGTGTGGGGCCCACAGAGTTTACTCAGTAAGAAATCCGCCTTCAATTTCAAGACATTCCATTTCCGACGTTCATGTGGGCGGCATAGGATTTGACTGATTGTTAGGATCAGGGCGAAAATACGTGTGGGGCCCACAGAGTTTACTAAGTAAGAAATCCGCCTTCAAATTCAAGACATTCCATTTCCAACGTTCATGTGGGCGGCGTAGGATTTGACTGATTATTAGGATCCAGGACGAAAGTGCAATGGCGCACCTCATTTTATCTCAAGGGGCCAAGAATCAGGACCATCCAAACCTTAGGTGGTCTACACAACACTGGAAACAATTTCAAATGGAACACCCACAGTTGATTTTCATGGGGGAGCAACGCGGTGTTGTGTATATGAGATCTACGCCATTTATTCCCTTCATCTGGCCTATACTAAGTGTCACAGTTAAAAATCAGCCATTCATATAACTCATGTGGACTCCTGTGAAAAAATAAGGATGAATGTCTCTAATAACTTGTTTTGTGTGCTATGACTCATCACATGAAACCCATATCATCCCCGTTCCACGGACTTGGATTCGGCAGTGATCCCTCCAGTACCGGTACTGGAAAAGCTCCGTGGGCCCCACCGTGATGTATGTGTTTTATCCACGCATTCCATTCATTAGGCATATCCGAAGGTCAGGTGGACCACATCCCATGAAACAGAGGGGATAACGACAATCACCATTCAAGCCCAGGAAGGTCAGGTGGACCACATCCCATGAAACAGTGGCGATAACGACAATCACCATTCAAACCTCCCTGGGCCCACCACGATGTTTATTTGCCAGCCAGCCTGTTCAAATAGTCACATAAATATGGATGAATTTAAACAAAAAACAGAAAAAATTAAAAAAATTAAAAAAAAAAAAAAAAAATAAATAAATAAAAAATCAGCTTGATTCAAATCTTATGTGGCCCACTAAAAGTTTCCAACTATAGGCATTCAATCCCCATCATGTCCTTTGGTGTGATCCACTTTCTAGTCTAAGAAGCTTAGCTTCTTATAGTTCTATCGTGTAGTCACCTGAAATGCAATGCCTCCTTTCATTAGTGATTTTTTTTCTATGTAGTGTAGCCAACTTGAATTTGGATTAAAGTGATTTTTAACCACTAAGGAGAACATTAGAATACACAAATGATAGACAGATTAGATTGCATACACACACCAAGATGAGTCTCATATATCAATGTGTAGGTTTGGCTTAACCTACAAATGCTGGGAGTGGATCCGGACTTCTTATAAATTGTATTCCTATAATGTAACTGAATCAAATTAAACTGTCCAAATTATATGCATGCATGCATTACTGATTTTAAAAAATTATAATTAATTGATCATCTAAATATCTGATTGGTGGAAATTTAATAGATAGCTAAAATGATAAATATTCAACTATCTCATTTCAAGAAACAAGTGTTCATGATCACTAAAGATTTAAACAAATTCATTCAAGAGTAATTTGTGAACCACAAAATGTGACTATCATCTATTAAACCATTTTTTTTAATCTTTTTTTAACACACCCCACGCACTCAGGCTATAGTGGGATTTCATCACTAATGAATACTCGAACCCTTGACTGGCCATTGAAATTCCTAAGAGTCTACCACTGGAGCAAGAGTAAGAATCCATTATACCATTTGATTTCAAGCAAAAAGCCACTGAAGGCTTGGATTTTACTCAAAATCTCTCTTGGCTTGGAAAATCTCTCATTTATCTTCTTAATTCCTTTTACAGGCTCTATAAGCTTTAATGGCCCCACCACAATGTATGTATATCATACGCCCTGCCAATCAGCTTTGTCAGCCAGCTTATGTTACTACACGAGCCCAAAAACAAAGTATATTCAAAATTTGACCCGTTTGATTTTCCATGATACATGTAAATCATGGTAAATAAGCAATTACTACTTTTGCACCTTATTTGAAAACATGATAGTAATTTAACTTCGAAAATTGAAACAAAAGTGTTGACTTAAATATTTGGACCCCACCGTAATGTATATGATATATCCGGACTGTACATCTATTTTTTTAGAACATTTTAGAGCATGAGCTGAAAAATGAAGTAGATCCAAGACTTAAATGGCGCACACCTAAGGAAACATTGGCCTTCATTCGCCCACTATTGAAAGTTATTTTCTTCACTGGGCCCACATTATGGTTTTTTCATCATCTAACCCGTTCATAGGGTCACGGAGAAAATACAAATATCAGCTTGAAGCAAAACTTTTAAGGGCCCCAAGAAGTTTTTAATGGTAGGCGTTCGATTCTCTTTGTTTCCTATGGTGTGGTCCACTTGAGCTTTGGATCTACCTCATTTTTTTGCCAATGCCATAAATTCAGCTAGAATAACAAATGAGCGGTGTGGATAAGTAACATATATCTCGTTGGGCCCCACATTGATGTTGTAAATTTCTTAATTTAAGTGTTAAAAAAGTAAGTTGTCACACCTTCATTAGAAAAAATGTGGTAATTACCTAGGTAAATAATTATTAGCCATGTAATGGTAATTACACTTGAGGCCCAAAATCAAACAGGCCATGAATTGGCCAAAGTAAACAGTATGGGGAATGCCTACCACTGAAATCTTCTCAGGGGCCATGGAAATTTTGAATCGAGTTGATTTTTTTTGTTTTTTATTTTTATTTTAATCTCAGTGGGAATATCCGTATGAACGTCTTAGATGGCATAAAAATGTCATGGCGAACCACAGGAAGATTTCAATCGCAGGCATCTCCATTCATACTGTTTCCTGTGATGTGGTCCACTTGAGTTTTGGATCTGCCTCAATTTTTAGGGCCATTCGCTAAATTGAGATGGAAAAACTGATAAATGGAGTGGATGTAACATGGACATCACTGCGGGTCTACGGCTATGGAAAATTCGGTCTCTTTTCCTTCCCTGTTCTCTCATCTCTTCTCAATCTATCAGTCCTATGGGGACCCCACCATGATATATGTGTTTTATCCACGCCGTCCATCCATTTTGAAAAATAATTTTAGAGATTGATCCCAAAAATGAGGTAGACGTAAATCTCAAATGGACCACACCATGGGAAACAGTAGCTTGAATGTCCACCATTAAAAACCTCCAAGGGCCCACTATAATGATTACTTGACATCTAACCTGTTGATCAGATCATAAAGACTTGGATGAAGGGAAAAAAATATATATATCAGCTGATCCAAAACTTTCGTGGCCCCAAGCAGTTTTTAATGGTGGGTGTTCAATCAACACAGCGCGGTCCACTTGAGATTTGAATAAACTTCATTTTTCGGTTCATACCATAAAATGATCTAGAATAATGGGTGGACGGCATGGATGAAACAGATACATTATGGAGGGCCCCACAGAGAACCGACCACTAGCCATTGGCCAGTGGCAGAGTTAGTAGCCAATTCGTTTCCGTGTTACAGTGCCCCAAGTGGAGTTATGTTGTTATAAAAACTCCAGTGTTTCTTTCTATTTACACAAAGGCCACTGGTTTGGGGCAGTTTTGCAATTACAAGGAAGTCTAGGGTGTTTCATCACGGTGGGAATATTAGTATCTCCATTAAACGTGATTTCCATCCAGGCCCAGCTGTGTATGATGATCCCAGCCATGCATCTATTGGATCAGCCATTTTGGCATCGAATAAATTTTATTTTGATCGTAGCCATCTAAGAAATGGGCCCTTCCTCAATGTGAACCGTTGCTGATTTTTCGGACCGCACCCAATTCACCGTTGAAAATACTACATTGACGGTTTCTATCTTATCCACGTATGCCACGTATTCCGAACGACATGAGGCATGGAGAATGCCGAGGCACAGAATCCGCTCCCACCGAATTAGAATCCTCTAGTAGAAGAACCTCTGTTCACCAACTCTGTGGGGTCCACCATATTGTACATGTCGAATCCCCTCCGTCAATCAGCTTTTATCCTCGTTTTTATTCCATTATTGGCCAAAAATCATATACGCCCCAATTGAGATGGCCACACCGCAAAGTACAATGGAGATGGAATCACAACCGTAGGTTTTTGTGTTTGGACACCATCATGTATATTTTCCATCGAAACCATTAGTCACTGTAACTGATCAGGAATTCAGGATAAAGAAAAGATGCCAAAATCAGCTTATACAGAACTCAAGCGGGCCACACCATGTGAAAGTTGGTGCAGTAAATATGACCTTTTAATCTCACTTATGTTTTGTATGTAGAGTAAAAATAATGTTTGTCACTTGATGAACGGAGTAGATTTTACGTAGATAACATAGTAGACCCCAAAATGCTTACATGAATCCGACGGCTCCCAACAAGTGGGTGTGGATTGCCTTGCAGTCTGTAGTTAGGTGCGGCCCACCATGTGATGTTTGCGAAAAATAACCCTTCTCTGTCCGTTTTACGGGCTCATATTAAGACATTGCCCAAAGAAGTGGTGATCCAAAGCTCATGTGGACCTCAACTACCAAAGATGAAGGTGGTCCACTAAGCAAGTTTGTAAGGATATTAGAAATAATCGGACGGGTTAGAAATCTTTCCTGATTGTCACAACCGTACATTTTTTTTTCCAGTTATTTTTAGCCCACCTGAGTAAGTAGAACCACATGCCTTTTTTCTGATGGATGGCTTGGATATTGTATCCATATGTCATGCTGGCATATGTGGTAGCGTGTGGATTAGTTAGCTTGAACACGCGTGTGGGCTCAACCAAGCGCCCAAAAGGACGTGACAAAAGCAAACTTTTAATTAATGGGGCGTGGATCTACCGAGGTAGGTGTGACCCCTGACTGTGGAGCCTATACTGCATCCACCCTGTCCATCCGTATTGAAAGCTCATTTTATGGCATGATATAGAAAATGAATCACATCCAAATCTCATATGGACCGTAGTACATGAAGCAATGGAAATTGACTATTAAAAGCCTCTTGTTGGCCACAAAAAATTGAATTAAGGTGATATTTATGAGGTCTCCTCATCTAGGTACTTTTTACCTTATCAACTGGTTAGATGGAAAATAAACGTTCTGGTGGTATCCAGTAAGTTTTTAATGGTAGGAATTCAACAACGACTTTTTCCTGTGGTGTCTTCCAACTAAGATTTGGGTCGGAATCATTTTTGGGCTTATGCCCTAAAAATATCTGTAACAATGGTTGGACAGTGTGGATTTAAGATCCATACATCACTGTGAGCCCCACAGTCAAGGGTCCCACCCACCATAGTGGATCCGGGGATACACCGAATCTGCGCCCGAATTATTGAGATGTTAATTATACAAGGATACGCTATAGCGATTGGCTACTGACCGCGGGTCCCATCCACGAGCAACCCCAACTGCTGACATCATGTTGATGGCCTATTGCCGTTTATGGGCGCACGGATTAGGTAGAAAAAATTAGTACTGTAGACTCTTCCGTACCGTGCTTTTTTTTTTTTTTTCCGACGCCGGAAAGCTTCCGCTGCTAAAAGATGCTCCTGGGTTCTTGGCTACGGACGAACCCTACCCTTGCTTTCTAAGGATAAAGTAAAAAGTGGGGGTATTTTCATCCTTATCGGTTTTGTAAGTATAGATAAAGGTCTATTTTGATTCAGTAAGTTTTGTTAAGTCCACTAAAATATGATGGGTGCTCCATCCGGCCTATACTAAAAACGTATCCTGTATGAATTTGATCCACACCGTCCATTCATTTTTCCATATCATTTTAGTATGTAATTCCAAAAATAGCTAAGATCCAATGCTCAAATGGACCACATAGTGTGTATTAAATTTACTACCGTTGAAAATTTTTCAGAGACCAAAATAGCCTTAGATGAAGATGTTTCTTTCGTTCACTTCACCTGGGTGTATATGACCATATCGACAGGTTGGATGAAAACTAAACGAAACAGCATATCCTAAGAAGGTTTTAATGATGGGCGTGTGTTACACTTGAGCTTTAAATCTGCCTTATTTTTCTGCTCAATATTCTAAACTGGTACCTGAAAATGGATGGACGGTGTCATACATCACTGTAGCCCCTCAATAGACTCCGCCTGTCCCGAGCTGCGAACAGGCGGAGGTAGTACGTAATCCGCGCCATAACGTCTATCCATCAAGCGACGAGTGCGGTTTGGATGGTGACCCCAGCACCAGCAGCTACCTGGTGTCAAATCTGTGTGGGCTCCACCATGATGTATGTTTTTTATATATAGATCCAAAGCTCAAGTGAACCACACCACATGAAATGATGTGAATTGAATTCTTACCGTTGAAAAATCTTGGGGCCCACGGCAGTCCATCCAACCTGTTTATACAGTCATACACCTAGATTCGGTGTTTATCTTTACAGCTATTATTACTGGAGGTTTGCAATGCCACAATCGTGTGAAGCATTACTTATCAACGTGCAAGCTACGTGCTAGTGGGGCACGCTTGTACAAATCCGAGCTTTCCATCAAGATGACCAGACTGTTCAGATCTGTTTTAACCGTCTCTATCTTTTGTAACGTGATTTTTTATTAGAAGATAAAACCATGTGGCCCACCTGATCCAATTAGATAATCCTAGCCATTGTCCTCATTTCTCGGACATTTCTAACCACCCATTTCGTATCTTCGAGGGTCCTCAATCACGGACTATGATTCTTGTGGTATACACTGTCCTTGATAGGGCCTAATAGATGAAAATTCCAGATCTCTCACACTCGAGCCACGTGTATTGAGAAACTTGGATAATACTGTTACCAATGAATCCTCCCTCATAACAAGGAACATGATCCCCGGGAATAATACGATACGCAACCGTCTGACTGTGTGGTATACACACGTTTTCCGTTCTGATAACCAGGCCCATGGTTACACAATCCGGACCGTCTGAATCCTGTTTCCTACTTAGATGGACTATGAAAATAAAATCCACAGGATAAGATAATACCAGCCTTCCAATTTATTGCTTAAGAAGAGAAATACTACAAAGGTCCATATTCAACTGAAAATGATGCAATTGAGTGAAGGCTAGAGTATTCAAATTGTTGATGGTATCACATCCACTGTGGAAAACAACGGTCTGGATCATAAAATCATGGGTCACATTCATCAGGATTGGCAATTCGTGTAGACTGATCGCTGTCATGTGTCGTGTATCATATAATTAATTCCTCACAAGAAAATCCGTTGACGGTACTAATGATATATAGGCGGGGCGGATGTCACACATCAATGGGCCCTACAGATATTTTTGTGGTACGGGCTCCCTGCAACACATGCATTGTTATCCTATTAGCTCTTGCTGCTGTAAGTTGGTCCCCCTAAAAGGGTGGACCCGCCGGCTTCCACTGACAATCCGGGGACGTGTTAGACATGAGATTCAGTGGATCATGTATATGGAAGGATATAGCTGGGCCAGGTGCCGTTTTAAAAGATGGCACAGCGAAGCATATTTGAAAGTTGTTTACTATTGCGGTGGCCCCATTTCTAAAAGCGGCGGGTTGGATTCAATGGATCATGGATATGGAAGGATATTGTCGGGCTAGGGGATGGGGATTGCGTACTACCCCAGCCGGGACGGTAATCCGTCCGGGCAGCGCTTTGTGGGGCCCACCGTGATGTAAGTGTTTAATTATCCAAGTCATTCATCGCTTTTCTCAGATCATTTTAAGGTTTTATCCTAAAAATGAGGTAGGTCCACAGCTCTAGTGGACCACACCAAAGAAAGTTGCAGTGATAATGACACCTACAGTTGAAACCTTTCTAAGGGCCACCGTGATGTTTTTTTACTATACAATGTATTCATAAGGTCATGTAGACGTTCATAAAGTGAAAACACAATTATCAACTTGATCTGAAACTTCTCCAGCTCCTAAGAAGTTTTTAATGGAGGACTTTCAATCCTCAATTTGTGATTCACTTAAGCCTTGGACCTTCCTCATTTTTTTTTTGGATAAAACCTTAAAATGATATGAGAAAAACCATGAACGGCGTTGATAAAAAACTTACATCATGGTGGGCCCCACAGAGCCCTGCCCGGATGGATTATTGTCCGGGCGAGAGTAGGATGCAATCTGCGTCCCGGACTAGGTGCCGTTAGAGCTGGGCATGTCTGACCCGATCCGAACCGAACCGACGGCTTGGATCGATGCGGATCGAGTAGGGTCATTTAGATTCGACAGTTTTTCGGATCGAGTTCGAATCGTGGTCAATCCGGACCGATCCGATCCAAATGGATCCGATCCGACCCAATTCGGAGCGGGTACTATATATATAAATTTTTACCCTAAAATATTGCTTTTACCCCTCTTTCTTACCCTACCCGCCTCAAAACCAAACGAACGAACCATCTCTTCTTCTTCTTCAAATCTCGATCCGACCCCACCCGTCCACCACCACTCAGCCCGGCAAGTCGGCAACTCATCCGACCATCCCTGACTTATTCGAATTAGATATGCATTGTTTTTTTTTTTTTTATTTCTTTTACCCTAAGTCCCTCTTCTCTAAACCATAACCACCCATCTCCTCTACTCTAACAGCTACGCTCGATCCAAACTCCGAACCCACCCACCGGCAACTCGTCCGACCCTCCAAGCTCAATCCGGTAAGTTATTTAGTGTTTTTTTTTTTTTTTTTTGATGGGGATGTAGTTTTGAGCTAGTGGCTCGCTGGTGGAATGCACTGGCTTGACGGAGGTCCAACAGTGGTCAGGTTGTGCAGCCCTAGCTTGACGATGGTCTAGCAGTGGTCGGGTGGTCCAGTCATTTTTTTTTTTTTTCAAAAAAAAAAAAACATCTGGACCGATCCAAACCGTGCCCAATCCGATCCGACTCAGTTTTCCTGACCGAGTCGAACTCAGATCAGATCAGGCTAGCAGTGGTTCAGATCGATTCGAATCAGATGACCCAGACTCGGTCCCGGATCGAATCGAGTTCGGGTCAGGCCATGTAAATTTCGGACTGAGTCGAGTTCATGGACCCAATCCGATCCAACTCGGTCCGATGCCCAGCTCTAGGTGCCGTTTTAAAATATGTCATCTAAAAGTGGCACATGACCCAATCGAATTTCACCATGTTAAAGAACTAAGGTTCTGTTGTTCCATGGATCCATTGAAACCGCATCGTGGCGAGCTTGACACTTTTTTCCTCTGGTTTAAAGAGAATGTATAACACATAGGATATGAGGCATTCAATTGATGGGCCATGTTTGTGATGCTCATAAACCAAAAATCAAAATGTTGAGGGTGTATGTTGTAAGGATTTTAAAATAAAGTGTTTTAAAAATATTCAAAATTTTTATTGTTTCTTATTTTGAAAAGTGTTTTATTTTTAGTGTATTTCTTGTCCCATATCGGAAATGACCAAAGAAAAATCAAGTATATAAGAGAGGAGTTTATATGAGGCTTGAGCCCATTCTCAAGGGGCATGCGAATTTGGTGCAATGGGGGCTATGCTATTAGCCGGAACCTATGTCATTGACCACACGTGTGCGCACCAAGCTGTGCCATACCGAGCTGGGTTCGAGTTTATTTAAGGACTAAAAGTATACTTGTTTTCCAAATTCATTCATTATTCTTCTTGCACTTAAGACGTGGTCCAAGGAGGGAAGATTTTCAAGCCAAATGACATAATCACGTCTTAACTCAAACATATAAGTCATTTTTTCTTACTTTATTTATTATTTAATTTTTAAATTTTTAAATTTTTTTTCAAATATTTTTTTTAAAGCACATTATTTGCAGTAGTGTAATGATGACATTGGGAGCCTGAAGGTCACTTCAAATTGGGTACGACGCTATGACTCACTTGTTATCCTTGTCAAAAAAAAAAAAAAAAAAAACAAATAATGCTCTAACATAGTGTGAGGGAGGAAAACTTAGCAATGATATGCAACAACTTAGAAATTGCATAGTGGCATACAACTAAGTCAAATTAATCCATCTAAATTATGTCTCCCCATATAGGTGTATCATGAACCCAAAATTAGGGTTATAAGATCACCAGAGCAGTGGGTTAGGGAACAATTACGAGATGTTCAAAAAAAAAAAAAAAAATTTAAAACATTAAATGATTTTCTTCTAAAGGTTGTGCCAAGGATTGACATATGGTTATTTTTATTTTGGCCATCTATTATTTGTGAAATAACTAATAACAATTAAAGATGGAGAGCCTCCAACATTGACTAGATGATAAGTTGGTGTGGTGTGCCTTTAGGTTATATTACATAGAAGTGTGAGTGTATATTATGGATAAAGGCACTTGGTGTTGGACCTATTAGCACTTACATTGATAAATTCCTCTAAGTTTTTAAACCGAGAGGCCTATCATGCCCGAACTAGATCAACTCATGGATGCATTAGCTTCAACTGAAATCTCTAAATCTAAGGATGTATGAGCTCAAGATCATGATGACATATGCTTTATCTCACTTTACAACGATATTACGATAATTGATACGTGAGTGTGAGTGTAGGTAGCATGACAAATATTGCAGAGATTTCGAAAATATCATAATAATGTCATGAAAAATACACCAAATAATAATACCATTGGATTTTCAAATTAATATTGGCAAATTTGAAAATAATGCGATATTATCATGATATTCTTACAATATTAACTCCCAAAATAATAAAATCCTTAATGAATTTATTGTATATATAAAACATATTTACAAATTTACAATACATATTTTTATTTTTAGTGAGATTATCCTGATAATATTCTTAGAAAAAACCTTAAAATTTAAAAATATCCTTAAAAATTTTCAAGCCAAGGAATTGCTAAGAATGAGATTTTTCATTATGGGTGTAACTACGTGCATATATCAAGGTCTAATTGATGCTCACATGATTCAACAAGAGATTCACTTGGTTACCCAACATATTATTATGAAATTGATCTTATAGTTTGTATCATTCATCAAGTGTTTTAAAGACTAGCCAGCACATCAAAGTTTTTCTATTAGTTACTTAAAGTTTTTTCAATCTTTAACTTCTATCTTAACCGTTGACTATAATCAAGATTAATGAACATCCAATGATTAAAATTTAGTGATATATACTTCAGGTTTATATGGTTATTGGTTAAGGATGGTGACTGCGATGACCACCGAAAAGATTTGGTCAATTTAAATACATGGATAAGTTGGGATCATAAACTTTAGATACACTATGTATACTAAGATCTTAAGGGTAGTGAAACACTATGATTGATCTCCTCTTATAACCCTAAATCCTTATAAATATATCATAAGGGAGAGAAGAGAGAGCCTTTGATATCCAAGCTCTCTCTTGAGTGTCAACTAAAGTAAGAGAGACAAGAAGAAGAGAACCACAAAGAAAGAAACAAAGACATTCCTCCCATTCATCTACATGAGTGATGCGTGTGGGGTTCACATTGGACTACTTTGGATGTCCGCCCGACTCTACTCTAAGGTTGATGTGTGCTTTCATCCTTCTCTTTTATTTGAAATAAGTAGGACAGACATTTTAGATTGAAGGATAATCATTTACTTTTTTCGATTTTCAACGAGATTAATTAATCAAAGTAATCCTAGCTGCAGAATTTATGTTTATGCTTTTTAAAAATTTAATAATATATAAATAAAATTTCATAGGTTAATTAATCTAAATCTTATATATATATATAGTCACTACGTTTGAAAATTGTACAAGTAATTTAGAAAAGAAGTGTCCACAAATTAGTGGTTAGAATTGTTCGACCAATCTAATATTGAGATTGTAACTTAGAGAGAATGGGTCCCACATTTTATCTGGTTTAACTTAGAGTTAATGCATGCCAAGTGTATAATCTCCGCATGCTTGCGTATAAGCATCACCTGTGTATAGTTTATGAGTGCCTTTCTCTGTCTCTTCTTTTCATTATTTCTTCTTCAACCTGTTTATTTCTTATACATGGGGCCCAGCTGATGAGTCAGCGGCTTATTGTTTGGCATGGAATGGTCTGTGGACCAATCTAATAACTAGACAGGATGGTAATTGTGGACCAATCCAATAACTAGCTAGACAGGACCTCACATCCATACCACATGCATGTTTGGCAGACTCCGGTCTGGCACTTGGAGATGCGCATATTCCAAATGCTGCTTCTTGGAGGACCGGCAGCTTGCGTGCCAAAACATCTCAAACCATCCATTTCAAATCAGATTACATCTAAATATTATCAAAGCAAGTCACGTTTGGATCCTATTGTAGAACCAAACCGATCTAACATATGGTAAGCCATGCGTTTACGAAAAAGAGTTTTTGCTGATTGCACACACGCCACCTCATATGCCTGGTTGGTAAATAAGTGAAATATCCAAACCATCCATCAAGCAAGACCTTTTATGTAAATGCTATAGCCCAAAGATAATGGTGGTCCACTTAGCAGGTATTATGGGTTAGAAATTTTTGGCTGATTTTTTTTTTTTTTTTTTTTTACCGGCCGTATATTTATTCAATTGATTGGAAATCTACATTGGTACGCTTCTGCTAAATAGCTTGAATACTGCAGTTATCTGCCACATTGGTACGCGTGTGCATTACCTGACATGTACACACGTGAAGGCCTAGCAAAGCTCTGAAGGAGATATGAGAGGAGTATCCGCATCTCCACGTGCCAAATTGGAATGTGTCAAACTAGCGTGTAGGCCACTCCTTTGTCTAAACCAGATAAGGGCACCCTATCCAACGCCAGTAAAAAAATGACATGTGAGCATGAGACCGTAGTAAAAAAGGTTAAAATGGTCAGCAAAATGGTCATTTCACGCATGTAACTTTTGCAGTGAAAATGCAGGGGCTCGGAATAGATAGTGACTGCTGCAGAGCTTTGTACCCCTCACGGTGATGTATGTGATCTACCCACGGTCTATTCATTTAGGCATGAGTAAAAAATGAAAAAATGAGGCAAATTCAAATATTAAGTAGACTACATCGTAAGAAACAGTAGTGATTGAACTCCCACCAAACCTTATGAGGGTCCATTAATGTTTATTTGTTATCCAACTTGTTGATTAGTCTAAGTAGACGTGATCCGAAACTTTTGTGCCCTTCAAGAAGTCTTTAATGTGGGTGTTCAATCACCATTATTCCCTGTGGTGTGGTCTACATGAGATTTGGAACTACCTCATATTTTTTTTAGCTCATGCCTTAAAATGAGCTAGCAAAATAGATGAACGTGGATAAAACATATACACCTAATTCCTTCATGTGATGCCTTATTCTCATGAATTATTGCATTTATCAGAATAACTCAAAAACAACCATAATCTCTCTTTTGCTTGTCTCTATTAATTGCGATGACTGGAAACAAAAGCTATCATCTTCTACTAAGTAGTTTTGAGTAAATCTTAAATGATCCCCTCAAAAGGTTAATGTAAATAAATGTATTATTGTTCGATATCCTCAAGCTATATGTCCTCGTCCAAATTTAATCATTGAATCAACTTAAACTTTGATGAATGACTAATCAATTGCTTTTCTTTCGGTTTTTATCTATTTTGTAGACAAGAAATAAAACTCTCTTATTACTAACAATGGAAAAATAGAACTTCCTTTTAGTTATTTTTTTCCCTTTCCTAATTTATTAATAACAAAATAGATTCTTTTAATATATAAAATAAGAATTCCAGTGACTTTTGCTACTATAATTTTACCAATCACAATTTTTTATTTCTTCCAGCAATTTAGTTTACCTCAAAATAATTAAAATAAAAGCTGTATTGATATTTAAGTATAAAAAAATAATAATAAATGTAAATGGATAAATAAATAAATAGTAAATTCCATTGTTTAATTACTTTTTAAATGATGTGGTACTTTCTATACACCCAAGCCCCTTCTCAAGTGTTATTGAAAACTTGTACCATCCACACATTTTTGCTTTACCCATGAATTATTAAATAATAATTTGATGATTGGTCTTTCACAATGAAATATATTCATACAATGAAGGGTTCAATTCATGATATGCCTGTGTGGCGCTTTTTCATAGACCTTGAATGGACGCCAAGCGCTTTCTTTCAATACTACTTTTATTTTTATTTTTTTTCTTTCTTTTGTTACTTAAGAGTCACCCAACCTATAACCAGTACGTCCTTATTTTAAAGAAAAGGTATCTGCCCGTTGGACCCATTTGATGAAAGGCTTGGATCTGGAATAGATGGGCCACAAAAGCTGGAGTGACTCACGTGATACTTGAACTCAATGTTAAAGCCCTTTCTTAATCCACACGTGTAAAAATAACGAATGGAATACTAGAAGAATAAAACTTTGATACTCGTGTGATGGATGATGCGCAGGCACTAAAAATTTGCACAAGTGCCAGGGAAAGTCGGTTTAGACACTCTAATTTATAGTTCCAGTTTATATGAACATAAATCAACAGCCGTATTATTTGATTATCTGACCATCCGAATCGTGGACATTTATTAAACGCTTAAAAATGAAAATATCCAGAGGTCCTGTTTCAACAGAAACAAATGTACTAAATCAGAGGCCAGGACTGTTCTACCAGTCTAATGTCGGTGTCACGTGACTTTGAGGCGAAAAGGGTACCGATTGGGTAATACGGCCCCACCAACTCGAGACGGACGGTCCTTACAGAGGCTTCGTGGGGTCTACCTTGAAGTATGTGTTTTATCCATCCATTTATTTTGATTGATCATCTTAGCACATGAGCTAAAAAAGGAAACAGATAAAAGACCACACAATATGAAATAGTGGGGATTGAATGTCTACCATTGAAAACCTCTCGGGAGCCAAAGAAGTTTTGGATCAAGCTGATATTTTTATTCCCTTCATCCGAATCTGTATAACCTTATGAACAGGTTGGATGGGAAATAAACATACGGTGAGCCCTGGGATTAATGTTTCAATGGTGGTGTCATTGTTACTACTACCTTCTGTGGTGTGGTCCACTCAAGCCTTTAATTTGCCTCCTTTTGGAGCTTATAACCTAAAATGGTGTGTAAAAATGGATGGACGGCATAAAACACATACATTACAGTGGGTCCCATAGAGCCCGAACCGTCCGTCTCTAGCTGTCCTGGCCGGATTAGTACCCCAATCCGCGTACGAGGCAGCGGTTCTACGGTCTATTGGAAACGTATCGCCTTATTGCCCTGGCACAGAGGTATACCTACGCAGGGGCTGTGTGGGACCCACAGAGATGTCCTTGACAAATCCACTCTGTCTATCTGTTTTTGAAGACTACAGTAAGGAAAGAATTAAAAATCAGGCAAATCCAAAACTCATGTGGGCCAACCCAAATGAAACAGTGGCAACGGAAACGTTCACCGTTCAAATCTTTTTGGAGCTAACATGATGTTTATATACCATCCAAACCGTCCAAAGGGTTTTTACCACTCAGATAAATTGTAGGCGCAAATATCATTCTCATACAAAACTTCTGTCACCCCAGGCATTTAATCACCACTCTTTCGTGTGTTATGACCCACATGAGTTTTGGATCTTACTGAGTTTTAGATTCCTGTCTCACGGTGTTCTTGCAAAATAGATGGACGGAGTGGATTTGTTACAGACATTCCCGTAGACCGACAAATGTCCGGGTTACTAGCGATCCGCTTCCCAATCTATTGACCACTTTGGTGAAAAATCGACTTCGTCTGTACATTTTGTTATCTCTGTTTAAAACACACAACTAAACACTAGGAACACCCTGATCCATAGCTCAAGTGATAGACTGAGTGAAAGATACCCCGTTTCAACACCGAGATCATGGTATCAATTCGCAAGTGGGGGTGGCTAACAGTGAAGTGTGAACTGACAGTGGCTTGTACTAACAAGCTAACACAAAAAAAAAAAACACTAAACACTAGGAAGATCTACAACTCGAGTTGGCTACACAAGAGGAAATAACAGGGATTGAATAACTAATGTTAATGCATTCATATATCCATAAAAGTTTTGCATATAGCCATAATAGTGGGCTAAATTTTTGTTGTTTGTAGTTCGTCTTATGAAAATGACATTATAATTGGTTTGAATGCCATATAATCATCAAGGTGGCTCAGGTAGGTTTCACCCATACGGCCATACACATTTCTTTCTCCGAGAAAATTACCACTATAGACCTCACCTTTTATCCAGCGTCTTTTACGAAGAACTTAGACCTTGCACATATGGATAGAGCATTTGAGGATGAAAATATCCCTACTTACGCTACCTATAGCTACAGTTATAATCCGTAGCCACAGGTCTACAGAAACGAAAAATCACTTTGAAAAGCAGGGGTATTTTCATCCTCAAATGTTATGTTCATACGTGCAAGTCTAAGTTGGAAAGGTAAGTTTTGGATCCTTCATAAAAGACGTTGGATAAAAGGTGGGGTTACCATGGTAATTTTCTCTTCTTTCTCCCTCTGGGAAGCGGAAACGAATTGCCTGGTGTACCACACACCGGCTGTATAGCCGGTGTATTTACCTCAGCAAGTTCTGTGGATCCATCATGATGTATGTGTTATATTCAAATTGTCCATCCATTTGGAGAGCTCTAAGGCTTGAAACGAAAAATAAGACAGATCTAACGATTAAGTGAACTACACTGAAAAGGTAGTAGGGGATTAAAAGTCTACCATTGAAACCCTTTTGGGGGTCACAGAAGTTTTGGATCAATATGAAATATGTTTTTCCTCTTCATCCAGGTTTTTTTAATCTTATGAACAGATTGGATGGAAAATAAATGTTATGGTGGGCCCTACGAATGTTTTAATGGTGAAAATCATTGTAACACCCCGGATTTTCACGGGTCGTGTAGGAACTTGGCTCCCAAATTCCTAGGTGCCATGGGGGCCCTAATGGGCTTCAAATTTTAATTACATTTGGATGACCTTGTAGACAATGGAGAATTTAGCAAGGCATGAAACATAAGTAATTAAGTCATAAAGTAGTATCAAGTGCCACTAAATATAAAAATATCTAAACTACAAATCCCAAATCATCTAAATAGGGAACTAGTCCCACCCATACATGATCGAAAGCGACTATGGACATGGCTCATACCCCACGGTAGCCCGAACTCAAACTAAAAGGGTCCGCCGAAACTCTGGAATTAGGGAAGCTCCTCTTCCTTATCCATGTTCACCCCACTCAGCTCATCGAGCTCTGCCTCACCTACATCTAGCAAAGGGTCTGGTTGGTGTTTTAAAACACCGTCCCAGAGTGAGAGTGAGTAGCTAACTCAGTAGGTGCAATTAGCCATAAGTTACCTCAAATAACAATTCCATGATGAATTTAATGAAAAGCATAAATTCATAAATCATTGACTAGTCTTTGTTAATGCATATGCATGAATTATATATGATGCATGACCTCACCCACAACACTCCTTAAAGCGACTTCGTCTCACGGTCGTGCATGACCAACACTCCCACATTGCGACCTCAACTGTCGAGTCGCAAAATCCTAGCTAATGCGATGCATGAATAATGTTAACCAAGTATTTAGTTAATTTCGTTCATCCAAGCAGGTTAGGAAAATTGGTACACCCTGACGATATCAATGCCCTCATTCATTTACAAGGTCAGGACCCCTCAACGTACGAGGCCAAGACCCCGTGATCATTGATCCCATCAGAGTCCCTACCCCTGATTGCAAGCACGTGGGGAGTGTTGGGAAGTGGGATCGCTTGCAGTCACTACAGGGAGGCTCGTCACCCCAGTGTAGGCCGACAGCTCGGACATAGTGTCACATTCCACCATGCCCGACTTACGAGACTGTGGATCAGTTTCTAGTTGTTGTCAGTGGACGTTAGTGGGCGAGGGGTGTTCCAGGTTCCAGACAGGCTTGAGCAAACATGATTAACAAACATGGTTGGTCAGTCAGTGGACTAGACCGCCCAAATTCAGGCGAATACTAACGCACGACATTGGGTATAAGCAACTCATGTAGTCCTACCACTGTCGCACATTCACGTCCGCCCGCACCAATCAGTCTAGTCACAAGGCGGCCCAACTAACGGGACTACCCTTACAGATCTCAGATTCTGGTGGGCTATATTTAATAATATTCTAAGCAGTCGAGAGTTTATCTTCAAGTGCAGAAGAAATAAAACGTACAACACATCCAAGCATAAGATTTTAGGATATTAACATACATGTGACTACTCTTAATAGCATAAATTAGATATGTGTGCGGGTGGTGTTGAACTACCTAAGAAACAAAGATCACACATTATCCATAGTACGGAAAATTACAATCAAGCATACAACATAGAAGAATGTGCAAAGATGTTAGATACAATAATGTACACACAACACGAATCTCATGCCCAAACAATTTGAGAATAACGATCAAACATCCATTTATTATTTCATGGATGTCGAGTGTACTCATCATATGGATTCCTAATTTTAGTTTTTTCCTTAGAATTCGTATGTTCATCAATCTAACATCCAAAATGATTAAATTTAGCCTAAAATTGATACTTAACCACCTAAGGATAATGGTCCGCACCTTGTGATGAATCACTCGATTCATGGTGCCCGTAGGATTAGGGTGCTAGGAAATTATGTGTGAAATGCCTAAATAAGCATACAAGCTTGTAAGAATTTGAAGGAATTAAATACAAGACCTAAACCTACAAACATAACTCAATACTTACCTTCAATCGTTGCCAAATCAACACCAATGGAGGACAATGTTGCTATAGAGGAGATGAGAGGGTTAGATGCAATAATGTACACACAACACGAATCTCATGCCCAAATGAAACCCTTATATAATGTCAGATTTGGTGTAATGGCCCCAAGGGCTAGGTTTTTACTATACTAGCCATATGGGAGGGTCTTTCTAACTTCTAGGGCCCACTATGGGGCGTACATATTGATATACACCGTAGGATAGTTAGCCCCAATGATGATCTACGTATGGATATGATCGGCCAACCATTTGGATGCGTCAATCGACAGATATGATTAGAAGTCTGTTCAACGGTCACCGATGATCGATCGAGGCCGCGGCTATACGAATATGAGCAGAGAAATATCCTTACTGCACGTGTGAAGTTTGGTCATAAACCGACGGTCCAAAAGCCTCAACTTTGCATAAGAGTAGACGACCCAAATCACTTAGGGCCCGTTTGGCGGGGTGGATTGGAAGGGATTGAATGGTATTAGGGTGGATGACATGGATTTCAAGGTAATGATGGTATTGTCAGTGGATTGTCTTATGATCCATGGGATTGTTATATCCGGGATTGCTATATCAAGTCTGTTTGCACGCCGGCCAATCTCGGGATTAAACCTTCCCATCCCTTCCAATCCCTCGAACCAAACACGTCCCAGGCAATTTGAACGGATTAGGGTGGATTGGATGGGATTTAAAGGTAATGATGGTATTGTCGGTGGATTGTCTTAAGATCCATGAGATTGGGGATCAGATCACTCAGTCTGTTTGGCACGCCCGGCCAATCCCAGGATTTAACTTCCAATCCCTTCCAATACCATCCAATCCCTTCCAATCCGTCCGGTCAAACGGGCCCTTAAGTTTCAGCTTCTTCCTTTAGGGTATTTGCACTTCTCATGCACTCGTCATTTGGCTCAAGTTGAGCGGTTCTAAACAGTACCCTGGTCCAACTCCTGCGATAGACGTCGATCCCAGCAAGACGGACATTATTCTATAGTTTTGGAACTAGTGGCCTACCAACGAGCGATCTAGTGCTTGTTCAGAGAATCGGGGCATTTCTGCAATGAATTAGGTATTGAGATTTCTCGTGGGCAATGATTAGGGTTTGGATTAACTATGTTATAGTGTGGCTTATTTATAACTAGTGAAAGTGGAAATTGGTCATGATTACTCTAAACCGTCGTTTTAGGCTAAAAGAGTAACGGGGTTGATTTGGTCTATTAGCCAAGATCCGGGCCTTATCCGACTCGGCTTCGGTTAGATCTTTAATTTAATTATAATTGTCTTGATTAGTTAGCGATAGGTCGGTTAGATTTGGGTCCTATGTGAGTAAATCGTGGGGCTAAACTTGATGTTCAAGTGATCGGGTGGATTCGTTAGCTTCCTATGGTTGATTAATCGGACTTATGCAGTTCTTTACTGGTACCACCCGTGTATAAACTAACATTGAGTGCTAATGGGCAGTAAGTAATATTATAAGTTAATTACAAAAAAAAAAAAAAATCAAGGATTTTTTTGAAAATCCAAAATATTAAAAATCCAGGACATTACAATCATTCTTCTCACTGCTATTTATGGTGTGGTCCATTTGAGCTTTGGATATGATTCATTTTTTAGATCATGCTAAAAAATGATCTCGTAAAATTGATGAATGGTGTGGATATAATAAATACGTGTGGTCCATTTGAGCTTTGGATATGATTCATTTTTTAGATCATGCTAAAAAATGATCTCGTAAAATTGATGAACGGTGTGGATATAATAAATACATCCTTTTGGGGGCCATGTAACTTTGATCTCCTTTGTACAACTCGCGCTCGAGGAGCATCACCGTTCGTCTTGGCACCACGCTTACCTACACCAGTTAACAAGTTCTGTGGATCCCATCATGATGTATGTATTATATCCAAACTGTCTATCCATTTTTCGAGCTTGTCTTAAATCTTAAGAGGAAAAATAAAACAAATCTAACGGTCAAATGGACCACATTGAAAAAAGAAGTGGGGGATTGAACGTCTGCTATTAAAACCCTCTCTGGCTTCGCAGAAGTTTTGAATCAATATGAAATTTATTTTCCTCGTCATCCATGTCTTTGTGACGTTAGAAACAAATTGGATGGAAAATAAACGTTATGGTGCGCAAAAGTTAAAATGAAAATCGTTATCTCTGCTGCTATTTGTGGTGTGGTCCAGTTGATCTTTGGATATGATTAAATTTTTTTGGATAATACTCTAAAATGATCTCGAAAAATGGATGAACGGTGTGGATATAATAAAAACATCATTATGGGGGCTATGTAACTTTGATCTCCTTTGAACCGTTCGTACAACTCGGAGGTCGAGAAGACTCAGCGACTCAGCGCTCGTCGACACGTTCCTACCCCATCTATACAGCTGGTGTGTGGTACACCAGCCAATACACTTGCGCCTATCAAGCTTCGTACGCTGCCCGAGTATAATATCACTCTCGACAGGAAAGAAGGGGAGCGAGGGCATATTCGCAAATTCAAAAAAAAGCAGAGGCAATTCAATGAACCAGATCTTTATATTAAACCGCCCCGTCTCTTTTTTTTCAACCAGTCCCTCTCCCTCTCTCACTCGAAATTCCCCTTCTGTTTTTTTCCTCTCTTCGACCTTTATTTTCAATGGAAGAGCAAGTTCTAGACCTCTTCGAAATCTACTGGTTTTACCATAATACCCCTCCAGAACCACCCTCTCCTCTTCCTCCTCCTCTTCTACAGAACCACCCTCTCCTCCTCCTCCTCCTCCTACAGAACCACCCTCTCCTCCTCCTCCTTCTACAGAACCACCCTCTCCTCCTCCTCCTCCTCCTACAGAACCACCCTCTCCTCCTCCTCCTCCAGCTAATCCAAGTCCTCTAGAATCTGATTCCCACATCGAAAAAGCCGCCATCTCTCGCCTTCAAAGCCTCCACCGTAGATCTCACAGTGACCAATCCCTCTCCTTCTCCCCAAATTCCGTCCTCCCAATGCCCAAGCTTGATACAATCCTCTCAGAAAAAAAAGCTGTAGAAATAACAGAGAGAATCCCAAATCAAGAACCCGAAAGGCCGTCGAAGAAGACGGTGCAGCGCCAAGGAAAGAACAAGATGAGCAAGAGCTTGTCCGATCTAGAATTCCAAGAATTGAAGGGACTTTTGGATTTGGGTTTTACGTTTTCAGAAGCCGATATGGATACGAGGCTGATTTCGATCGTCCCAGGCCTGCAGAGATTGGGAAAGAAAGAAAGGGAGGAAGAGCCTGCCCATGAAACTGCTGTTTCTAGGCCTTATCTTTCGGAAGCATGGATGGTTGATCGAAAGGAAGAGAACCCATTAGCGAATTGGAGAATCTCAGCCGTTGGTGATCCGACCGACATGAAAGATCAACTGAAGTCTTGGGCACATGCCGTTGCATCGACGGTTAGATGAAGAGACTGGTAGCTGAGTTTTTATTTTTTATTTTAATCTCAATTTTGGTTATTTCTGCTGTAATTCTCCAAAAAAAAATGTAAATAAATATGAAAATTCTTATCTTTGCTTTCACCGTACGAAGTAAATTCTTATTTTTACTTTTTAATTTTTACAAGTGGGGTCTATTATTGAGTGATCCAAACCGTTCATGCCATGGGACCCACTGTTAGTGATCCATGCACCAAAAATCTCCATAGATGGAAAGTAATCTAAACCTATCAATAGCGGCCAATACAGGGAGGGTTTCTATTAAAACAGTAAATACCAAAGATTCTATAGCTAGATTCTTCTAATCAAGGGTTGTTTTTTTTTTTTTTTTGTGGGTCCCATCAACGTTTCGGATCACTGAAATCAGCTCCACTTTTTCTTTTTTTTTTTCTTTCTTTTTTTTTTCTTTTTTTTTTTTTTACACACGCACACACACCCCACACACTGAAATCAGCTCCACTTGCTAAAAACAAAACGTGCACGTACGGTACAATCTGTCGGCCAGAGCATCGGATGGTTATCTCAAGATGAGGTATTGAGAGAAAATGATCTTTTTACCAAGAAAAAAAAAAAAAAAGAAAGATGGGCCACACTATAATGATCGTCTGATGGGAAATTCGAACCAATCCAAACAGGCGGTGAAAAAATTGTGATATCAATGGACAGCCGTGGATATGGTATAATTACTGGTGTGGATCACTCCATAAATGGATTGGCCTGATTTTTAGCATCACGTAATCATCATGGTGTAGACTACTCTCTCTACGGATAAGATATTGAAATGATTTTTCGGAATCATAACTAATGATACAGCTGCTGTACCTAATCATTTCCCCATGAAAAATCCGATTGTAGCACCGCAAGGGCTGCTTTTGGGGTTAGGTCAATCGGGGCGGGCTGCATTGTCTTGGTTATAATTACGAAAGTGCCACTGAATAATTCCCATTTGAAAGCTGACAAACGAGCGGTCCGGCGACTCCGACGCTCGAGTTGGAAGCAGTGTGACGGAGACGACTGATATCTTGAAATATCGTGATATTTTCGCGAGAAATATACTGTATAATAATATCACGATATTTTTTAAAATATCGGTAGTTTTGAATTTTCGCGGTTATTTTGGGGAAATCATCCCAATATTATCTTAAATTTATTTAAATTTTAAAAAATTCGCTGTATAGTTACATATTAGATTTTATTTTACTTATTAACTTATATTAAATCATTTTAAAATTTTTATTCAAGGATTTTTTTTTTTTTTTTTTTTTTTAACATATAATATCTCGAGCAAACCTCAAACTTTGATTATCTCCCGGATGTTCCCCAGCCTGGAAATTCTAAAGAACGAGATATGTTACTATGGCTTGGTGGAGATTTATGGGGGCCATTGTGATGTATGTGTTTTATCAACGCCAATCATCCATTTTAACATATTATTTTAATGCATGAGCCAAAAAATGAGGCAGATCCAAGGCTTAAGTGGGGCACATCATAAGAAGCAGTGGTGGTGATAATGGCATCACTGTCGAAAGCTTTCTAAGGCCCACCATAATGTTTATTTGCAGTCCAATCTCTTCATAAAGTCACATAGACTTGCATGAAGGGAAAATATAAATATAACTTAATGAAAAAATTTCATGCGTTCAGTACTAATTGTTTCATGTGTTGTAGTCCACTTTAGCTTTGTACTACTTTCTATGCATTCAATACCTACTCTTTCCCTCGGCTGAGGCTTGTTTTCGGGCTCATACTCTAAAATGATACGGATTGCATCCTACCTAGCCTGTCTCTAGCCATGAACGGGCAGTTTTGTTGGCAGGCCCACCCTGATGTATTTGTTTATCCACCATGTCTATCCCTTTAATCTTAAAAGTTAAGGAATGCTCCTAACAGTGAGTTAGATTCAGGGTTAATGTAGACCACACCACATATGACTCTTGTAATTAATGTTTTGTGGATTTAATGTGATCCAAGTTTACTATTTGGTGTGGTCCACTTGAGTGTTGGATCAGCTTATTTTTGGGCTCATACCTTAAAATGTTCTCATAAAAGAAATATACGGTGTGAATAAACAGATACATCACGGTAGGCCCACCCACAAAACTACCCGTTCATGGCTAGAGACCGACGGGGTAGGATGCAATCTGTGCCCAAAATGATCCAACAAAATGGACAAACTATATGCATAAAACACAAATATTATGGTGGGCCCCACAAAGCTTTTGCCGAGACAAGTCTATTCTGGTAGGGGTAGGATGAATCCGCGTTTGTGTCCAATGCGGCCACCTTCTTCGGATCAAATTTGGAATGGACGACTTCAAATTGCTACTATCCAATTTTTAAGAACATTCATAGTACGTTTCACCGCAATCCTCTTACTTAGAGAGGAGATTGCCCTGATAATTATTTTTAATATTATCTTGAAGCTAGGGTCCTTTTATACACAGGTCAGAGATGAGGATGTTACACTGTCAACTGAGCCACATGGGCTTGTTAAATTTTTTTACTATTAGACTCTTTTCTAGCTGCTCATTTCTTCCTACAAGGTTAATCTACCTGACCACTGAGGTCTTGGTATCGATTCCCTAGTGGGGTGGCTAACAGTGAAGTACTGTGAACTGACAATGGGTGTACTAACAAGCTAACAAAACAAAAACAAAAAAAAAAAAAACAAAAAAAAAAAACAAAAAAAGGTTAATCTACCTGACTAAGTGGACAATGTTATCTTTGAAATGTTCATGGTGCACCTTATATGCTGAATGGCCTATATCTTTTACATGTATTCCTTGCTCATTAATTCCCAGTGCACATTTTGCCCTGTCGCATAAGGGGTTGCTGGTGGAATTACAACCCTTAATTAAATTTGGTATGGAAAATGATATAACAGAGTTAGTTGAATTATAATAAAATAGAGTTGTAATCAGTGTGTGTTGATTGGTATTATAAAAACACCATAAATATATTTATGCCATCCATCTACTTGATCTGGATCATTTTAGGACATGAGCCCAAAAAATGAGACAGATCCTAATCTCAACTGGACCACGCTACAAGAAAATAGTGGTGATTGAACACCCACCATTAAAAACTTCCCAAGGCTCGTTGTAATGTTTATTTGCTGCCCAACCGGTTGATTAGGTCGTACAAACCCCGATGATGAGGGAAAAATACAAATATTAGCTTCATCCAAAACTTTTATGGCCATGAGAAGTTTTTTTTATTGGGGGCATTCAATCACCACTGTTTTTTGTGGTGTGGTTCATGTGAATTTTAGATCTACCTCATTTATGGGCTCATGCTCTTAGTAATTGTTTCTTCATTGGCCACCTTTACAATTTTTCAACATAAGAAACTTTGGTTTATGAACCAGTCACATTTGGGGCTTGTAATATCAATGGTTTGGATAGGTGGATGAATCACACACATCCAAACCTAAAGCCCGAATGACATTGGAGCATTGGTTAGGTCAGCAACAAGAAAAGAAAAGAAACAACACGGTTGACCGTAGTTTTCAATACAATCATTTTTTCCTCCCGTTGTGTCACATACACATCTATCGAATAATATTCTATCCGTACAAAAAGTGGGACACCCAATGATAATCACTTAATATGAAAACAAGACATAACATCTGTTGCCTCTCGGTTTCAGATTTGGTCACGTGTGATATGTGTGGGCATGCTAAATCAATTGTGCGCTCGATCCCAACCAAATAACTTTAACCCCAAGTGCCAAGATAGGCAAATATGTCAGACTTGATAACCTGAAAAGACTGCTCAACTATTCGGTCACTCATAAGATATTGTTTAAGATAATTAAGTGTTTAACAGAGGATAGAGTTCGTCTTCCAAAAACGGGTTGCACAATGCCTTCTGTATAAAAGGAAATTCATATACAAAAGAAAAAAAAAAAAGAAAAAAAGGAAACACTTACAGTTGATCAGAGAGAGTAATTGCGGATCACATTTCTAACAAATGAACTACTTGTATTACAATGGAAATCGTCCAGCGTATAAGCGTAAATTTGAATTAGCGCTAGTAATCTAGATTATTGATACTCCTAATGTAGGATTAAGCTATTAGCTACGCTAAAAAACGTAAAAGACTGAATATGCTTAGGATCATAATAGATAATTGTTAGATTACTTTATTTGATTAGATTGGTATGAGACACTTTTCTTCATTGAGATCCTTTATTATTTATATATATTCTTTTCTAAAACAATCTGATGGGTTTTTTGACCCGTCATCGATCGGTCGTGAGCCTCTCTCGACCGGTCGAAGGCTGGTCTCGACCAGTCGTGGGAGTCGAGCCGTGACACGACTCAAAGTCGAGCGAGTTTGGGCTATTTTTATCCGGGGTGCTAGACCAGTCGAAGGAGGTGCTCGACCGGTCGAAGGTGGTGCCCAACCGGTCGCGGACTCGATTCGACTAGTCGTAGGTTACGCAGTTTGTTCTGCGATTTTGCACGAGACTTCGGATTTAAGTCCTTTCGCAATTGGGATGCGGAAAGGAAATTTCCTAAACTATAAAAGGGGTTGCCTAGGGTTTTCTAGGGATAACAAGAGGGTTTCTTAAAGCTTTACAAGGGATTTGCTAAAGGGTTTAGGGCTATCAAAAGGTGAGAGAGAGAGAGAGGAAGCTTATAGAAGGGAAGTTCTGCTCGTGGAGGTTATCTACTGTGCAATTTATATCTCAGCGCTTTTATGTCCTCGTAATTGGTTAGATCTCTCCGTTTTCTCTATTTCTCTTATTGTTTATCCACTCCTGCGTGAGTGAAGAAGGTTGTAACGTTCTACTTCATAGTGGATTGTTGATCTGGACAAGGTCCCGTGGTTTTTACCTCTTTGAGGGTTTTTCACGTAAAAATCTCTTGTGTGGTGTGTGATTGATGCATTGATTATTTTCATTGTTTTATTATCCATAATTCTAGTTTGTTCTGGAGGGCTAGCTCCTAAAGTTTTGTGCAAGGCCCCCAACAAAGTGGTATCAGAGCTAAGTTCATTGAACGGGTAGGATCGATTTTGAATTATGGAAGGTGGCTCATCAAGGATGATCAGCCTCAATGGTTCTAACTAGACTTTATGGAAGGCTAAGACGGAGGACTTGCTTTATTGCAAGGACCTATATTCTCCAATTTTAGGCATATCAACAAAAACCAAGGATATGACTGATGATGATTGGAAGAAGATGGATCGAAAGGCGGTGGGGTTTATTAGACAATGGTTGGATGATTCAGTGTTCCACCATGTGTCTACGGAAACCTCAGCCGCTAGCTTATGGCTGAAATTACAAGGGCTGTATGAGAGGAAGACAGCCGGTAATAAGATTTTTTCTGATAAGGTGACTTGTGAATCTCAAATTCAAAGATGGTGGTTCTGTGGCTGAGCACATGAATGAGGTCAGCAATATAGTGAACCAACTCACCTATATGAAGATGGTCTTGGATGATGAATTGCAGGCTTTACTATTGCTTAGTTCATTGCCTGACAGTTGGGAGACATTGGTGGTGTCTCTAAGTTACTCCGCGCCAGAGAAAAAGATATCCATGGAACAGGTAACCAGTTGTCTCTTCAATGACGAGACAAGGAAGAAGTCTCAGGGGTCTACTCAGCAAGAGGCTCTTGTGACACAGGAACGGAGGAAAGGAAAAAACAGGAAGGGCGGGAAGGCCCGAGATAAATGAAGAGGCAAGTCGAGTAACAGAAAAGATGTTGATTGTTGGAATTGTGGCAAGAAGGGCCACTACAAGCATGAATGTGATGGTAAGAAGAACGACAAGAAAGGAAAAGGGAAGGAAGATGAATCAGATTCTACTGCAGTCGCTTCAGATGGCGACATGGTAGTTATTCTTTCAGTAGATCATGATGTATGTCTTACGACTACGAGTCAGGACACCAACTGGGTGATAGACTCGGGAGCTTCTTTTCATGCGACTCCACACAGGGACTCCTTCAAAGGCTACAAGTCAGGTGACTATGGGACAGTGAAGATGGAAATTTCTGGCATATCAAAAATCGTAGGAGTTGGTGATATTTGTGTGAAGACCGATGTGGGCTGCACATTGGTTCTCAGGGATGTGAGGTATATCTCAGACCTTCGCCTCAACTTGATGTTGACGGGAAGGTTGGATGATGATGGCTATGAAAGCCGGTTTGCTGATGGGCGCTAGAAGCTCATCAAGGGTTCGTTGATCGTGGCAAGAGGAAAGAAGTGTTACACCCTTTACAAGGCAAGTGTCAGTATGTGCAAGGGTGGGTTGAAAGCAACGGAAGCGACTCCTTCCAGACGTGACAGGTATACCTCTCAAAACCTGTCTTGATTGTTTATCAGAGAAACAACATAGAGTTTCATTTGTTAAAACTACTTCTCATGTTAATAAAGTGCATGCATTAGATTTGGTTTATTCTGATATTTATGGTCCTATGAGGACAAAAACCTTGGGTGGGGCATTGTATTTTCTTACTTTTATAGATGATGCATCTAGGAGGGTTTGGGTTTATGCTTTGAAATCCAAAGATGAGGTATTTTGTGTGTTTAAATTGTTTCATGCTATGGTCGAGAGAGTGACAGGTAGACCTTTGAAGTGCATCCGCACTGACAATGGTGGTAAATACATCGGCGACTTTCATGAGTACTGCAAGTCCCTGGGTATACGGCATGAACAGACGGTTCCTAAGACCCCCTAGCATAATGGTGTAGCTAAGCGAATGAATCACACCATTGTAGAGCGAATCAAATGCATGTTATCTCATTCGAAGTTGCCCAAGACGTTCTGGGGAGAAGCAATGCACACGACGGTGTATTTGATAAACATGTCTCCATCAGCCCTGTTGAATGGAAAAATACCTAAGAAGGTGTGGACTGAACAGGATCCATCGTACAGTCACCTCAGGTGTTTGGATGCAGAGTATCCGTTCACGTACCAAAGGACGAGAGGTCCAAGTTTGATATGAAGATCAGACAGTGTGTGTTCTTAGGGTACGGTGATGAAAAGTTCGGTTACAGATTGCGGGATCCAGCCGAGAGGAAGCTCGTCAGGAGCAGAGATGTGATTTTCTTTGAAGATCAGTGTATAGAAGACATTGGTAAGCCAGAGAAGAACCGGCCTAGTTCAGGTGAGCTAGAGGACATGAATCCTGTTACTCCTTCCGTAGTGCCTGATGACGGGGGAGTACAGCAAGGTGCAGAGGACGAGGGAGTTCCTTCAGAAGATGGACCAGGGGAGCAGCCCCCACTTGATCAACTTGTTGAGCCACAGGTGAGGAGGTCATCTATGGACAGACAGCCGTCTAAGAGTACTCGCCGCATGAGTACATTATGCTAACCGGTGGGGAAGAACCAGAAGATTATTCTGAGACCCTAGCCGACGAGCATAAGGGGGAGTGGTTGAAAGCTATGCAAGAGGAGATGGAATCCTTGCATAAGAACTACACCTATGATATGGTGAAACTGCCTAAGGGCAAGAAAGCTTTGAGCAACAAGTGGGTGTTCAGAAAGAAGATTGAGTAGAAGAATTCACAGACGAGGTTCAAGGCCAGACTTGTGGTGAAAGGGTTTGGTTAGAGGAAAGGCATAGACTTCGAGGAGATACCCTCACCAGTGGTGAAGATGACATCCATACGGGTGTTGCTTGGGTTGGCGGCTAGCATGAATCTGGAGATAGAGCAGTTAGATGTTAAAACTACTTTTCTCCATGGTGACCTGGAAGAAGAGATCTACATGCACCAACCAGAGGGGTTCGAAGTCAATGGCAAGGAGCATATGATGTGTAGGCTGAGGAAGAGCTTGTATGGGCTGAAACAAGCTCCACAGCAATGGTACAAGAAGTTCGACTCGTTTATGTTGAAACATGGATATGACAGAACGGAGTCGGATCACAGTGTGTTCACGCGCAAGTTCTCAGATGGTGATTAATTTCTTAGTTCTGCTATTATACGTTGATGACATGCTCATCATGGAAAAAGACATCAAGAAGATCGACAGGCTGAAACAGGAGTTGGGCAAGTCTTTTGCGATGAAAGACTTGGGCCCGGCTAAACAGATCCTAGGAATGGAGATAACCCGTGATAGAAGCAGCAGGAAGCTCTGATTGTCACAAGAGCGGTATATTGAGAAAGCCCTGGAGCGGTTCAATATGAATGCGGCGAAGCCGGTCAGTACTCCACTAGATGGTCACTTCAGATTGAGCGACAGGCAGTGTCCCAATACGAAGGCAGAGGTGGAAGAGATGCAGAAGATACCCTACGCGTCAGCGGTAGGAAGTTTGATGTATGTTATGGTGTGTACACGTCCAGACATAGCATATGCGGTTGGTGTTGTCAGCCGGTATCTTGCCAACCTTGGCAAAGAACATTGGGCAGCGGTGAAATGGATACTGCGGTATCTAAGAGGCTCATCCAGGTTGAGCCTATGATATGGTGACAATAAACCTGTGTTAGAGGGCTACACAGATGCAGATATGGCAGGTGATATAGACTCCAGGAAGTCTACATCGGGGTTCATACTCACGTTTGCAGGGGGAGCGGTTTCTTGACAGAGCAAGCTACAGAAGGTCGTAACATTGTCGACGGCAGAGGCCGAATACATTGCAGTCACAGAAGCATGTAAAGAGATGCTTTGGATGAAAAGGTTCCTATAGGAACTTAGCCTAAAGCAGGAGGAGCACGTGGTCTATTGCGATAGTCAGAGTGCTATACACTTGAGCAAGAATCCAAGTCAGCACTCCAAGTCGAAGCACATAGAGGTTCGGTATCACTGGATCAGGGATATTTTGGAGCAGAAGGTGCTACAGCTTGAGAAGGTCCACACACGATAATGGGTCAGACATGATGACCAAAGCTTTACTCAAGGCAAGTATGAGGTTTATAAAAACCTGGCTGACTTGAAGAAAGTGGATCCCTCCTGGGTTAAAAGGGGAGAGATTTGATGGGTTTTTTGACCCGTCATCGACCGGTCGTGAGCCTCTCTCGACCGGTCGAAGGCTGGTCTCGACCAGTCGTGGGAGTCAAGCCGTGATACGACTCAAACCAGCGAGTTTGGGCTATTTTATCCGGGGTGCTCGACCAGTCGAAGGAGGTGCTCGACCGGTCGAAGGTGGCGCTCGACTGGTCGCGGACTTGGTTCGACTAGTCGTAGGTTACGCAGTTTGTTCCGCAATTTTATGCGAGACTGCTGATTTGAGTCTTTTCGCAACTGAGATGCGGAAAGGAAGTTTCCTAAACTATAAAAGGGGTTACCTAGGATTTTCTAGGGATAACAAGAGGGTTTCCTAAAGCTTTACAAGGGATTTGTTAAAGGGTTTAGGGCTATCAAAAGATGAGAGAGAGAGAGAGAGGAAGCTTATAGAAGGGAGGTTCTGCTCGTGGAGGTTATCTACTGTGCAATCTATATCTCAGCGCTTCTATGTCCTCGTAATCGGTTAGATCTCTCCGTTTTCTCTATTTCTCTTACTGTTTATCCATTCATGCGTGAGTGAAGAAGGTTGTAACGTTCTAATTCATAATGAATTGTTGATCTGGACGAGGTCCGGTGGTTTTTACCTCTTTGAGAGTTTTCCACGTAAAAATCTCTTGTATGGTGTGTGATTGATGCATTGATTGTTTTCATTGCTTTATTATCCATAATTCTGGTTTGTTCTGGAGGGCTAGATCCTAAGGTTTTGTACAAGGCCCCAAACACAATCATTTGGATGCTTCTTCCCACGTTTAATATTGATTACATCAACTGCTTCAACATCAATCTAGTCTAACGCTTCTTCGACACTTATCTTGGTAATTGCTTCAACATCACTTATCGCGCGCTCAACTACCTTCTATCTTTCACTGCTTGGTCACGCTTCATCTTCAAATGACATGTATTATCCAACCAACGCCAGTTATTATTTTTGTAACAAGCGTTCTATATATCTTTGTAAATCTAATGCATGTTGTATATCACTCGTGCAATAACATGTATCCTTTCTTAATTAATTCTTTCAAGAACCGTAAAAACATGAAGTACAACAACATCAATATTAGCAAATGACCTCTAGTATGACTTTTTCTTATGGCCTGACCGAGTATATTGGCCTGGCTTTCATACGAGGTGATCATATTAGTACAGGCCACAGCTTGTAGAAAGAAGAAGAAGAAGAAGGAAGCCACCTATATGGACAGGATATTCTATATATCTGACCCATCGGTTGAGAAAGTAGTAGTATAGTATTACATTATAACAGTATCTAATCAATTCTCTTTTAGTTGCACCAAACATGCTCATCTTTACGTACAAATTAAATATATAAAATATTAATAAATATATTTTACACGTGATGTATGATATATTTGAATATGTATACCATAGTAGAAAAATGAATGAAAGTACTATGCATGGTTGGAGGCCGTCCAATTTTATATTCGGACCAGTGCATCCCATGCTCATGAAAAGAGAAGGCACAACCAATGTGTCCCTCCCACATGACACTCGTGTAGGAAATCAGTGCCCTAAAACTGATAGGCTCCACCATGGAGATCACTTGGGACAAACATCAGGCCTTTCCGGTCATCAGGTGAGCGACACTAATGAAATCAATGGGCAACAGTGACCGTCTGACACAATATACAAGTGTGACCCACCTGATGAGCGGATTAGCTCGATTTTTTATGTTATTCATGGTGGACCCCACCACTTTCACGGTGCTGATGTCTTACAAGAGTGGTATTTTGGCAGGGAAGGTGACTGTATGTGATCAGTTCTCATGTGCAAACACCAAGGTGTCTCGTGAAAATTGTGCAAATTCATCACATGTTATAAAGGCCCACTACAGGCTGTCCATCCAATGGATTCCACCAAAACAATTAAACCGATTAGATCAACCAAACCTTGGGGCCCAGTAGATTACAACGGATGGTTTAAAAAATCCATAGAAGTATCAGATACCTTTTAGCAGCAGTGAGGAAATAGTGTGAGTTTTAAGGCCCGTTTGGATGCTCTTGCCAATAAAGGGACTTTCGCAGTGGGGGGTTTCAGGCCTGATATTTTCAGCCCACATGATGAAAAAAATCATAGTTTTGACATTTTAGCACCACATAATTATGTGGAGCTGAAATGGAGTTTGCAAAGTGCATCCAAACACACGGCATTAAAAACTTTGGTGGTAACGAGGTATATTGAATTATCACATACCCTCCTAATAAGAATTGAATTTACACCATTCAATTAAGTAGATATAGTATAAGATTTTTAAGACTAATTTTCTCAAGGGATGACATTGCATCAAATTTATAAATGAACCAGAAATATTTCATCCCAATATTAATCGAACAAATTTTATCCTTGCGATTTTAATTGATTTAAAAACTCATGGAAAATAATATAATTATATATAAAGACTTTTTAAAAATAGCTTACAATAAAATACGACCCTTCATTTTATCAAACGCCTTATACTAAATGTCATATGCATCATCACCACCACCATGTTTTTTTTTTTTTTTTTTTTTATTTGTTAGCTTGTTAGTACACTCCATTGTCAGTTCACACTTCAAGCCACCCCCACTAGGGATCGATACCAAGACCTCACTGTTGAAACGAGGTATCTTTCACTCGGTCTACCACTTGAGCTATGGATTATCAACTAGGATCTTCCTCTATCCCTTCCCCGTAATCCAATCTTAATTTTATTGCTTTTTCAATGGGGAATTCATCTGATCAATCAATGATCTTCTCCTGTTGCAACACACAGGCTTACACAATCTAATGAAGTAAAGAAGCCAATTGTACCAAACCATGTAAGATCTCATCCTGATATTCTTAGAAATTAGGTAAGAGGTACATCTTTTATATATATATATATATATATATATATATATATATATATATATATATATATATATATATATATATATATATATAAACATTTTAAATTATTTATAATTATATAATAAATATTTTTAATTGCTTACTTTTAGTGAGTATTGATGATAATATCTCTAGAAAAACCTCGAACTAATTTAAAAAACTCTTGAGAATTTTCTAAGAATGAGATTTATCAACATGGTAGACATCTTTTTTGTTTCATGTTACCCTCCTGGTGAATAAAGCAAACTTATGGTTCCACTCATGAAGTGAACTTAACCCAAACGAAAGAAATGATTTACGAAATTTGATGACGCTCCATATTAATTCAATGAATATATGTGGCTCTGCTATTGTGTATCGTCGAAAAAAAAAATGACTTGAAGAATTGAACAACAATATGGAATAAATTGGTTTTTTATATTATAATTGATTAATCATGTTTCTTCAAGTATTACAGCTGAACGGAATTAACTAGTTTTTACTATTAGAATATCTACTAATCATATGTACTAGATTAGTTTACATCTTACTGTAGATTTTTCTTAGAATAGATGTGGTGGAATATAATGGTAGAATCGATGTGGTGGAATATAATGGTAGACAGAGCAGAACAGATTTTGAGGAATATGACAGCTGTGGAAGATAGCTGCAATCATTGAACTTGCAAATCCTATTGATCCACCTCTAGGCACCTTGTGTTCTTTTTTTAGATTTTCTTGGGTGAGAGAATCTAATGGACAACCTACTATAAAAGTAGGATCCAAAGAAGAATATAAAAAGTAGGAAATTTCATCCAATTCTTATTTCACTATGCTTATAATAGCTCATATTTATCCCCTAAAGCCTTGGTTGTAAGATGAGGAGAGAGAGAGGAGAGATATTTTCCTTAATAACACTGGAAGTATGAGAAAGAATTGGAGAAGTTTCTCATGTTTTTCTATCTATTATCTTAATTTCAATAGAATTTTTATAGAGATAAACAAACTATATATAGAAAGAATTATTAATTACAAATTTATATACATTATAGGAGATGATTTGCTATCATCCGTCCTATACATCACATGTTCCACACATGCAGGGTTTCATTTTCCTTCGCCCTATTCCAAGGGCTGACTTATTGCTCTCATCCTCTTTATATCTGAGATAGATCAATGAGAGATCTTTTATTTGAAGAAATGACATCAAAAAACACGACGATTTCTCTACTATATTGATCAATTAATTCTAATCATAACATAAATAGTTTTTTATTCTTAAAACCTTTAAAATGCCTACATGGAAATCTATATAATTGTAAAACAATCTAAATTCTGAATTTTAAAAACTTGTATTAATTTCCACTACTAAAAAATCTTAACATTATCCATCTCTTCTACACAACGGAAGTAGCAAAGAAACAATTTTAAGAGACTCAATAAATTTCGAAATTCTCGTACATTGTTAGAAGAAATTTCAATCATTAAGTCAGGTGTATTCAAGAAATTTTCACGGTCAACATGCTTATCAACAGATGACGATTTGAGAAGACTTTAGGTGCGAAAAGTAACAATCCTGCTTATTTTCTTCTCGCGAGTTAGTCCATGCCCTTTTTATCCTTTCCCGTGGGAAGGCCGCACCCTTTCTCCCTTGGCTGCGTGTGGCCCACTTGATGAACTGACTGTAGACTTCATCAGATTAGCACGTGTGGTCGCCTACGTGTAGAGAGACGTGGGTGCTTGGCATTGTCAAAATCTAGCGCGTTCCAATTTTCTCCGGAATCTACTCCTCGTGTCTTTTGAGTGAAATGCAAGACACCACCAACCAGCAATCATGACCCTTTCCATTTCAACCCGTTGGCCCACCTTTTGTGGCTTCACCCACTAGATCTCGTTTATTTACGATACTACCACTTTGATTTTTTTTATGGAAACAAGTTCGAAATCAGATATGCTCAGATGGCCTATAGCCTATAGGTTTCAAGATAAGTGGGTTGACTTAGATGGATATATGTGCCCGTGATTTGGATGGTAGATCGGTGCCCATGATTGGTGGGCCCCATCACTTTTGTCTGTCATGGGCTTCATCAAGGAGGAACTCAGGTAATGGGTTTTTGCTATTTCACTGTAATGAGATGGGAGGGATGTAAGATCATCTGCAATTGATTTTAAGCCTTTTGATATAACCATTGTGCTATTTGACAGATACTGTATTTATATTAAGTAACGATTTTTTTATTTTTTTATTTTGGATATATCAATATATGGTTGGATAGATTTTCTCTTCGTAATCTTGGAAGACTGTTTCCAGCTATTTACAGTTATCTTATCAGAGACATCCATAGTACACGTGGCAGAATTATTTATAAATCGAGCCCGTCCATCTAATTGCCCCTCATGCGGATGGTAAATGGTTCTAAGCATACTTTGATCGGACGGTCCTAGAGATCTGATCGGTGTTCTTCTAATAGGTATGATTTTTAGAGAACTTGGTGATCCTTGATAAGGCCCACTAGAGGGATGGTCTGAATGATACATAATCCTCCCACGTGCATGTGGTGGGGAGAGATGGCTTTGCCGAGGGGCTCCAGGTAAATCTCTGGGAAATGGTACTATGAGGTCGACCTGATGGGAGCTTCCCATGCGGTCAAGCACTATGGGCCGTACTGTGATGTGTATAGGAAATCCACACCGTGAATTTTGTGGGTCCCCTCATGTTATGGAATATCCCAAAAAAAAAAAACCATATCTGGAACTGAAGTGGGCCATACCATTTGAAATAGTGGGAAATCGTGTCTAAAACATTTAAAATTACTTGTTTGGGCCCACCTGAGTTTTGGATAAGTCTAAAACTTAACTTAATTTCTCATCTAAGTGGGACATACACAATGGATGGTCTGGATTTCTAAACCAAATCTTAGTGGACCCTTATAAATGATCATGAAGGTTTCCATGGGTTGATATCCACTATCAACTATTGTAAACGGTGTGCCCCAAATAAATAAATATATATAATATATATATATATATATATATATATATATATATATATATATATATATATATATATATATATATATGAAAAATCATTTTCATTCATTGGCTAAAATTTACTGGAATTGGCATTCGGGCTGCCTCAGAAAAAAAGACCTATGAGCAGCCTGTTATAAACTGACAAGCAATATAAATTGGGCAAGACAAAAGAAAAGAGGGAGCATCCAAGCCCCCTAAGAGGGTCTCTGGTGAATCATACCGAGGCGACTCTGTTAAGAAAAAGACTACCCCTAACAAGCTGCAGAAAAAGAAACGGTTGACGAATCAAAGAGATCACTTGGGAGGAGCTGGTCAACTGAGCCATAGCGTAAGCCGGTTCGTTCCCAACTAAGTTATGGATTGGCCTGATATGTAGGCCAGTATCCCACCACAAAAGAGTACAGAGTGCTTGATGGAATAGATGTCCATCACACATCATGGTGGGGACCACATGGCTCGACTTCGACCGCATACTGCCTTTTCTCACGGTACTTTAAAAAATCATCTTCTATTATTATTTTTATCTTTTTATTATTATTGTTTCTGTTATGATACCAGTAGAGTTGGAATCGGATCGGCTATCCCCCTTGCCACCAGCCAATGGCTAGTGGTCGGTGCTCTGTGGGCCCCACCATGATGTATGTGTTTCATCCATGCCGTCCATCTATTTTTCTAGATCATTTTATGGTATGAAACCAAAAATGAAGTATATCCCAAACTGAAGTGAACCACATTACAGGAAGCAGTGTTGAATGAACATTGACCGTTAAAAACTTTTTGGGTGTCATAAAAGTTTTGGATCCATCTGATATTTGTTTTTTCCCTTCATCTGGGTTTGTATGACCTAATCAACAGATTGGATGTTAAATAAATAGTATAGTAGGCCTTAGGAGGATTTTAATGGAGGCTTTCCAATCACTATTACTTTCCTGTGGTGTGGTACACCTGAGATTTTTATCATGAAATACATACACCATGGTGGGCCCACAGATCACTGAACACCAGCCACGAGGCTGGTGGCAGGGGAGTAGCCAATCCGTTTCCAGTAGAGTTCTTAGCAACCCATGCACTTTCACACGTGCGTTTATGTCATCCGAGAAGTGTGTAAGGTAGGACCCACCATGTAAAGCATGCGGCCAAAGTATCAGGCTGGTCAACCATCATGTTGGTCACATGTGTGAGGCGGGACCCACCATGTAGATAAGGTGACCAAAGTACTTGTTTATAGGCTCCACGCATGTGTAACCGCGTGTGGAGATGCGTGGGGAGCTAGCATATCTCAACTCTCAAGCAGTACGCCAGAACGAGTGGAACTTCTGTTTCAAAATTCAACGGGAAAGCGTCGAGGTGAGATCTGAACCTTTCATCTGATTAGATATAGCTCCTGGACAGATCGCTACCCTTCCACGAGAAGATATATATTTCAGAAGAGTTGGATGTACAAAGGACCTTTGGTTAACATTGCTTAACTACCAGTATTCTTTCCTCAAAATCCTCCGATCAAACGGTTAGGATTCTCTTATCGGCGTAGATTTTTGGCAGGTGGTCCATCCATCATGGTCTTGTTAGATGATCAGTTTGGATCTCAGAGAAGGGGCTAGGCACAAGAAAAACCCATCGATTCCGATTTGACAGTCATGGATTTATTATTGGATGGTTAGGATGATCCAAGAGGTGTAAATTTGGGCCACATCCCACATGTTGCAAGCTCAGTCTAACTGAAACTTTTATGACGTGGACCACTTGCCCAACAGATATAGGCCTCCACATCTGATAGCCATCTGATCCCGGCGCGTGATGTATTTTCCTTACATCCACGCCGTCCATCTGTATTAAAAAAATAATAATAATAAATAAAAATAAAAATCATCTCAGGGACTGACCCAGAAATAAGAAGATCCGGATATTTAGGTGGACCACAGCACAGGAAACAGTCGTGATTGAATCTCTTCCATTAAAAAGTTCATGGGTCCATCGGAAAGTTTATTTACCATCGAACCTATTGATAAGGTCACAAAGACCTGGATGAAAGGCCCACACAAATATCACCCTGATCCAAAACTTTTGTGACCCACAAGAAGTTTCTAATAGCCAATTACTACTGTTTTCTGTACCATGGTCTACTTGAGATTTGGATCTGCTTTATTTTTTAGATTATGCTATAAAATGAGTTTCCAATACAGATGGATGGCGTGGATGTTAGGCACACACATCAAGATGGGCTCCATGGTCAAGGATCCCATCCATTTCAGTGAATCCAGGAATCTACCGGAGCCGCCCCATCTGATGCATGACACAATAAGTCAGTGTATACCTGGATTGTGCAATAAGATCTGACGGTCAAAAATTGTTGGATCAATAGCCTAAATTGAAGATCAGCTATGATACCATGACAAATTAAAGAGAAATTTGAAATAATTCTCATATTTTTGTCTTATAATCGTATAAGAAATGTACATTGTATGTAGAAAGAAAAATAAGATCTCATGATAACTTTGGGAATCAATCAATTAGTTGTAATATTCCTAATAATCTAAAGATCGAATCATGGCTAACAAGGCATTGTTACACCGAATTGTTGGATTAGGTTGGAGCAATTGCTATGGATGAACTGATTTTCAAAACCCTAACTTGAAAATAATAATAAAAAAAAAAAAAAATGAAATATTCTATGGAGGGATTTTTGAATTGCTGCCCATGAAGTATTAGATAGTTAGAGGACAGCCCAATTCATTAGGAAATCATATTAGTAGTTTGAAGGCAACTCATTTCAACACCGAGGTCTTGACATCGATTCCTAGTGCAGGTGGCTAATAGTGAAGTGTGAACTGACAGTGGGAGTACCAACAAGCTAAAAAATAAATGGCAATTCATTAAGATACACTAATGTTAGAAGTAGAAATTTTGGGTTGGAGATACTCTCCTCCCTCTTTATTTTTTTTTAATAAAGAGATCATATGGTAATTTAAGGACCACCCAGTTACATACACTTAAGGAATCAAAATTTCAAAAAATAATAAAATAAAAAGTAATAATCATGTAACATAAATTTCCAATTAATAAGCTGATTGGTGGAGAGTTTAGGGGCCACCATGATGTATGAATCTTATCCACACCGTCCGTCCTTTTTTTCATATCATTCTAGCGTAATAAAAATAAAATAAGGCACATACAAGGCTCAAATCGACCACACCATAGGAAGCAGCGGTTCTAAGGACACCCACTGTTGGAAACATTCTAGGGCCGAATGTGTCGTTTATTTTACATCCAACCCCTTGATATGGTCATATACACCTGGATGAAGTGAAAAGACAAATATCATCTTAATCTAAAACTTCTGTGGTCAATAAGAATTTTTTCAACAGTAGGAATTTAATCACCACCGTGTGGCCCATTCAAGACCTATATATTCTCTATTTATAATATAATGTGAAAAAATTATATGAAAAAACGAATGGACGGTGTGGATAAAGATCATAGATCACGATGGCCCCTCAGTTTCCCACGTAGCCTCCGCCCGTTCCCAGCTCCGAACAGGCGGGGATAGTACCTAATCCGCGCGCGGTTTGGATAGGTCTTCCAACTTGACATTTCCATGGATTGGATGGCGCTGTGGGCCCAACTGTCTGAGTCATCAATGCCTGTGTGATTATCCGTGAGAACTTATCATGGTTCCACTCCTGGGACCCATGAAGATTCGTGGCCTTCCTACATGGTCCATCCTCAAAACACTACCCCTATAGACCTTAGGCATGGTTCAACATCATCTAGATATCCATGCAGCACTGTCACCTTGGGTATTTGCTAGGCCCATTATGATGTTTGGCACCGGGACGTTGGCGAAGATGTCGGCTCTTCACCACCTAGGGCTGTAGTATGTTCCAAGGGTTGGGTTGTTCGCCTATTAAAGTGGTATTTGAGGTGGGTTCGAAACGTTGTGAGACAGTTCAGTCCATATCTAGTATGTGCATTAGAACATTGAGAGGACCTTTCCTTAGTATGAGAGGACCAGGAAGAACGCACATCTGGTGTACCAGTTACCATGCATATGGTAAACACTAGGTAGCCAAGTGTGAAATGGATAACTGCTGAAAGCATCTTAGTAAGCCCACCCCAAGATGAGTGCTCTCCTATTCCGACTTTCCCAGATCCTCCGGTAGCACAATCGAGACAACGACGTGTTCTCTGCCCCTGCGGGGATCACGCTTACGAAACCCTCACCCACGTGTCTTTCATCCACGATGATGTTGTTTAGGATGGACTTGGGCTCCTCACCACCAAATGACGCATTAGGAATTCGGCCGGCCAGTCCGACTTACAGCCAATAAGCCCATCCTACTCTAAGCTTAAAAAAGGGCTGTCAATGGGTACCGAATACATGGTTGCCCGATAGACCCAACCTGATTTTAAGGGTCTGGGTCCCATTTATTGGACCTCAAAAGATAAATGGCCCAACCTTCTGTTGGCCCAGTCCAATAATCAAGTGGGTCACTGCTATACAAAAGATAATCAAATGACACTTAAGAAGGTCCTATTCAACACTCATGTGTAGATTAAAGGGTGGATCCTTGCTCTTGCTCGGGTGGTAGACTCTCAGGAGTTTCAAAACCCGGTTAAGGGTTCGAGTATCCATAGGTGGTGAAAGCCCACTACGGCCGTGAGTGTGTGGGGGTGTGTGTGCGTGTGTCAAAAAATAAAATTAAAAAAAATGTGTAGTTTAAAGGGACTTTTTGAATCAAGGTTATGTTTCTATCATTAAAAAAAAAATGATAGGACCCAGTTATCAACGGATCATATACTGCACCTTTGATCATGTTACCCTCTTACTTACAGGACCGAGACGGCCCTGTAAGGCCAGGCCATGGCTGAGGCCATTTAAGCTCGACTAGGACCAGGCCCGAACCTGGTAGACAGGTCATAGGGGACGAGGGTCAAACCCTGTCGTGGCCCATTTCGCAGACCCTTTCTAGCAGAGAAAGTATCAGAAACGCGTGGGATGAAAACCCGTTCGGATCGCTCTCTTCCCATGACGAAGCCAAGACGATTGAAAGGCCACAACGACGCCGTCACGTGCTGCGTAGCCTCACGTGCCACGCCTGGAACCGTCTTCTCTTCTGGCGAGGTATCCATCTCAGGGCTTAGGGTTTTACCCGAAGATCTCTCGATTCCAAAATATTTGGTATTTTGTGCAGCCAAACGCGTTTCCTGTTTCTAAAAGAATCTTCTTTTTTTTTTCCATCTGAAATCAGGATGGTTGCGTTTGCTATTTCGATTTGCGATGCAAAGATGTGGTATTCACAATGGAAGTGGGGAAAGTACCCGTTTCATCCATATGCTTCAAAGCAGGTGCGTTTTGTCTTGATTCATCTTCATCGATTCTTTCTTGATTCGGGGTGCGTTTGGATCCGCGATCAATTTGAATTGTGATCGTCCAGCTTGGACACGAGAATTGACCGAATTGTGTATGCTGTCTCCTCGTATTTATGATGGCCAAACGGCTCTTTACTCAGAAGTCCGACTTGAAATGAATGTACTTGGGATTCAGAATTCGAATCGCAGTCTCTTGATACGAATACAAAGGGCCTGTTTGGATGCTGCCTGTTTTTCGTTTCTCAATGAATCTGCAGGAGGTCGGCATTTGTCGGAAAAGCTACCATCGGCTTTTCTTTTTCTTCTTCTTCAGAAAATGAGGCTACAGAGGCAGGGAATTAATGTGCCGTATGTTCGAAAGTTTGAACCGTTCATCGAACTTGGCATCACGGAAAACCCATTCTGCTGAATTTTCAGGCCTATCTGCAAGTGAGTGGCCACAATCTTGAGCTCAAATGCAGCCACTGCTATGCTTCCAACCGGCATTGACACTGTTGTCAGTGCCTGTTGGGAGAAAAATGTGTTAAAATTCATTCTCTATGGCACTCAAACACAGTCAAAGGTAATTGCAATTTGGTTGTTTCCACTTAAAATAATTACTACAATAGTGCATCCAAATGCAAATTTGGATTTCTTTGCGTGTATTAAGTTCAGTAACATAGAACAGCAGAAAAGACCAAGAAGTAGGATTTTGTATGGTTAAGACATGAAGCGATCAAAGAGGACCCAGGATGGATATTACTTCAATGGTCAAACGACTCAAACCACAGTCTAGGGAGTGGAAAATGCTGGTAACTTGCAGCTTTCTAGAAGATGTTCTGCTAATTTGCTGATGAAGGGGACATTATTGGAAGGGCGTTATTGGAAGAAAATGATGCGGCCAGGGCCGGCCTACTATTTATCAAAGGAAAGAAGTGGTGAGCTTGTGTCTTGGAGCAGTTTAACTTGGATGGTTGTTTACTTCCCCAGCTATGAACATATTCCTGGACCAAAAATCAGACTGGTCCAGTCATCAGGTCGGACCCATCATGAACATGCAAAACTTGGACAAGTCCACTTGTCAAGTGGACCGCACACAGAAAAAAATTAGAACACGCAGTCTATGTCCAAGGTACATGGAACTAAGGGTGAATAGATTGTGGGGATCTCAGTTTGTTACCATCGTGTTGCTTTTGCATGTTGATTTTTTACTTTATATATCTAAAATCTAACTTGTACATTTAAATTTTTGAGGAAATGAATAAGTTAACCAAAGTATAAAAATGCTTTCTTATGACAGGGAATGAAGATGTTATCTATGCCTCCTTAGGAACTGAAATCAAGGGTTTTGATGTTCATATGGTAACTGTTTTTATTACATCACAATCATTTTATCTTTCTTCTTATCCCCCCACATTTTTATCTATTGCTATTGATGCACTGCCACGCTTGGAGACTAAAAATGTTGCACATTTTAGTGGACTTTTGTTAAAAAATAGTAAATGTATTTTGCTATCTTTGTGATTAAAGATGTTGTTAGCTTAGAATCAGGAATAGGTCTTGCATGTATTTTTGCATATTATGATCAAGACATACTTCTAGCATGAATTGAACTTTTATCCGCACTTATTTGGGGAGAGGCAAGCGTGGGAATTAAAACTTCAGTAACAAAGAAGAGGACAAAGTAGGGTAGAAATCCACTTCATGTCCCATGCAGGTGTTCGTATGCGATTGAAAAGGCCTTAAAAGAGCTCAAAGTCTCCCACTAATAAGTCTAGGAGGATATCACTACTTCAGTACTTTGTATTTTCCAGTGTTTCAAATAGCGCCCGTAGCGTAGTGGTAGCGTACGCTACGTAGCATAGCGTGGCCGTAGCGTTACGTAGCGTCCCAAATAGCGTAAATCCCCGTAGCGTACGCTACAGGGGTCTTAGCGTACGCTACAGCTATGTAGCGTATAGCGTCCGTAGCATAAGCTACAATGTATTTTTTTACTATTTTTTCCTCGTTTTCTTTGTTTCTAATGTTGAGGAATGTGACACTTGTATTGTACTTGATATTTTTAACCTATGAGATTTTTATTTATTTTCATAATTGTGACTTGTGATTTCAATTAAACAGTATTAATTAAAGTGGTTTGCTTAGAAAGTTGTTGATGTGATAATTATTTGATTCGGCTTATATATGTAGATTGGCTTTTGATAAATGATAACTAATAACTTTTTTGAACATGCTTATAATTGATAAAATGAATCATCTTTTAGGCATTTTTATATTTTTTTTTTCCTTTTTTTTCACTATTTATTATATTTGTCTTATTTTTTAATTTAAAAATAGAAGTATCGTGTAGCTTACGCTACACGCTACGTATTTACGCTACACGCTATAGAGGGCTGGGTGCTACGCATCACGCTACAACTATTTAAAACACTGGTATTTTCATGCCATGTCAAGATATTCCCGTCTTTGGTTTAAATTCAATGCACAAAAGTATTTGTCACATTGTTAGGTTGTTGAACAATTGTTGCATTTTTTTTAGTTGTTAGTGTTGAATGTAATTTTAGAATAAGTATAAATATTACTTTGGAATTGAATTTATTGCCATTCATTCACATGACATTCATAAGACATTCTCATCACATTGCCGCATTAACATAATAGAGACAAGAGCGTACGCACTTGGAAGGCTTTTATTATAATCCGGGTATAATTACATTCTAGGTTGTGACATACTGCAAGCCATTAATTACATTCTAGGGAGTCATCCTTGATTCTAAGGTAAAATATAAATAAGGAATAAATAAATGAGTAATTGAAATAAATTTACCATTTGCAAGGAAGCTGAAATAATCCAAAATGTACACGAGTCAATGAGACTATCAGGTGAAGTCCTTGAGATGCAACTGAGAGGACTCTCTTGATACGGGTTGCGAGATTGACAAAGAAGAAAGCCAAACTGCAATTCCAAATCCACAATACACAGATTTCTGTGGTTCGATCATATTGCCTATTTGTGATAAATCTACTCCATGGAGAAAGCGATGAGCTTTTATTAAGATAAAGTACATCAAGAGCACAAAGTATGTTTCTGGGCTCTGTGGTCTCCTCAAATGATGAGATGTCAACATAGAGGATATCACAATCATGTATATGATATCATGATGTGTATGAAGTGTATGATAATGCATATGGAGTGCATATCAGTGAGCTAGCATATGTAGCATTTAAATGAGTATGATGTCAATAAGGCAAGTACTGTAGCTATTGGATATTAGCTTAACTATTAAAAGAGAATAAAAAATAGTGAAAATAATGAATAATTGGCTTTGAAGTAAGGTAGGCGCATCTCAAAGGGGAGTAGCGCGGCCGCACCAGCGAATTGGGCAGCCTCTAGGCTTTGGGTTAGTTGAAGGGGTGGTACGGTTCATCAATGGCCTATGCATGGCTATCCCCTCAGCTAGGTGGTTGGTGCAGCCAGTGAATTGGGCAGCCTCTCGGTGTCTATGGGCTAGTTGAATGGGTGGTACGGCTCATCAATGGCCTATGCATGGCTATCTCCTCAGCTAGGTAGTTGGTGCGGCCATGCCAACCCCTAAGATGGCCATTTCCCCACCAATTTTCCCAAGTTTCACCTGGGGATGGCCACACTATCCTAGACTTAGACACAAAGGACGAAAGATGCAAATGAAGGTGTTCATTGAGTATTTACAAGTGTTCGGGGAGACTTGGCGATGACATATCGTGGTCCCATTGGTCGAAACTGTGCCACGTGGCATATGCATTGCATTAGGTGGCTGTTGTGATGACGTGGTAGAATATTGGATCGACTTGATCCACCTGGCAGAAGTATAGCGCGGCCTTACTATTGGGTCATGCTAGCATTTCGCACTACCTGAAACTTAACAAAAGTTGTCAGAAAATAACTTGCGCAGACCTCCCATGGACTGGGGCCACGCTACCGATGCTTTCGTGTAAATTTGGGTCGCACCAGTACCTACATACTGCTGAGCCAGAATAGAGCCGCACTAGCTCTAAACTTAGACAATTTTTCAAAATCAAAAGGTGGTATTTTTCATACCTCAACAGTCAGCACTTTGAAGTCTTAAAGGTATGAAAGTTGTGCTATTTAAACTGTGGACTTGGCGGTAATATTCCACTATATAAGTCAAAATGCTCCTGAAATGAATGAGGATGATATTCCTGCCATTTCATTATTACCTATTGCATCTGCTGTGATACTTGAGATGAAAAGGGCCGGTGGACATGGCCTTTAACTACCGGACATGCTATCTCAATGGACCCATTCAAGTCCAATTATTTGATATCCGTTCCAGTTTTTGTTATATCTACACCAGAGCTTTCCTAAGTGCACACAGGTGTGCAATAAAGCTCATCTGCATGCTACACATGTGCCAATATAGCACAATAGGTCCAAGATCCAATCCATGTCAGGACGGCACCACTCTATTGATGCCCTAGCCCAAGAATCAGGTTGATCCACTCATCGGGTGGGCCACAGTTTGCAAAAGAAATGTATGCCTCTGAAAAACTTGGATGAAGTTTTCTGGCCCATTCACCTGTTTCCAATATTGGGGCCCACATGCTTACTGGACAATTTATTTTTTTTGTTTTTGGTATACATGTACAAGGTCAGACCAACCTAATGGATAGATTAGATCTCGTACATATGTGCCATGCACATGAGCTTTATCGCACACACATGTGCTTAGCAAAGTTACCTACATTTTATCCTTTTTCTTCACTCTATATATTTATAATTTACTGCATTTCTTGGTTTTCTAGTTTCAATTCCTGTAGAAATTGTTTGCAACTGGTGCAAAATCTTGTTTAGAAAGGGCAGCACCTCCATGAATTTTCCACTGGTATTTAAATTTTATCATGTTGGTCACAATGAACATCCACATTATTTGCTTCGATGCTTATAAGGTTGCTAGAGAAGTTACCATTTCATTCAATTTTGGTCACTAATGTACTACGACAATTTTTATCTTGGAGGCATCTTCGTGGAAGCCATTGGAAAGCTATAACTATAACAAAGAGGAGATAAACCAGGTACTGATTGCAACTGAACAATTCTTTGAATTTAAATTTTATGTCATGGAATGTGTCAATTTATAGTACCTCTTCAAAATTGTTAGATCATTTAAAGGTTTTCTCTTTCTCTGTCCCAATATAATTACTTATTATTTTCCTCTTTGCCATTAATGGACCTGAGCACTCACAAACATAGAGTTGTAGTATAGAGAGTTATAACATCTATATTGTATCGCTTCTATGCATATGTTACCTTCTTTCTTTTTTCGCATCCCTATAAGAAAACCTGACCTCTGTTTGGATCATTTTGAGGATAAATCATGCCTCATGTGCCCACGTGTACTTATGCATGCTAGCATATCATCAACTTACATGTTTAGGAGTTCATGAGCTCCAGGTAGAGCTGTACACAAACCAAGTTAGCTTGGTTAACTCGCTCAAATCGACTTGGAAAAGCTTGACTCGGCTTGGCTCGAAACTGGGTTTGAGCTGATTTTTTTAGCTCGAAAAAATTTCGAGCCAAGTCCGAGCTCGACTCAGAACTTGACTCAGTTTGAATTGATTCAACTTGGATCAGGTTCACTTGATATACAAAATATTTTTGTATTTAAATAAATTATATATTATATATCATATATATTACAATATATATTATATATTATATATATATGTATTAAAAACTCTGAAACCTAAACTTGAACTCATCTCGTAGGCTCGAACTCGAACTTGGCTCGAAAGATTGAGCTCAAGCTTGGCTCGAGCTGCTGACCAAGCCGAGTTCGAGCTGGGGTAGCCTGCTGGCCGAGCTGGGTCAAGCTCGACTCGGTTTGGCTTGTGTACAGCTCTAGCTCCAGGTTCCGGTTTCATACCCCTTGACCTTGCTGCCAGTTGAAGAGTTCACTCGAAACCAGGTAGCCATTTTTTTCTGTTAGCCATCTTCTCTGGGATGGGAAATATAGATAATTTTAGCTACCATCATAGCCATTTTCAGCATGGAATGTCGGTCCTTTAATCATTGAAGGTGAGATCAGAAAGTGGTGAAATGATCATATTGTTTCGTTCTTGGTTATTCAGAGGGGAGCGTATAGCTAGCCATTTTTCTTGTGTGAGTGCATGCATTTGTGTGCATGTGCGCATGGAGTCTCTGTGTCTGTGTGCTCATGTGCATATCTGTAGGGGTGGTTTCTCCCTCATTCCTTTTTTCTTTTTCTTTTTGTGAGTGTGTGTGTGTGTGTGTGTGTGTGTGTGTGTGTGTGTGAAAGCATCTTATACGCTAAAGTTGTATGACATCCAGACATTCTTTTTCATCTTTGCAGATTGCTTTCAGTGCTAAGTCGTCTTTTCTTGCTGCTGCAGATGACAGTGGTGACGTGAAGGTATCAAGTAATTGTTTCAATAGAGTACCATTAGGTGATCAGTTTCCTACTGATAAGTCATCATTACTGGTCTTTTATGCTACTGTTTAATTGATTGAAATGGTTGGTGTGCTCTGTTTGTCAGATCATTGACACTCGGCAGCAGTGTTTGTACAAAACACTAAGAGCTGCTCATACAAGTGTATCCTTTTTCAGTATATTGGATATGACCACTTCTACTGAACATCTATTGATGAAACGCCTGTAGGCCAAATGTGAATCTTTATCTGTGCCTTTTTTTTTCTTTTGGGCCTGTATGCAACTTAGCGCATGTCTCATGTATTTGCATTTATTTAATGGATATCGTCTCATGCAACTTTAGAGATTAGCAATCAGATGAACCCTCTGCACTATATTTTAACATTGGTCTTGTTCGTTTTTTGTCTGCTAAACTCTGACTGGCAGTTTTGCATGCTAGCTAGCTTTCCATGATGAAGTTTCTTTATGGATTTGTTTTCAAAATTTCCAATGATAGTCCATGGATAAGAAGTTCTGCGAGGATGTTAAGTGTCTTCATGTTTTATAGTCTTCTATTCCCTTCCGGATGGATTTTTATATGCTCTGAGTGGTGTCTTATGTGAAGAAATTTTAGTCCTCAATTTAAACTCTGTTTACCCCTGACTGTTTGTTCCTAGATTTGTAGCAGTGTACAGTTCCTTCCTTGGAAACCTTGGGAAGGTACCGTTTAGCATTTAGTCATTCTCACTGAAATTCTTGATTGTCTTTGATATTAACTTCATCCAAGTTTTTGCAAAAGGTGATGCTAGTACAAAAAATCTGTGTAAAACAGATGTGGATACTCCCTCTTGTGAAGTTCAAATTAGATGTATCAAGTATTTGGAGTAAATTGATACAGATAGTCCCACCCGAGCTTTCTTCTCATCCATTCATCTAACATGACATTTTAATGAGATGCAAAGTACCTACCTTGTTTCCATTGCTGTAAAATTCCTCTTTAGAATATCCTACGACATGTTGGTAAACTTGCTTTCCTTTCTCATTGATTATTCTTAACTTGGCATGCTCTTGGCAGTCATTACTGGTGGTCTAGACTCAAAGCTTGTGATGTGGGACTTCTCCCGAGGGCGGCCATACAAAGTTGTAGATTTTGGTATTTACATGCAACTCTTTTATTTTCCATTTTTTTATGCATGTGGTTTCGAAAATCTGGCAGGAATATGCTGAATTGAGATGATGGTATGCTGTTTGGAGGAATCTCCTAGAGAATTTTAGCTTGAAATAATGGCAAACCAAGTGCATGATTATTTACCCTTTCCACATTTGAATGAGTGTTTCCTCCAAATTTTTTCATTAGGACCTGTTTGGGAGCTTGGAAAATAAAAGGAGAGTGACGTTTTCTTTATTAGTTATTTTTTAAGAAAGCATTTGGAGAGAGAAAAAACAGGGGAGGGCTGCAGAATTTTTTCAGGACTTTTTCAATGAAAAAAAAAAAAAAAAATCTTGGAAAATGTTTTCCACCAAGAGTGAGCAACCCAATCAGGGGAAAATATCCTTTTCTTGGAAAGTATTTTGATGTTTTCTACCCAAATACTTTCCAAGCTCCCAAACAAAATATATCGAATACGACATTTAAGAGTCAAAAGTTCATAAAATGGATGTACAAATGCAAGTTTTGATTACTTCCATTCCTTAAGATTAGCATACACCTTGGTTGCAACTTGCAATAAAATGCAATTACCTTGCTCTCCTTTCAATACTTTTCAGGGATGCCTGACACGGACAATTGTGAGTCTTCTAGTAATGCAAATCAATGTTTCAACCCTGCTTTTGTGCATGCATTAGCAGTCCCGGAAGCGGACATGTTGGACAGGGTAGCCAAGATTTGTGGTGTGGGAAGGGGCGATGGCATTGTGGATGTGATTGATATTGAATATGAGCTGGCTGCTGCTAAATCAAGAAGTTCATCGCAGCTCAAGAAGGGATCTCAGCCAAGATCTAGGGACAGTACAGTACAAGGGGCTAATGCTGCAACACTTGATCCTAACCAAGGGAAGCGTTTGCATTTGGATTATGCTGTGGGAGGGCATACTGCTGCTGTATCTTGCGTGTAAGTAAAGTGACTTTGCATATGGTGCTAGGAATCTAACTTGCTTGTCTAATGCTAGGCTTGTCCATTCAGGGCCTTTTCATTGTTTGGGGAGAGAGGGAAGTTTATCATTTCAGGTGGGAATGATGCATTTGTGAAGGTGTGGGATTGGTCTAAATATTCTGACAATAGAGGAAGCAGCTGCAGCAGTGATCTTCTGCCTCTGAGCATTGACGTGAGGAAAAAAGTGAGTTGCATTTGTTTTATCAGTGATTCAGTAATCACCGTGCCCTTATGCATCAAGAAGCACAGTCCTGAATCTCCTGACGCATCCATTAAGTACAAGACTGCCCATGGTTCAGTGAACCAGACCCCAGGTCACTGATTTGATGTGCCCCACATTAGATGACATACAAAAATCTTCTAGATTAGAATATCCTATACATCCAATCTTTGGCCTTCTCATCGGCCACTAATCTAACAATTAGGATCTTTCAATCCAGGAGATTTTTGAGGCATCCCCATCCATACTGGGGCCATCAGATCAACAGTCTGGATCACTGGTACTAGGGCTGTCATCGGGTCAGGTTTGGACCGGGCAGAGGTCTGTCCAAGCCTGTCTGCAAAGTAAAATCTAGGCCTGAATCTGGCCTGGGCATACGATGAGCCGGAGCCTAGCCCGTGATGATTGTGCATGGTCCAGGTCTAGGTTTGGCCCACGCCCAGCCACCCATATCGTGCCCAATCATGCTTGATATTGACAAAAATGCATTTGAAACCTTAAACAGCCTGGGCCGGAATGACATGCAGTTAGATGTAGCCCAAGTCTGGCCCTGATTAATAAATGGGCTGAAATTTCGGCCCGGGTCCAACCTTGGGCCTAGTATATCGGGCCAAGCCTGAGAGCCTGTCACCAGCTCAGCCCATTTGCAGCTCTAACTGGAACCATGGGCCCCGCTTGTATGGACTGGGCACATAGGATGCTTCAGGACCTGATAATTCCTATGCTGGTATTTCTCTGGAGTTATTCTGACTAATTCTTTACTCTTGACAAGAAGAATCTGTAAATTCTAACAAATGAATTTGCTAATTATCCCTGACTTCTTGAATCAACAGTAACCAAAGATCTTTGTTGATTACATGCGTCCTGTGCAACATGAATGGGTTTGGTAGCTTGGGTTGCTAGACTCCAACACATGGGGTGCTCACAGTGATGAAACCCAAAAACTGGGTGCAGATCTTGATGCAGATGTAATCTCAGACATAGGATGTGCTCGGAGAATTCAAGCCTTGATTAATAAAGGCTTTTCGTTTGAGCCCCGCTGAGGTTACTCATGAGAATAGGACTGGGAATCCTACTCTCAGCACATGTTCCAACGTGGCAGATGTTTGAGATCCAGGCTGTTCATAGGGTGGGTCTGACTATAGATGCCCCATGGACTGAAAATCAGGTCAGTCGGTTCTTTGTAAAGATTCATTTCTTTGTACATGTCAACTGCCTGGTGACCAGACCAGCCTGATTTTCAGGTCGCTTCACATACACGGTGAGGCCCATCTGGTGAACATTCTAAGTCTTGTGCACATGCCAGATTGGGAGAGTAGGATTTGAAACCCCTACTCTGATGAGAATTCTTGAATGATGTTCCAAAACTCCAATTAAATGGCAACTTTGGTGGTGATTTTTTTATCAGCTGCAAGGTCACCCAAGTATCAAGTCTGTTAAAAAAAAATGTGTTGATCATCCTATTTTTACACTGGATTCACATCTGAAAATCTTTAATAGACTATGAATCATTAGTCTGTCAGCATTTTCCTTTAGACACAAATGCATCAATTGCATCTGAAATTCATTTATTTTTAACATTATTCAACTTCTCATGTTGGATCACCTTTTCTTCTGAAGGTTTGTCTCCGTCTATTGTGTGATCATCATTCACATGGATCAGCCCATGTCATCCTTTCGTAACATGTTTCTTGCTTTCGGCAGGTTAATTGGCTATGTACCACCACAGCAGATTCAGAGAACCTTGTCGTTTGTGACACGTCTAAAGTCATGAAGGTGTACAACGTTTCATAGATTGAGATGGTGCACCTCACAAGCTGTTGATGTTACTGCCGATCTTGCGTTGGTGAAATCAGTGGAGATCCGCAATGAGGGCCTGCAAATTGACATTCCTAAGCAGCAAGGGTCGAGTCATACCCAGTCTTGATTTGATTTTTGTTTTTTTTTCTTCTTCTTTTTCATGGGTTTGGCTCCTTCATGTCGGCCTTTATTTGCCATATTCAGAAAACAAACCAGTCATTTCGAAGATCAGCGCTTCAGCCAAATACTAGCCCCGAGGAAGGTTGCACATTACTGGCACATAATCATCTATCGGCTGGAGAAAACTTCTTTGGTCCATCAATCCGAAGAATGAGGCAGCTCATGGGAGCATCCAATGACTTTAGATAACTTCAATATGTTATAATCATTTGGAATGGTTTCTGTATAATTTGGGTTGTGCCTTTTGTAGAGAATGATAAATGCTTCTCTGATTACTTTTTTTTGGAACAGAGAGATTTTGATATTCTGGCACAGGGTGATGGTTGATACACAGGCACTCAAGCATTGTATACGCGGCACACAAGTAAATTCAAATTAAACCATCCAAATGGTTAGCCCCATGTAAGATGGATCATGAACCAAAAGTTGACTAATTTGATTATTTAACTATTTGATTGGTGGACATTTATTGGACGGTTGAGATGAAAAATAGTCAACAGTCCAGGGTCAACAAACAAGTGTCAGTGAATCAGATGTTAAGATTGTTCAAACGAGTGTTCGGTGATTAAAGTTACGGTGCTCCTAGTTGCATCGGTAAATTTGACAGTCCGCTAAATTGATCTAAACCATTCATTATGTTCAGAACACATTTCAAGGGCTACCATGCAAAAGTGAGACTAATCCGACGATCAAATCCATCCTAGATTTGGCCTTAATTAGTTTATCTAAACCATTCATTATTTTTTTAGCCATCCTGTTTCCAACGCACGGGATGATCAGGATTGCATGATAGAAGCAATATTAGAATCATAACTAATGCATAATGGGAGCTGTTAAATAGACAGATCCAATAGTTGGTACGACCTCTTTTTTTTTTTACAAATGATCTTGACCGTCCATATTTGAGGTCATTGATCAGATAGTTAAGATCATCGTATTGGTGTGATATTTGCATGGTAGCACATGCAACACACGCTGGACCTAATGGACAATCTAGATCAATCGACTGGGTTGCCTAAGTGTCCCAGTTCAACTAGGACAACTCCTAACTTACAGAGCATCTCTCAGTAATATTTGTATTCTTTTAAATACTAATCCACCCCATCAACCTTTCCTTCCATAACTTGTTTAGGTGGGAGCAACTTTACTGCGGAAGCTCTGTGGAGCCCACCACAACCTCCATTAGAAATCCTCTCCCATCCATTAGTTTCACCACCTCATGTTAGAACACGACCCCAAAATGAGTAATCCTAAACTCAAGTGGGCCCCACCATAGAAAACGCTAGAGATGGAAATGCTCACAATTCTAACCTTTCCCAGCACCCACCGTGATGTTTATATGCCAACCAAAAAACATTCATAATTAAGGTTATCATCACTAGAATGATTTGAAATGACAAATATTAGTTTGATAGAAATTTTATGTGGCCTCCACCAAGGTTTCAATGGTGGCCATTCAATCCCCACTGTTTCCTGTCACATTTTCCATGCAGCACCTAAAACACCTGATCGAGCCTAAGCGCTGGAATGAAAATTTCTACAACACGTTTTATCATGGTAACATAAAACACCTGTGAGGCTGATCATGCTGTATGTGTGAATCCACTATATCAATCAAATTGATGTTTGTCTATTCACTCCACCCTAGTGAGTTAAACCTGAGTAACAGGTTCAATGAAAGATACACACAAAACTATGGTTGACATCTTATCCTCATTGTTTCTTTTGGTGTGGCCCACCTGAATTGTTGAATTGTGAATGTGGCTGATTTGTATCCATAGGGTTTAGTGTCAACAATATAACCCTACCATTGAAATAGTTTTTACATTTAAAACCAGTGGGTACCATAGAACTTGGGCGCTTTAAGTTACACTTAGAACGAGGGTTAGCTACAACACTGCATGGGTTGACACACACAGCGCTTAGTATCAATTATTTGCGGCTAGGATTATTAGTGTATCTAATCCCATTTGCTTTCCTAACTTTCGTCTCTCAATGTCAATGTCTGCCCAGCTTTATTAGTGTATCTTATCTCATTTGCTCGACCAACTTTCATCTCTCAGTGTTGTTGTCTAACAGCGGTGTGTTTCCACTGTTGTTGTTAATTTTTTCTAATCTCCACGCATTTTACCAAAACTTCCCTCTACCCCTACTGCACTTCAGCTTGATAGTTTCCACTGCCTGTCCAAGGTTAAGGTCTAAGATTGGACGGTGGACTTGAAAAGCAACTAACAGACCCTAAAAAGGGTGATAGAGACGATTTCTAGGGGCCCGATATGTTCTAGGGAGCCATTCCCTTGATGAGAATTTTACTCAACGAGAAATTGAACAAAATCCCATTGAAAATCGAGCCTAAAACTTCTATGTTCTTGCAGTGTAGCCCATCTGGATTTTGGGCTGTAGATTTTTGTTTTTGTTTTTTTTTTAAAAAAAATAAAATAATAATAATAATAATAATAATAATAAAATAAAAATAAATAAAAATAAAAATAAAATCTTGGTGAGTAACACTGATTTGATGAAAGGTTTAACACAACGGTGGCCACACACTTAAAGGGAGTGGATGCCATACATATCACATGGTTGGCTCATAGAGATTTATTGTTGTACACCTACCATAAACGACAAACCAGATGAGGTAGAAGAAACTTGAATGAGAGAGAGTTGCCATGGAGAGAAGTGGGTATATATTTATTTATTTTTAAGAAAATTAAAGTCCTTAATTTATTTATTTTTATCAATTTAAAAAAAAAAAAAAAAAAAAAAAAAAAAAAAACTTTTAATTTAAACTGATTTTAGCCCTAAAGCTATCAATCTCTAATAACGGGGCAACTTATGCTCGAGCCTTAAGAGGCATCGTTTATAACTCGAACTTACCTTTGCATGGATAGTGAGATATTTTGCCAGTGAGATTTTTCATGTGGTCCGTACACTGTTGGACCTTATGATGGACGGCAAAGATCACCGTCTGGTGGGCCAGCAGAGGGGATACCCACGTCCTGCCAGAGACACCCTTCAAAGCAATGAAAAAACAGAGAAAAAAGAGGAACCGGATTGAGACTACTGAGTAACTCTGCGCTTTAGCATACTTAGTAAACTCCGTGGGGCCCACAGTGATGTATGTGTCTTATCCACGCCGTCCATATATTTTAATAGATCATTTTACGTTATAATTCCAAAATCGAAGCATATACAAAGCTCAAGTGGACCACACCATAAGAAAAGGTGTGAATTGAAGTCCTACCGTAGAAAACTCCTAGGGGACCAAAGAAATTTTAAACAAGATTTGTGTTTTCCCTTCATCCACGACTGTATGACCTTATGAACAGCTTGGATGACACAAAAAGATCACTCTAGGCCCTAAGAAGGTTTCAACGGTGGACGTCATTATCCACACTATTTCCTTTGTTGTGGTCCACTTGAGATTTGGATATTGTTCGATTTTTGGCTCATATCATAAAATAATTTGAAAACATGGATGGACGGCGTGGATAAGATGCAGACATCGTTGGTGGGCCCCACAGAGTTTACCCAGTACGCAACCCGCTTCCGAAAAACGGAAGGGTCGTCGGTTGGGACGTCCTCATTACAAGCTCCAACCGACTACCTTCAGAAACCAGCAATACCTAAAATTCAAATTTCTCAATCGTCGAGAGAGACAGAGGGATTGCTTTGCATCTCTCCTTCCATTCCCGCCATTTTCTGCAACCAAACCCAATGACACCAACCACCCAACCTCCGATTCCCAACAACCACTTTCCTCTCTTTACAAAGACGACGTTGAAGATCCAAATGCCAACGCTTCTCTGTGCACAAACCCTAGCTAAGGTTAGGGTTTTTTCAAAAACGAAGCGGAAGAAGAGGCTCTGGAATTCGGGGATTTTTCCTGTTTTCAGATATGATGGAATCCGGCGCTCCTCCTTGCAGTACCTGCGGCGAGCCCGTCGGCTTTGAGGAGAACGGTGAGGCTTTCGTTGCTTGTCATGACTGTAATATTCCCATCTGCCAATCCTGTTTCGATTACGAACTCAAGGAAGGAGGGAAATGTTGCTTGAGATGCGGTGCCCCTTACGTTCATATCTCAGGTTAGTCTTCCTTCAGTTTGTCTGAATTCCCAGTTCCTGAGTTTCTTCGCCGTTTCTTTATTATGTGCTTTCGGTTGGTTTGGTGAGTGATTTTTTCAGTGAAGTGTTAGGCAATGTTCAGCCGGAACTAGTTGCGTTTGAATTTAGGCCAGCATTAAGCATAGGTGGCACCTCGCTGATGGTGATCCAGACTATTCATCTGATGGGCCCCACTGTGGATGGGTGATGGACGAAATATTTCTGCCATTGAATAATTTCAGTGATCCAACAATTGGGCTTTGAATGGATGGGTGGAATTTCATGCAGCATCTCACATCCACGGCGGGGCCACCTGAAAAAAAACAATCTGGTTCACTGAAAGTGGGGCACACTTATATGGAATGATCTCCTGAGCCAATGTTGGTCGTTCAAGCCGAGATTGTCTATTTCTTTGGTATTGATTAATATTTGAGTTGTTATCTTGTTTTTGCTAGTTTTGGAAATTTCCCAAATGCCTCTACACATCTGTTGTATTTGAGATTATAACTGTAACATAAGGCACATCATAGGCCAAACCTTTAAAGGTGCATAGTTAGAAATTGTGTTTTCTTGGACAATCTTTTGGGAGCAATTGCTAAAATGCTTTAATGGTTTCATTTTCAATGCATCATCGAAATTGTTTTCTTGAATGATTAAGTACTTTGACCTTTTGCAAGCCCATCTTCCTCTGTGAGATGAAGAGGATTTCTAGATGCTCTTTTAACAATTTCATTCAGTTAAAATTTGTGTACTAACTAATTGATTAGGAGTTATGTACTTTGTTTGATTGCTATGGCCAGACAGGCCAGGTAGTATTTTAATTCAGACTGACTGAGATATTTGGTGATGCTTTAAAAACTCAGTCCCCGATGTTCAAAAGGAGACATCCAGCGGAGGGCTAACCATGGCAGCCCATCTCAGTGACTCTCAGGTATGAATTCTCATTCTGCATGTCTCTGTTGCTTTGGTACATTAGCAAACATGTGCCTATGGTAGCTGTTTTCATGTGGAGTAACAGCATATGTTCTTCCTGTGCTTATTTGCAAGTTACTTTTTCCTGAGTAGTTGACATGGTTTTCACATACCCAAAACTCATACACGTTATGGAGCTGACTGATTTTGTATTATTTATCATAATTTTATAGGATCCAGCTGGCCACAGTAGAAACATCAGTACTCTCTCGGCAGCGGAAACCGGTAAGTTGTTTTCCATGAACGTCCTGTGAGTGGAATGACCCTCGTAATGTTTATGTTCATGTAATTGGTTTTCTGTATTTGGGTTTCTGGACGTTTGAAGCCAGTTCATCTTAATAATATAGAAGAAAAAAAAGGCATTTTTTTCTTTTTTACACATGCACTCTTAAACTTAAGTAGTTCATGTTGTTTTCAAGAGTCAAATGCCGAATCTGGGAACCCAATATGGAAGAACAGAGTGGAGAGTTGGAGGGAGAAGAAGAATAAGAAGAAGAAGAAGGCAGCTAGTAAGGATGATAAAGTAGCTCAAATTCCAGCTGAACAGCAGATGGAAGAGAAACAGTAAGATTCTAGTCTGAATGCAATGAAACTGAATGCTTCAGCCCTTAAAAGTTGCTTGCCTTTTCATGTATTGTTAGGATGCTGCTCGCCTTGTTTCAGTGATGTTTTTTTCCCTGCATGCATGAAATACAAAACTTTTGCACTTGCTGGTCTTTCCAACTTTCTGAGAGGAACTTATCTCCTTGTGGCACGGGTGCAGATTGTTGTTGATGGGTGAGAGTGCCACTAATTCACTATTTCAACATCATTGATGTCATCATTATTTCTTGTTTGATATATAATTCAAACTACCTGGCCTCCTTTACAGAATTAATGCCTTGTCTGCCATCTAATGTCAGAGCTTTTCTAAGTTCGCACATGCCAACATGGTGCACATGTGGGACCTCCAAGATGTGCATGTCTGGCCTGGCCCCAAATTCAGGCTAGTGAGCTCCTCAGGTGGGCCACACAGGTATCTAAACAAGAGACAGTCCAATGGTCCACATTTAACGTACATAAATGTGCAGCCTGCCTGATTAGTTAGTTGACTGGTCTGACTGTGGGCCAGGTCATCATACAATGGGACCCATCCGATGCACTGCTGGATGCCCTACATGTATGTAGACAGTCATGGGCATGTGAGCTTAGCAAGACTCCTAATATTAATAGATCGTGAATACACCAAGGAAAATGGGAACACTATGAGCCACCTGACTTAAGACACCCCTAAATGTGTGCTATTTTTCCCTTTATGAAATTTCATTAAGCAGCTTATGGTAGATTTCTACATGTTCTTTGTTGAGGGGTTGGAGTTGAAAACAGGCCCGTACACAAACAGTAGTGAAAAAGTTCATTTTATTCTGTTTTCCTGATTGAATTCTTTACTTTCTATGGTTTCTTCATCGTTAAATCATTTGAACAATTCATCGCATTGGGTGACTTATGGTAACACTAGTGCGGCTTCGTAAGGCACTTTTGGCAGTATAAAACACTGTTTGCTCTTAAATCTGTCAATATTTGGGAGATTTTAGATACAGGCCTTGTTTATGCATCTCATGAAAGCATTTACCAGGTAACGAAATTTACATTTTCTGATCTAATATAATATTTGTTGTACACAGGTCTCAAGAAGCTGGAGAACCTCTTTCAGCTATTGTTCCGATACCTCGTAATAAGCTCACACCATACAGAGTTGTGATTATAATGAGATTGATAATTCTCGGACTTTTCTTCCATTACAGAGTAACCAATCCTGTTGAAAGCGCTTATGGTTTATGGCTCACATCTATCATCTGTGAAATATGGTTTGCCATTTCTTGGGTGTTGGATCAGTTTCCTAAATGGTCCCCTATCAATAGAGAGACATATGTAGACAGATTGTCCTTAAGGTATGCATCTGAAACTGCAGAAGTTGTGAAAAAAATATGAAATATTGATTTGGGTATGATTCAGTAACAGGAGAACATATCAAATTCAGTGGTTATGGATAAGAAAAATGCTCTAAAAGATTGCAAGAATGTTCTTGAGTTTCCAGATTGGGCACAATTCGCTAATTCAGCAAGCTATATTGATGATTTTCTTAGATCTATAAAGTACCCTTTTTTTCATTATGGTTTAAAAGCTTATGTTACCACAGAATATAACTCTGCAATGTTTTGATAAATTATTAATAAGCTTTCTAATTTCCTGATAATGATTGATTCCATCTATAATAAAATGACTTGCCGAATAAACGCATTCCTCTGTATTAAGTTGTTTCCAAATCACCTAAGGAGCATTAGATATGCAATGATACTAGAACCAATCAGCAAAAACCGTAAGGTACCATAGATTCTCATAAAATTTAAAATTTAAATAAATAAATAAAAAGTCGGATAACTCTTGGCATTATTTTGGAAAGCTCTGGGATGTAGCTTAATGGGAAATGCCCATAAAGTTGCGTGTGCCCACTATTGCTATGCCATGCAGTGTTCCAATCTTAAGCTTCCTTTCCTCAAGGTAAATTTCATTCCTACTTGGAATAAGCTTCCTCTAGATCTCTTAGACCCCTTCTAAATTTATAGCTGGAGCAACATTTGGTGGTTGACAGAACCTAAAGAAGATATAAGAGTAGTATAAGCAATGGAAGGGGAAAAGTTTTCTGTGACTACCTTGGATACTTCATATTAAGTTTGAGTCTCCAGGTATCTTTGCCTGATGATAAATTTCAGGCACCCCTACTCAGGGTGCTTCATCTTTTACTGCTTATTCAATTTCCTCAATATTAACAGCTTAGCCGTAATTGACCGCCTAGGTTAATTGAACAGAAGTAATAGAAAAGCGCATTAGTCACTAGGAAAGTGGAAAAGGATGTCTGCAAACAAAAGAAAAGGAAAAACAGGTGTGCTTAATATGTGATTCTTATTCATGCATTTTGTAGGTATGAAAAAGAGGGTGAAGTCTGTGAACTTGCTGCTGTGGACTTTTTTGTTAGTACCGTCGATCCGTTAAAAGAGCCACCATTGGTCACTGCCAATACAGTGCTTTCAATACTTGCTGTCGATTACCCTGTTGAGAAAGTCTCTTGCTATGTGTCTGATGATGGCTCTGCTATACTTACATTCGAATCTCTCGCGGAGACGGCTGAATTTGCAAGAAAGTGGGTCCCATTTTGCAAGAAGTTTTCCATTGAGCCACGGGCACCTGAATTTTATTTCTCTCAGAAGATTGACTATCTGAAGGATAAAGTACAGCCATCTTTTGTGAAGGAACGCAGAGCAATGAAAGTAAGTGCATGAGTGCATGCTGGACTCCAGTTGCAATTCTTGGACTAGTTTCTTCAACTTTAATAAATTGCTATTCCTTTGTATCAGTTTCCATTAGGTGACATATATGAAATTTAGAGGTTGAATGTGATAATCTACATTTAAAAAGAAAAGAAAAACAGTGAGGCCATATAGTTATAGTTTTGATCGGTTTCCATTTCTCTGCAGCGAGATTATGAAGAGTACAAAGTGAGGATAAATGCTTTAGTGGCAAAGGCTCAAAAAACACCAGATGAAGGTTGGACGATGCAAGATGGTACACCTTGGCCAGGAAATAATCCTCGCGACCATCCTGGAATGATTCAGGTTTGATCGGGTTTTACTTTTTTTTTTCTTTTTCTTTTTTATCTCTTTTTTCAGTGGTACTAAGATGATTGAGCTTGTTTCATCAAAGGTGTTCTTGGATTCCCTGGAAAGCAGGAATGTATATCTTAAAATATAACAGAATGTGTTTAGTGGTCAAGATTTTGTTCCCACAGGGGTCATATCCAAGAAAGATGCCCTTAGCAGGCAATGCAACCCTGGCTATGAACTATAGTTCTCTTTTTTAAAAACTCAATTGTCGAGCTTTTATTGCATCCATCTTTGCAAAAAGTTCCAAACCCCCTTATGTGCTCCAAACCAAGCAGATCGAGCTGATCTGCATCTTCTTGTGAATCAATTCATCATTTGCCATTAATTCAATTCACAAATCATTGACCCAGAAAAGTTTCTAGTTCCTTTCTATATTTCCATTTCTTTCTACGAAAATTTGTTGAACTTCTGGAATCCTTTAGTCTGAAACCCAAGATTCAGAACTTGCCAATTGTGATGAAAATCTAAGTTTGAGAAGATTTGAATAGCATAATCAGAGTATTGTTGCCACAAACTAAATGTGTTGAGCAGGTTCACTTAGCAAGTTGATGCTCATAAATTGAACAGCGAACTTAAAGACCATGATGCCATCTCTTATTTTTGAGCTTTTCTTCCTTTCTATACTTTCTTGATTCTTTCCTTGTCATTGTTTTTCAGCTAAAATCTCTGCAGTGCTCCACATGTTTGGAGTTTTGACTAAATTCATTACTTCTCTGAGATTTACAGCTGAACATAATTTTATGCTCTTTCTAATCCTTCCATTTCTTCAATTTGGTAACTTAGGTGCTTATTAAATGACTAACCATCCCTTCTAAAAATTGCCACTCAATTTCTTGTGTTATATAATGTCTTTAATTTAATGCATTTCTTTGCTTTAAAATCTTAATGCCATTAGCTCTTAGTTTCTTTGACACCTTGTGCAAAAAATTTCTTCTTTTGTGGTGGGTTTTGTATTTTCATTGGAAATATCTTTCCATTTTGGAAATTAATTGGTGTTTTGTCAACTCCCCAAAAGTTTTAAGAATATTTTCATTTCTTATGTTCCACTTCTCTTTAAATATCGCAGGAGCTTGCCACAAACTTTGCTTCAAAAGGATTATAGTTATTTTTGCAATAACATACTGCTCAGTGCTTAACTGGGATTTCACTCCATGTCAATGACTTTTGCAGGTTTTTCTCGGACACAGTGGTGCCCATGATATAGAAGGAAATGAGCTTCCGCGATTGGTGTATGTCTCAAGAGAGAAGAGACCTGGTTACCAGCACCATAAAAAAGCCGGTGCAATGAATGCTCTGGTATATATATACATTACTCCAATATATGTTCAACAATGTGTAACTTTTGAGCTGATAAATCTAATTGGTGTGTGATTATTGGCTCCTTACAGGTCAGAGTGTCTGCCATTCTCACAAATGCTCCATATATTCTCAACCTTGACTGTGATCACTACCTTAATAATAGCAAAGCAATTCGTGAAGCAATGTGTTTCATGATGGATCCACAGGTGGGCAGAGATGTCTGCTACGTTCAATTCCCTCAAAGATTTGATGGCATTGACCGCAGTGACCGTTACGCGAACAGGAACATAGTCTTCTTTGATGTAAGCACTAAAACTGACATTCCAACTTTCCAGCATGATCAGAAAAGGCAACTGTCAGTATTTGATTATTTTCAACTAATTTCAGGTTAACATGAAAGGCCTTGATGGCATTCAAGGACCTGTTTATGTGGGGACTGGTTGTGTTTTCAACAGGCAAGCCCACTATGGCTATGGACCTCCATCCTTGCCCAGCCTACCCAAGGCTTCTTCTTCTTGTTCTTGGTGCTGCTGCTGCTCCTGCTGCCGCCACTCTAAGAAAGCTTCTAAAGATCAGTCAGAGGTTTACCGAGATGCAAAACGGGAGGAACTTGATGCTGCTATTTTTAACCTCAGAGAAATTGATAGTGAGTGTGCTTGGCTTGACCCTATGTCCCAAGTAACTTGGTAATGTATATAATAGAATATGGCTATCTCATGCAGGCTATGATGAATATGAGAGGTCGTTACTGATCTCCCAAACAAGCTTCGAGAAGACGTTTGGCTTGTCTTCTGTATTCATCGAATCTACTCTGATGGAGAATGGGGGAGTACCCGAGTCTGCAAACCCATCAACCCTGATCAAGGAAGCAATCCACGTCATTAGCTGTGGGTACGAGGAGAAAACTGAATGGGGAAAAGAGGTAAACCTTTTGTATCCACTGAAAAAAAAAGTGAATATTTTTCATGGAAGTTTAGAAGCTCAAAGGAACACGAGAGCAAGTCACTGGCGCTGCAATTTTCCTGTTCTCTTTGGAGGTTTTTAATTCCAAATATATGTCGATCTTCAGCCCATTTAATTGTGGCCAAACGTACCAATCTGGCACACATGCAAGATTGTGGATGCCCTTGCTTAAAACCAGGCTGGTCCACTCGTCAGGTGGCCCACCCGATGACTATCAACCTCTTGTTTTGTTTCATTTTTTTGGCTATTTTCGCTGTCTTGTTTTCCTTCCAAACTTTCTTTTTTTCTTGAAAAGCCTGATAGTAGCTTCCTAATTAGTTAATGTGTCATACTTTTCTTTTACTTACTCATGTTGCTCCAATGCTTTTGCTCGTTTCCCAGATTGGTTGGATATACGGGTCCATCACAGAGGACATCTTAACTGGTTTTAAGATGCACTGCCGAGGCTGGAGATCACTTTACTGTATGCCAGTTAGGCCAGCCTTCAAAGGATCAGCACCCATCAATCTTTCCGATCGGTTACACCAGGTTCTGCGGTGGGCTCTTGGGTCTGTGGAGATATTCCTTAGCAGACACTGTCCCCTCTGGTATGGTTTTGGGGGTGGCCGTCTCAAATGGCTACAAAGGCTTGCATACATTAACACCATAGTCTACCCATTCACTTCACTCCCTCTTGTTGCCTACTGTTCGCTGCCTGCTATATGTCTTCTCACCGGAAAATTTATCATACCTACGGTAATATCTCCATTCTCCATTTCAATGCAAAGAGCGATATTAAAGTACTGTCTACTATAAACTGGGTTGGGGCATTACCAAGTCACCAACTGGGTTTTTTCGAGTACTTATGTTCAATGGCTAGTCTTTCTCATATCCCGCATGTTTAGATTTATGAGTCTGGAGGGTATTGTTTATTTCAGTTATTGCAGCTTCCTGATTCAAAAAATATATTTTTGTCAACTAGTCTTGCTGATATCCTAACACCCATTCCCCCTTTCTTGTCCATTTTCCAGCTTTCAAACATTGCAAGTGTCTGGTTTCTTGGCCTTTTCATGTCTATTATCTTGACCAGCGTCCTTGAGCTGCGATGGAGTGGCGTGGGCATTGAAGATTTGTGGCGTAATGAGCAGTTTTGGGTGATTGGAGGCGTTTCTGCCCATCTTTTTGCTGTTTTCCAAGGATTTCTAAAGATGCTTGCAGGCCTTGACACCAATTTCACCGTCACATCAAAAGCTTCTGATGATGGAGAGTTTGGTGAGCTCTACATATTCAAATGGACCACACTTCTGATCCCGCCAACGACCCTTTTGGTCGTCAATATGGTGGGTGTTGTTGCTGGGTTTTCCGATGCACTGAACAGTGGCTACGAATCTTGGGGGCCTCTCTTTGGTAAGGTCTTCTTCGCATTTTGGGTGATTCTTCATCTGTATCCTTTCCTCAAGGGTCTCATGGGGAGACAGAACCGGACTCCAACCATTGTCATCCTCTGGTCGGTGCTGTTGGCCTCCGTCTTCTCGCTTATTTGGGTGAAGATTGATCCGTTCTTGAGCAATATGGACAGTTCTACTGTTGCTCAGAGTTGCATTTCCATAGATTGTTGAATTCTCCAATGGCTTTTGAGTCGTGTGGATACTATAACGTGAAGCTTGAATCATCTTGGAAATGGATTTGAATACATTCCCAAATTTCTCATAATCTCCAATAGTATTGTAATGGCATTCGGAGGTTCTTGTTATTATTCTCATGAAGTATGCACACAGATGGCTTGGATTTCCACCAATAATTAGATGCTTGGTGAGTTCAGCGGGTGTTACAGACAATGTTTGCAATTTGAAATGCAACATGTTCAGTGTTTGAGCAGAACTGGCTTTCTTCATGAGTGAGATTTTCTTTAAATTGTGGTTTGAGTGAGATTTTCTTTTCCTTTTTTCCTTTTTTTTTTTTTTTTTTTTTTAATTTCCATATTCGACCTATTCGTGGAAGCAAAAGAAAACTTGGGAAGAGATTGGTTTCTCTTTGTTTTGCCATATTCACCTGCGTACGTGTGCACCTTTGCACACGTGTCATGAGTCTAAAATCTGAATGGTCCATGTAATGTGACACCCATGAAATCTCTAATTTAAAACTATATCAGGGCAAATTCATGACTTTGGTGGGGTTGCCCTCCCATTAAAACCTTCATGATTGTTTACTGGGCAATGAGATGTGGTTGATATGGACCATCCAAGTTCCATATATGGCTGATTTTTAGAATATCTCATGGACTAAAGGAGACCCATTAAGGGCCTGTTGGGCCATAGGTATTAAGTTGTATTAAATGGGATTGCATTGCTAATCTCACCTCAAAATTGGGAATGACATATTTGGAAGGAGTGTGGGATGGGATTAAAATTAATTTTATAGGCTTTGGAAAATGAACCTTATGTTGGAAGGTGTGAGATGGGATTTCCAAATCCTATGGATGATGAATTTTTTCTTTTCTCAAGTGTAATTTGAAAGGAAATCTCGAGATTTACTTTTAATTGCATACATTCCAAACATGGTATTGGAAAACATGAGATACACTGAATCCAAGGGACAATACCTTACACAAACATTTATTGTTGCTTTTACAATTCCATCTACCTTAATCCTACCTAATGCAGTTGGCCAAACGGGCCCTAAATGTACAGTGTTGATGTCAGACACACATCACGATGGGCCCACACAGCTCAACCTCATTGAAAGTTCTCATGAGATTAACATTATAGTACTATTTCCTATATATATATATATATATATATATATATATATATGGACAGAGAGGTGAGATTGATTGGATGACCTTAACCTCTAATTAATAGGCATTTGTTTGTTGAATTCTAACCATTGATTCTTTTCAATCCAAACGGTCCATTACGTCTCTACCCACCAGCGAGTTTGGTCAACAGTTAAGAGTAATTTTTGGTATCTGATCCATCTAAGTTGAACTGAACCCCACAATTTGGACGGTTGAATTTCAGTTATATGCATTGCACGTGTACAACTTCTGAGTGCATTCTGCACCGTCACTTTTCCTCGTTATCGAAGTGTGTGCGTATTTTATTTTATTTTTGCCCCCTCCAATCTTTAAAGATGGCTCGGGAGAGATGCTGCCTAACCATTCACCATTCACCGCCTCTAACTAAGAGACGCTGCTTGCTGCTTCCTAGGAATCGTCAAACCCGTCTTTTCCACGCTAAGGTTTTTGTTTCAGTGGTATTATATGATACTCTGGTAGTATATGATGCTCCATACACAAGCACTCCAGAGTTGTACATGTCACTTCCATTAACGTATGTTAAACGGCCAAAACATGGGAGCAGGGCCCACAGATGGGGCAGATCCAAAGCTTGATGGACCCCACCACATAAGCAACGGTGGTTTTTTATCCACCGTTGAAACCCTTCTGTAGGGCCCACCATACTGTTTTTTTTTTTTTTTTTTTTGGAAGACATAAATATCAGGTTGATCTAAGCTTAAATGGACCCCACCATAGACAATTACGGTGATTGACTCCCACCGTTGAATCTCGTTGTGGGGCCCACAGTGATGGTGATGTGCCCTCCCATCTGTTATTACGGTGACACAAACTTGGGAGAAGGGACAACACAACCATATCCAAAACCGTTGTGGGCCTACCACAGGAAATAGTGTAGATGGAACATCCACCACAAGAAATAGTGTAGATAGAGCACTCACCGTTAAATCTTCCCGGGGGGGCCCACCATGATGTTTATTTGCTCGTGGCCCAGCCATAGAAAGAAAGCAGATTCAAAATTCAAGTGGGCCCCACCACCCCCCATGAAACAACGGTAACTGAATGTCTACCGTTGAAACCTTCCTGGCCCCACCCTACCGTCTATTTGCCCATTTAACTAGTTGATCGGGTCACACAGACCTTGATGAAGGGAAAATACAACTATCACCATGTATAGTATGTTTGGATCATGTGATTCGTTTCTCATGTCGATGATGGCTTTCGACTTTTCAGCTAGTAGAAAAAAGTTTGAAAAAGCAAAAAATAATTAAAATTAAAATACTTAAATAATTTTTAGCAAATGAGTATTTAATTATTAATTGCTAATTAAATTTATTTATCCTAAATAAGTAACTTAACTCTGGCCCTAAGCAAGAAAGGTTACTTGTCTAGTTGCATCCAAACAAACATTTAAAATTTATACTTAAAATATAAAAAAGTGGAAACATACAAGGACTAAATGATTTTTAAAAAAATGTTTAAAACCCAACAAGAGTTTATTTGATTTAATACTATAAAAATTTTATTAGTTGGAATTGACACTATTATTACATAATAACTACATATATGAAAATACTATAATGTTTTGACCATCAAATTTACATATGGGATCATATTCTTCCTCTTGAAAAAAGGCTATATTAAGCGGAACTGCACCGTGGAATTATAACCAATGGACCAAACTCACAACTAATGTCAGCCACACATGCATCAATGCGGGACCACAAATACAGTAGATTACAAAATTCACCAGAAATCCGACAATATCTACTTTTTGAGACTAGATGATAAGATACATGGATTAATCCAATCCTTCTCACAATTTCCAAAGGTAAAATGGAAATTTCATGAGACCAAATACAATTCCATACCACCTAATCTCAAATACTGAACAGGCCCTAAAAGTACCAAGCCAATTAACTAACCTCCTAATGGCATTGATAAATGGAAATTATAAGATAGTCACTTCACATCCTGGAGATGCAAGCAGTTAGAAGTTGTACATGTCACCTAATTACCTCAAATTAAACCCACTAAATCATAAGCCAGGTGTTGCTAAGTCACAGTCTTGAAATCAGTTTAGTAGAACAATCTTACTCTCTCATGGTGGGCCCCTTGTATGTTGAAATAGAATTATTGAATAAATGTCCAATAAATGTCTACCAACTTAATAGTTAGATGATCAAATAAGGCTGATTTTTTAATGATATATTTACATTAGGAATTATAATGTGGACAGTTTAATTTGAGTTATTTATATAGCAGGTATGCAATTTCTACATAACTTCCAATTGCCTACCTATACCGATCATTCTCTATCCGAGTATGAAAGTGAATCTCCATTAATACCACCAACTCCAGTGGTCCTCCTCAGGTGGATACAGCTTGCTACGAGGCACGTGAATTTCCTACCCGTCATTGGTAGTCCGTCCAAGAAAAAACTCAATGGGGCCTACCATGATGTTTGCGTGACACCTACTTTGTCAGTTAGTTTTGGGTGGGCCACAGGTCAAAAGCATGCCAATCCGTTATTTGATTTTTGAGGAAAGAAAATGGATGGTTAGAAAAGTAAGTCAACAAGGTAGGGCCTACTTGATGATCGTCTCAGATCCTGTAGATTTTGGTTTTTCGAATAAAAATATGAAAAAACAAAACTTTGAAATTTTATTTTCCGTTTGAAATAAATAGAAAAAGTATTTTTTTTTGTTTAATCCCATGTTGAATAAAGCAAGAGAAAAGTTTTTGTTTATAAAACTTATAAGTGTAAAGTATTTTTACTTAGAGAAAATGGAGGTAGAAATGCTTGGTTTGCGAGTTTTGGTACGCGCTAAAATGCACATGTACTCCTTAGAGAAAATGGGGTAGAAATGCTACTAGAAACGATTAGATTAATTGATTGAAAACCGTCGACCATTTTTTAGAATGACTATTACAATCTAAAAACGGATAATTATTGATGATCCAACGGTCAAATCATTATATTAACGATTTGAAATAGTCAAAATTTAATGACAATGGTTATAAACATTTCACATATGTTCTGAACCATTGACGAGCACCTGGCAACGGTCCACACCACAGATACTATATAAATTAGACCATCCAAGTCTGGAATAATTCAAGTCCAACAAATTTAATCCCATATAATCTCTATAAAATTTTTCCTTTTAAGGTTATCCAAGAAGAGTTTGCTGAGTAACTCGAACCTTATCTCCGTCACATCACTGAGTTCGATCACTTAGCAAATCGTTATGAGTTACGAACTATGTTAACCGAGTCCCTAAGTAGGCTCCTTCTTGATTGTTGCACGTAGGACCTTAAGAAAAAATACTTGTCACATACTAAAAGCAATTAGTCTCTAATCCATTAATAATCACAATTTCAATATTAAAAAAAAAATGGGGTGAATCAAACTTTAAGTATAGTGTATTACATACATAATTAACCCTAATGTTAATTTTATTTTTATTTTTCGATTTTTAATATTATTTGTGAAACATTTTCCAACAAAATTGCCACCAGAGATGGTACCGAGTGTTTAACCAGGAAAGGCAGATAAAAAATTCCAGGTTTTTTCTCAAAGAAAATGGAAGAACCGGGAACTCATCTTTTGGATCGATCAGACGCACCAGAGTAGGGCATGTAACACAAGTCAGTGGTCTACTCTGATGAAGTCGTGTCGTTTGAAAGGGTTAGGTTTTAAACAAAAAAAAAAAACGGCAACCCGTGGTTCAACGCGATTATCCTACCATGGCTAGTTGCGGATTCATAGACGGACACGTGGATTTACGATATTTTAATCCACATCATCCATAATTCATAAGACATTGATCACACCGCACATCGCACTTGCAATCTTGTGACCGGCAAAAGAATATATTGATAGGAAACGTTTAATGATTTTTGAAGGAAAAAGATCCATCGATGGACAGCTAAGATCATCCCATGAGTGTAGTTTTCGTTCAGTAGAAATCAATGACCTATAGCCACGTGAAGTCGAAATGAAGCAAAAGCTGTGTATTGTGCCATTGCGATGGACCGACTGTTTGTTTTTCTCACATTCTAAAAGCTAGTTCACCACCATGAAAAATAATGATGATACTTTAATACCGTACGTGGCGAGGTTCTACAGGAATCAGTCCATCCAAATCCTTGAATCAGTTGTGGATGGAAATTGGAACCTAGTCAAAAATTACACTAATAAGATGATGGTTACCATCTGATTAGTCCCTTGGAATTTGGTCCATTATCTGTTTTACTTTTAACCATCCATCTAATAGCTATCAATCGAATAATTAAAACGTCTTGATTTTTGCAATTTTAGAAGAATACTACATTAGCAATCTGCCCGGCTATTTGGTGTTCTAGATGAGTGCAACCATCAGGAAATGCGTGGTTAACTATCAAAGGAGACTTGCTAGTGCTGTCGAATGGACACTTACAAAAATAGAGGCGAGAATCACGGAATATGGCCATCCAGTGTATTCACATTTTACACTGTCCACTTTAAAATTGACTCACATGAACCTCAAATACAGCCTTCCAAAATCATGGGCCCCACCTTAAATGGGGATGTGATAATGATTTAAATATCCTCACGTGTCCATACGTTATTGGATTATTCATTTTTAACCATTCATTTGTTTGCAAGAAAATGATAGGCAGGTTCATCTGTCCTTTGCCTATCCAGAGGTGAAAGAATACATCCATGGTAATGGCATGGATATGGATGTTGGTTTTATCCTCCCATATCAAGCTAGTACTTCAAGAATAAATTCTTTTACCTTCTTCTCTGTGAAGAAATAAAAACTTTCTCTGATGGATCCCAAAGATCTGAGAAATAGCTATAATCATTCTATCTGCTAATCCATAATTATGGGCCCACAAGATGAATAATGCAAATTCATGTGGGCCCACCTTTGATTTATAATAATAGGATAGGGTCAGAAAACAGATGGTCTAGATCTATGTATAGAACTCTTGTCATCAAGTTTACAGAGTCCATTTTATTGGGCGTTGGTTGGATCATTAGGATTCATGTCAAAGCAATTCTTCAAAGGCAAGAGGAATCATAAAGTCCAAAACAAATAGATGATGGACGGTAATAATTGAACTTTCTTTCTTTTTTGGCAAAAATGAACTGGATCATCTATATTTTTTGGGCCATCAATCAATGGCTATAATCATTCTGATTTTACTGCAGATTCGAATAACTTCCAACTACCATTTAATGGCCATAAGCAGCATATGGCATTTTCCATGTATGTCAAGATCTAGATGTGTCTATACCTGTACAAGGGACCCACGGTATAACGGATCTTGATTGGACACGGATTGGTGGATACGTGATTGTGAGGCCACCCGTGATGTTTGTGTTTTATATCCATGCTGTCCATTGATTTTATTTTTATTTTTTTCAGCTCATTTTAAGGCATAAACCCAAAAATAAAGCAGATCCAAATAGCAGTTGGACCACACAGTAGTTAATGGCCCACCATTAAAAAACTATTAGGGCCCACTGTAATGTTTATTTGTCATCTAACCTATTTATAAAGTTACACTGACCTGAACGAAAGAAAAATATCAGCTAGATCCATCCAGAAAAATATATCAGCTGGATCCGAAAGTTTTGTGCACCGAAGAAGTTTTAAACAGTGGACGTTCAATCACCATTATTTCCTGTGGTGTGGTCCTCATGAGACTTGGATCTGCTTCGTTTTTTAGCTCGTGCCATAAACTGAGCTGGAAAAATGAATAGACCGCGTGGATATAAAACACATACATTACGGTGGGCCCCACAGATACGAACCAATGATCCGATACACTGAACCTGCGTCCATCTCGATTGGCGTAAGTATATGCCACGTGCTATGTATGAATTGGACGCGGTTTGGCTAGTGACGCTGCCACCAGCCAGGTGGCTAGTGGTCGGTGCTATGTGGACCCATCATGATGTATGTGCTTTATCCACGCCGTGCATCCATTTTGAAAGATAATTTTAAGGCTTGATCCCAAAATCGAGATAGATATAAATCTCAGGTGGACCACACCATGTGAAAACAGCAGTGATTGAATTTCCACCGTTAAAAACCTCCTAGGGCCCACTATAATGGTTATTTGACATGTAACCTGTTGATTAGGTCATAATGACTTGGATGAAGGGAAGAAAAATATATCATCTTGATCCAAAACTTTTGTGGCCCCCAAAGATATTTTAATGGTAGGCGTTCAATCAACACTGTGAGGTCCACTTGAGATTTGGATCAGCCTCATTTTTTGGCTCATATCATAAAATTATCTGGAAGAATGGGTGGACGGAATGGATGAAACACATACATCATGGTGGGCCCACAGAGCACCGACTATTACCCATTCGCTAGTGGCAGGGTCAGTAGCCAATCCATTTCCGAATGAATTCCCAGCCTTCAAAGCATTTTCCAGAGCAAAATCATCATTTTTGCACTTTAATCATTTCCACGTCAGCAGAAATGAGTGAATTTAATAAGCATCTGGGTCTGGCTCAGAGAGAGAGAGAGAGAGAGCCGTAAAACAATATTTAAACAAACCTCGTTCACATTTACCACGTGTATCCCCAGTTTCTCATAGCAATAACAAAAATACCCTCGGATCTGTAGCATCATCTACAGCCGTATACATGTCAAAGATGCTGTAGATCCAGATCGTTCTTCCCATGGTAAGAATATACGTGGAACAATCACAACCATGGATCTATAGCATCATCTGTATTCATATACGTGTCAAAGATGCCATAGATCCGGATCATTCTTCCATAGGAATACACGTGGAACAATCACAACCATCTGATTATCTTTAGGCAAAGTTTGGAAGCTGGACAAATGGACGTGGACCGGAATCGTCTACTACACATGGGGAGCGGATTAGCTATTACCCGGGTAGCACCTTGTGGGTGTTACCCCAACCGTGCGGGCCTACTATGATGTATTTGTAGTATATCCACACCGTCCATCTATTTTTTCATCTCATTTTAGGATGCGATTTTAAACCTTAAGAAGGTTCAAATCTCAGGTGGACCATGCCAATAGAAATAGTAATGAATGCTCATTAAAAAAATTTTATTGGCCATAAAAGTTTTAGATCAAGCTTATATATGTATTTTCCCTTTCATCCAGGACTTCTCTCGACATTATCAACAAGTTAGATGGAAAATAAACATTAAGAAAACCTTACAATAAGCCCTTTAGATTTTGAATCGCGACTATTTCCATTAGGGCCTGTTTGGACGAATGGATTGGAAGGGATTGAATGGTATTAGGGTGGATGGCATGGATTTCAAGGCAATGATGGCGTCGTCAATGGATTGTCTTAAGATCCATGCGATTGCTATATCCCAGGATTGCTATATCAATTCTGTTTGGCACGACCAAGCCAATCCCGGGATTAAACCTTCCCAACCCTTCTAATTCCTCTAACCAAACACGTCCCAGGCAAATTTGAATAAATTAGGGTGGATTGGATGGGATTTAAAGGTAATGATAGTGTTGTCAGTGGATTATCTTAAGATCTATGGGATTGCTATATCCCGGATTAGATCACCCAGTCTGTTCGGCATGTCCGGCCAATCCTGGGATTTAACTTTCAATCCCTTCCAATACCATCCAATCCCTTTCAATCCACCTGGCCAAACGGTCCCTTAGTGTAGTCCACCTGAGATTTGGATCTACAAAAGTTTTTAGACCACGTTCTAAAATAGGCAGGAGAAAAGGATAGACAGCCTAGATATACAACACATCTTCAAGGTGGCCCCACGGTAAGGGGTAACACCCACTAAACCCGGGTAACACCTAATCCGCTCCCCTACACATGTTTTACGCCCATGCTACGTGGGCCTACGATATTGTATTTGTAAAATCTACTCCTTTCATCGTCAGGTTGGATCGCTCATTTGAACCCTACTCAAAGAATACAATCCGTATAAAAATTTTGTATGGAAACCTCAAACCCGTTAGTTCTTATGGCTCACTCGAGTTTCGTTCAGGCTGATTTTTTATTTTTTATTTTTTATTTTTATTATTTTACACACACTTACATCACGATGGTTATTCAACCCACTCATGTTAAAACTCGTGTGAGTCTACCACCAGAGTCTGACCCATTAGTAAGTTTTTAATTGTAGCCCACCACTGTTTTTTATGGTATCGTCTGGTTGAGAATTGGATACGCCTCATTTTTTTAGCTCATGACTTGAAATGATCCAGAAAAACAAATGGATAATGGGGATATAAAATTGATACATCAAGGTGGGCCCACAGTAAGGGCCGCACCATCTTGGGTGAAGCCGTTCTATATATTTCTGGAAACTCATGTATGTTTTACCGTAGAGTCCACATCTAGCCCGTGCAAATCATGCTTCTTTATTATCATTAGACGAGGTTGCCGAAAGAGGCGTCAGCTTTCACTTTCTTTCCGGTACAAAACTTTGCTTTCATGACATTCTGCGCGGAGATTATACTTATATATCTATGTCATATGAAATATGACAGAGCTGTGGCTACATTCAACGAGCGGCAGGGGAAGGCCCGAACCAAACTGTGCAACTGGTGAACCTTGATCAGGGGCAGCTCTAAGGGGTAGACAGGTGAGGCAATCGCCTAATGCCCCTACTTATGAAGGCCTTATATTATGGTAAAATTAAAATTTCTTAGTTATGAAGGTTCTATATTATAGCAAAATTTAAAATTAAAAAAAAAAAAAAAAAAAACCTAAAATTTTTAAAATAAAATTTATTGAAAGGCCCTACAAAATAGGAACATCTAAATATTAGTTTACAAATTTAAAATTAAAAATAAAAAACAAATCCTAAAAACTACCACTATCAATAATAACAGTCTAACTCTATTGTCTCTTTTCAAAATAATAGTATCATTCCCAATAAATTCTTCTCCTAAAACCTAGGACCACAACTACCAACTTTATTGCTAATTAAGTTATCAAACAATTAAATTCTGACGTTATTTTTCTAAATTAAATTCTAACTTTATTTTTTCTAACAGTACAGTAGCACACCAATGTCTAATTAAATTATTAGTAGTGGATTGTTCTTTTTGCTAAATAGCAAAACAATCGCACTACACTACCAATTTTTTTGCTAAGCAAAGCAGCTTCTCAATTTGAAAATATTTTCTATTTTTTTATTAAACAATATCTACAAAACAACTTCTCAAATAATCGGCAAATCAACATATGCAGAAAAAAGTTTTTCAAAACTAAATATTATAAAAAATTAATTACGAACAATTATGTCTCAAGATAGATTAAATAGTTTAGCAATTGTATCTATTGAAACTGATTTATTGGGTAAACTTGAATCCAAAAATTTAATTAATAATTTTGCATCTAAAAAGCAAGAAGCAAATTTATGATTTAATTTTGAATTTATTAAAAAAAAATTATTTTTTAAACTAAAAAGCCTCATTTTTATGACTTACTTAAGGCCCCAAAAATGTTGAGCCAACCCCGGCCTTAATATGGTTGGAAAGATGATACTGGATAAAACATCGATTGGATCATCCATGCCATCCACTCAGTCTCCTCTAAAGTGATGGTTAATAGGCAGACGATCTCGATAAATGATCGCTTCAGCTTCTGGTAGGTGCATCTTTTATTGGTACCCGTTAGATGGATGGTCCTAAGTCGTGCTGCCATGTGTACGTTAGAGAGCCGGCTTCCCACATTCCAGTTTTACCGCCTATACGAGATCGTTGGCCTTCCATTCAGTTTCAATGGCGGAATTTCTCTAAAATTGACAGTTTTCACGACTTAGGACCTTAATCGCGGGATTACGTTTCCTGATTCTAATATTTCTTTCACACACGCTACAGCTTGACTCGTACGAAGAGATAGGGCAGTTTATCAGGTGGGTTGTACTTTGCACGTGTTTTAGATTGAAAAATAGGTGGTACTAGTGAACTGAGCCACACAAGTATAACTAATATGAGCCATTGATAATTTGTTTAAACGACCACTTTTTCATATACGTGCGGCCCACCTGATGAGCGGACTGAACTGATTTTCAGGGGCCCGCAGATTAAGCGCTTGGATCTCCGTAACATACGTTTGGCCGAGTGCGACAACGCCTCCACGTGGATTGAGTCGAGTGACAGGCTCGTCTGTTTTTGGGAATTGGGTTAGATGGGGACGCGGATTTTGTACGAAAGCATTTTGTCAGGAACTTCATGCAAAGGGATGGTAGGCGCACACAGCTGTTCATCTGTTTTTCCTATCAAGTTAAGACATGGAACTAAAAATGAGGCGGTTCATAAATTAAAGTGAGTTATACCACAAGAAACAATGAGAATTGTGTGTCCACCGTTGAGACATTAGTGAGGCCACTAAAGTTTTGGATCCGGCTAATATTTTTATGTTTTCTATTCATCTCAGTAAAGATAACCTTATTAATAGTATGGATGGTGTTACAGGAAGAAATGGTCCGACCACTTATGAGGTCAGCTGCAAACACACACTTCCTGGCTCAAGGTTAAAAGGCAGGATTATGATTGATCATGACTAGAGGGTTTCTGAACGATCTTACCCTGGATGGATTCAATACACAACGAGTACCGGACTGATGCCATGGTGTCATGTCTCTAAGCTCCCTAGGGATGCTCCAACCTGCGCAACCAGCTTGACTCGGCCCAACAGATGATCGGAAGACCAATCGCTCTAATGAAGTTATGAGGATGGTTATCCAGAACAACGAATCCCATTTAGGGGATGAGCCTATCACCCGTGCCCTGACACGAATAGACCAAGGGACCACCCAACCGACTAATGATAGTCAGCTCGGGTATCCATGTTGAGCCCACCACGGAAGTCCGCCTAACTAACCATGGGGCTTGGCTCAGCTCCGCCTCGACCGCATGTCGCATGATTTTAGAGCCAACCATTTCAGCACTTACAATCCCCATAAATTTCATGTAACAGTTGAAAGATACGCGCAAAGATTGCACTTATGATCGAGAACCATTTTTAACCCCTATAATGTCCCCCTACAATATAAATAAGGGATTCATCTACGCTAAGAGGTACGTATAATCTCACCTTAGAAAGTCGGTCCACTCAACTTGACCCAGATTCTTAGCCTAACTTTGGCATTGGAGGGTCGCTGCCATAGTCAAGATCTCCTTTATGTTTTTTTCGTGTGCAGGTACCTGAGTCCATTGGTCCAACAAAAGGGTGAACCAGATTTCCACATCAACAAATGGTATATGAACATCACGGTCGACCCAGGGAGATTTCAACCCCAGGCGTTTCCCCATCGACCTTTTCCTGTGGTACACCCGTTTCAGCTTTGGATGTGTCTATTTTTTGGCACGTCTTGGCATGATCTTGAAAAATGAATAGACGGTGGATTTCTCACTAGCATCACGGTGGGTCCCACCTAAACTTCCGGTTGCATGAAGTTGGCGTCCTATGGTCCCCTGCCACGTTTGCTCGGGCAAGTGATATCAGAATCATACACCCTCAAATCACGCCGGTCGGGTCATTTGAGATTTGCTTCAATGCATCAGAATGTATTATAATATGATGAGTCGGCACTCTTTTCATTGGAATCGTATTCTTTTCAACGATCAAAACCGTTTATGTGAAAGATCTTCCCTTGGAATGTAGATGCCATAAAAAACCTTTTTAAATAAAATACTTAACCCTTGCTGACACCATGGTTAAAAGGACCGTCCATTTTCAAAGCAAAAGTGCCAAATTTTCAAACGGCTGAGATAAAGCAATTTAAGAGATTTTATTTGTTGTCTATCTAATTTATAACTTGTATAACTTGAGACATATCCTATAAACGGCTAGGATCATTAGAAGACGATCCAGATTCAAAGGCTAAAGTTCCCACGTATGACATTGCAACACGTGGAATGTATTCCAGCAAATCTCCATCAGGGTGTGTGAAGAGATCCAGACCCACGTCAGTTTGTGTCCCACAAATCAGACGGGTCAGGTCAACAGCTGCGCCATAGGCGTATGATGGATGTGGTCCACTGGTAGATGCAATTGTATGATGGATGTGAACCTCTGGTTCTCATAAGGTGCACCGATGTTATAGCCATGCACATGGCGTCCGAGTAAATGAATGGCCCAGATCTCGCACACATATCTACATTTACACGCTTGGGATCTGAGGTTTCTCTTTGGGGCTAGGTTAGGCCAAGCCACTCTCCTTACCAAGTCTAAGACCACTCGCAAGCGTAAGCTTCGAATCCTAGTCTCGCCACATTAGCCAATGTGGCATCTTTGTGCGAGATTCAGTTAATCTGCATCGTTCATCATTTTCGAAGTCCATTTTTTGAAAAAGTGGTCCACCTGATGAATGGACAAGACACTCACTAACAAAGCCCAAGTGGTTAACTATCCACGGTCGGAATCTCGCACACACGTTCCATGTTACTACGTATGTTGCGAGCAGAGTTCAGACGCTTCCCATCGGGGAGGGCAATGTGACGGGTCCCTAGACCTGGTCGGTCAGGCCCAAGGCCCACAGCCTGCGCTCTAAATAGAGTTGTACACGAGTCAAACTGACTCGGCTCAGCTACTAGCTGACCCAGCTCGGACTCGGCTCGGCTTGGTCCTCCAGCTTGACTGGTCAGCTTGGCTCGGTTAGGTAAGTAGATCGGGCAGTTCGAGCCAAGTTCAAGTTAAGATTGAGCCTACGCGGCATTTTCTCAAGCACGTGGAATGCATCTTCAATTTTTCATAGTATGTAAAACAATAGCAATAGTTTATATGTATTTCATCAAACATTGAGTAGGCAACATCAAAATAAAGATACAAGAGTATTTGTTTCATACCTATACCTTTCTCACCACCAGCCGATACTTCATTGAGTCATTTCATCAAACGCTTGGTGAGTAACATCAATATAAAAATAACTGAGTCACTGAACTGGTTTGATCCGAGTTCCGATTCGAGTTGGGGTTTGATCGAGTCAAGCTCGGGCAAGCTCGAACTCTACTCGAAATATTTTCAAGCTCAAAAAATTAGCTCGACTTGGCTTGAACTCATTTTTGAACCGAGTGGAATCAATCTTTTTCAAGTTGAGTCGAGCGAGCTAATCAAGCTAATTCAGTTCCTTTACAGCTCTAGCCCTAAACTTGGTCTGCATGGTGTCTTAGGCTTGAAATCTAGGCTTAATGTTTCTCCCGAGTTAGGACCATGCCAGTGATGAATGGCCCAGCCCACTTGCACCATTATAAGGAAAGAATGCCTGCTTTGTGTGCAATTTTAAGACACCTGTGGGGTTATATTTCAACCATCCAAACCATTTATATGATGGGGCATGTTGTAGATGGACGACTAAGAAAATTCTTAAATTAAGTTATTTCAAACCAGCTTTTTTATTTTATAAAGCTATGCCAGAACAAAGGGTGGCAATGAGCCAGGTTGTCCGCCTGACCTGACGAGCCCAACCCGGCGTTCGGCTGGGCTTGGACTAACTTAGTCTTTGAGCCAGGCTGGGGACCCACATGCAAATCTCCAATTCTAGGGGGTGGCTGGGGCTCAAGTCATTTTAGTAAGACACAGCCCGGCCAGGCCCTTGTCAGTTGGGCAACCCATCCATTAGACCGTAGGTCTCATTCCTTAATTTGTTTATTTCTCTATGTATGTGTAGCTAACTTGATCTACGGATAGATCAGGACGATGAAGTGGTAAATAAAGATTGTATTAATTTATGGGCCGGGCCCAACTAATTTTTGGGAGGATAGGCTCGAGCCTTGGGTCTGAGGTGTTAGATCAAGTTTGGGATAGCCGGGCCCAACCCCGCCCATTCCCACCCTTAGACAGGACGGCCTGATCAGGATCATAAAGGACCAGGGCTTAGGGCGCTTGGGCCGGGCCGGGCTACCTACAAGTGTGCCTTCCGATTCCTCATAAACCTAGAGAAGGAGATTCCAGAGCATCAACGGTACAAAAATCCCGTAATTAAAAGCAAAGTCGATTGCAAGATGGAGAAACCCAGATCCTGTCTCCTCTCTCTCTCTCTTCTGAACACACTCCTCTCCTTCTTACACTCACTCTCTCGCTCTCCGCAAAATAGAAAATAGAAAAGCCCTCTCTCTCTCTCTCTCTCTCTCTCTCTCTCTCTCTCATGGAAGAAGAACCTCCCAAACCCACCTTCCTCTTTATCTTGCTCCTCCTCCTCTTATCCTACACCTTCCACCCCATCTCCTCTCTCTCCACACCCCTCTCTCCCACCCCATCTCCTTCCCCTCCAGAACCCGTCTCCACACCCCTCTCTCCCACCCCATCTCCTTCCCCTCCAAAACCCATCTCCGGCTCTCCTCCGAAACCCATCTCTCATTCCTCTCCATCAACCCTCGATCCAAAGCAGCTGACAGCCCTTCAATCCCTCAACATCCCCACCGCCAGAGATCCCTGCCTCCAGCCCTCCCCCAACAACGCCACCCGCTGCGATTCCTCCGCCCCTTTCCGCCACCTCGTCTCCCTCCACCTTTCCAACTGCTCCGATGATGTCGAAATGTCTTCCACCGCCCTCAAATCCCTCAACACCCTGCAAGATCTCTCCTTCTTCAACTGCCCCATCAACCCAATTCACCTCCCTTCTGATCTCGCTGACAATCTCCGCTCCTTCACCTGCATTGCCAGCCTCCGCCATCTCACCGGCGTCTTTCTCAGCCGCCTCCGCAACGTCTCCGATCTCTCCGTCTCTGACGTCACCGTTAACGCCAGCGGGCCCACCATCATCCTCTCCAACTTGAAGAAGCTCAGGTCCGTCACCATCTCCCGCACCAATCTCACCGGCTTCCTCCCCAAGAAATGGCATCTCAACATCAGCTACATCGATCTGTCCGGCAATCAGCTCAAGGGGCACGTGCCCATTTCGCTGACCCACCTTGAAAATCTGGAATTCTTGAACCTCAGCTCAAACCAGCTCTCGGGTTCGATCCCGTCCATGTTCGGCGACCTGATTTCCCTCCGGAATGTGTCACTCGCATCGAATTCGATGGCGGGCCCAATACCCGAATCGATATCTGCAATGCCAGCTCTGGAGCACCTCGATCTGAGCTCGAATCAGTTCAACGGGACAGTCCCGAGGTTCCTGTCGGAGATGAAGCATTTGAAGTATCTGAATCTGGCAAACAACAACTTCCATGGCGTGATGCCTTTCAATGGGAGTTTTATAAAGAGGCTGGTGGTTTTCAAGGTGGGCGGGAATACCAATCTCTGTTACAACCACTCTACTCTCAGTCCAAAGCTCAAGCTTGGGATAGCTCCATGTGATCGAGATGGGTTGCCGGTGTCGCCTCCACCGGACCGATCTTCATCAGCTGATTCATCAACAGGCGGGAGTGATGACAGTGGCGACAACAGTGACAATGCAGATGATAATAAGCCGAAGGAGCACCACCGGCAAGGCCCGAGTAAGATTGTTCTTGGAGTGGCAATTACACTTTCTTCCATTGTGTTTCTTATCATTTTCCTTGTTCTTTTGTCAAAGTGGTGTCGATGATGAAGAAATTGAAGTGGTTTTTTTGAGAAATGAGTGGAAATTGGAGGTGGGTTTTTTCATGGTTTGGGCTGAAATCGAAGAGAATTGAATGAAAGAACACCAGAAGTCATGAACAGAGCTGTTTTGGGGTTTTTTTTTTTTTTTTTTAATTTCTCTTTTGCCCTTGGATTCTATTTTTGGGAAGCAAGCTACTGATGGTTGGGATGTACGGGCAGAAATGTAGTCTTGCCTGCAAGTTTCTTTTTCTTTTCTATTTTATTTTTTCCCCATGATCCTGTTTTTGCTGCAGGTCACTGGAATTGGTGGTCCATTTGAGTGCAACTTTTTATTTCATTTTATCTTGTAGTATTAAGTATATGTAGAATTAATCTTATAATGAGAGTACGAGGCATGAGATTGTTGATGGTATTGTGTTTGCCTTTTTTACAAGGATTTGTTGCATTTTTCTCTCGTTATTTTACTATTTGAGTACAGTTACAAACCAATATCTTTTTATTTTTATTTTTCATGTGATGAGCTGATGATCTCTCAAGTGATGCCAGATCTGATCCGTTCATCAGGCTATCCCGGTGGGTATATGAGATATTGCAAAAGTTAGGCTTATGTGAGCATCAGGTGGATGATGTGTATGAGCGGTTGAGAGAAATCATCCGCTAGTAATCTAAATTCTTTATACACGTGTGGCTTACTTGATAATCAGGATGGCATGACTTCCAAACATCACTGAAGAGAGACACTGGGATTTGATTGGACAGATCCTAAAAAATGAGACCAGGGCAACAGTCAAACATGGTGTGGGTCTATGTCTGACATGCTGTCAAATTTGGCTATGTCATCCATGTGCCAACATCTTGCATGTCACATGAAAATGTGAATATTTAGCTTAACACACGCTCTTACTTCTATGTGTGAGGCAGAGACTATTTGGAGGGCTGTAGATTAAATGCTTTTACGTCAGCATCAACCGTCCTGTTAACATTAGGCAGTGAGATTTGATTGGGTAGCAGGCAATTTAATATATTATTGCCAAACCCTTTACCCCATCAATCAAGGAAGTGTTAAGAGGTGATGTATCTAATGGGAATCTTTTCCAAGCAAGTGCACTCTATGGTATTTCTAGTTTGGCAATAATATTTAATTTTTGGTAAGATGTGTTGAGTATGGTTGGAGTCCATGATATGGGTCGCTATCTCATTGATCAATAGGTGCATTAATTGTTTTGGGAAAAATGTGTAGTGCAACCCAGCTGTTGTGGTGGCACATGCATGAGATGCAGGGCATTCATCACAGTTGGTGGGACCTTCCTATGTAGATGCCCTCAATTGGTGGTAGACTCAGCAGATTTTAAACATGAGGTAATGGGTTCGAAGAGTGGTAGACTTAAGAGAGTTTTAACATGAGATCATGGGTTCAAGTAACCATTGTGATGAAAAATTACTATGGTATTAGTGTTGTGTAAAAACAAAAATGCCCTCCAAAAAAGAAAAAGATAACTACATCTCATGAATGAGAATTAGTGTTAATTAGTGTTTCGAGGAGTTTATTTGATGTGAATTGGAATCCAAATCACATCACCAAAAGGCACTCTTTCAAATTGCAGTAAAATAATGTGATTTTATTTTACATGGATTTCAATTACCATTTTGTTACTCTCTCTTTTAGCATAAGTTATTAAACATAATTTGACAGTTTTAACTATTGAATTCCCAAATTCAATGAATTCTAAGTAATCAAGTAGAGTTGATGAATCAAATTCACATAAATTCTATAGTAATTGTCAATGCATATCAATTACGTAAGTGGATTGGAAGGTGTGGTGATGTCACCAAGTTCTATGAGCCCCCACTATGTTGTATGTGTTATATCCACACTCTCTATCAATTTGGTGAGATCGTTTTAGTGCCCTAAAACTTGAGATAAACCTAAAAGCTTAAGTGAGCTGCACCACAGAAAATAGAGAGTATAATAATTCCCACTATCAAAAGCTTCCTCATGCCTACTATGATGTTTATTTGCTCCAACGTGTTTATAAGGTCACATGGACAAAAAGTACAAGGTTGGTCCATAACTTTTGTGCCCGTTAGTAAGGTTTCTACGGTGGAGTTTAATCCCCACTGCTTTATGTGGTATGGTTCACTTGAGCTTTGGATTTATCTCGTTTTTGGGCCCAAGTCTTGAAATGATCTTACTAAATGAGCGAATGTTTTTGATATAATACATGATAGTGGACCCACATAACTTAGTGATGTCAACACACCACTGAGGTTGATGGTGTGTGGCACACCACTCAATCTGCTTCCATAAAAAAACAGTCCCTAAATGGCCCCTAAGATCAATGTGGACTGATAGCCCCTTTTTGTTATCCATCGTGTCTTTTTGCATGTGCAGGGAACCATGATCTCATCGCTAACAATGATCTTTTTACAAAGGCCTTCTGTAATAGTCGCCCGCATGATGAGTGTCTTGGATCTTACACATGTGGGTCTAGTTGCAACGTGTGTGAAACGACTGCCGGAAAGTGCGCTCGAGCAAAGCAAGCATCCCTTTTTTATTTTTGTTTATAAACATGAAAACCAACTGTAAAAGGGTTGGATCTCAGCCGCCAGAATGTACACAGACATCAAAGGGGGGAAAACCTAAACCTATTCTCTGCTTTTTCTTTTAGATCCCGTATACATTATTATAATACTCTGGCAACGTGATGGATCATACACAGGCACTTAAGGGCCTGTTTGGGAGCGTGGATTAGGAACCCCATCAATTCGGAACCCTCAGGACTTGAAACCCCTTGATTTGAAATCCTCCTAGGGCGTGTTTGGCCGGGCGCTGGATATGGTATTAAGAGATAATAGGAGAGTTTTAGCCATCGATCTCATCCCGCGTGCTGCTTGGGATGGCGGGTGTACTTCATCTACTGCAGCCATTGTTAACACCGCCTGCTGTGAAGACGGATTCGGCAAACATGGGATGCGAGCTTCATATGCTATGTGGGGTCCACCGAGATATCAATGAGATATCCACTCCCTCCATCATTTTCACCGGCCTACATTCATACATGAACCTATTTTGAAGCAAATATAACACAGTGAGTGGGGCACACCACAAGAAGCAGGGAGATACAAACCCACGGGACTTGCCATTTGTGGCGGTCCAAACACGTTGCTGTATATCCCATGGGCTATTGGAAACTCATGGGATCAATGGACAAACACTGACATCACCATCATTACCTTAAGGGCCTGCTTGGCTGGGCGAATCCCATGGGATTAGGAGGGATGGGATGGATTTTAAGGTAATGATGGTGGTGTCAGTGGATTGGTTTAAGATCCATAGGATTGCTATATCCCAGGACACGCTCACGGAGCCTGTTTGGCACGCCCGGTATATCCGGGGTTTTACCTTCCAATCCGTCCAACCAAGGGATGGGATCAATTTTAATGTAATGATGATGATGTCAATATATCTCAGGAGAAGCTCACCGGGTCTTTTTGGCTTGTCATGCATATCTCGGGATATCGCGATCCCAGCTCTCCTAATACCATGGGATCGGTCCGGCCAAACGGGCCCTAAAATTGATCCCATCCCTCCTAATCCCATGGGTTTCACCTGGCCAAACAAGCCCCTAGTTTGTTTGATACCTCCATCGTGAATCAACTTTAATCCAAAAGTAGTTATGCATGCTATGTTTACAGGGGTTTGAATTTAATTAGTAAATTAACTTTAATATTTCTAATTAGTGAGATATGTAATTTTTGATACAATGGTTGTAATAAGCCCATTGAAATATATGCTTTGTTTGCCACAAGCACAAGATCATGTCTAAGTGACTAACTAATTATTTTTAATCATTGATTAACATGGACAATATTTGGACGGTGCTAATTTATTTACATGGATAATGCTTGGATGGTGCTAATCATCATTAGTGGGCCATGTGCTCAATAAAATAATAGTATAGTGACACACATGTTACACAGACAACTATTGAAATAATTTTAGGTTAATCTAGTGAATTAAACCCCAGTTACCTTATGCCGCCAAACATTTAGGGGATTTGAAACCCCCTCAAATCCCCTCCAATCCACTGTGCCAAATGACCCCCAAGTAATTCAAGTTAAACCGTCTAAATTATATTTCCCACTTTAGAAGTACCAAGAACTAAAAAATTATGCTTATTCAATTATCCAATTATCAGATTGATGGAAATTTATTCGATAGTTAATATAAAAATATCCAATGGTTCTGCTTCGACAGACAAGTGTCCACGAATCAGAGTACGTGTACCATATCGAAGTTGATCGCCCGACAGCCCCACCTGCAACGGGCCAGAGCTAAAAAATTCACAAGGACTGGATAATCATAACCATTGATTTGAAAGGCTCTTTGAGGAATTCCAATAGATGATTTAGTAATCAACGGATCATAATCTCCGGCTCGTTAGAGCCATTGTAGTTTGTGTGGGTGATCAGGATCGGATCCTGGTTTTCTTACCTTTTGTAAAAAATTCTCCCCGCTTTAAGGGTTGGCCATCATAAAAAAGATGGGCCCCACATGTCCACAGAGGCAAACCATATTGACCTTCCATCTGATGGACCCCACTCTCAACTAGCTCAGACCAAATAAAGCAGCACCATATTACGACATAAATAGACGTCTGCTGCAAGACATCCTAACATTACGTCACGGCTCTAGAGTTATGTTTCAAGGATCCAAGCCGTTTAAATGATGGGCATTAACAGTAGAGGGCCTTCTAAATGACCATCTACATAGGTCGTGCAGACCGACCACCTCACGTTCAACGGTTCAAAACGAAAAGGATTGTTCTTCCCATTTGAGTGGGGCCCACATCTAAAAGCATCGCAATAAGTGCTTAATCACTGTTCTGATTCCATCTCACCTGCTACTCAATACTCCACGGTCACGATCTGACAATCTCGCTATCTTGGTCCACAGACCCTTGATCTCAATGCCCACCGCTCAAATCTATTGATCCTATTAGCATAATTTACTAACCAGTGTGGCCCCACCATGCTGGTCAAGTAATCTAGGGTTGATGAAAAGGATGGAGCAAAAAAGTCTATCGGTTAGGATTACATCAGCTGTGCAAAAAAAGTGGAGCCTGGTTTTGGTGAGTTATTATGGGCTTGAAAACTTCAACCATTGGAGTTGAATGGAACTTGTGACCCTCGGCTGTGATTAGTTTGTTATTGAGAGCATTGTTTCTGGCCATAAAAGGCATATATTGTGGAGTTTGAGAAGATGCTCCAAACAAGGTCTGTCTTTATTCATATCCTTGAAGGAGAGATACCAGCTCAGTATAACTTGGATGTGAAGGTTTGAGCATCGTAGTAGCAAAGGTCTCATAGTTTGGACTAAGACTTGTGAGTAGAGAAAAAACTTCAACCTTGTTCGTCACTAGGCAACCAATAACAGCAAGGCTATCACATGGACTTTTGAATTTGTGAAGATGTTCTGCCAGAGAAACAGTCTCATTTTTGCGAAGATATATGAGTTGTTGATGAAGAGTATACTCCCTTTCCTGAGAGTCCTGTGCGTAGGCCTCCTTGAGAGCATCCCAGACAACTTGCGAAGTCTCTAAACCAATGACTAAGCCGAGAGCTTGCTCAGTAAGAGTGCCTATGAGCCAACCTCGGAGTAGTCTATCAGATTTACGCCAAGCAATGAATTCTTCTGTAAGATCAGTTGATGGTGATGGTTTGAATTTAGTAGGAGCTACTGTTGCACCTGTAAGATGTCCGACCAAATCCTGGCTTTCAGCTAGAGCAAGGGCTTGCTCACGCTATAATATGGGTAGTTGTCTTGGGAGAGTTTGAGGGTGATGAAGTTTCTTTACGTTGAGTGAAAGGGACGCTATGAAATTTGTGTGTAGGGGGCTTTGGGTACTCACACTGGCTTTGATACCAAGTAGAAAAGTAAGAAAACTTTCTTATTATTGATAAAATTGAACGTGAGTACAAGAGCTATAAGCTGTACTTCTTTATAGAGGTCAGTACAAGTATTTTTAGTACAAGATATTCTGTGCAGAATCCTTCATTAACTAGTGAGCTGTGCAGAATCCCTGTTTAACTCCTTATAAATTTTGTAGGGCTATGTAGAATCCATGTTTAACTCCTTACAGATTTTATAGGGCTGTGCAAAATTCCTGTTTAACTCCTCACAGATTTTGCTGGTCATTTTTAAAATTCAAATTCTTTTGATGAGGTGGAATCACGCTTGTTATTATACATGAATGGAAGGGAATTGCGTCCTGCCTCCTTCTGGATGGAATCAGTCCAGACAAAGGCTCTCTAGAGCCCACATTGATGTATGGGTTTTTATCAATGCAGTCCATCCGTTTTTCTAGATCATTTTATGGCATGATCTCAAAAATAAGGTAAATCCAAGGCTCAAGTGGACCACACCATAGAAAATAGTGGATATTAAACACCTAACGTTGTAAAAAAATATTTTCAATGTTGTTGTTGTGGTTCAATTAATAATTTATGTCACCTAACAAGTGCAGGCACTACAATTTGTGTCACATAATAAGATCAGTTGCATATTCAGTCATTCGCACAGTATATTAAAAAGATTGGGCGATAATTAGATGATAGGGTTTATCCTCTGATAATGAATTACACATTTACCTTCTGTATAAAATGTTTTTTCAATATACATTAAAAAATAAGAAAAAAATTCTTACATTCCGTCCTGGGAGAACAACTGCAAAATACCTTTTTAGATGGAGAACTACTCTGATTGATGCTTAAACTGAATCCAGCGTTTGAGTATAGATTTGAATTATGGTTAACATTAACAACTACTTGATTAATGCTACAAATTACACTAAGAAATGTAAACATCAAGCGAACGTAAGATATTACACTACGAAATGTAATTGACATGCAGAAAAGCAAAGAGGTTACATTAAGGAATGAAAATGATAGGTAATTGCAAGTATAATTTAAAAATTGATTTGGTTTAATGGGGTCGGTATGAAACCATTTGCTTTGCTAAAATCTTTTGCTATTTATAACCTTAACTCGACCATCTAGATTATTTTCATGCTATGACGGTTGTTGTAACCATTTAGCACATCTTAACCTTCTTTGCTTCTAAACTTGTCAACTGTCACATAACCGCTTTTGCACGATCACTCTTAGGTCGACTGCTTAGTGGATGACATGGCTTCGCTTGATGCCTTCAGTTGTATTAGTGTAGAATCTTCTTTATATATTCTTAAAGATCATCAAATACACCCCATGCAAATCCATACATATCATATGCAACTCGTTCCGACTGGCTTTCGCAGGAACCGGCGACAATGAGGATGAATAGTCGCGACGTCGCCTAGAAGTAATCTCAGTCTTCTACATCTTACACCCTTAGAAAAATCTCACAATGAAAATAATTATTTATGTGTGGGTGAGATGACCTAGACATGTATTTATAAGCTTACCCATTATACTTCTCCCCTCTAAAATCTTCACACCATAAATTTTCATATTCATGTTAATAATCACATATAGGGACCATAATTCAAGCATCCCACTCCAAACCAATATATAATGATCACAACTACTGTGAGGTTCACTAAATTACTCAATGTAAATAATTCAACGGTTAAATCAAAATTGATAATAACATGTAGCCCACGTATAAGGAGTTTTACGAAATGTCTTATAGCCTATGACAAGTGATAAAGCAGGCATTTACATCTAGAAAAAGGAGATAAGCGGAGAAAAATCTTTTTTCTTTTTCTTTTTCTTTTTTTTTAAGAGAAAGAATAGTATGTGTGGACCACCAAAAATGTATGTTATAATCATGTGTCGTCTCATGCAGTGATGCATGGTAGAGTGCCGTGGGAGCATGTGCGTGCCCATGTGTGCTTATCTGACACTTCATTGCGGGTGCTCTCGAAATTCATAAAGTACTGTAGGATTAGCTGCCTTTCTCACCGCACTGTTGCCACTGGAAGAATCGCGGCTTTGATCAGAGTTGGATTTTGGTGCATGTGGGGCCATGCTCCGATGATCCAAACCTTCCATGTGATGGGCCTCATTTTTTTATGGTCCACCTGCAACAGAAGAAAATGGATTCGGATTCGGTAGTGACCCCTCCAGTACCAGGTCCGAACTCACCGGGCTGGAAAAGCTCTGTGGGAAGTGGGAACCACCATCATGTATGTGCTTTATCCATGGTGTTCATCCATTTTCAAAGATCATTTTAGAGCATGAGCCCAAAAATGAGGCAGATCCAAATTTCATGTGGACCACATCATAGGAAACAGTAGTGATTGAATGCCTACCATTAAAAACTTCTCAAGGGCGATATCCGTGATTTCCCTTCATCCAAGTCTGTGTGATCTAATCAACAAGGTTGATGGAAAATAAACATTACAGTGGGCCTTAGGAATTTTTTAATGGTGGGATTTCAATCACTATTGTTTCCTATTGTGTAGTCCACCTTAGATTTATATACGCCTCATTTTTGTGCTTATTCGCGAAAATGATCCGTTAAAATGGATGAACTGAGTGCATGAAACACATACATCATGGTAGGTCCCACAGCACCACTATTACAGAGATCTAGTTACCGGAGGTCACCACGAGGCCTAGTCGGAGTCCGGATAAAATGCTATACATTATTCCAGTCCGGCATATTTTTTAGTGAAAGCCCATCCGCGAGGACGCGGATTGCGTCCTACCACCGCCAAGACGATAATCCATCCGGGCCGGGCTCTTTGGAGCCCACCGTGATGTAAGTATTTTATCCACACCGTTCATCCATTTTATGAGATCATTTTAAGGTATTATATAAAAAATGAAGTAAATACACGGTTCCAGTGGACCACATCAAAGGAAGCTGCAGTGATAATGACACCCACTATTGAAACCTTTCTAAAGGCCACCGTGGTGTCTTTTTTTTACCACCCAACCTATTAATAAGGTCATGCAGACTTTGATGAAGTGAAAACACAAATTTGAACTTGGTCTGACACTTTTCGAGCTCCCAAGAAGTTATAATGGTAGACGTTCAATTCTCACTTTGTGGTCTACTTAAGCTCTGAAATTACCTCGATTTGTGGCTCATATCTTAAAATGATCATATGAAAACGATTAATTGTATGGATAAAATATTTACATCAACATGGGCCCCACAGAGCCCTGCCCGAACAGATTGCCGTCGGGGCGGCGGTAGGACGCAATCCGCATCCCATCCACAGTATGTCTTATTATTATCATCTGTTGATCCATATATATATATATATAAAAGGTGCAATGCGCTCCAGCTGATTTTAACGTCCCATGAGGTCGAACTGTGTGGGCCTCACTGTGATACATTTCGAACATCAACACCATCAGTCAGATGCACCATTCCATCGTGCGCTTAGGTCTCAAAAATCAAGTCAATCCTTGACTTTTGTGGGTCACACCACATACAGAAGTTGAGAGGTGTCGTGCACCATTAAAACATTCATGACCATTTTTTTGGGCCCACCGAGATGTGGTTTGCAAATCCAGTCCATCCATTATGTGTGTCCCACTTGTATGAGAGTCCAGACCAAGTTTCAGGCGCATGAAATTTTCAAGTGAGCCCCACCAAGTTCTTTTATATGTTTTTAGCATGTTTTCACATGATTTTAGATGGTATGTCCCACCTGAGTTCCGTATACGGATGAATTTTTAGGATATCCCATAATTTAAAGGGACGCATCAAATGCACGGTGTTGATGTTCGAAACGTATCACGGTGGGGCCCACACAGCTCTACCTCATGGGACGTTAAAATCAGCTCCAGCGCATTGTACCTTTTCATATATATATATATATATATATATATATATATATATATATATATATATATATATATATATAGGAAAAGGTACAACGAGCTGAGAATCAGCTCCCGTGAGGTTGAGCTGTGTGGGCCCTACCGTGATGTGTTTCGACCATCAACACCGTGCATTTTATGGGTACCCTTTAAATTATGGGATATTTCAAAAATCAACCGTATATGGAACTCAGGTGAGCCATACTATCTAAAATTATGTGAAGACACCGTTAAAACATATAAAAGCACTTGGCAGGGCCCACCTGAGTTTTTCATGCACATGAAACTTGGTCTGAACCCTCATTCAAGTGGGACACACATAATGGATGGTCTGGATTTGCAAACTACATCTCGTTGGGCCCTCAAAAATGGTTATAAATGTCTTAATAGTGCACGGCCCCTCCCCACTTCTGTATGTGGTGTGGCCCACAAAAGTCACGGATTGACTTGATTTTTGAGACCTAGGCCCACAATGGAATGGTTCATCTGACTGATGGGGTAGATGTTCAAAACGCATCACGGTGGGGCCCACACAGCTCGACCTTATGGGGCGTTAAAATCAGCTCGAGCGGATTGTACCTTTTCCCCCCATCCCCCCCCCCCCCCCCCCACACACACATATATATATATATATATATATATATATATATATATATGTGTGTGTGTGTGTGTGAAGGCCTGGGATATTCCAGTCCAGGAGAGTTTGTGGCTCAGGCTCCTTGGACAGTCAAATAAACTGTTTTATCACCGGTCCCCGCATGCATTGAGAGATGTGCGACACTCTCTAATTCGGAAAAATTTTAATACTCTGGGAGTGTGAAGGATGAAACGCAGGCACTTAAAAATTACTTAATGATGTACAATCATAACCCCTTATTAACGGACACATGCGTCTTGAAATAAACATTGGATATATTAGATTTTGAAAAAGCGATCGGAAACGCTCTAATATCACACGCGTAAGAGATCAGAATTCCTATAGCGATTCGCGCATGGATAGATTTAAAAAGCGATTGGAAACGCTCTAATATCGCACGTGTAAGAGATCAGAACCATTTAACAGAAGCCGGACATAGATATAAGTATAACCAACGACCTGTATTCAAAGTAAGGGCCCACCTGATGACTGGAGCTTCTTTGATTTTGTGGATAGCGCGTGTTCACGTCGCTCCGAAACGATGAGTGGTCATCATCCATCGGGACGGGAATTTCCTACCACGCTTGCCGTAAGGAACCCGTGCAGCAGAAAGCTCTGTGGGGCCTACCGCGATGCCCGTGTGAAATCCACTCCGTCCATCAGCTGCGCTAGAACACGATAGAACGTGAAGCCAATAATCAGCCAGATCCAAAACTGAAATTGGTCACACACACAATAAACAGATGGGATCGCTTACCATTAAAACCTTCTTGGGCCCACCTTGATGTTTATATACCATCGACCCCATTCTTAAGGTGAGTCCCACCAGGATGAAGAGTAAAAACAAATATCATCCCAGTTTAAAACGTTGGTGGGCCCTAGGAAGTTTTCAACGGTGAGCTCCCCTTCCCCACTGTTTCCATTGGTGTGTCCCACCCGCGTTTTGAATTTTTCCTATTTTTTGGGATTACATACTAAAATTAGTTGGCATAACTGATGGACGGGGTGGAATTCACGAAGACATCACTGTGGGCCCCATGCTTTGTTTTTTATGCACCGCTTTCTGCATCTAGTTATGTACGAAATTCACGTCCCCATCCAGTCAGCCACATTCGCACGTGTCGAGTGTACTGCGAATGGACTAGTCAATATCTCCTCGCGCGAATAGCTTAAAAGCAATTTCTTTTATCAACCAAACCATAAATACCCTTCTCGGGCCCTGTACTCGAGAGTTCCGATCCATTTCTCCCCCGAAAGAGGAAAAAAAAAATGCAGGCAATTCTCTTCCCAAACTGTGGCCTTGGATTTCCCACGTCCCCGGCCTTCAAATCCACGCTCCGAAAATCCATCTTCTCTGACAAAGGTATCATACCTCTTTCCCAAACCTAACCCTAATTTCCTACCAGAATGCGTTCTTTCTAAGCTTCTAAATGAATAGAACTGATCTGATTTTGGCGACGGCAAACGTAAATTCGAGTATATTTTATCTTGGAATCGATGGGCGAACGAATTCGACACTGAGATTTTTCAGCAATTCGAACGAAGGACCCGTTTTCTTTATTTATTTTACTTAGATGGTTTGTTTGGATGCTCAAGTGAAAAGAATTGTAATAAGAATCAGTATAGAAGAAATTACCAAAGTGGTCACGCTCGAGTCGGAAAACGCCGTATGTGTGATTTAATAGAAACAAATTAAGAAGAGAAGATAGAAAATAAGGCCACTTCGAGGGTGGTCAACCTCCTTAAGCAATTTGCATTCTTTTTTTCTATTTTCTTTATTACATTCTCTACTCTATTTAATACCAATAAATCAAATTTCAAATAACATCTAGCTATTTCTAATGCTAAAATGAGATAAGGGGAATATCAGCTCATTTATTTTTGCTAATCGCATAATTCTTTTATTTTGAACTTCAAATTGATGAAAATTCAAAATGGTAGTTGATGATGACGCCACATCAGCCGGACCATGGTACATTGATGATGGTACATATCATTCTCACCCCCTTGAAAATGCCCTTGTCCTCATGGCAGCCCGCTCCTTAAAAGCTACAGCTGTCAGGTGATGCCAACTTCTATGATGGAGTCTTCCTCCTCCACTAAATCTTCTTTGGAACCCATGAGAATGGCTAATTGCGCCTTACATTGGTGACCCATGCTAAACTTTTCATCATAGTTATAGCGTAGTCCACATCTTGGATGTTCTTCTGTTTCTTGTAAAGTCAACCGCTTGGTGGGCAGTGTCCTTGGGTGAAGAAGTCGTTATATAGGTAAAAGATTTTGTGCCTCTTCATTGAGTGACGCCATTTGGAATGCTTCTACAAGAGTGAATATGTTGAGAAATTTTAACCCCCACTCAAATATCTTCACGCAACCCTGAAATGAAACACCCAATTAAGAAAGATTCGATCAATCGCGAGGTGCGATTTGCTAATCTCTCAAAATGGGATTGATAGTTTCGAACTATGGTGGTTTGTTGTAGCTTGGACAACTCGCCACTAGGGTCTTTACTATATGTGGGTCCAAAGTGCACACCAGTTCATTTCACCAATTGTCTTCTTCATCTTACTGATACCATGGAATGGCATCACCAGAAAGATGAATTGTAGTGAGCCCCACCATTTGATCGTCCGAAATTTGGTTGAACTCCTGAAATTGCCCAGCCATGTAAATCTAGCTGGCGGGATCATGACCATCAAATCTAAGAAAATCAAGCTTAATTGATCGATGGTATGCCTGATTTTGTTTTGAACCTCCAGATTCGGGTGTAGCTCTATTTGATGCCCTCTCTTCTTGCATGAGTTACACAGAAGAAGCAATCTGTTCAAAACATTTCAACATGTCCTGTAGTTGACAATAAGGCCACTTCGACGGTGGTCAACCTCCTTAAGCAGTTTGCATTCCTTTTTCCATTTTCTTTATTAAGGATAATATCATCTCCTTTATTTTTTCTAACCGCATAACTCCTTTATTTTGAACTTCAAATTTCCGAAAATCCAGAATGGTAGTTGATGATGATGCCACGTCAGCCGGACCATGGTATGCTGATGATGGTGTATTGAATTGTCATGAATTAGTATGCATCGAAACACAGGCTTCTATGGTTTCAATAATGACTGAAACTCTTGTTTCCAGTATTTGTTTATTGCATGTTTGAGTGGGGTGAGATCTAAACGTGGATGTGGAAAACTCCCCTGGAAATCGATCAATGTGGAAAACAGTGGAAATGTTGAATGGACATATGTCAATGTGATTGTTTCTCAGGTATATTTCCATGGAAATGAACCTAGTCAATGGTCACCAGTACGAGGTGTCTTCCATTATAGTGGAAGTGCCCAAAATCAACTTTTCTGAGGAAGTGAATCATTATGGTCAATTTCCACAGCTACTTTTTACAGTACAAGCAACTAAAAACACCATATCCATGGATAAAAAATCAATTTTCCTAAGGAATCCTTATTCCCAAACAGCCTCTTAGGGCATTTTTGGGTGTCACTAAGAATGACTTTTTACCCATTTTTCTCCGACAAGCATTAAGCAGAAGCATACGGCTGGATTTAAGCTTAACACAGGCCTGCTCAGGTGTCCAGTATGCCTCAAATTTCAGCAGAATGGGTTTTACTTAATAAAGAGTTTGATGAACCATTCTATTTTCAAACATAGGGCACATATGAACATGTATGTGAGAAACAATCAATCTCCTCCTTGGTAACCTCATTTTTTGAAGAAAAATGGGAACAACAGCTTTCCCAAAACATGCCAGTCTCTATAGATTTAATGAGAAATGAGAAGTGGGTGGCATCCAAACGCACCCTCACTTTGTCAGCTATTCATGGAATCAGAGTTAGGTGTTTTCCATTTCCAGAACTATAGATGCCTTCAGAGTAGTCCCAAGGACCCAATTTTCATTACGTGGAAATGATATATTCAAGGAATGATGTAAACAATAACCTAAGTAACCATAGTAAAATATTGAAATGCAGGGGCAGGATCAGTTTGTTGTGAAGTGGAGAGTCCTTTCTTTTGATCTTTCATGAATATTGAGCGGTTTCAATGATTTGATCCAAATTAGTTCACTAGAGAAGGAAGCCTTTGGTTGATATTTCACTTCTGCCCTTATGAAATTGTGGATTTTTGGATTTTGATTGTTTACAATGCCAATTTCTTCACAAATTACCAATAAGGTAACTTAATCAATTTGTTGATCATTTTAAAAGGGCTCGAGTACAATTTGGAGCCGGCATTTTCGTACTAATGATAATGATTACAATGCTCAAAATTGATTAGAAGATGGCAGGTTTGCTCAATAAGATATGCACATCTCACGTGACGGTACCACATGTTATGTCAAATAAGATATTCATTAAGCACATCTCATGAAATAAATCACAGCGTGCCTATTAGAGGCCCCAAAGTCACATCAGAACCTCATGGTTCATAATAAATCAGACGTCTTACAAAATAAATTAGTGTGCACTCATTGAAAGGTAACCCTCTCATAAGCATGTCTTATGAAATAGAGCAAGGGGGATCTAGAGGATACCCTCTATCAAATGCATCTCAAGTGGACAATTGATGACTCCATAACACATAAGATATACACATTTATTTACCTTAAATTAAACTAAGGGGATACCTTCCAAAGAATTAGCCCTCAAGCACACCATCTATAAATGTCTCTACCCCCTTGAATGCATGCAAGATTCTATTTTCTTCATCAACATAGCAGCTAATTGATAATAATAAAAAAGAATGATTGTTGCCTACAGCCTAATTTCTGACGCAGGGAAGGACATGCAGAGGTCGAGCACCGTCTTCCTCAAGGATAACTACTCCGAATCCACGGTGCTTCTCTGGACTCCTCATAGAGATGCCTCGAATCCACGAGGAAAAATATAAATTAATTCAAGAAAATTCGAAATAACTTTATTGATGATGGAAAAACAAGTTTACAACTCTTTATATAAGGCTATGAACCCTAAGGAGAAGTTTCGGAATCATACTATAACTAAAACTCCTAGAAATTGCGACTTACTATAAATAGTAAACTTACTATTTATAGATGGTCGTGATTCCTACTAGTGCGCATGGTTTTCGGCCAAAAATAGTAAGTGTCCTATTTGGCCGAACCATGATGTTCCCCTAATTTTTCTAAGTACTTTTCGTGTTGGACACAACTTCTAAAGCCCAACATACGAAGAGTTACAATCAAATTAAAACTTACTAAAAATAGTAAAAACGAAAATAAACAGGGATTTCAACTGTCGATCTGATGGAATCTCGCAAATTCGGCATAGTATGCCGGGTTGGTTGGCTAAAGTAGCTCGTCCAACCCCAAAATCATATATGGTACGTCCGATAACTCATTCCGGTCTGCAAGATACATCCGTTTTAAGTTCTGACTCCAATCGGGCCTTTTCTGATCCATCTTGGCCATGAAATTATCCATGAGCCGCTCTACATCAATTTCTCATCGGTTTTACATTTGCAGGACCGAGGAAAGGAATCGGTGTTTCTTTCAACACTTCTATTTTCGTGCACAGCTTTGATATAAATATATAACTACATGACTATGTATATGTGCGTGCACGTGCATGTGTTTGTTGAATTATAATGTCCTCTTCCAGTTATTTATAACTTGTACTGGACTGCATCTTAATGAATCAGTGATAGAATATATTGCATGGTCATTTAGCAACTGAGGGATTATTTTGATGCAGCTTATTGAACTTGACAGAGATTGCAGATGGGGCTCTATTCTTTGCTGCTCGAGGAGAACTGATTCAATCATCTGTGTCGAGCATAAGATCCGAGGGAAATAGGAGAAGGCGTTCTCCTAGAAAGAATACTGCGTCTGATAGAGCGGCAGAGGAGGATGAAGAAGAGAAGGTTCCTCAATCGCCTGATGGGGACTCCCCTGAATCATCTAACCAGGAAGAAATCATTGCACTGTTCAGACGGATACAGTCTTCCATCTCTAAAGGAGGATCCGGTACTACCAAAAGGAGGAGCTCCAGCAGTTCTAAAGAAAAGAAATCAGCCGAGTCAGTTTTGGATGTTCTGAACCAATATCCATCAAGGAAGCAATTCCGAGGTAATATATAGATCACTTCATAAGAATATGGAATTATTGAAAAAAAATTAGGTCAGTTTGGATCGTCCATAGAATGAGGACAGGATTACGTGTCCACCTCCCAAAGCGAGGCCAGGATGATGATGGGTCTGACCAGTGATTATGCCATTCTCATTTTTGATACATTTTGCAGATGTGAACATTTAGTGCATTCCATCAGCCACATTTTGCAGGATGCGCCAAGCAGTTCTACTTCTGCAAAATGTGCATCCAACTGCTCCTTCCGGGGTGTTGTTTGATATGCGTATTTTTTGGTTGAAAGATTTAGAGGAAAAAGAAGAAGAAGAAGAAAAGAAATCACTTTTCTTGGGATGGGTGATTTGACTATTTCCTGCTGGACATTTGACTATTTCCTGCTCTCTGTTGCCCTTAAACTCATCAATAGCTGCAATGCAATTGCAGTGAGTTTGTAGTTTCTAGATATAATTGTTACTTCTTGTAGAAGGTTGGTGTAATTACTTCTGGGGTTGACCTGATCATGGCCTTTCTTTCTGGTCTTGAACTTGTAAAGCAATCAGTTGATGGTGGTTTGCAGATTCTTTCACGGGAGAGGTGGTGCTTCTTCTTCTTCTTTTGGCAGATTTCAGAAATTTGCCCATATGAAACTCACTACCCTGAAATTCTCCTATATGAAAATTTCTACAAAATGATGCCACTTCTGGCCCGTGTTTTCCCATTCATTCTGAGAAACTAGGGAGTTCCTGATGTAGTCCCCGATTGAAACATTTGAGTTTATCTTCAGTTATTGAGGACAATTCACCTTTCCAATGCATTTTTTCTCTCATAGTATTTTTGAAGCATCATACCTATAAGACAGCATCGCGTTACCTTTTCAGTAATGCACTTGCAAGCTTGTTCAGCATATGCGGAACCATCAGAATTATGTATGTTGTCTCTGTGCGCATCTTTTTGTCCTTTCTTCACCATTTCGAGTTAGTTTTGATGTTCCTTGAGCAGTGGGATTAGCTTTCTGCTAAAATTATTATTCAGGGTGGGGATCTGAAAAGCATTGATTATTGATTTGCAGCAGAAAAAGTGGAAACCCATATCCCACATACAGTATGCTAGTGTTGATGTCACCCCAAATGCTTGGCTGAACGGCTAAATGTGCTTTTTTCCATGAATTGCCGAAACACTTGGGGCACTTCCAAATGGTGCACTCAAGGTTCGTCTTCTGCAGCCGTAGTTGCATTTTCATTTTGAAAAGAATAAGAAAGAATTCGACCTTTAAAGTAGCGGCTTTGGGTTGTCTGTTCTATTCCGAACATCATGTGATAATAGTGTGTTTTAAACGTTCATGTTGAATCTTCAATGCTTCTATGTTCTTTGGTGTCTGTTTGATCCCCACCTGCTTCGATTGTGATACCTGCTATGCATATAGATAAAGGTCCGAGCAAGGAAGAGAATGGAATGTTGCCTCGGAAGACTTCTGCACTCAGGAAAGAACCTATAACAAAGGAGGATTCACTGAAAGAAGAATTCAAATTATCAAGACCCCCATCAAATTTCGTGAAGCGGTCGCCAATCCCATCACCACCAATGCTGAAAGAAAAGGTTGGGGAGGTGAACAGAGATGGATTACCAGCTGTGGTTGCAGTGAAGGATTCAGAGCTGCAGAGAGTTGATGGGATGAAGCTTTCGGAGCTGAAAGAGCTTGCAAAGTCTAGAGGAGTTAAGGGTTACTCGAAGCTGAAAAAGGGAGAACTGGTGGAACTGTTGAAAGGGTTGTTGCAGTCCTAGTTTTCTTCATATCTTTTCTTTCTTGTTGTGAAAAAAAAAAAAAAAGTAAGAAAGAAAAAAAAGTCTTCTGCTCTTTCATCTGTTTCCTTTGTCTGATAGAGCGTTTTTTTCTGGTTGAGTTGCATGACCTAGTTCATTGAAGCTTCATGTAAAATTAGTAAGAACAATAGCAAACATTTTTTTGGCTGTACTTGTAATCTTGGGTTGTGGAATGCTAATCATAGTTTAGTGATGCTTCTCAATGACACATAGCAGATTTCAAGTCTTTTTTTTGAAGGGTGTGTTTGGATGAAAAATGAATTGGAGTGCAAAAAGTCAGTTAAAACAAGTGGATGTGACCAAATTCTGGTAATATTTCCTACTATTCATGATGAGGAAGCGATTTAGGTCGTGGCATGGATACATTCCTAGCATGGCTGGACCGAAAGAAGGCCAAATGAAAGTGGAAGTAATCCTAGATCCGGGCCCAATCCTATGAAGGGCAAGATGTAATTGGGCCCCAAGATTGTCCGGTTCGAAGAAATTCAATTTTCATAGAGGGAGAAATTGTTGTTTGAAGTGTGAACCGTAAATTGACAGTAACTTTTGATCCGAGTAATGTTACGAGACATACAACCTAGAGAAGCTAAAAATTTATAAATCCAAAACTTGCTTGTCCCGAAGGTTAATTGTAATTTGGGGTTGAGTATTATGCTGGTTTGGTTTCGTTTCCATTTAAGAAGGAGAGCTGGGTTTGGATTTTGCTAGATGACATCCTAGAGATAACATGTCCCATATGTTATATTTGCTCCTTGCCAAGGCAAACAATTGGTTCTCTTGCCAAGCAATGTATTTATTTGAAGGATGTTGAATATGATCCTCGGATGTGCCAACAACCTAGTGATCTTGCCAAGTGCAATAATATAATAGGATGTCATCAAAGAAGACTGGACAAACTGGCTTTAATAAGCCCGAAACAAATCATTCATAAGAACTTGAAATGTGGACAGTACAGTAGTTAAGCTGAAGGCTAGAAACTCATAATGACCATTTTGTGTCGAAATGCAATTTTGTTATCCTCCTTGTGGACCAAAATTTGATGATATCTTGAACAAAAGTCCAACTTAGTGACGAAGGCGACTTAATGAAGCTTGTCAAATAACTCATCAATTATCATAATCAGATATCAGTCCATTATTGCATATAAGGCATCGTAGTCAGCACACATGTGCCATGAGCCATCGTGATTGTGCAGAAGTAGTACAGGGGATGAATAGGGGTAACTCCCAAACAATCTGTTTCAATTTCTTCTTGAAAGTGTGGAAATCAACTAGGCTGAATGGTTATTCTCGTCTCCCTAGAATCATTTTTATGGCACGATCATGGCTTCTTAGTGGAGGAAGGCTGGTTGGCTCTTCAAAGATGTCCACACGTTCACCAAGCAGTTGTGTTGGATTCAGGGGTGGAAATCTGGTTTCTCCATTTCTGTTTCGTGGCATAGTTTAAGAAAGATGCACAAAGCCAGCGAATGGATTGACTTCCTTATATTAGCTTCTGTCACATTGTCATGCAAGGTGGTAGTCACTCCTTTAAGCAGTATCATTTCATTCTCATGAAAAAATTGCATACAAAGATTGGTGAAATCCCAAATGATGAGGCCAAAGGTGCTGAGCCAGTGTGTCCCCAACACCAAGTTGCACATGCCAAGAGGCAACCATTGTACATCGGCCATGAAACATTCTAAATTGTAAACGGCATTGTGGGATACATACCCTTGCAAGTTAACTTGGCATCATTGGCAAACGTAAGTATGTAACCTGAAACTTACCATCATGCCTAATGTTTCCTCCTACCTTTTCGGGCCAATGTTGCATGTATGAAGTTGTAAGTGCTAATCGAGTTAATCAGAACAACAAACAAGGTGGTGCTTTATCATCCCTTGAACTTGTATTTAAAAAATCTCATGCTTTTCTTCAGCATTATCAATGGTTGTTTTGGTTGTCACATCTTCCTCCAAGTTCAGTTCCCCTGCCTCAATGAGAAAGAATTGTTGTGCTTTACAGCAATGCTCGGATGAAAACTTCTCATTGCAATTGTCGTTTTGGTTGTCACAGCTTCTTGAGAGCCATCGGAATGTTTATTCGTCGTCAAACCTGCGAGCAGCATGTCTGGATTGTGAGCAGCATGTGTGGATTGTGATCATGTTTCTGTTCTTTCTGATTTTGTGAGTAGATAATGTTTCTGTTCTTACCTTGTAATTGCCCTGGCCCAAATATGGCCCCGTTGATGAGTGTACCAGTCTAATTATTAAGCTAAGGCACGTAAATGGCGGGACCACCTTTGATTTAAAATTGTGGCTTTTATGCTTCATCTCCATTCTTACATATGCCATATTGCCTTTGCCTCTACAGGAATGGTGTTGTGGCTGGTATATGCTAAGACGCGGAACCTTCTCACTCCAATAACCATGCATGCATGCTGGAACTTGGGTGTTGTCCTCAAGCTTATGTTTCTTCAAGTAAGTGATTTGATTTGCCGATAATACCAGACAATTCTTTGGTCTTTTTCTTTTATTTTTTTGTCTACTTATTTCTACTTCTAATGGGACTTTTGCTTTTCGTCTCTCAGATGTCTTTTTTTTTTAAATGGCTTTTTAAAGATACTCTCGGATTTTTACTTACACTACTTACTTACAAGCATGCTTGCCACTGAGGCGTCTGTGTGTGGCAGGTGGTTCATCAAAATGGCATATAAGGAAATGAAAAACAGCCTGCATTCAACATACATGCATGGCCCATCTGATTAGAAGTTGAGAATATGTCCTTCTTTCTCAGCCAAGGCTCATACAAAGTAGGTTCATTTTATGGACGGCGGGGAATGGGGATCTTCCTGTTCCATGTCTGTGTAGTATGGCTAGGTGTACGGAGGCAGGTTTTTATATGTTTATGAGACTGCGCATCGAGTAGATTCATTTCTGCACATCTTCCAGTTCCATGTTTTTGTAAAGTCATCCTAGTAGATATCCAGCCTACTTGTTTCTACTTTTGATAGCGGACTTCTACTTTATTCTTATGTCTTGATATTTTTTTTTTAGCTTTCTAAAGGCACTATTGGATCCCTACTCACACTACTTTAACTGGTAAGCATGCTTCCCAATGTGGCATCAGTGTAAGGCAGGTGGTTCATCAGAACATCATCCAAAAAAAAGAAAAACGGCCTACATTGGCCCATCTGATTAGAAATTGAGAAGATGTCCTTTGTTGGCTGAGGTAAAAATAAAGTAGATTCACTTTATGAATGGCAGGGATTTTACTTTTCCCCATCTGTGTAGTATGGCTAGGAGTTTGGAGGCAGGTTTAAATGTTTTTGAGACTGCACATCGAGTTATTTCTTCACATCTTTCTGTTCCATGCTTTCTAAAGCTATCATGATAGATAATCGGTCTACTTATTTATGCTTTTAATGGCAGACTACTGCTTTACTTTATTTTCAAGTCTTCTTATTTATTTTTTTAAAATTTCTTTTTAAAGGCACTCTTGGATCTCTACTGACGCTGCTTACTCTCACAAGCATGCTTCCAACCACTACAAAAAATTAGAGGTATCTTTGTTTCATGCTTTTGGGCAATGATTGAATTAGAGGTATCTTTGTTTCATGACTTTTCAATTTGAGTTCTTTGCCTTATCAGGTTGTCTTTGATTTTATTACTATTATTATTATTATTATTTTATACATGACTTAGTTTTTGAGAATCGCATGCCAATTGAATTGGATCGTAGCTAAACCTTGGCTCTAGTGATGTTAGGATGGAGCATAGGCTAGGCTTGTCGTAGTGAATATCTTGTAGCTATGTAACTTATATTTGCACCTGGATGCTTGGAACTCCAATCTATTAACCTGGAATGTCCATTGAGTTTGACCCAATATTGACAGGCCAATGAGCAAAAATCGCACTGATCAAATGATTCTAACCATCCAATTGTAGATTGAAAAAACAGAAGGTTACAAATGAAGGCCAATGCTTGGATAAATAGGATCATCCGATCGATAGTGATCCGGATTGACTGATTGACTGTACACATGTCCATATGCAACTAGTAGCACGCTACAAGTTACAGTGCAATGACAGCACCGCCTCATTTCTCATTTTAAATGCCTAACATGTGGCATCTTGTTGAACATCAAACATCTCATCGAGCCGTTATAGCCTAAATTTTCTCAAGGGGTTGTTTGCAACATGGAATGAGAGGGATTTGCTGTTTTTCAGGTGTTTGATGGCTGGGAATGGGAGAGATTTGGATTTGAGAGGAATCGAAATCCTCCAAAAGAGCTCCTTTTTAACTCCCACTTCAAATCTCTGGCTTCAAATCCACTTGATTCTAGATGGACTAAAATCCACTTGATTCCATGGGAGTTCAAATCCATGCTTCCAAACAGGCCCTGAAGGACAACTGCATCTTTGTTTGAACTATTTGAGTTTATTGACAAACATGATTTCTTTCCTTCAGGAGGTTCAACTTGCCATCGGGTATATTTTAATTCCCAGTGGAGAGCCGGTGGAAGTCCTCCCAAGATGCTCAAAGATAATTGCATGCAAGCTGGAGCTTGTAGAGAGCTATCAGCTTGCTGCAGAGAGGTCAGGGACTGAGTTGAACCTCAGGTTGCAGATTCTTCCTCAGAAATTAAAGAAGACCACCTCAGCTAAGTACTCTGAATCTTCTGTTATTTATTTTTAACTCTTCATAATGCCCATTTTCAGGTAACTTAGTGTCTTTTTTTAAAACTATATCATTCATCTCTTGGTGAAATTGGTTTTTGTCAGTATACGAGAGATACCATTGTTATAATTTCTATCAAGGAATGTACTACAGTGGTAAGAGATGGCTAATTTCTTCTTTTTTAAAAAAAAAAAAAAAGGCAATCGCTACGGCTATTGACCGTAGCTCTTGATAGGGCCATTGTTCAGCCTATTACTACGGATTTCGTTCTACTTTTAGCTACAAATATTATCCGTGGCTGTATGTGCTTTTCGCTACAGAGATTGTAGCTACGTATATAATTCGTAGGCTTCAAAAGCAATTGTACGATCTTTCTACGGTTATAATTCGTAGCTTTTGACACTTTTCTAGTGGCATGACTAGGGCAAAAGAAAGCTAAATGGAAGCAAAAGTAATCCATTTAAAATGAGCACAGTCTTACATAGGGCATGATGTAATTGGGTCCCAAGCGCATCCAGTTTGAAGAAATTCAATTTAGATAGGAAGAAATTGTAATTTGAAGTGTGAATTGTAAATCAACCATAACTTTTGATCCGGGTATTGTTATGGGGCGCATGACTTATCAATCTTTACCGTAATAGACAATTTTAGATCAACCAACCCGTAGTGGGTCGTGTCAGTCCATTTTGCGAGAAAACGCTTCATTCCAAATCAAAAATGGGATTTTCATTAAAAAATGGCGATTCCAATTTTAGAAAAATTCTTATTTTTAGTCATTCCGATTTTTTTCGTATTTTCTTATTTTTAGAATTTTAGATTTTCATTTTTTTTTAATTACTTGTGATCATGCTAGGACTCTTCTAGTAAGGTTTATTTAGATTTTTATATTTGAAAATTAGGCATTAGGAGAGTTTTACTAGAAATAAGACTTCTATTAAAGTTAGAATTTTACTATTTTTGGGAATTACAATCTAAGGTTTTAAATTTTCTTTATTAGTGGTGTAATTGAGAAATAAGACCAATTACATAATTATTGATTATTAAAAATTTTGTATTTCCTTTTTTTTCCTTGTGGATTCAAGAATAACCCTGTGAATTCAAGGTTTTGCACACTTGAGATAGACAGTGATCTTCTTCATCCCACCCTTCCCTATGTTATGTAGTAGCACTTGCACTTGAATTTGCCATCATTTCAAGTGCAATATGAAAACATGGTTGTCAAACTTGATGGTCAACTCAAAACTTGGCCACCACTCATGAGGCTTCGAGTCGATCTCATTGAAACTTGCTGCCTAGTGTGACTCGGTTAGGTCTTGGCAAGACTCATTGTGTCGGCTTAACACAACTCACTTGATACAACTAGGCATGACTCGATTGAGTCACTAGAGTAGTCAGCAGGCTTTTTATGTATTTTTTTTTTTAAAAAAAAGTGCTTGATGCGGGAACCAAATTAGCCACCTCATCTATCAAAACAAGAGTGCTTGTTACGGGAATCAAATTAGCCACCTCGTCTATCAAAGCAAGATCATGCTACCACTACACTACAATGTGTATTGTGTTCATTTTAGGGCTTGTTTGGAACACATTATTAAATGAGATTGAATTGCATTAGGTGGAATTAACACCATTATTACACTGATTATATACTATGGTATTTAGACCATCCAATCCAACTTTTAGGACCAAATACTTCTTTTGGGATAAACATTGTATCAAGTGAAACCTATATTTGGTGGACCATGGAATTGTAATCAACAGACCATTTGATGAACTTGTCATTTGGCTTTTTCTTTTATCGGCCTCCAATTTACTGGCCACCCATTGAAGAATTAGAATTTTTCATGTTGTGAATTTTTAGTTCGTGCCGCAACGGATCTATCAGCCCCACTTTATATAACTTGAGAGTCTGAATGCTCTTTTATAAACATTAGGCAACATTATCTGTAGAATGAATATGCATCATTCTTATGTTGCGTGAAACCACCACACGTTATGCGCTGAAACAACCTTATAACAAATAAAACACACGAATAAGGAAACGAAAATCCAGCAATAACGGAGAAACACTAAGATTTTACGCAGGAAAACCCTTGCGAGAAAAAACCACGACACCAAGTGATAAACGATCCACTATAATAAGAAAAGTTACAAGAGATTGAACAACTTACAAAGAAAAAAACCCTAGCTTTTCCCTTGCAAAAAAACAAAAAAAAAAAAAAAAAAAAAAAAAAAACAAAACAGAACCTAGAAATCGTATAGGCTCTCTCTATAATTACCTTAATCGTGTTTAGAAGCCTCCATATATACTTCCATACAAGATTAAGAAACAAAACCAACACTTTCTAATACTTATGCATGCCGTTCGGTCGACCCCACTTGACCTTCAGTCAACCGAAAACATCACAGAGACTCTCGGTGGACTGGAGGCAAACCTCGATCGACCGAGAACATCACATGGAGTTTTGGTCAACCCAACTGGGCCTCAATTGACAGAACTCCACTGGATCAAATTAAAGGCACTTTTCAACTGTAACGTCTCGAAAAAATCCGTACAAAGGCCTGAGTACCACCTCAGGCAGAAATCACTCAGGACCAAATCCTTTAGAAATTAGACAAAATTAACTAAGTGATAAACTAGATTAGCTATGAAATTAGCTTAAACCACTTTAAATACGAACTGCAAGACCCAAAACTTGCAGAATCGGTAATGCTACATTACCGTGAAACCTAGGACCAATCTCTAAACCCGGTTGCTCTTAGGAGCACCTTGAAACTTCGTATTGTACCTGGACCGCGGGTCGAAAGTCCGTTGACCACGAAACTATACACTTATGACCGCCTTGCTGGGCTTGACAACTATCTCGAAAATCAAATCCAATAGTATCCAGAAACGTACAACTTGAGCCCGGAGCGAAATGTGTGAGAAACGCGAATACCTTTAGAAATTGAACTTAGATTTAAGTGATTTGGGTCGTTCGCTTGCGGGCCAAATTCAAAATTTCGGACCGTCAGAATCTGACCCAAATACACCCTGGATCAGAGAAATTTCCTAGTACAGGTCAGTGTACTTGTGGCCCTGATCGAGTGACGATGACCGTTGAACTAAAATTGGTCTGCCACGGTCGATCCACAAATCTGATCGGATTGAAAACTAACTCGACCTAGATCCAATCTCGGGGAGCTTAAGTCCGACCGCACGCAGAAAGGGGGCTCCAGATGTACTCCGTTGGACCGAAACAACCCCTATTTGGCTATAACCTAAGTATACCATGACCTTGGGGCCATTCCCATCAGTTTTGGGCCTATATAAGGGCCTTAAACCCTCTCTCACCCTTCACATACGAATTTTTAACCCTAGGTGAGAGAAAAGAAAAGAAAGAGAAGGAAAGAGAGAGAAAGTGAGAGAGAGAGAGAGAGAGTTCATTCTTAGGATTCAATCCCGCCATTCCATATACCTAACTGTCACTTCTATATCGCTATTCCAGCGATCCCGATGCCGTTCTTAGGTAAGAAAAACCTAACCCTAATCTGTTTTAAGGTTTCAACTAGTGTAAGTGATAAAATAGCTAACCTATTTCATACTGTAGGTTGCCGTTGTGCCGTAGACAAATACTCGGTATACAAACTGAGTTCAATACTTGTTTACCGGTGAAAGGTGCGGGCTATAAACGTTTAGGTTATGATTTTCAAGGCTGTCAATGTCGGTTAATGATTTATAACTGATTTAGTTGTCGTTTCACATGTTAGATATGTTATTTCCGTCGCTTTACTGTTATATATGAACTATGTTGAATATATTGTAATTCATGTGTTTATAGAAATGTCTGAATGAGTATGAATTTGTATTCGTGCTTGCCATGATTATCCGTCGTAGATATATGATTGTTGTATATGTGACAACTCCTTGGTGGAAGGATTTACCCTAATACATGTTAGGACTAACATACGTCATATATGTTGTAGTGAGTAGTCTAAGTGTTTGTAAAAATGTTCGAATGAATATGGAACTATGATTTATGCTTGCCATGATTTTTGGTTGCTAATGCACGATCGTTGTATGTGTGGCAACTCCTTCGTAATAGGATTCGCTTCTATATGTGTTTTTAATTAACTTATTACATATATGTAATATGTTTAGTCTAAGTGTTTGATAAAATGCCTGAGTGAGAAAATACTTACTGTAGTGTATTTAATGAGGATGTTGAGATAGGATTCTCAACCCCCTTATCTAGGGTTACAGTTTCCTTCATATGATCTATTTTACTACTATGTGATTTGTGAATTAAATGTTCATGTATGTTAACATGTATTTTACGTGTTCGTTGAAATGCTAGTATGGGATCTATATTCAATAGTGTTGTTACATGCTGTCTTGACTATTACATTGGAATGTTATTGATTTGGAGTGTGTTGGGACTATGGTATAGTCCAGGCAATCGGCAACAGATCCTGATTCGGTGGCTAAAGTTGTTTCACCACATAGACGTGTTCGATGAATCAGAACCGTACTTTGGTTGTCGACAGTGGTTAGGCCACGCGGAGTGCTTACGCACTTCATGTCAATCAATTCGATGTGCGCTCGTACTAGTCGAGCTCGTCAAGTAACCCGATTGACCCAATGTATGTTCACCATATATGGACGCTACTGCTTGAACCTAAGGTACCAAACTCACCAGTGGAAACTCCGTTAACCTTGGTACCTAGATCCTCTAAGACTCATGAGCCGGACATGGTGGTATGGGACACCGTGGTCGCGTTGTCGGCCTACGCTGGGGCGACGAGCCTCCCCGTAGTGACCAGTGAGCAATTCCGCCTCGTGAACCGAATACGATGGTATGAGACACTGTATTCGAGCTATCGGCTTACACTGATCAGGTGACGAGCCCTTTGTAGTGACCTCGAGTATACTCTGAGATTGCGTTGAGGCGATGAGCCTTTCCGTAGTAATTAGAGTATAAACTAGGCCTACATTGATTAGGTGACGAGCTCTTTGTAGTGATTTAGAACCGCAACATCGTATGATATTTACTAGGATTGATGACCCTAGAATGGATCATTGTTTGAAAAATGATATAAGGGAGGTACCTTAGCTTCCTAATCATGCTGTATGAAAAGGTCTAATAAGAACTCGGTAATCACGTTCATGCACCGCATTGCATGTGCCTTTGACGTTGGAATTGAGCACTGTGGAAGGGGTGCATGCCACGACCGTGAGATGAAGTTCGCAGAGGGAGTGCAGGCAAGGGCATACATCATTAATACATATCATCCTTGCATTAACCAGAGTACTTAGGAATGCTTGATTGTATTGTTTTATCATTGCTGCGTGACTGAATTGATAACATGTTAACCTTTGCTTTATGGCTTCACTGAGTTGATCACTCACTCCCACGTTCTGGGATGGTGTTTTAAACACTAACCAGACTCTGTCTTAGCTGCAGGTAATGGTGATGCCTACGAGGCGGAGCCAGATTTCGAGGACGATGAGGAGACGTTCTCCTATATGCAATATTCAGGCGGGTTTATATAGACCGTTCTGATCGGCGGGGCTTCAGGGCTTATACTTTATAGTGGACCACCACATTTTGATATTTTGTATTTTGAAACAATACTTGTAACTATTTGACCTGGCAACGCGTACATACTTTGGGACCTACAGTGGTTTTTACGTTCCATGTATTTCTCTCAGTCTTCCGCTTGCGTAATTCGACTGTCTCTGGAGTATGATATGTTGTTTGGTATAATCTCACTCATGTTTAAGACACTAACACAAACAACATTTAATCATCATTATCTATGTTGCATAAGTGATGTGTTGGAACTCGGGAGTTGGGCCTATGCTCGACCCCTGAATTTCAAGGCGTTACATTAACAATCTCCACCGTGTCTTTAATCTCTTCCATCTCCATTGTTCTAAGATGTTATCATCATCTATAAACTTTAATAGTAACACCATCATGTCGCTTCTCATGCACGTTCCATCTTCAACTCTTTTTTGCCAAGCCCAGGAAATTGAGCAAAACCTGAACTTCTTTGCATGAACCGCTTTTGTAGGCATGTTAGTCGAATTTTCACTAGTGTAAATCTTCTCAAGAGTAACACTGCCTTCCTCTAGCATCTTCCAGATAAAATGATGATGCACATCAAATTATTTAGTATGAGAGTGATACACTGAGATATTCGTCAAATTTATAGTGTTCTCGCTGTCACAGTATATAGGCACGACTTTTTGTTGAAGCCCCAACTCATTCATTACTCCTCTCAATTAAACTATTTCCTTGAATGCTTCTGTTACCACCATATACTCAAATTTGGTTGTGAAAAAAGCAACCATAAACTGAAGCTTTGACATCCAACTAATCGCTCCACTCCCTAACATAAATGAGTAACCACAAGTCGACTTTTTGTTACACGTTACCAACATAATCAGCATCCACATAGCCCACTGGTCTCTCCTCAAATTTCTCAAATGTCAAGACATAGTCAGTCATACCTCGTATGTAACGAAGTAACCATTTCACAACCTTCTAGTGTTGTTTGTCGAGGTTTGACATGTATCTGCTCACAACACCCATTGTATGTGAGATATTCGGTCTTATACAAACCATGGTATACATAGAATTGCCAACTGCACTCGAGTAGGGCACACGAGACATATATTACTTTTTTCATCAAATGCAGGACACTGTTCCGAAGAAAGCCAAAAGTAAGCAGCATTGGTGCTAACCAACTTAGCCTTATCAAGTCTGAACTTGACCAAGACCTTCTCAAGATACTCTTCTTAAGATAGCCATAGCCTACTCTTTTCTCTATCCCTGTGTACATCAATGCCAAGAATCATTTTTACAACTTCCAAATCTTTCATCTCGAATGTCCTAGATAATCGAACTTTCATTATGTTGATTTCAGGCATGTTATGGCTAACGATAAGCATATCATCAACATACAATACCAAAATTAAGAATTCCCCATCACTTAATGATATAAAGTAGACACGGTGATTGAACTCACTTATGATAAACCGTTGACTCAACAAGAAAGAATCAAACTTTTCAGATCATTGCCTAGGTGACTATTTTGGTCCGTATAGCGACAATTTCAACCTGCGAACCTTATTCTCTACTCCCTATACCTCGAACCCGTCAGGTTGCTTCATGTATATTTGTTCCTCTAGTTTTCCATGTAGAAAAGTTATCTTCACATTCAACTATTCCAATTCAAAATTATATTGGGCAACCAATGATAATACAAATCTGATAGATACTTGCTTCACGACTGGTGCGAATATCTAACCGAAGTCAACGCCTTCTTTATGAGTATAGCCCTTTGTAACTAGTCTCGCCTTGTACCTATCCATTTTTTTACAGAAATTTCACTTACACCCAATCGTTTTTCATCCAATGGAAAGCTTCACCAACTCTTATGTTTCATTCTTGTACAGACAATCCATCTCATTATACATCGTCGTCATTCACTTCTCAACATCTCGGTCATCTAATTCTTCCTGCAAGGTAGATAGATCACCCTCATATGTAATGAGGGCAAACGTAATGTTTGAGTCATCTCTATATCTCATTGGTAACCTGCGATTTATCGGTGTATTTCTCCTAACAGGTGGTGCAACCACTCTTCATGCGGCTCATCTTATTCAGGTATTTCACCTCTATCTGTTTCAACATCAACATCCAAATTTTTGGTTTATTTGTGCTCATCCTTCCAATACAAGAAACCTTCATCGAATTCGACATCACAACCAAATATGATTTTTCATGAAACTCAGTTGTACAACACATACCCTTTCACTCCATCACCATGGATGACAAATACACTTTTTAACATTTTGGTCTATCTTATCTCTTTTAACTAACAATACACGAGAGTAAGCATCACAACTAACACATGCGCAATCCCAAGTAATCAACTTCATGACCAATCCATACTTCTTCTAAGATTCTACAATCAATCGGCGTAGATGGAGATCGATTCATTAAATAGCGAGCCATGTTAATGGCCTCAGCCCATAACTCCTTCCGCAACACAACATTTTTAACATACTTCATGTTATTTTCAAAAAAGTCTGATTCATACGCTTTGCCACACCATTCTGCTATGCGTATGTCTCACCGTGTTATGTCTTATGATCCCCCCGTCTTTACAAAACTGATTAAACTCAATATAAATAAACTCTCAGTTGTTATCGATCCTTACAACTTTCAATTTTCGCTTCGACTATTTTTCAACTATAACCTTTCATGACTTAAAAGTGGCAAAACATGTCGGATTTATGTTTTAAAAAATAAACCCACATCTTTTTAGAGTGGTCATCAATAAATGTTACAAATAATGATGACCGTCCTCTAGAAACAATGGGTGATGTCCCCACACATTAGAATGCACATAGTTAAGTTGTCATTTACTAATATGTTTTCCAATTTTAAATGGCAATTTTGATTGTTTACCGTATATACAATGCTCAAATACATCTAAAAAAAAATAAAATTGAAGTAGAAATTAAATCACGATAGAGTAGTGCATTCATATCGCGCTCGCTCATGTGGCTTAGGCACGCATGCCACACACGTGATGATGTGGATTCTGTTACAGACGTTGCAGCCCCACCCGATATAGTGCTCCCGATCAACCTGTAGAGGTTTTTACTCATTTGTGCCTTCATAACTGTGAGTGTCTCCATCGAAACTTTCAGGATACCTTCATAACCGACAAATTTGCATTTGAGTACCTCAAAGGCTCCTAAAGATACCAGATCCTTCTTAAGATCTATAATGTACCTCACATCTGTCGGAGTACGCTCCACCTCATCGAACATTCTTATATGATTATAATAATCTTACGGTCATCATTACTGCTCATAAGAACCAGGCCACCATCATACTCGTTGTACGCGGCGAACCAACTCCAATGAGAACATATGTGATACAATGCCCATATATTTAAAATCCACTCGTTATATAAGTGCTCGACCTTGAGCACAAATAATACGTCACATCCACTCATCTCCTTGCTTGATTCCGCTAAAATGGCCTCATTCAATGAATTATTTAAATACTCATCTTTCTGGATCTTGGGAATTGTGTAGTCCTTCTTCATATGTCATGTCCTGGTACAATTCCAACACTTCAACTTCCCTTTGCCCTTTGACTTGGACCTTGATTGTGACTTACCCTTCTCTCATTCAGGCGGTCTTTCCCCTTATAACCAATGCCCCTGAAGAAGTAAATTCCCTACCATTATTCCTTATCTTCTGCTTCAATTGAAGGACAAAGATAACAATATTGAGGTCCAAGGTATCCCTATCATAGCATAGGGTATTCACCATATTCTCATAAAAATCCGAAAGGAATGTCAATAACATTAGGGCTTTGTCTTCTTCATCGATCTTCACTTCCACACTTGTCAGTTTACAAACTAGTTTGTTGAAGACGCTAATGTGTTCAGAGAGATCTAACCCTTCCATCATCTTCGGAGCGTACATCTGTCTCTTCAAATAGGTGATTGGAGAGCGACTTTGTTATGTATATGCTCTCCAACCTCGCCCATAGGCTTGTGGTACTTGTCTTATTAATAACATTATAGAGGACTTCATCGACCAAGCATACTTAATTCGTGCCAATTGCCCTCTGATGTAGGTCGTTTTAATAATCTTCCTTCATATATCGTTTCAAGAAGTCTCACTTTGTTAAGGAGAGCCTGTGACACCCCTTGTTAAATAAGGAGGGCTTTCATCTCCAACCCCAATAATTTGAAGTTATTTTTTCTTGTAAACTTCTCCGTCTTGAATTCACATTCGATCCATTCAATTCCATGTCTTATATTCAATCTAAACTTCCAACGTAAAGCCTACGCTCTAATACCACTTGTTGTGTGCAACCGCCACATGTTAGGGGCACAAACAACCTTAGAATTAACCAAACACACGAATAAAGAAATGAAAATCGAGCAATTACTGAAAAACACAGATTTTGTGTGAAAAAATCCATACGGGAAAAAATCATGACACCAAGTGACAAATGATTTACTATAATTAGAAAAGTTACAAGAGATGGAGCAACTTACAAAGAAAAAAACCTTAGTTTTTCCCTTGCAAAAAACCCTAGAAATCATGTAGGCACTCTCTACAATTACCTTAATCGTGTTTAGAAGCCCCCTTATATACTTACGTACAAGATTAAGAAACAAAACCTTCACTTTTTAAAACTTACACATTTCGTTCGGTTGACTGAAAACATCATAGAAACTCTTGGTTGACTGAAGTCAAATATCGGTCAATCAAGATCATCGAAGAGAGTTTCGGTCGACCCACTGGATCAGATTAAAGGCATTTTTCATCAAGTTATTTCTATTTCTTCAGTGTAAACATAGTGGGTGAGCACCCAAACACTACTTAATTGCACGAACCAAACATTTCCTTCCTTGATTTTTCTTTCCTTCTTTCCATTTAAGCTTTAAGGGTTGTTTGACACCATGGATTTAGTGGGATTTCAAATCCCTTGGTTGCTTGGCACCATAAAGTAACCAGGGGTTTCAAATCCCCTTAAAGAGGGGGTTTGAAATCCATGCACGGTGAGAGCCATCTAAAATCCTTCCAAGAGTTGCATGTGTAACATGTGTGTCACCAGATTATTATTCTATTGGGCACATGTCCCACTAATGATATCCCAAAACAATTAGATTATTAATTGCATAACTACAATTACTTTAGTATGATGATAGTCCAAACATTGTCCATGTAACTCAACGATTAAAAATCGTTGGTTAGTCACTTAGACATGATCTTGTGCTTGTCGCCCATCTGAGGCTTGGAATTTCATCATTTTCGGGTAAAGCATATATTTCAGCAGGCTTATTACAACCATTGTGTTAAACATTACATACGTCACTAATTAGAGATATTAAATTAGATTTAGTAATTAAATTCAAACCCTTATAAATATATCATGCAAAGCTACTTTTGGATTAAAGTTGATTCCCAATTCATATTGCCAAACACAATAGGAATAGGAGGATTTCGAATCCGGGCTCCCAAACAAGCCTTTGGGTTTCAGCAACATTTTACAAGGAATGAGTTTCTGAGTAAAGGCAAGAAAGAGCTTTGCTAAGCCCACATGCCCGGGCTTCCTTCATGGAATGCATTAGGTGGGCTCATCATGTAGATGATCTGGCCCAGAGATTAGGTTGTCCGGCATGTATGCACTGAAAAAGTAAACAGTTGTATATTTATATGTTTACAAACAGATGCATCAGCGAATATTCAATGTATACGTTTACATTAGTCCAAATTTCTTCATGAAAGATAGAAAAATATTTTTTCATCTTCTCATAACATCAATCCGTTGTAGTCTAGTTGGTTAGGATACTCGGCTCTCACCCGAGAGACCCGGGTTCAAGTCCCGGCAACGGAATTTTTATTTTTTATTGTTTTGCCCAACTGAAACGCAAGCGAAGTCATTTTGGTCGAAACAAAAGTAAGTGGTATTTTGGTAAATTGCAAACACCCGCGAGAGCAAAGTTTAGGAAGCAAAACCCTAGCCAGCAGAAACAAAACCCTAGCCAGCCCAGTCTTTAAAAGGTCGCCAGAGAGGAATCTAGAGTTTCTTCCATTTCTTCTGCCCTCCTTCGATCCCACAGCTGTTGTGCCTTCTCCGTTAGAACAGATCAATGGTAGGACGCTCTCTCTCTCTCTCTCTCTCTCTCTCTCTCTCTCTCTCTCTCTCTGTGATTCAATTGCATTTTGCCTCACTGCCCTCTTGTCTTGTGAGGAATTACAGGCATCGGAGAAGAAGCTCTCGAACCCTATGAGGGAGATAAAGGTCCAGAAGCTGGTTCTCAACATCTCTGTCGGTGAAAGCGGAGATCGTCTCACCCGAGCCGCGAAGGTTCATTTTTTCCCTCTCCTTATCTCTAATCTCTCACCATAGATGGTCGTCCCTTTCTTCTCATTCTAGGTTTGCCTTGTTAATATCTGTTCTCTGTTTATCGGGACCGTTCATCTGGTGGTCCACCAAGGGGTCGTTTGGATGGTGGTAAATGGTTTACATTGTAAATGATTTACTAGTAAATCACTTAAAGGCTGTAAATGATTTACAATTTACAGCCTCTCTGTTTGGATTTAAGTTGTAAATGATTTACTAGTAAATCATTTACAGTGTTTGGATAGCCTGTAAATGGTAAATGAAATCTGCTTTATAGGCTTCCATTCAAAAAAAAGAAAAAAAGAGCAGTTGCCATCTCCGCACGTACTAGTAAATGAAAACTCACCTTTTTTTGCTGGTAAATGAGAAGGGGGTTTAGTAAATGATGTACTAGCAAATTAGAGCATCCAAAGACAAGTAATAAATGATTTGCTAGTAAATCATTTACTACTTGCCCCATTTACCACCATCCAAACGACCCCTAACCCATCCCCCACTTGTTGGCAACGCCACCGTACCATCTTTCCCGCACCAACTTGCATTTGTGTAGACATTACTACCATGAGATAGGTAGGTCCCACCAGTCACCATGAAGATCACCTTCCTTGAAATTCAGGCTGATCCAATCGCTAGGTGGGCCAAGCCTGTATATTGAATCAAGTCATTGGTTGTCCATCATTTCCATCAATGCAACCCACTTTGATTACAATGGCATGTTTTTTGCCCTAGGAGACCCTGGATGTTGAATAAAACCATCGATTGTCCATCGATTCCAACAGCGTGACCCACCTGATGATTGCAATGGCATGATTTTTGTCCTAGGTGATCTTCATGGTGAGGGCTGCAGTTTTCATGGCACTGATGTCCTATAGGCATTTTGACTGGAAAGATGTCATCACTTCTCATTTTACAATTTGGATGAGTTGTATCAAGTCTGCTCGAGACTTCAGGGGTTGTTTGGTACCCTCGAAAAGGAGCAGCGGCAGCACCCAAAAATAGTTTCTGGATTCCACAGAATTAAATTTCACATTGCCAAACATTACTGAGAGAATCAGTTTCTTGGAAACAAATTAATACATTTTAGATTCCAGGTTGCTAAACGACCCCTTTACTTCCATGTATCGCACCAACTCTTCGGTGCTTGCAAGCAGCGAGGTGACTTGACTGAGTGGGACTTCCAAGGGGCATTCTGTTCGGACTGGGTCCTGGGTCCTGAATCATCTCATCTATTGCCATACTGAGTTGACTCAGTATTCAGATGATGTTCTAAACCTTAGTCGCCTGTGACATGTTTTACTGGAACTTGTGTTCAATAATTAGGATGGTCTTAAGGTGTAGATCCTGTTGTTTATTTATGCATTTTGAACAGTTTTATCTATATGAACAATGCGACTATTTGTTTGTCGAAGCTTTCATATGTTCATTGGATGTTTGAGGAAGATTCTATGTGAGTGTGTGCATGTATCCGTCACCTTCATGCTCTGTATCAAGGGAAGGTCCCTATCAAATTTCTTGATGCTTGATTTAATTTCCATCACATATGCATGCTGATAATGTGATACAGCTAGTTGAATTGTATCTGTTTTAGACACTGGAATTTTGTTGTGTTTGGGAGGCATCTTGTGATTTACTTGGGCCATCTTAGGTGAAGTAAACGAATATAAGATCAGATAAATCATGATTTAAATAGCAGTGTTTGAGTTTGACTCGCATGGAGGCCTAACCAGTACAACTCACCTTGACTTGTTCTGTTTTAGTGTTTTGGTTCCATTCTGTTTCATTGCCCGCCAAGACCTAGACAACTTGGCCCAATCAACTTGGTTTCAGATGATATTTAGAACCATGTTTTGTATTAGATCATTCTTTGGAAGCACTTTGCGTCTTTCATTTTCTTGTACTTTCATGGATCCTGGCTTCTATTAGCATAGATGTTTTCTGCAAGCAGAGAAATACAAGCTATTACATGTCCTTTGATCCTAAAATGTTCTGTTGTTTATAGGTTTTGGAACAGCTGAGTGGACAAACACCGGTGTTCTCTAAGGGTAGGTTCTTTAATGGACTTATTTGCATTGATGGGTCACCTTGAGTGGAGTATCCTTATTTTTGTTTACGGTTGATTTTTCATTACAGCGAGATACACTGTTCGATCTTTTGGGATCAGGCGTAATGAAAAGATTGCTTGCTATGTCACTGTTAGAGGGGACAAAGCTATGCAACTTTTGGAGAGCGGGTTGAAAGTTAAAGAATACGAGCTGTTGAGAAGGAACTTCAGTGACACTGGGTGCTTCGGCTTTGGTATTCAGGAGCACATTGATCTTGGAATTAAGTAAGTTGGATCTTTTGTCATATGCACGTGTGTTTTTTTTATTTTGTCCATTTGCTTATCATTGTTGTAAATAGCATATGGGTTGACCATTGTGCAAACTGATGAGGGTTGCACATGTAGATTCTGAATGGAGCTCTACTATGCTCACACACAAGTACAATAAAGCTCATGTTCACACCACACATATACCAGCATGGCATGAAAGGTCTGAGATCCCAATCCATCCCACCAGAATGACACCGCTATATTGACGCCCTAGCCCAAGAATCAGGTTGCAAAATAAATGGACAGCTTGGAAAAGCTTCACTGAAGTTTTCAATCCATTCACCTGTTTTGCAATATTGGGGTCCACATGCTGATTGGACTAGATTTTATTTCTGGGAAAACATGTGCAAGGTTGGACCAACCTGATGGATGGATTAGATCTCGCACATATGTGTCATTCTGGCATGCGTGGTGTGTACACAAACATGTTAGAAAGTGGAGCGTAGGGCTTCCCCGAGATAGAAGGCCGAGCGCAGCGCTTCGCAAGGCAAGCAGATGGGAATTCTTCCTGTTTATAAATAAACCTCTCCTTCGCAGCCTTAAACTCTTGCTAAGCTGTGCTTAAGTGCCAGATAGCATTCCGGCGTCCGCCGAGCGCAGCGAAGGCGCCAAGTCCCTGTCTGATCCAACCAAAGAGGTCGTATCATATATTTTAGTATTATTATTATTATTATATTAGTATATATTTATATTAGTACGAGTATTCATATTATGAATCATTTGATTTATGAAATTTATATATAGGATGGAGACATGGGTGTTTAGGATGCTAAGCAAAGATGTGTGATTTAGTGGTTTTTTGGTTTGGGACAACCCAGACATGCAATAGGCAGGATCCACCATATATTTTACCATTCTTAAAAACCTGTCCATTCTAATAATCAGGTAGGTTACATGTACTAGGAATGGTTCAAAAAGAGGCTGCTAAGTCATTCAATATACTCGTGGTGGTGATTGGTGTACTTGGCTTGTTTTTCTTCTACATCAAGGAATATGGAAGATTTTCTATTGTCCATCCTCTTTCTAAAATTTTAAAAGATAATTTGTTCAGTCTTTTTGAGTGGTTTCCACTAAAAAAACTTTTTGGGTGGTACTTTGATCTGTTGCACTATATTTCTATACGGGATACTTAACCCCGCAACTCAGCTCCAAGTCAAATCTCTCCTTTTGTATTTAATGAAAACATTGCAAAAGGTAACTGGGTGGGTAAGTGAAGACTTAAAAAAAAAAAAAGAAAAGTCCTAGTTAGTTTGGTTAGTGCTTTAGTGCTGTTAGTCACAACATCACTATACTTAGGGGGACAATCACAGCCTCTTGACTCTGAGGTATTATATTCACCTTCTCCAGCAATTTTTTTTCAAAAATAAAAATAAAAAGAAAAAAGAACTGAAGATAGCCAGCTTACAACCCAATAGAGAGTCACACTTCTATTTAACTTCGTAGCAATGGGATTGTAGATTCAGATTGTAACAACGACCTAAGACGATTCTCAAAACCATTTGTCTGCGTGCTATTTATTACTAAATATTTAACATTGTATGGCCTAAAAGGCTTCTCCACAGTCTTTCAGTTGGTTTGGACACCTGAATGATCTCATAATTCTAGAATGAACAGAACAAGAAAATCATAATTCATGTATGGGATCTGAAATCTGAGTTATAGAAGGTTGTCCACATGCATACATTGATTGCGCTTTTCCCCCTTACAGGTATGATCCATCAACGGGCATTTACGGCATGGACTTCTATGTGGTATTGGAACGACCAGGGTACCGCGTGGGCCGTCGCAGGAGGTGCAAGTCTCGTGTTGGGATCCAGCATCGGGTGGTCAAGGAGGATGCCATGAAATGGTTCCAGGTCAAATATGAGGGTGTTATCCTTAACAAGTCGCAAAACATAGGTTCCTAGAAATTGGCCTATTTATTTTGAATTTTGCAAGTTTTGCTTACATATGATGCCGACAAGGAGATGGAACTCTTGCCTTCTCTTTTCTTCTCTTTTGTGTGTTCTTTGCAGGGATTTAGATCAGGTCCAGTTGTTTTTGCAGTTGCGCAGTTGGAATTAGTTCTATTTTACTAGATGATTTTGTTTGTGTTGACGTTATTCCTTTGAAACATTTCAGATTGTGGGCCCCACTGGATGGTGAATAGCTCATAAGTAAGCATGACAAAATCCTGTCTGATGCTCTTAGATCTGGATTGTTCACATTGCAGAGTGGCATACAAAGATAACTGAATGCTGAGGGGCTGTTAGGATACTCTTTAAGCAACCGGTTATCTATTAATTAACCATGTTTGGTTAACGATGGGAGATGGAAATGTTTTTGCTGCAGCTAATGTTTTAACCAAAAAGGGCTCAGTTATGATGATGCCCACTTATAATGATTGCCCATATTGATCATTGGCCCACAAATGCGCATTGCAATTATATAATTTGAAATGAAACTGTCCAAATGGTCCCAATTTGGATGGAACATAAAATAAAATAATTAGTGGAATTATATCTTTACTGATAGATGGTGCTTTTTATATTTAATTTCAATTCCAGAAGTCACTTTATTTTCCAGAGTTTGAAATTGCTCAAGGTTAACATGCAGTTTATCATGAGTTGAAAATTTTGCTTGGAATAAAACTCAGTGGTCAACAGTTTAGTCAATGGTTCATTGACGAGTTACTTTTCAGCCTCAAGCGGATTGCGGCAGGGGGATTCACTTTCACCTTATGTGTTTGCGGTGGTAATGGAGACATTAGGTAGGATGATAGAGAGATGCAGGAGATTCACTTTCACCCTATTTGTTTGTCGTGTAATAATCTTTCAAAACTTGTCCATCTTCCTTCTACACATTGCTTTTTTGCGAGGCAGATGAATTGAAAATGGACAACTTTTGAAAGATTATTACATGTTTTGAAGTGGTGTTTGCGGTTAAAAGTCATATTAGCAAGACTTATTGAGGGTGGAACACGAGAAGGAAGGAGATGATTCCAGGCTCTTCAGATGTGGGGTAGGTTCCTTTCCTTCTTTTTATCTCGATATACCTCTATGTATAAGGAAACATGTTAAATACTTGTTGGAGAAAGTCATAGAAAGATTTGAAATTGGAAGTGTAGATGTTTTTCTTTTAGAAGAAGGTTAACATTAATCAAGGCAGCAATGTCCAGTCTTGCCAATCTATTAATTTATTTCATGTCTTCGTTAAAGTGCCCAAAGTCAGTATCGGGTAAGTTGGAGATGATTAGGCGGGGTTTCTTGTGAAAGTAGTGGAAGAAAGTATACATTTCTAATGAAGTGAATTTGTAAATTCAGAATAAAAGAGTGGAGTCTTTGAAGAGAAGTGGCGGGTAGGAAGTATGGGGTAGAGGAAGGGTATGGATGGCTAATTTTTATTTTTTTTTTTTGTGATGTGTATAGACCTTCGTTTATTTGGAAATTGGTGGCTTCACTGAAACATAAGTGTTAGGAATGGGAAGGATAATAGGTTGGTTTTGGAATGGGAAGGATAATAGGTAGGCTTTTTTGGGTAATGGGCAGGATATTATGTTTTGGGTAGATCTTTGGTTAGGTGATCGTGAGTCAAGTGTTTCCTCATTTAGCAGAGTTAAGTGAGTCAAGTGTTTCCCTGTTTAGCTGTATTTCGAAAGATGTGAATATATTGGTTGCTTGATGCATCTCTAGTGCGAAAGATGTGAATATATTGGTTGCTTGACGCATCTCTCACACTAGAGAGGAAATTATTTGAGCTTCTACACGTAGAAGGAATTTGTATGATGAAGAGGTAGAAGAGCTGGTTAAATTACTAAATATGTTGGGTAAAGTGCATCTCACAAGGTTAGAAAAAGATTCAATGATATGATTAAAAAAAAGTCGGGTAAATTCTTGGTAATTTTTATTATTATATAGAATTATCAGTGGGTGTGGGTGGCCTTGTACAGGTGGTGTGAGTCAAACAACTTGTGGCAATATGGTACTCCAAAGGTGGTAGCTCTAGTAACAATATGGTACTCCTTAAAAGCTGATAGCTCTATCTTGATCATGTGATTGTAAGTTGAGGGAAGTGCTTTCCCGTTTAGTCATATTTTGAAAGATGTGAATATATCGATGCTAGATGCTTCTCTTATGCTAGAGAGGAAATTATTTGGGCTTCTCCATATAGAAGGAATTTGTATGATGAAGAGGTAGAAGAGTTGGTTAAATTAATAAATAGGTTAGTTTGATGAGAATATCTGAGCACCATATCAAAGGAGGGCTGAGATAGTCTCCTTATGACTAGACGACCATTACATGGGGGCTCACTCGGCCCAATTCACATTCTTAGTCACGTTAAAGACTCCACGTGTATGTTCGTATATATTTGAAGACCCCATATTGGGAAAATGTACATGGGTTGCATATAAGAGCTTGATGGACACATTGGACCGTTGGATCGAGTGGACACGATGATTGGATCGTTAGATCATCATCATTGGACATCTTGATCGTGAACTCCCATGTGTTACGAAATAGTTTAATTGTTTAGTTTGTTTACATGTTTTTTTATTTTTTGTATAGCTCATATTCATGCTGAGAGTATGGAGTTAGGAACAACTTTTAATTCAGTAGGAGTCTTTATGTTGAGAATCTTATTTGACCTTTTTGTAAAAAAGTATTTTCTAAGACTATAAAGGGTTGGATGTCCTCACACTAGCCATTATGCATGTTATGAATGAAAGAGATTTCTCTCTTATTGCTTTAAGATTGAGCAAAATTTCATGCTCTGATTGGATTGGTGGTACGAAACCATGGGGAGTGATTCCATTGTTTTCTTTTATACTTTTCTCTATTCTTAACAATGTATCATCTTCTCTCATCGTCTTCTTTTCTTCTTATTCATCTCTCTCTCTCTCTCTCTCTCTCTCTCTCTCTCTCTCTCTCTCTTCTTTATTTCTTCTTCTTTTAAACCTTCGTTCTTCTTTCTAAAAACCCTAATTCATCCAAACCTAGTTTTCAAAACTCTAGTTCTCAAAACCCTAATCATATATCTCTAAAATCCTAATTCTAATCTCTCCAAAAATCCAACCCTAAAATTTTCAAATTCCAAAATCCCTTGTCCTAATCATAAATCCTTAATTCCCACAACCAGAAACCCATACTCCAAATTTTAGAAACTTTAAATCCAAAATCTGAAATCCTAATATGAAACCTTCCAAAACTTCAACCCCAATGTTCCAAACCCTAATTCCTACCTAGATACATCAAACACATTTCCCATACTCCATAGCCTTTAAATAATCCTAACACGTTAAAACTCTTACAAGACACATGATTTTCATTGAATACAGATTTAACCACATATTAGGATAGGGGTTCTCTCTCTCATAAGTCCTAGTTAATAAGTAATTATGATATTCACATTGTGGGACTGTCATAGGCTAGAATTTGGATATGTTGTGAATATGAAATTTCTGAATTTATGGTTAATTAGCTTTATTTTGTTGTTCTATTGTTTTAGTTAATCTGTCTTTTAATTTCATGGCATCATATTAGGTTAGATCATTCCATCCTGCATCAAAAGTGCATCTCTCAAAGTTAGAAAAAAAATTCAATAATATGGTTAGTAGACAAATCAGGTAAATTCTGGTATGAGTCAAACAATTTGTAGCAATATGGTGATCCGTCTAGGGTGACAACTCTAGCTTGGTTAGTGGGAACAAGATTCTTACGATGGACAACTTGCTTTTTTGGAAGATATTTTTACTGAATGTGTGTGATGTGTAATAAGAATGATGAAATTGTAGACTGTCTTTTTATTCGTTGTCCTTTTACTAAGAATGCATGGGAGTGTTTCTTTAATCTGTTTGGAATAGCACAAGTCTAGCCAAGTTCTATTGGAATTTGTAGACCGTCTTTTTACTCATTGTCCTTTTGCTAAGAAAGTATAGGAGTATTTCTTTAATCTGTTTGGAATGGCACAAGTCTGGCCAAGTTCTATCAAATTATTTTATTGGCCTAACAAAGTGGAGGCATAGGAAGGAAAAATTGGGAAGAGAATTTGGAGGCTTATTAGCTAGAATATGGCTTATTTTTTATTTTTTATTTTTTATTTTTTTTTTAGAATATGGCTTATTTGATTAGAAAGTAACAATTGCTATTTCAGCAAAAAATTTGAGGTTTTCAAAATGGTAAAACAGAATGTCATTGAAAGGGGGATGACATTAAATTTTATAGCCATAGCCTATTTCCCTGATTTATGGGCAGATTTATAATTAGCTCTCTTTTTTCTTCTGTATTTATTTTTTTCCTTTGTAATTCTTTAGGCTTCAGCCCCTTCTCAACAAACTTATCATCATTAAAAAAAGTTAATTAGCCTAAAAATGAGTTCATCTGATTTTAGTTGACAGTAATCATGTATCTGGGATGAACTCAGTTTTAGCTAAAAAAGAAAGAGGTTTAGCTAAAAAAGAGATGAACTCATTTTTAGACATCTACCAAACAGTTGGTATTGTTTTCGTCAATTTTTAAAACCAATTTCAAAAGGAAAAAAAAAAAAAGAAAAAGAAAAAGCCGAATCAAAACAGCTCCTAATCGTCTAAACTAGGTCCTCTTATAATTGGACATGTTATGAAAATTTATTTTGCTTGGACCGACTCTATAACTAATAAAACTCTTTTAAGGGTTGTTAGCACCACAAGGGCCCCTCTTGCACGTGCACAGGTGCCCGGCCTAACAAGTACCAAGGATACCTAATCTGTGAATTAGGTCGGACCCACCCTTTACATCCTCTAGACTCAAAATCAGGCCGCTCAACTAGTGGTCTAAAAACAATGGACCATAAAAGATCATGACATGGGATTATAGATGGAGAGCTATTTGATGCTCTAGCGGAATGTGTCGCTTGATATACAGGCACATATAAATTGAATTTAACCAACTAAATTGAGGAACTAACTGATGGTAAGTCACAGATCTAAACTCACATTTATTAAACAATCATAACCTCTTGATTTGATTTGAGGACACTTGTGGACTTTGTAATTTTTTAAGTATGATTTTTAGTTGATGATGCATGGCCCAGAATTTGACCTGCCTACTACTACTATTATTATTTTGGTAGGGGTACAGCGTTCACCCAACACCAGTCAGGACAGTGATACACACCAGCTGGGTGTGTGGAGGCAGTTAAGTTCGAGTTACTTTTACAGCATGAGGTATAGAAGGTGCAACTACACAAATGCACAAGGAGAGAGAAAGAAGGGTTTTCAGAGATGCTTACATTTTCTAGTGTTGTGACTCACTTAGATCTTTAGATCGGCGTCGTTTTTGTGTTAACGTCCTAACATCATCTGGTTCAACAGACGGACAGCGTGGAGGTTAAGAATTTATCACGGTGGGCCCTACAGAGTCTTATTTACACGGGCTCTCTATTACATGCTCAGATGAAAGGGCTACACCAACAAAATAGCACAAGGGTTTTTCCCTTCAACAACTAATTACAGGGGCAAAAACATTCAAACACTGCTCGTGTTATATATAGTAGACATGTAAGTAATCTATGATCGCCTGCATATTATCCATTAAACTCCGCACGAGTGTCATGGTTTATGTCTTTGAGGACCGTCCATTGTATTACAAGATGTGGCCATCTGATAGTTGACATGAATGCTTTTGGCATCCAGATGATCTACTCAACGAGCCCTACTATTCACGGTTCACCTGCATGCATGCCAAGTCGGTGTGTCCACCTACCTGTAGAGGTGTGTGGGGCTAGCAAACCACCTATTTTGTACCTAACTAAATCATGTCATGACCAAGCAAACTGCAATTAATGGCTCATTTGGTAGCTCTCTTCTTCTTCTTCTTCTTCTTCTTCTTTAAATTTTATTTTTATTTTTTTTTTAAAAATTATTATTAAATGAATTAGAATTCAAATCACAATTGGTAGGAAACGATATGAATTAAAGTCTTTATTTGTGTTTGGTAGACCGCAATTGTAATCCACTAGAATTCAAAAATTATACTTGACAGCCTGTAATTGGAATGCATTGAAATTTTGCAGTATTATATGATAATTTGAATTTGATTAAGTAAATTAGCTCTAATACCTCGTGTTAGTGTGCATATGTGACATTTAAGAGAATGATGATAATGAATCCATTGAAATATATAATTTGGCTATAAATGAGAAAATTTCGAGCCTCAAGTGGGCTATAAACGTAAGGATCTTAAACGACGCAACTCACCAACGGTTTATGACCATCCATTAGACAGCCAATCATTTAGACAAGCTTGAATTATTTTATTGGTGTGATTTTAGTGATCCTGCCAATAACTGAATTGTTTCGGATTATCTTTAGCATGCTACTCCTACGGTAGATTATAGCCTAGTGACATCTTTGTTACTCACTCGACTCTCCTACTTTTAAAAAGGAAGCCAAATAAACGCATTTTACACCAAACTGAATATATCCACTAAATAAAAGAAACTTCAAAATACACACCCACCAAACGCACCAAGAAGGTGCAATTACCATCAATTCCTAACACAATAACAACTTACAAGTAAACTCAATTTTAGAGGAATGACAGGGCCTAGCTTGGTAGATCAAGACCATTGATACCATCACATCCACCCAACATGGCTATTTGTGATGCCTCAAATATCTCCATAATTGATTTTTTTTTTTCTTTTCTTTTTTTGACAGACGAGAATATTATTAGGAAAGAAAAACAAAGAAACAAAAAAGAACAACACACCAAAACTGAAAAAGACACAACAACAGCACAGCCCCACAACTGCGAGAAACAACTGAAACCTCACTAACCTAGCCGCAACAGCTAACTAGAGGCCCACTAAAGGGCCCAATCCTCCCCCCCCCCCCCCACCCCCCGGACTGATTTCTAAAGCAGTGATTGCTTCTCCCCCAAAAAACAATGAGAAAGATAATGCACCACTTTCTTTTTCCAAGGACCCCACCATGATTATTATTATGCCAAATACAGAAAAGATCTGCGATATCTCTACGACATGACCCAGGATAACCCGACAATCTGAAGATGCTGCACCATATTTCCACAGAGAAAGGACAATGAATGAAAAGATGATTCACTCTCTTTAGCCTTTAAAACAGAGAAGGCAAATATTCGGCAACTGCAATCCTCTTTTCTTCAGGTCATCTACCGTGAGAATATGGTAACGATCCAAAAGTTGCAACTTTCGGGGGAGTGTGGTAGTGCCAGACAGGACCTGTACGGTAAGCAGACATAGGAGGCTGAGGAATAGCCAACTTCTTGTACATTTATCTGACTGAAAAGAGGCCTGATTGCACTAGAGGCCACCACATTTGATCGTTCAAGCATGCATCCAGTTTGAAGTGCTGCAAGCGAGAAAAGGAGAAGAGAAAGATCAGACATTTCAACGTCTGACAGGAATCTGCGCAAAGGGGAACCCAGACCCCTCCCTCCCTATCGGAAACAAATGCTTTGGCCACAAAGATCTTCGGAGAAGGGGTGATAGCAAAAAGCGCAGGGAAAGAGGTTGCCAGATTAAGAGAACCACACCACAGATCCTACCAAAAACGCACTCTAGGACCATTCCCCAGGGAGAAAGAAACAGTAACAAACAACAAGGGATCCACCTTATAAATACCTTTCCACAGAAAAGAAGCTCTATACAAGGAGGAAGATTTAGTCCACCAACCTTGATGCGAAAGACCGTATTGAGCCGAGATCACCTTGTGCCACAAACTATTTTCCTCTCTACCAAATCTCCAAACCCATTTGGCAAGGAGAGCTTTATTGACCAGCTCTAGATCCTTAAACACCTGCACCCCCTCATTGACACTTTTTCCCACTTTGGAGCGGAAATTTCCTGGTCACCAACCCTCCTTGCCATATGAATTCCAGAAATTTATCCATTTTCCTTAAGATAGAAATCGAGCATTGGAAAAGAGATAAATAATAGACAGGAAGGTTGGAGAGGGATGATTTGATGTGATTAATCTAAAAAGAAGGCACATTCAGTCATCAGGTGGGCAACACCATAGAAAACAATAGACCACTACCCGAAAACCTCCATATTCATGTGCGAACCCATCTCCAAGATTGATGGCCAACCAATAATAATAATAATAATAATAATGATTATAAAAGTAGGGATCCACAGTCAATCACAAATGGAAGTTTTAACAGCTTCAAGTTTGGGCAATTTTTTTGGGCATCCTTATCCACAGTGAGGCCCACCATATCAATGGTGTGGGACCCAGACCTAAAGCCTTCATCCTACAATCTGCATTTCCACTCCTTTATTATTCTGTTTCTCAATGTTACGTTTCCTTATAAAATTACATAGAAAAACTCTTGACCCTCCCAATCTAGTCCTTTATTTTTTTCTATTACTTGAAAAGGTAGCTACTTCAGCTCCAGCCACATGAATTTTCAATACTCCTATTTATTTTTCATCATCTTCTTCTGGAAATCCTGACTATTGATGGCAATGATATTGGAGAATCTCATGGTTATTACTCAAAACTAGCATGAAACGTGTGCTTGCATAAACATCGGCACTCTACCACAGTAAGACGAACCATCTACAGCCCTTGTATGCACAGGGTTGATGTACCACAAACCAAACCATTAAATCAAGGGGTCCACCACAGTAATAGACTTATTGTAACTATTTGATTGGTAGCCATCTAAAAGATGTTAAAACCAAAGTTGTTCAGAGCCTGAGAAGCGAATCCCATTACTGAAGAGGTTAGTATCATCCCATCAATCTGAGTTTCAGTCTATCAGGCATCTACAGGATGGCCTATGAGTTGGATGTTGAATTGAGGTGTGTGTGTGTGTATATATATATATATATATATATATATATAAACACATGCAAGTTGGCAGAGTGAATGATAACGGATGGTTATGCTTTGCCAGCCCTATCAACTCACTCTCGTTAGAAGGTAAAGATTAATGGGACAATCTCACATCAACTAGTTATGAGATTAGAAAATCATCCAACTGGAAGGGTTTGGGCCCCATGTTCTGGGCGTGGTTTCCAAAGCTATCCCCCAGTGTTACCCTACCATGAGAATGGGATGGCCTAAAAAGAAGGCCCATTCAGTCATCAGGTGGGTAACACCATAGAAAACATTGGACCACCACCCAAAAAACCTCCATATTCACGTGCGAACCCATCTGATGGTTGGATTGGCATGATATTTAGGGCATGTAGTGGGTAAGACCCTAGTTTATGATTCGGATGCCATACAAACACCATAGTGGGCCGCATATGATACATTCCTCAAACACTTTATTTCTACTTTGTTAATAAAATGGAACTACAAAACTGGGAAAAAAAAAACAAAAAACAAAAAAACATTAAAAAACAAAAAAACAAAAAAACACCACTGGTATATGCATACGTTTGGATAGTTTGTGAGGAGCTTGAAGAAGTACGCTGTATGAAATGGACAGATAATAAGGAAATAAAGACCATTCAAGCACTGAAAATCCAACAAAAAGGCTGAAAACAGAGCAGGGAAGGATACTCAGATTACCCAGAAACCAAAGGATACTGTCCAGCAACCTTTGAATAGCTACACACCATTTCATTTAAATCAAAGATAGCAATATATAGGAAACCTTGTTCAAACAGACCACTGAATTCCCATGTACAATCGGGGTCCCTCAAGTTCCCATAGATTTTACAAATCAAGAGATTAAAAGCATTGTTATCACAACCCAAGAATCCCATTCAAGTATACCAACTTCAATCCAATCTTTTTATCTGAAAGGTGGATCCTAAAACAATTCTAGAATAATGTAGTCACACGCGGCCTGGTGTATATTACTGCATAGTAACAGGCCTAGCTCCCCCTCTTTTTTCCTTCCTTTTTTTGTTCTTTTCTTTTCTTTTTCTTTTGGACAGTAACCAATGGTTAAGGACCCAAAAGCTCAATTCCTAAAACCTGAGAGGGCACAAACCCAAACTTAGGAGCACACTGCTACTGTGCATGGTGGGGTGTGCTGTGTGCATATCATACAATACATGCCAACACGTGCATGTGCACAGTGCCATGCTTGTCATAGCACATCTCTCACCAACGTGCTCCTCTCAAAACATGTTTGCACGGAAAAACCATGGAAGTATGAAGGCAATGACCAGGCATGCCATCAAGAAATTACAGAAAGGCTGACCCCGCCAACATCTACCTCTCTCTCTCGAGCTGCTGCTGCCAATGCTTGATGTCCTCCTGTCATTCCAGTCCTCCATGAACTTGTCATCTTCCAACCCAGTTACATTTTTGGCAACCTCACCACAAATTTCACAGCACCTGCATTACAATCAAAAGGAAGAAATGGGGAAAAAGAAAGAAAAAGAAAAGAAAAGAAAAAGAACTATATTGGTCAATTTCCGTGCGTTCTGATAAGAAATTCCAGTCACTCCCTCAACCCTTTCCTTTTCATGGCTTAGATGTGATGCACAGGTGACATATCAGCAGAAAATAAATTTGTTGTAAACATACAATCATTGCATGTGATCAGCGTTTGAAATATCAGCATCATGTTATGTATCGCACCCTTGGGATACGAATATGTATCAGTTATCGCATGGGATATATCATTTGTATTGCGTAATGTATCATTGTTGTTGGAAACACGGGGAAATTTTTTTGAATGTTTTTTATTTCTTTCAATTTTCCTCAACTCGGCCCATCTCCTCCAAATCTCGAAATCGAAGCTCCCGATCCATAATTTTTCATGCAAAACATTAAAAATCATGGATTTGTAACAATTTAACACTAATTTAAGATGATTTACAAGAAAAAAAAGAATCGAAAATCGAAAATGTTCACCGGATCAAACACGTGGGATATATCCCACTACTTGTGTGTTTCGTATCACATAGGCGGGATACAAGATAATCGTGGGATATATCGGCCGATATCGTCAAATCTTGAAACACTGAATGTGATCATATCTCAATTACTAGTGCAACCTTGTTGAAACTACTTAGGTGATATATCATGTGTACCACTAAGCTACAGGCTCAAACCCTTAACCATCTATATTTGGTTGAATATCATACGCCTTCCCCTCTCTCTCGCTTGGAAGTGATTGCAGGAGTTTATATCACATATTATTAACTGTCTTTGAAAAATATCATTTTATCATCAGTTTCTCTTTTTGTCAGGGGCAAATACCGGCAAATTTCCTAGCAATAACAATGTGGAAAGAACCGGAATTCCACATGATCAATTGACAGTTCGAATAGAGCTTCCAACACAATAGTTTGTCATTTTATGACTGACTGGTTGACCAGTGATTCTTTCCCCAGTACATTTGTTGAGCATTTACTATTTCAAGATATTTAAGTCCTAATCAGGTCTTGTTCAGCAGGCAGTTTTTTTAAAGCACTTTGAAGCATAAGGCAAGTACAATAATAAAAATGTCCAAGTAATCTTCAAAGTAATCATTTCAGGGATCATCTGTGGATGATTAAAGAATTCTTCAGTATTAACTGAATTTGGGTTTATCTTTCTATCTTGCCAAGTGAGGAGACGATATAATAAAGTGTGTGATTAGATTCAGGTAATCAAATGATGGACACAGAAAGGCAGTAAGGGTTGTGAATGTGTTATTGGGAGAATTTTGTGCATCCGTTCATAGGATGACTTAGCGGTTGACTTTGTTAAAGAAATTAACTGTTGAAAACCAGGTTTTGTGCACATTCCTCACTAAGGCTTCTTCTTCTTCCTATATATATATGTTTTTTCAGAATTTTGTGCATCCATTCATAGGAGTTTTCAATTGAGTATAGAAACAAATTTTCCTGTCATCCTGTGATAGTCAATTTTAGATCCTTCAGAAGATGGAGTACCCAAGTTGTCCACTTTGATACGCAAAAGATACTGATTTCCCTTTCCCAAGACTTGAAATGTATATACAGGGATTTCGAACACAGGAACTATTAATTATTTAGAATTTCTAGTGAATCCTGCCCATTGGCAACAAATTCAACTTTTGATATTGTTAGGGGAGTGTATTTTAGCATATGATTATACCAATTAGTGACCAATACATGCCATATCATGTCCCAAGAATATGATTTTGAGGATCACCAAATTCGATCCTTGCCATGTTCAATACCCTATGCCCGTGCTCGGTAACTTAGCCATGTCCTTAGAAGCATCCTCCCTTGACCACAATGGAAAAAGAAAGAAAGAAAGAAAGAAAAGGCAATAGCATTTTCTTACAACCGCTTTCTTAAAGGAGTGGTATTGAAATCCAGATTGTACGACTCAGTCCTATATAGGCAATCTAGTGCAAATTCAATTTCTAGCTGCATCAGTCTGGTAAATCAAAAGGTCAGTGAATAATATCCACACATAAGGTTAAGGGTTCTCTATTTCATCCTTGCGCATGACTGTTTTGCCCATATATTTTCAAACCATGATTTTAATTGTTGCATGAAATCCTTATCAAGATTCATATATACTGGACTTTTTATGAGACAAACGACAGAATTCATCAAAAATAGAGTACATCAATTGGAAAGAGGCATTTATCATCAATTGGCGAAAGAGGAATTTACAAGAGAAATCTAAATCTAATACTCGGTCTAGATTAAGCACAGAAGTCAATTTCCAAACAGAACAGACGAAAATGTCAAACGAAATTTCGTTCATGTCAAAAGAAGCTACCTCAATTCCTACTAGTGGTCCTAAAAGAGGCACTGTTGCAACCATCACAGAATATCAAATAATTCCATCCATACACAATCCAAACGATACAGACAAAGAATCAATATTCAGAAGCAAAGAGAAGAGACCATTACCGGTTGCCTTTTGTCTTAAACCAGGCCTCGGCACAGTGGCGATGCGCCATACCCAATTCACCTTTACAACTGCAGCCAAGCTGGATCAAATCCCAACCGTCTGAACGGCACTCGGAACTCAAGTGACAGATCCTGCAGACCTTCTCCCCGTCACAATTGCCGTTAAACCCACCCTCGCTGCATTTGACATTGACAACTACGCAAGTGTCCTTCTCTGTATCAAGAACACTCGCTTTCACATTCTTTACCTTACTCCCTTCCAACAAATCAATCTTAGCCTTTGAATCTCCATCTCTGCTGGCAACACATCTGCTTTCTGCAGATCTAACCTCGATCACAGTCTCATGCGTGGCCGGAATCGATGAATTCTCAACGATTTCTTTCGGAACCCCATCTTCACCGCTTTCAGCAGATTTTACCTCAATAGCTGTCTCCAAGACGACCGGATTCGTTGAATTCTCACTCATTCCATCCCGATCCTGTATTTTACTATCCATACCTTTCTCTTCTTTCTCTCTCACCGCATTCCTCAAAAGTTTTTTTTATTTTTTTTCAAAATCTCTATATTTCAAGAAATAGCCAGAACTGATTCCGATGGCATTTTCTCAGCATAAAACGAGATCACTATCTCGATGAACCGAAAATCTACACAACAATCACTGTAAAAACAGATAAAACAGAACACGATCTATTTATAAAGATTGCTTTCAACCTCATGCGACAAAACCCTAAATCTCGGGAGCTTTGGCATTTCCTCTGCAAAAAATCAACGGCAGATATATTCAGATGGCTCCAATATTCCAATCTCCAGCTGTCCAGAGCCAGATAGGAGGAAAAAAAAAACTCCCAGGGTTTTGTAATCGCGAGATTTCTTCCGAACACCGCGTTAGACTGAGCTGGAAGTGAGACGAATGCGGGTAGACGGACAGAATATATAAGGAAAAAAAAAAAAAGACGAAAAGGAAGCGAGGGTAGAAATTTAGAAATGAGGATTTAAAAAATCGAATAAAGAAATATTTGGGAAATGTCTTTAACTTTGAAGGGAAGATGGATTTTTTTTTTAAAAAAAGAAAAAATAAAAAAGCTAAGTCTTTCTATTGGCGTTTTGAACGGACAATAGCCATTTAGGTGTCACTAACCGTATAGGACTTTAGTGTCTGTCACACTTACCGTGTGGGGGTCATCTTGATGAATTTGTTTTATCCACGCCGTCCATCCGTTTTTTCAGATCTTTTGAGGACGTAATCCCAAAAATTAAGCAGATCCAAATTTCCGGTGGACCACATCAGTGGAAAAGGTGATGAGTGACCATTAAAAACTTCTTGTTGGGCACAAATGTTTTGGATCGAGATGATATTTGTATTTTCCCTTCATCCAGGTCTGTTTCACCTTATCAACGGTTTGGATGGAAAATAAACATTTCGTATCTTCTTATGGTGGACATTAGGAACTTTTTAATAGTGGGTGTTCAATCACCACTCTTTCCTTTGGTGTGGTCCACTTTAGATTTGAATTTACTTAATTTTTGGCATGACGTCCTAAAATGTTATGAAAAAACGGATGGACGGCGTGGATATATGAAACATCATCAAAGTGGGCCCCACATTAAGTGTAACACCCACTTGTGTTACCCGGGTAACACCTAATCCGCTCCCGCCGAAAAGAAGTCTGGTGTTGCTGTTATTTACGACGGTGTCTCTATTTTTACCGAAAGGGAAGGTCATAGTGAGTAGGGCTGAAAGTTGGCGGGTTGAACCCGGACCCGTGGCCGACCCGGCGTTAGGTTGGGCTTGGACAGGATGTATAGAGTCCGATTTCAGGCTTGAGCTATACAAAACACCAACCTGATAAAACTTGGGTCGGTCTTGGGTGCCCAACCCAACCTGAACCCGATCAATATAGAAGTTACTTATAAATTATAATTGAGTGTCGATCGTATGTACTGAAGACATAGGAAATTTAAGTGCTGTCGGGTCTTATTGGTCCACATCATTTCCGACGACTCAAGCTAACAAGAAACGTTAGATTTCTCTCTCCCAAATAGATTGTGTGATACATAACACGACTTTTAAATACATAGTTGCCATGTATTTTAGCTTGTTTGTTTAGAATAAAAAAAGTTCTTTATAATAAATAAGTACGTATATGATTAATAAAATTATAAGTATAAAAATAAAACTTATATTGAAATATAATAAACTAATGGAATCATTAAAATATTAGCATGTATCTACCCGACCAACCTAACCGAACCCACTTGAGTTGGGCTTGGGTTGAGAATTCCCAACCCAAGGTTGGGTTGGGTTGGGTTGAGGTACAAGAACCTTGGGTTGGGCTAGGGTTGAGCACCAACCCAACCCGACCCGCCCCGCCCCGCCCCGCCCGGCTTTCAACCCTAATGGTGAGGTGGTGAAATGGAGGGGTAAAATTGTAATTATCTGATTATGGGTTATTGGAATGTGTGCATTTGGTTAGATGTGACTTTCGACGGAAGGATACGATGAACGAAGAGATTTTTGAGAACGGACGGACGATCTTGGCCCCGTTTTATTAAAGTTAAGCAGGAGTTAGAACCGTCTCAGAGTACCGGGTACCTTTCGTTACAGGTGAGGCATGACATGAGAGCGGAATCCTCTCAAACGGGTTTGGATACCTTTCGTTACCCGGACGCGGAAGAGGTGGTGGTGCCCACACCGGTGATGTGTTGGGCGCTGTGGGCCCACTGTGAGGTATATGTTTTATATCCACGCTGTCCATCTGTTTTTCCAGTGCATTTTAGGTCATGAACCTAAAAATAAAGTAGATCAGAAGCTCAAGTGGACCCCACCACAGGAAACAGTGATGCTTTGACGATCACCGTTAAAAACTTCTCGGGGCTACGAAAGTTTTAGATCAGTTTGATATTTGTGTTTTCCCTTCATCTAAGGTTTGAGTGAGATTATCAATAGGTTGGATGGTAAATAAACATTATGGTGGGCCCTAGAAAAGTTTCAATAGTGGGTGTCATTATCCCTACTGTTTCCTATGGTGTGGTCCACTCGAGGTACGGATGTGCTTAATTTTTTGGTTCATGCAATAAAATGAGCTGGAAATACGGATTGATGGTGTGGATATAAAACACACACATCACATTGGCCCACAACGCCCAACACATCAACACAACATGGTGTGGTGTTTTCAACACCACCTAATCCGTTCCGTTACAAAGGATGCAGATTTGATGAGGCCCCGGCCTTAGAATAAAGTCCAGATTTGTCTTAAAGGGGAGTGGATTGTGCCTCACACAACACGGCAAGGCCTTATATTGTAAGGTTTCATTGGGCCACCTGATTAAGATTAATATAGTAAGATTTGATTGGGCCACGTGCATTTGTCTATGATAAGCATAACAGCTCATTTGATAAGGCGAAGGGGATTGTCTGCTGCCAGGATAGATATATTCCAAGTGCCTAAAGCTGCGTGGGCCCACAGAAATGTCATTGATAAATCCACCCTGCTCATCTGTTTTGGAAAACCACAATGGGATAGAATTCTAAAAGCAGATAGATTCAGAACTCATGTGACAAAAAATCAGGGATTGAATGCCCAGGATGACAGAAGTTTTGTATAGGATGATATTTGTGCTTTGTAGTTTATCTGAGTGGTAATAACCATATGGATGGTTTGGATGGCATATAAATATCATGGTCAGCTTCAGGGAAGTTTTAACAGTAGGTATTTTCATTCCCACTGCTTTTTTTGTGTGGCCCATCTAAGTTTTGGATCCGCCTGATTTTAGTTTCCTAACATATTGTGATCTCTCAAAATAGATGGACGGAGTGGATTTATCATGGACATCTCTGTGGACCCCACGCAACCCCCTATATCTGTGCTTGGGTTGGGATAGATATTCCTGTACCCAGAGCTGTGTGGGCCCCACAGATACGTGGGTGATAAATCCACTCCGCCCATCTGTTTTGGAAGACTGCAACAGAACAGGAGTCTAAAAATCGGCAGATCCAAAATTCATGTGAGCCAAATCATATGAAACAGTGGGGATTGAAAGCCAGAGTGACAGAAGTTTTGTATGAGAATGAGATTTGTGCCTACATTTTATTTGAATGTTAATAAACCCATGAACGGTTTGGATGGCATATACTCGTATGGTCAACTCCAGAAATATTTCAACGGTGGAAATTTCTGTTAGCACTGTTTCATTTAGTGTGGCCCACCTGAGTTTCGGATCTGCATTATTTTTTGATTCTTGTCCTATTTTGGTCTTTCAAAACAGATGAATAGAGTGGATTTGTCACGGAAATCTCTGCGACCCCATACAGCCCAGGAGAGAGGTATATCTCTAAGCCCGGGCCACAGACAATCCACTCCCTTTGAAAGAGATGCGGCTTCGGTGGATTCCTAACGGTGAGCCCCAACGTGATCTATGCACCTTACATCATGTCTAAGACCTCTAAGTTCATGTAGTGTGGATTTATGGAATTCTAGATGATTCTAAAATTTGAAAATCTCTTCATCCTGGTTAAGACACACCTGATGAACGGGTTGGATGTGACATGAGCACCTGAGTAGCGACTCCATACACAAACATATGCTTAGCGTTCCCTCTCCACTGTTTCTGTGGTGTGGCCCACGTAAGTTGTGAATCAGTATAAATTTTTTTCCCCATGGCCTATAAATGAGGGGTGCATCTGATGGACCGAGTGGATGTTACACAACAAATGGCCCATCACGCAGATGTTGCAGACCAGTAGATCCTCCTCTACAGCACCTGATGTATGGAACGGCTACAACATCTGATCTCAGCCGGACCAAAGTGTTGAATTTCAGCCAAAAATCATCATGATCCATTACCTAGGCTAGCCACACATCAAAGAACAACGGGGAGGTCTGTGAGCCCCATCAGGATGAGGGGACACTTGAAAGATCAGCCCGTCCAAAATTCAGTAGAGATGCACCATGTTACTTGAACATGTTAGTTATGATTTTACATTGCTCCCATGTTGTTTTCCACAGGAGTTTTATATCATGTGGATTTTGGAATGTGTGGTGATCGTGAAGGGACACACTTGATAGTTGGAGAGGATGTCACTATCACAACATAATGGCCCCACAGAGCTTGTTGGACCCCTACAATGGCTGTGTTACAGAGTATTGTAGTCCATTGGATTGATGAGCTGTTTGTATGACAGAAAAGTTGTGTCTAGCACAGGCTTTCTGGGTAAGATGAGTTGTCCACGAGTAATATATATGACCAAACCATAGGGAAGTAGCACATGCAATGCAACCTAAATTAGATACAAAAAGTAGAAGAAATTGAAAAAGGTAGAGAAAAATCAGAAGAAGTTATGGATGGAAAGTAAATATTGCTTATAGTTTTAAGACTAAATGATCAATATTTAACTATAATTTTCTTATTGTATAGCTCATTCGAACTTTAGGCTTTTCGGCTGACAATCTAACATAAGTTGATGTAAAATATATATCTACTACAGATTTATCATAATTATCACACTAGGTCGCATGAAGCCTCTGTTGCATGATCTCCTTGTCACAAGAAAAGAGAAGTTTGATTAGACTACTTGCATCAAAGGAATGAAGAAATGCTGGGAAAATTCATTGTTGGTGATTTTAAAATGAAATATAAACAGCTGTTATATTTTCTAATTTTTAAAATACCCTTTACTTTGTTTAAGTTGTAATTTTATATTCTTATGGTGGCAAAAATCTTCCAAAGCTTCTCTGGTTGTGTATTTAGCATAAATATAGATTAATGCATGATAAGGGAGAAAATTAATGGTGACGACTTTTGTGGTAGGGTGGAATAAAGAGTTGCATGTCTTTAAAAAAGCAGTTTAGGGTATGGTCCACCTAGAAAATAATCCCAACCTTTTATGAGCGTGTGAAATTGAACTTGATATTGTTACCGGTGGAGAAAGAAGGATTCAATTCAACTAGAAGTTTTCCCACGGCTACTTTGTGATGAACGAAAACGTTAAAATAAAGTTATACCAAAGCCCTATAAGTTTTCCTCCGGCTACTTTGTGATGAGCGAAAACGTTAAAATAAAGTTATCCCAAAGCCCAATCCCTCTTCATGTATTTAGTTTAGCAGGTTTGCCCGGTTATAAGGATCACCTTGTGCAAAAATCAGTTCTATACGAACTCATCGAATGGACTACCAGTATATTTTTATTTATCAAGGATTACCAGTTGTTTTCATAATGTGGTCCATTTGATGAATATATAGAGTTAATTTTAACATTAGATATATAATCCTCATAGTAGGCCAACCTATTGGAAGGGTTCAATTTGACATGCACTTAAAAAGGTTGGAAGTTATGTGCTAGATGGATGGCACCTTTTGGTCCAATCGATTGGACTTGAGACCACCTATTTTAAGAAAAGTTGGAATAAAGAGAGAATTCCTGCAGCTGATTCGGTGCAGTGGGGATATACTATTCCATGCACATGCATTGCATGTGGCACATGCATTGCATATAACACATATGTGCAATCATTCATATTCAAGTATCTCACACGTGCAATGAATGGCACCGTTAATCTTCAAATGCCTAGCATATGCTATATGTTATATATAATACATAACATATAAATGTTATATGTGCCCCCATTTTAAGCTCCCCACGCATGGCACGACACATTTTTAATCCCTACCTTATGTTGTTTGCCAACTATAAATAAAAGCTTAAAGTCGACACCCAAGTCAGTATATATATATAACACAGCTTTGCTTGCCATCTAAACGGCTCCACCCTTATGGTGAAAGATAATTGAAATACAATGATAATGAAATTACTTGCATCACGAGCTAACCTAACACATGCTAGGAAATCCAAGCTTGGAATAAGGTGCCCCCCATAGTGAAACGTACATACCTAGAAAGTAGGTGCACTCACAAGGTGGGACCAGCTTATAGGAAAGAATGGACAGTTAAGAGTTGCCAACGGCTCAGGTTGCAAAAGAAATGGATTGCCAGTTGAGTGGGGATGGGGATCAGCTACTGACGGCTTTCCTACTAAAAGTGATGTCACCAAGTTCCGTGGCCTCACCATGGTGTACGTGTCGTATCCATACTGTCCATGATTTGAAGAGATTGTGACGCAGGGATGAACGTGATGAGGATAAATACTCCGAATCCATGGAGCTTCTCTGGACTCCTCACAGAGACTTCTCGAACCCACGAGGAAAGAAAGCAGAAAATATAAATAAATTCTAATAAATTCGAAACTGATTAATTGATCCTTAAAAACGAGTTCACAACCCTTTAAATAGGGATATCAAGCAATGTGAAAGAAATCAGAATCAAACTACAACTAAAACTCCTAGAATTCGCGACTTATTATAAATAGTAAACTTACTATTTATAGACAGTCGCGATGTCTACTAGTGCGCAAGGTTTTTGGCCAAAAATAGTAAGTGTCCTATTTGGCTTCACCAAACTGTTCTCCTAATTATTCTAAGCTCTTTTCACGTTGGGCGCAACTCCTAAAGCCCGGCGGATGAAGAGTTATAATCAAACTAAAACTTACTATTTATAGTAAAAACGAAATTAAAGCAGGGAAATGACCGTCGATCCAGGGGTTTTTGGCAATTTCGGATGTCGCAACCTGGCATAGCTGGTTGGTTGGCTAAAGTAGCTCGTTCTATCCCAAAATTATATATTTTACGTCAGATAACTCATTCTGGATTGCAAGATACGCCCGATCTAAGGTCTGACGGTCCGGATCATTTCTGTCGTCGGCCGGGCCTTTTTTGATCCATCTTGGCCATGAAACTGTCCGCGACCTGCTCTACATCAGATTGTTTTATGGAATGAGCAATAATAATAATAATAATAATGATAATAATAATAATAATAATGAAGCAGGTCCAAAGCTCAAGTACACCCATCACAGACAATAATAAAGACAGTAACGCATGGCATTGCAATGTTCATAGGGCTTACCACGATGTTTATTTGACATCCAATCTAATTGTAAGTTCAGAAAGACAGGGAAAACACAAATGTAAGCTTGATCAATAACTTTTGCACCCCCAAAAAGTTTTTAATTGTAGGCATTCAATTCCCACTGTTTTTTGTAAGGAGGTCCACTTGAGCTATGGATCCTTCTTATTCTTTGGCTCTCGAATGAACTCTTCAAATGGATGTACAATGTGGATATAACATATAAATCATGGTGGGGCTATAGAACTTGCGGCATCACTAATTTAGTGAATCTGACTACTAAAGCCTTCCATCAGTAATCTGCATCTGATGACTGCTGAGAAAATCAGCTTGACATTCTCAAGGGGTGTCGATGCATGGACTTAAGTAGGTTTAGGAAGGATAGTACTCGGAATCTCATATTGGGAACCAAAATGAGTGTTTGGGCATCACATTTCCCGACCAACGAATTCAATCATTGGAAACTATGCCAGCGCCTGCTATGCTGAGATGGGATATGGTCTATCCCTTTTGGATTTGGGTCATGGATCCTGCCAAAGCTTTAGTACGACGTTTATAGGCTAGGATGATAGGTGGGGCACACCATGATACTTATGATAAATCCACTTTGTCTATACATTTTGCAAGATCATCTTAGGACATGTTTCATATCAGGCAATGTTTTCTGTGATTTCACTTCATCTTAGTGAGAATGATCTTATAAATGGTTTGACTGTGATAGAAGCATCATTGTGGAGCCCAAGAAAGTTTAAATGGTAGGAAACTCTTTCCTGATTTTCCTTTTGTAGGGCCTACTTGAATTTTGGATCCACCTCATTTTTTATTTTGTTATAAAATAATCTTGTAAAACAGTGAATTTCTCACTAACATCATTGTGTACCCTACCTAGCACACCACACAAGAACTTCCGAAAGGCTGCATTATGCTACCGTGCATGTTACAGACACACATTTGAGTTTTGTCTCTTATTGACCAATTTACATCCTAAAAACAAAATGAGGTTTGTTGTATACATCTAAATCCTGTGACAATTCTTGAAACTTTCTAATTATTACTTATATATTAATTCCATCGCACTTAATTTCATTTAAGTCCATGTACCAAACACCTCATTAGTATTCTAAAGTCAGGAAATTTGACTTGGATCATGTGCGGTCTCAAAATGAAATTTGTCTAGAAATGAATTTTGTCAAGCATGTGACTTTTAAACGCGATTTACGTGACCTCACCTATTTGACCAATCAAATCACACTATGCCCGTTCAATAAAAGATATCGTGGGTGATTCGGTCACGCTGCAGTCCACGCCCTCTAACAATCACACGGTTTGCCCGCTAATCTCTCTCCACAAATTTTCACGTCTTCACGCCCTTTCCCATACGCTTGAATATATATGCTTAAAAATTAACTCAATCCTCTAACTTGTGCAAGGCACACCACGTACAAAAGTTGAGAGTAGCTATGCTCCAATTAAAACATTCATAATTATTTGTTAGGCCCACCGAAATGTGATTTACAAATACAACCCATTCATCATTGGTGTCCCACTTGGATGAGATTTAGACAAAGTTTTAAATGCATCCAAATTTTAAGTAGGCGCCACTAAATGCTTTTATATATTTTTAAGTATGCCTCCGCATGATTTTAGATGATATAGCCTACCCGAGCTCCCTATACAACTGATTTTTGGGATATCCCATAATTTAATGGGGACCGATCAAGTGCACAGGGTAGATATTCAACACTCATTATATATATATATATATATATATATATATATATATATATATATATATTATATATATTATATATATATATATATATATATATATGTGTGTGTGTGTGTGTGTGTGTGTGTGTGGGTGTGGGGCCATATGTTACCAGAGGGGAGCCGTCCATCATGTCGTTCCCACAATGTACATGTCAGTTGCACGGCCGATCTTCTCACGCTGACCATCAAATGCGGAGAGAGACGGAAACTCAGGCCCATGATTTTTTACCAACTCTACAACCGTTTGATATTAATTGGACGGCTATAAGATTCACCTACAGCCAAATCTCGTTGCGGGTGTTTGACAAATGGAATGATGCGTACTTATATCATTGACCCATAATATGGCGGAAACGCCTCAACATATACACGTGGAAGAAGCGTACGTGATCATTGACCATAGATCTACTGGACCTCACCGTGGACGGCTCAAATTGACGGAGTTGCCCTATCTGTCACCTTCTACATTTTCCCCTTTGAAACTTTCGAAGGCCACCGACTGTATTAATAGCACCAACCCATCAGTATCTTTTCAATATCGACCATTAAGAATACGACTTACTAGATGGACAGTCCGGATGAGACGTGTCTCTGGATTTTTGTTAGAGCGATGGATACTCGTGTTTAGCGCAGGTTTGTCCCGCTCCCATGTGACGTGGATGTTCTGCCCTAGGACTGAAGTTGGAATCTTCGTGGTCACGTGGCATCTCATAACTCCAGGACTTGACTTGGGGTCGTCCGATGACTACTGTAGAGGGACGCGGATTGCCTACTGACGCTGCCAGTACTGAGGTAGCTACTGGACAGTACTCTGTGGGCCCACAACGATGTATATATATATTTTATCCACGCTGTCCATCTGTGTTTTCAGATTATTTTAGTGCATGAACCTAACAAATAGGTAGATCTCCATCTCAAATGGACCACACCACGAAAAAACAGTGTTGGTTGAACGCCTACTGTTAAAAACTTCTTAAGGCTAGCTGTAATGTTTACTTTCCATCTAAACTGTTCATTAGGTCACACATACCTGGATGAAGGTAAAACACAAATATAAGCTTTTCCAAGAACTTTTGTGGCCCATAAAGAATTTTTAACGGTGGGAGCTCAATCACCACTGTTTACATTGGTGTGGTCCACATGAGATTTTTACGTGACTCATTTTTAGTTTCGTGCTCTAAAATGTTCTTGAAAAGTGGATTAACGGAGTGGATAAAACATATACATCACGGTGGATCCATGTAGCACCGTCCAATAGCTACTGGCTACTGAAGCGCCAGCAGGCAATCCGCGTCCACCGAAATCCCACGCCCACGCGCATTCCCCTGTGAAAGCGGATTGCGTACTGAGTTACTCAGTACGCTATTATCGTACTGAGTAAACTCTTTTGGGCCATCGTGAATGTATACGGTATATCCACACCGTCCATCCGTTTTTTTATCTTATTTTAGTGCTTTGGACCAAAATTTAAGCATACCCAAAGATAAAGTGGACCGTGCCATAGGAAACAGTTGGAATAATGACTTCCACCGTTGAAACCTTTCTAGGGCCCACAGTGATGTTTTTTCTCATCCAACTTGTTCATAAGATCACACAGACATGGATAAAGGAAAAATAGAAAAAGAAAAGCTTGATCCAAAACTTCTGTGGCCCCCAAGAAATTTTCAACGGTAGATGCTCAATTCACACTGTTACATATGGTGTGATCCACTTGAAGTTTGGATATACTTCATTTTTTGTCTCAAGCCCTAAAATTATCTGGTAAAATGGATGGACAGAGTGGGTAAAATACATAAATCACGGTAGACCCTAGAGAGTTTACTCCGTACGCAATCCACTACCTTGTCTTGTACCCGCCGTCCATCACGTAGGTTTGGTCCATAGACGTTCTCGACCAATGCTAGATATTGTCTATTCAGCAGGTGGGCCATGGTATCAGAACATTTCGACAGGTACCAAAAAAAAAAAAAAAAAAAAAAAAAAAAAAAAAAAAAAAAAAAACCTTTAGCCAGTCTTTTAGTCGTACATTTAAACTGAAACGGTGGTCCACCTGACAAGCGGATACAACTGATTCTTAGACGAGAGTATATTCAGTTGTATCCCTTGGATGAACGGATTAGATCCAGTGCCGATGTATTATGTATAATGCTGGCAACTGTGGGGCAAGTATTTGGCCTGCCTTGTGCACGTGTTGGCAAAGCTCTTCGTTTCCATGGGAAACCGCGTTTGGACCTTCGGTGCTAATATATCATAGGGTTGAAAATTCAATGCCTGAAACACTCATCTGAAAAAGTCATGATGTGATAGTACTGATGCGCATATACATATATAGCTTGTGTACACGTGGCATATGTACTTCAATCCACACCGTTGGGATCATTGGTCCATTGGGGATCAGTCGTAGCTCAAAGAATTATATGAGCTGATGATCCTATCCGTCCATCTGGTGGGTACAAAGTTAGCAATAGTATAGTGAAATAATGGCTCAATGCATGTGTATGGATGGTAATATTGTTTCAGATTATTAATGTTGAATTGTCTATTTATTTTGAAAGGACTTTTAGACCACCTTCTAGATAATGACTTTTTTCCTACGGTTTTAATCAACTTTCTTATCTTATTCTTCAAAGATAAATGATCATATACAAAGTTTTATCTTAACTCAACACATAATATTATTATTTCGGATGATGTGTCACTTGTGTAAAAGGTAGGCCGTGTCATAGTCATCACCTAAGGTAAAAATTAAGATGATCATCGTTTATCAATCATTCCTTGCCGTTGAAATTAGCAATTGATCAGACTTATATTTTGTATGTGTGGCCCACCTGATGGATGAACTCTTCCAATTTCCATCCGGTTGATCTTCATGATATGGTCCACCATTTCACAGCTTACATGTATGTTCCTTTAGAGTGACATTTTAGCAGAAAATATTAAAAATTCACCACCGCAACAATAAGTTCCCTGCCTTTTAAAATGCAATAAAATATATAATTATTATACTTTTTTTATGGCATTATTTTGAAAATCTGAAATTTAAACAGAAACTTTAATATATCTTATTAAGAATTTAACGTTAAAGTAATATAAAAATCACATCATTATAATTTTATTATTAGTAAATTAAATGCAAAAATCAATAGTCGAATGCAGATATTATAAGAATCTTATAAAACAATTTGTTATCATTAACTATTTCATAAATGTTTACGAACTCCATGAATTGGCTAGGCGTTTTAAATATTCTGGCTTAAAATAAAGGTCATGTCACAACTTACGGGCCCACAATGTAAAAAATGGAATGGATGAAAATAATTGTTCTTACAGGGAGTTTGTACATATACAGTGGTCCAATAAGGAACGAAATTGTCACATTTTTAGATAGAAAGGTCAGGTTCATTTATGTTCTACATTGATATATACGTATGTCTAAGGATGGTGGGCTCCACCTGGGTGTGGAACTAGTAACACTCAACTTGTAATAAATACATGAAACTAGGAGATGTTGATAGAATACGCCATAATTTATTGTAATACGATATGTATGGACTTTTAACCACCACTTGGGTGTGGAATTAGCAACACTCAAATTGTAATAAATACATGAAAAAAGGTCTTTCTTGGAGAGGTTAATAGAATACACCATAATTTATTAAAATACAGCATGTTTGGACTTTTAATCACCACATGGGTGTGGAATTAGCAATACTCAACTTGTAATAAATAAATGAAAATAAGGTCTTTCTTGGAGAGATTGATAGAATACGCCATAATTTATTACAATACAGTATGTTTGGACTTTTAACCACCACATGGGTGTGAAATTAGCAAAACTCAACTTGTAATAAATACATGAAAATAAGGTCTTTCTTGGAGAGATTGATAGAATACGTCATAATTTATTGTAATACGGTTTGTTTGGACTTTTAATGATGTAGAGCGGGTCGCGGACAGTTTCATGGCTAAGATGGATCAGAAAAGGCCCGGTCGACAACAAAAGTAATCCGGACCGTCGGATCTTAGATTGGACGTATCTAGCAATTCAGAATGAGTTAACTGACGTAAAATATATGATTTTGGGGTAGAACGAGCTACTTTAACCAACCAACCTGGCTATGCCAGGTTGCGCAGCTCGAAATTGCGAAAAATCCCTGGATCGACGGTCGTTTCCCTATTTTAATTTCATTTTTACTATAAATAGTAAGTTTTAGTTTGATTATAACTCTTCATCCGTCAGGCTTTAGAAGTTGTGCCCAACGTGAAAAGAGCTTAGAATAATTAGGAGAACGGTTTAGTGAAGCCAAATAGGACACTTACTTTTTTTGGCCGAAAACTTTGCGCGCTAGTAGACATCACGACCGTCTATAAATAGTAAGTCGCGATTTCTAAGAGTTTTATTTGTAGTTTAATTCTGATTTCTTTCCCATTGCTTGGTACCCATATTTAAAGGGTTGTGAACTCATTTTTATTCATTCATTAATCAACTTTGAATTTATTAGAATTTATTTCTATTTTTTGCTTTCTTTCCTCGTGGATTCGAGAAGTCTCTGTGAGGAGTCCAGAGAAATTTCGTGGATTCGGAATAGTTATCCTCTTGAGGAAGACGGTGCTCGACCTCACGTCCTCCCCTGCGTCATTTAATTAGCAATACTCAACTTGTAATAAATACATGAAAAAAGGTCTTTCTTGGAGAGGTTAATAGAATACGCCATAATTTATTGCAATACGGTATGTTTGGACTTTTAACCCACTACCTGGGTGTGGAACTAACAATACTAAACTTGTAATAAATACATGAAAAAAATGTCTTTCTTGAAGAGGTTAATAGAATATGCTATAATTTATTCCAATACGGTATGTTTGGACTTTTAACTACCACCTGGGTGTGGAATTAGCAACACTCAAATTTTAATAAATACATGAAAATAAGGTCTTTCTTGGATAGGTTGATAGAATACACTATAATTTATTGCAATATGCTATGTTCGGACTTTTAACCACCACCTGGGTGTGGAATTAGCAACACTCAACTTGTAATAAATACATGAAAAAAGGTCCTTTTTAGAGAGGTTAATAGAATACGCTATAATTTATTGAAATATGGTATGTTTGGACTTTTAACCATCACCTGGCTGTGGAATTAGCAACACTCAACTTGTAATAAATACATGAAAAAATGTCTTTTTTAGAGAGGTTAATAGAATATGCTATAATTTATTATAATACGTTATGTTTGGACTTTTAACCACCACGTGGGTGTGGAATTAGCAACACTCAAATTGTAATAAACACATGAAAATAAGGTCTTTCTTGGATAAGTTGATAGAATACGCCATAATTTATTGCAATACGATATGTTTAGACTTTTAACCATCACCTGGGTGTGAAATTAGCAACACTCAACTTGTAATAAATATATGAAAAAATGTCTTTTTTGTAGAGGTTAATAGAATACGCTATAATTTATTGCAATACGGTATGTTTGGACTTTTAACCACCACGTGGGTGTGGAATTAGCAACACTCAAATTGTAATAAATACATGAAAATAAGGTATTTCTTGGATAGGTTAATAGAATAGCCCATAATTTATTGCAATACGCTATGTTTGGACTTTTAACCACCACTTGGGTGTGGAATTAGCAACACTCAACTTGTAATAAATACATGAAAAAATGTCTTTTTTGGAGAGGTTGGTAGAATACGCTATAATTTATTGCAATACGGTATGTTTGGACTTTTAACCACCACCTCGGTGTGGAATTAGCAATACTCAAATTGTAATAAATACATGAAAATAAGGTCTTTCTTGGATAGGTTGATAGAATACGCCATAATTTATTACAATACGATATGTTTGGACTTTTAACCACCACCTGGGTGTGGAATTAGCAACACTCAACTTATAATAAATACATGAAAAAATGTCTTTTTTTGAAGAGGTTAATAGAATACGCTATAATTTATTGCAATACGGTATGTTTGGACTTTTAACCACCACCTGAGTGTGGAATTAGCAACACTAACACTCAACTTATAATAAATACATGAAAATAAGATCTTTCTTGAAGAGTGACGCAGGGGAGGACGTGAGGTCGAGCACCGTCTTCCTCAAGAGGATAACTATTCCGAATCCACGGAACTTCTCTGGACTCCTCACAGAGACTTTCTCGAATCCACGAGAAAAGAGAGCAGAAAATAGAAATAAATTCTAAATAAATTCGAAATAAATTAATGAATGAATAAAAACGAGTTCACAACTCTTTAAATAAGGGTACTAAGCAATGAGAAAGAAATCAGAATCAAACTACAACTAGGACTCCTAGAATTCGCGACTTACTATAAATAGTAAACTTACTATTTATAGACGGTCGTGATGTCTACTAGTGCGCAAGGTTTTCGGCCAAAAATAGTAAGTGTCCTATTTGGCTTCACCAACCCGTTCTCCTAATTATTCTAAGCTCTTTTCACGTTGGGCGCAACTCCTAAAGCCCGACGGATGAAGAGTTATAAGCAAACTAAAACTTACTATTTATAGTAAAAATAAAATTCAAACAGGGAAACGACCGTCAAATCAGTGGTTTCTCGTAATTCCGAGCGTCGCAACCTAGCATAGCAGGGTTGGTTGGCTAAAGTAGCTCGTTCTACCCCAAAATCATATATTTTTCGTCGGCTAACTCATCCCGGATTGCGAGATACGCCTGATTTAAGGTCTGATGGTCCAGATCACTTCTGTCGCCGACCGGGCCTTTTCTGATCCATCTTTGTCATGTAATTGTCCGCGATCCGCTCTACATCAAAGAGGTTGATAGAATAGGTTATAATTTATTGCAATACAATATGTTAAGACTTTTAAGCATTGGATTTGATAACATTTGTCAATATCTCAAATTGTATACGTTGTGGGCCTCACTTGGATGGGACAAAAGGAATATTTTAACCCGTTGATCGTAGCTCTTTTGATTTGGACATTTGGATTTGGACATTTGGACAATCTCCTTGACCCCTTCAATGATAGCCCCGGTTGAACTACTTAAAAAATGAGAGGTTTTTATACAGGGACTCACCATATGCAGTGAGGCCTATCATATTAGTAATTTGGGTCATTGCAAAGGACCTGATCAAAGGAAGAAGATTGTGCCTTGCCCCCTAGCAGGGCTCCATGGGGCCCACCACTATGTAGGATATGAACTCAAAATGAAGTAGTCGAATGCTCGAGTGGAACACATAGAGGGGATTGAACGCCCATCATTAAAAATTGCTTAGGAGTTGTAGAAGTTTTGGATTAAGTTGATAATCATATTTTCTCCCTTAATTCAAGTTTGTATGACTTTATGAATAAGTCAGATGGCAAATAAACATCATGGGCCCCTAAGAAAGTTTCAAGGATGGGTGTCATTACGAGCATTGCTTCATGTTGCGCGGTCTACTTGAGCTTTGAATCTGTCTTTTTTTTCTTTTTTTTTTTTTTCCTCGTAACTTAGAATGATATAAAAAATAGATAAAACCCATACATTTGTAAATCCCACGGTGCCCTGGCTTTGGACGGATTATTTCCCATGCGGAGGCAGCACGCAATGGACGCGGATTGGCTACTGACAGGATGAGTAGCCAAAACTGGCTACTGAAGTAGCGTCACCAAGTTCTGTGGGTCCCACCATGATGTATGTGTTGTATCCACACCGTCCATCCATTTGGAAATATCATTTTAGCGCATGATTTAAAGAATGAGGCAGATCCAAAGCTATTATGGGCCACACCAAAGAAAATAGTAGAGAGAGTGACACCCACCGTTGAAACCTTCCTAAGGTCCACTCGTGACGTTTATTTGAGATCCAACCTATTCATAACTTAAAACAGACATTAATGAAGGGAAAAAATAAATATCAGCTTGATCAAAAACATTTGTAGCCCTTAGAAGTTTTTAATGGTGTGCATCAATCTCTCCACTGTTTTCTTTGGTGGGGTTCACTCGGGCTTTGGATCTGACTCATTCTTTGTATCATGCACTAAAATGGTCTCTCTCAATGGATGGACGGTGTGAATACAAAACATACATCATGGTGAGACCCACGTAACTTGGTGACGTCACTTCAGTAGAAGTCGCTAATCAACCTGTCGGTAGCTAATCCGCTTACATCCAAAGGTGGACTAAGTAACCAAAGGAGTTATTGTGTGGGCTCCACACGCCAGTGGCATTAATAACACTCCACTAATGATAAAATGCATGAAAATGAGGCATTTTCTTCAAACATGGATTGCAGCCATAAGAATCCTTGTGGCCCGACTTCGTTCCAACGAATGACAGTAACCCGCGATTGAATTGCACGATAGACGCCTGGTTTAGTGGTCCGCATGAAGCATGGCTGCCACTGGCGAAACCAGAAATTTCAAAACGCACTCGTGCAGGTACACTTGTGGAACACACGTGCCACCATGGTACACTTGTGCAGGATCTAATCCATTCATAAGGCGGGCCCCTCGTTTGATAGATGTACTGGCCCTCAAATAATTCGTTTCATTAAGGTGAGACTCCACGCGCATCCATTGAATGTGGACTGTTGGTTGGTCTCTCTTAACTATCTTTTTCTTCGGACGTGTCCCCCACCTGATGGCATAACGTTTGGGCTAAGGTGGCCACGTAGTGGTGGAACGAGCCTGGTAAGCTTCTTGGATATCATGTCTTCCAAGCTGGCACGTGTGGTTGGAAAGAAAAGTGAAAGTCTAAAATTCGTAACTGTGGGCCCAACGTGATGTATGTGTTTTATATCTACGCCGTCCATCCGTTTGTCCAGCTCGTTTTATGCATAAATACTTAAAAGAAGCAGATCAGAAGCTCAAGTGGACCACACAACTGGAAACAATTAGGATAATAACACCCACCATTGAAACCTTTCTAGGGCCCATCGTAATTTTTACGTGTCATCCAACCCGTTGATAAGGTCAGAAAAGACAAATATCAGCCTGATCCAAAACTTGTGTGGCCCACAATTTCTTTTTAATAGTGGTCGTTCAATCACCATTGTTTCCTGTGGTGTGGTCCACTTGAACTTGGAACTGCTTCATTAATGTTAGATTCTATTGGTTTAATCAATTTTCAAATAAGGTATATGATAATATCAGAAGTTTGTGGGTCAAGTTGGGAATGTATCACATGGATTCAAAAGTACCGTACATTCAAAACATTGAAATGATACTTTGAACTTTGAATGGGAGCAGAGAATGGAAATTCATTAAACACGGTGGGGTGCTGGTTTGGACCATTTTATAGAGGTGCAAATGGGTTGAGTTCCCTTAATGGATCTTTGGACCTAACCTCATATTAAGCCAGTTTGGATATAAAATCAGAGCCGTTGAGTGGGGTTTGGTACCCTTTGAGTTACAAATGGGTTGGGTCTAGAGCCTCTCAGAGTTTATCCTATCATATCTACTCAATGGATCATATTTGGACAACCCAAGATAGACCAAAGTCTAATCTAACTTGAGTCAATATAGAAACCCTTTTAAAATCCCTCCAATCATTATAATTGAGGAATTTGAGTAAAATATAAAAACATACGGTTGGGCTTAACAAAAAATTACAAGGATCTTTTCATATAAAGACATATACTTTAGTTGATTTCACAAAAAACTATCTACTTTAAAAGTTATTCAAAATAAATACTTAATTTTTAGGCATACAGTTGACAATCCAACAACTTGACTGATGGAAAGTTAGTAAAACTTGACGTTGGCTGCTCATGATTTTTACGTGACAAATCATTTTCACCTTACACACTATTTCAAAATATTTATTTTGAAATACTTATTAGAAATAAATACTTGATTGAAGCATTTGAGCAAAATATAAAAAACTTATGATGGGGCTTAACAAAAAATAATAAGGATCTTTTCATATAAACATTTATCCTTTATTATTTTTTGTTAAGCCCCACTAGTTTTTATATTTTACTCAAATGCCTCAATTAAGTATTTATTTTGAAATACTTATTCGAAATAAAGACTTAATTAAGGTATTTGAGTAAAATATAAAAACCATTGGTGGGGCTTAACAAAAAATAATAAGTATCTTTTCATATAAACACTTAGACTTTAGTTGATTTCACAAAAAACTACCTACCTTAAAAGTTATTCAAAATAAATATTTAGATTTTATACATACAGTTGAAATACCAGCAACTTGACCAATGGAAAGTTAACAAAACCGACGTTAACTGCTCATGATTTTGACATGATAGATCATTTTCACCTTACACACCTTTTAAGTATTTATTTCAAAGTACTTATTTGAAATAAATACTTAATTGAGGCATTTGAGTAAAATATAAAACCTATGGTTGAGATTAACAAAAAAATTATAAAGATCTTTTCATATGAACACCTATATTTAAGTTGATTTCACAAAAAAAAAAAAAAAAAAAAAAACTTACTTAAATTGTTTGAGAAACCAGTAACTCGACTAATGAAGAGTTAACAAAAAAGGACGATTGCAGCTCATGATTTTGACATAAACCATTTTTCACCTTACACACCCTCTCGTGCTCCCTCCCCCAAGTCATACCTAACACAAACCCAACCCAAAAATAGAGGGGTTGGGGGTGGATCACCTTAGTCAGTATGAATTTTATATATCTAGGCTTGGGCTGAAACCTGACCCAGTCCATATACTAATGAATTGGGTCTGGGCTAAAATCTAGACCTGACTATTTAATGGGTTAGATTTCCCACCTTTCGTGACCCATTTCCACCCTTAATGTTATACATGTTACTTAGAACGTTAACAAAAAATGATTTTAATATACATACGAATTTAAAAAAATGTCAAAGATATCAATTAAGTATCAAATGGGTATTCGTATTAACTATTTGATCATTTGCACCATGTACTGAGAGGACATGTATGGTTGGAATGCTCTGGAGATGGATTTGAAAGAAAGAAAAAGAAAAGATGGGCCGGCACATCCATTTCCTTTTGAGAACTGATTACATACAGGCAAGTACCACACCTGTCAGAAAAACAAAGAAGAAGAAGAAGAAGAAGGCTGGCCTGTACATCAGGTGGGCCAACTCAAGATGCATGTGTGGACCATCTAGTTAGTGGATCGACCTGATTTCTAAGAAATGCGACTTTCATGGTGGGGCAAAACTTGTTTTCAAGGTGTTGATTTCCTAGCAAGTGTCATGCTGGTGGAAAAGATGTTATCGTTTTCTATTTTATATATTTGGGTGCAATGGTCAAACCAATGTGATATTTTATTAAAACCTTATGAAGAATGGGCTGGACTAATTACATTTTATAGGTCGGCCAGGTTAGAACCAAGACCGCAATATTAAAAAACTAGTAAGTCGAAATGTAATTATCAATTTGATCTTTTGTGATTGACCTAAAGACTTAGACGAGCCTTGAATTGACTCAATATTTGATAATTAAATTAAAGGTTTTGGAGTTTTGCCAATGTTCTCACATGACCTAATATTTAATAATTAAATTAAGGGTTTTGTTAATGTCCTTGCGTCCCCAAACTTTTAAAATGACATATGGGATGCCATCCATCAATTGGGACAGTTCATTCAATAGTACTGTATGGAGCAAGCCATGGTGCAAGAATCACAAGGAGCATATGATCCTAACCCTTTGAATGAGGCCAATTTGTTACATTCGTCAGCTATTTATGATCTAAAGATACATGGTTAGAATTCTCAAACCAAGATGCTACTTTGGAATCATAACCAATGCTACTCTAAGCAATACAAGGTTAGATCCATCAAATAGATGTTTTAAGATGATGATTGGTCTAATTCTTTTCTCTATTCATTCTTGATTGTCCCATTGGCAAGATTTTTTCACCATTTCTTGTTCTTATTTGTATTAATAAATAAATGGTTTAGATTTATGATTGAGCGTCCCAAGTGTCAATTAAAAGGTTTGGGGACAATTCTAACTGAAATGAAGGTGGGGTTGTTAGCAAAATCCTTGAATTAATATTATTTATAAATATTTTAAATGGTGGGAAATATTGGTACTATGAGATCGACCTCATGGGAGCTTCACATTGGGGTCGAGATCTATGGGCCCCATTATGATCTATCTCAGACATCTACATCGTGCATTTGGTGGGTCCCCTTTAGGTTATGGGATATCCAAAAAAATGAGCTATCAGGAACTCAAGTGGGCCATACCATCTAAAATTATGTGAAATTGTACCTAAAGCATTTAAAACCATTTGGTGGGGCATACTTACGTTTTTGATATGGCTGAAACTTACCATGACCCCTCATCCAAGTGGGACACAAGCAATGGATGGGCCAGATGTTTGAACCACATCTCACGGCCCTATAAATAATCATGAAGGTTTCAATGGATAGGTATTTACCCTCAACTGTTGTGGGTGGTGTGGCCCACCTAAGTCATTGATTGTTGTCCTAATTTTTAGGGCCATGACCCAACATGGAAGGGTGCATCTGATTAATGAGATGGGTGTCCGTCACACATCACCGTAGGGCCCACAGAGCTTCCCATGAGGTCGACCTCATAATACCTTTTCCCTCAAAGGTTAGTCTGTCGAATCACTTGAAGAAAAAGGTGCAATCCAATGCACATTTTATTAATATCAAGAATCCACATAGCCTCCATCTTAAGTAATTCTTTATTACTTCAATGGGAAGCTTAAAATTTTCAAAAATCCATAAAAGATGTCTATCAGAAACAAGGTCTTAAGACCTGGTGACTTCCACACCTATTCGTTGGGTCCTGACTCAGTCACCACGCGGCCAAATCGGGCCAAGTCATCGTGCCTAACCGCAACGGATATCAGTCCTGATTCGGATCATGACTTGGCCAACTCGGGCCAAGTCACCTCTATTTGCAATATGGTCATGTGGTGCCTAATCAGATCAGGCTCGATTAAGTCCGAATCAACTCAGATGAGTCGTTGTCGACCATTGATTAGAAGTTAGACTACAGTACTTTGAGGGCCGGTTTGAATTGCAAATTACTCCGTAATAACACGTGAAATTGTCATTAATTCAAATTTGCATCGATTGCAAAAATACATAATAAGGAATAGGACTGAAAGTGGACCGACCTGACATTGGGTTGGGCTTGGGCGGGTTCAGTCTTGGGCTTGGGCTATACAAACACCAATCCGATAAAACATGGGTCAGGCCTGTGTTGAGGTCTCAGGTTGCCCGACCCGACCCGACCCGACCCGACCCGACCCAACCCAACCCAACCCAACCCAAACCCGATCGATAGATAAGTTACTTATAAATTTATAATTGAGTGTGGATCGTCTGTATTGAAGGCACGGGAAATTTCAGTGTCGTCGGATCTTATTGGTCCACGTCATTTCCATGACTCAAGTTAACAAGATACGCCGGATTTCTCTTCCCCAAATAGATTACGTGTTATATATACAACGCAACTTTTAAAGGAGTGGTTGTCCTGTATTTTAACTTGTTTGTTTAAATAAATAAAATTCTTTATAATAGATAATTACATATATAATTAATAAAATCGTAGGTATAAAAAATAAGATGTGTATTGAAATATAATAGACTAATATAATAACGAAAATATTAGCATGTATCCACCCGACCAACCTGATCGAACCCGCTTGGGTTAGGCTTCGGTTGAGAATTCCCAACCCGAGGTAGGGTTGGGTTGTGTTGGGTTAGGATTGAGGTATAGGAACCTTGGTTGGGCTAGGGTTGAGCACCAACCCAACCTAACCTGCCCAACTACACCCTAATAAGGAATCCACCACCAAGTTTGTCTGACACCTAATCAAACAAAATTGATGTTTTAGAATTTGGCATGAAATCAACATTATTTGAAATGATGATTTGATAGGATAGTGTTATTGCGTTGTGTGGCTTGATGTACGGACGCAGATTGCGTCCTACCCCCGCCCGGACCGTAATCCGTCCGGGCAGGGCTCTATGGAGCCCACCGTGATATAACTGTTTCATCTTGCCGTCCAACGAATTTTTCAGAAAATTTTAATATGTGAACCAAAAAATGAGGCAGGTCAAATGCTTGAGTGGACCACACCAAAGGAACCTGCACTGATATGACACCCACCGTTGAAACCTTTTTAAGGGCCCACGTGATGTTTTTTTTATACCATAAAACCTATTCATAAGGTCATGTTGACGTGGATGAAGTGAAAACACAAATATCAGCTTGATCCGAAACTTCTCTGGCTCCCAAGAAGCTTTTAATGGTGGACGTTCAATCTCGACTTTGTGGTCCACTCAAGCGTTGGACCTGCCTCATTTTTTGGTTCACATATTAAAATTTTCTGAAAAATTCGTTGGACGGCAGGATGAAACAGTACATCACGGCGGGCTCCACATAGCCCTGCTCGGACGGATTACGGTCCGGGCGGGGGTAGGACGCAATCCGCGTCCCTTGAGGTACACCTTCATATGATTTCAGGAGTAGCTATCTCATTTTTAGCAACATCCCCCTCTCTAACCCCATTTCCATCTTCTCCTCTCCTACTCCTTTTGTTAGGAAGATCCCTTCCATCTGTCTCCATTGTTCCATTCAATTTCATCCTCCTATTGTTTGTCTAGAGCATAACAAGGTCAGTACCAAAATCACAAACATTCTCATTTCTCTCACACTCCATAATCTTTCTTGATTATATGGATTCACCATTTTCTAATTTCATTAATCTCATGGCCCCTTAATCAAATGACAATGCCGAAAAAGCTTCGCATTGATGAAGTCTAACCTTTCCATTTAGGAGCTACAAATAATTACCTTTCAATAAACAATGGCTCAAATCCGTCCAGGAGAATTGATTTTACCACGGCTTGGTCTCCCCACAAAGTACATGACAGATCTCAATACCTTTGATAAACAGTCAACATGCTAAAACAAAAAGTCAATATCTTTGATAAATCATTCACATGCCATGCATGTAAAAATAAATAAAATCTCAGTTACTAATTTTAATAAGTGTATATTCATCATATTTTCTAGTGTAAATGTATGTTCGTTTCATATGGTCGATTGAACTATGCACTTGTTGCAGAACCATCGGATATGCAGGTAATCACACATCATGTGATTTGTGAGGTATTGGTTGTCTTGCAAACATGACGCAAGGTGTGATGAGGTTGATCACCGTCTTCCTCAAGGATAACTACTCCGAATCCACGGAGCTTTTGTGTACTCTTCACAAACTTCTCAAATCCGCGAGGAAAAAGAAAAAATAATATAAATAAAGTCTATAAAATTCATAATTTGATTGATTTTTCATTAATATGCTTCCTTACACCATTAATAAAGAAAAAAAATAAACCAAAGTTCTTAATTATAAAATATAACAAAATTCTAACTCTAATAAAAATACTAATTCCAATAAATTAAACTCTTCTAAAGCTTAATTTCTAAAAATAAAAAATTTCAAATAAACTTTTGCTAGAAGAGTCTAGCATAATTACAAGTTATTTTTAAAAGGAAAAAGAATCTAAAACTCTACAAATAGAAAAAATATTAAAAATTTTGAAATTACTAAAAATAGTGTGTATATATATATATATATATTAAATTATTTTTGAACTAAAAGCGCGCGTTTTCTAACGAAATGGATAGACGCGACCCACTATATGGGCACCCACTATGTGGGCTAGTTTACCTCGGATAGCCCGTTTAAATAAAGATTAATAGGTTGTGCGCCTAGTAATGATACCCGGATCAAAAGTTACGATCAATTTATGGTCCATCTTCTTTTGGCTCAACCATACTAGGAGCGTATCCGTAACACATTCTACATCAAAACACCTGCTTTAGAATGTAATACCGCAAAATAGTAGATCACCATAACTTATTTTGTCTGCTTGCATTCGTCTATTTAAGCGATGAAATTCAATTGAGAATTACGCAGTGGAAATAAATGTTTGATTTGATGGTTAAATATTGTTATTGCCTCAAGTAATGTAATTTGTTATATTATGTTTTTGCTTTACATCATTGAGGTAATTGGCAATCCAAACAAGTTGAAGGTATTTTCCTTCACTGAAATATATGTTGTTGATGTATTAGGTAATTACGCTTTTATTTTATATTATTAAAGTAATTCACAATTCAAACAGATTTTATATTATTAAAGTATTTCCCTTTGTGAAAACATTCTATTTTAACATATCATAAGTTTCAAAATGGTCTGGGAGTATATGGAAGTTTATAGCATCATCGTCTATGAACTCTTGAATGGGGCATATGACTATAGATCGGGACCATCCAATCAGACTCCTTTTAGCTTCATGCAAGCTCTATGGCCCATCATGCATTTGACGGGGGATCGATATGGTGAATCAAGACCATTCATCTAGTGATTTTGATGGTCCATAGTACATAGTTAATGATTCACTACAGTGCTCATGAGAACACGAGATGGCGGGATTTTTTTGTAAGGGTCTGTCCACAGTAGGGTCCATCAGATGAATGGTCTAAATCAGTTAATTAAGAGTGATTTCGAACCCCTCATTTTCTCTTTTATATATATATATATATAAACAGAGGTGGAGGGGGAAGAAGGTTTCATTATTTTGGCGATGGCTGAAATGGAATCACCGTTGTCGTCAGGGACCGCCATCATCATCTCTCGTTCGTAACGACAATCGAGACTGGAAATGTTCTCTTGAACCCCTCTAGACAACCAAAACTCGAAACGCTCTCATGTCACTACCGCCACTAAAGGTTCTCTTGAACGACCTTAAAGTTTACTTCTGCACTATAAAATCATATCTGGACTGATTTTTCTATTTTAAAGGCATTTTCTCTTTAAGTGGACGACCATACCTCTGCACTATAAAATCTTCTCTGGACGATGCTTCCTCCATTATTGTTGGTACGACGAGAGGACTTAGCTACCACATTCATTAAAAGTGCGACATTGACTGACCACCCATTTGCTTTGGTGCAGATGATCATTGGTGGAAAATTGAATATTTTTCATTTTTTATGCTATAAACCCACCTTGTCTACCAACAGAGAAATGGGCTGTTTTTTTAAAAAACAAAAAAAACAAAAAAAAAAAAACTCTGGAAGGCACATCTTCTTTATGCACTTCTCTTACAAAAGACAACTGAGGCCACCATTTAGGCCCACATCACTTTTTCACGTAGAAAATCCAAGTCCACTTCTGTTTTAGGCCCACTTCAATCCAGGCCAAGTTGGGGATCACCTTAGGCCCAGGCCTAGGTTCATTCATCACAGGTCCATTTTCTTAGAATGCATTAGGTCATCTACATCTCACGCCCAAGCTCAACTATGCATACCAAGCCAACTCATTGATCATATGGGACTCATCTTCGTTGAGCTGGTAACTCATTGATCATATGGGAATCTATGTTATTGAGAGAGAGAGAGAGAGAGAGAGAGAGAGAGAGCCCGGTTGTGAGATGAGGTTTCATTTGAATGGGAGAAGGTTTCTCTAGATTGTAACAGTGAAAAGCCCAAATTCGAATACAACAACAGAGTATTAAAACAGGTTAATGCTTTGGCTGAAATACAGAGAAATTATAGAGAGAACAAAAAGATTGCTTATTGCCGTTTGGGGAAGAAAACCGTGCAACCAGCGATCCAGGTGCAATCTCTTTATGCGCAAACGATCGCTAGATCTAATCTATGGATCTTTGAACATGACATCAATGTGGCTCTCCTAATATGGAGAGGTAAACTAATAAAATGTACTTAAAACATAAGCTTAAGGCACATTACAATGTTCCTATCTTCAAGTGATATTTGTAACCTATTAATAATTATAAGACAGGTTTGCAAGAGGGTTATGCCAAATACGCCTCTAAAATATGGATCATGTTGTACGTGTGTAGAACACACGTGTCAGGGGAAATTGTTGTGTTGTCACATGTGCTGACATTCACCTCTTAAATATCTTTAAATGCAAATCGCTTTGCCGATCTAGTTACTGTGATTGCACGCAAGGCTAGGGATGTTAATGGGCCAGGTTTAGACTGCCATGGTCTGTCCTTGCATGACCTAAGTACATAAAATCTAGGTCAAAGCAAGATTCAGGACCATGAAGGCATAAACAACAAGCCTGACCCTGACTACGGTCTTGTGCACTTTATGTATGCCCGATCATTCAATAGGTTGACAAGAATGCCCTTAAACCCTCAAGAGGCCGTTTGGACAGTAAGTTAGCTTAGATAAGTTATTTATGCCATAAGTAGCTTAATTCTAATTGGTAAATATGTTTGGTAAACAACGCACTTACTATCCAAAAAGTACAACATCACATTTGCTTTCAAACATCATAAATAATTATTCTGAAAGTATGTTTGGTCCCCTCACATTCATTGTACATCATGTGGGGCTAACCTTTAATGTGGATTGTTCATTGTGTGGGCCCCACCTTTGATGTAGGTCATCCATCATACGAGGCTCACCTTGGTTGTGGACCATTCATAATTAGGGGTCAACCTTTAATGTGCACAATTCATTAGGTGAGACCCACCTTTGATGTGGACTGTTCATCATGTGGGCCCACCTCTAATGTGGGTCATCCATCATGCGGAACTCACCTTGGATACGGACCGCTCATCATTAGGCCGACCTTTGATATGGATTGTCCATCACGTGGGGGCCACCACTATCAATTGGCCGTCATGCGGAGACCACCTTTGATGTGGGTTGCCCATCATATGGGTCTCACTTTCAATGTGGGTTGCCCATCATGGGAGGGGGGGCAGGCTCGCCTTCGACGTGGGCCATTCATTATTATGGACAAACTTTTGATGTGGATCATCCATCATGTAGGGCCACCTCGATAGAAGATATGATAATGTGGGGCTCACTAAATCATTTGTCCATTCATTGGATGATTTTCCAATTTCATAATCTTATAAGGGGTTCACGGCCACATAGATCTTATTTTCTTAAATAATTTTCTAAGTTGTTGGGTCACTGCTGAAAATGAAGAAAAAAGTTACTTTTTAAAAGTTAAAAAGCAATTAAAAAAATAATTAATATAAATAAGGTATTTTTTCTAAAAATATACTTATTTAAGTTTAATAAGTAAACAAACTTATTTAAAAATAATAATTTATTAACTTATATAAGTTTTAAAAAACTACTTATTTGGTAGTATCCAAACAGGCCCTTAGAGACAGTCCTAACCTGGCCCGATCAGTAGATGGGCTCAAAACAAGCCTGAGTCCGTCCCTCAGGCTAGTATTTCATCCCATGCCCAGGACAAAGCCCAACGGGCCAGCTTGGCCCATTAGCAGCCCTAAATAAAGTATTCACCGCTGTCATTCACGTTAACCAGCAGTGACAACAACCCGCGAGAGCTATTGAGCGTTGGCACGTTGCTTGCATGTCACAGCTCGCAACTTTAAAACTAGTGTTGAGTGACTTGCTAATTCACGCGCGTGTAGCCGTACACATCAATACACAGGCACACAAGCAAAATATAAAACACAAGTGTGAAATCTGAGCTTTCAATAAGGTTGGAAGTAATGGTTGGATCTTTTACTAAAGAAATCAGACGAGTCCAGTCTTCAGGTGGGCCACAACTTATGAGTAAATTGACAGTTAGATTTTTATGATGTGCCTCACCTAACCTCTGAAATGGGATGGCGTTTATGCTAGAAATCCAAAAAAGTGTATCTCACAATATTTGAATGCTTAGATCTCACACATATCTCACATTGCGGGACATGCAGCGGGGTGTGAATGTGCATGAAACCCACACGAGTGTGGAATTAACAAATCTGAGTTCAAATGCTTACATTAGCAAAATTACTGCAAAGCCCTTTTTGACCAAAAACAATTACTTTTTGAAGTTTATCGAACGAGATTGAGAAATTTAGGACTGTGGACCCAACTTTTATCCGGCTGTTTTTATGAAAGAAGACAAACCTTCTTTTGCAACTTAAACCTATGCCTACGGACATCGAGAAAATACCCCTCCCTCTCGAAGACGAGCGCTGACGCTCCTCCAGCCAAGAGTTGAACGAACGACTCAAAAGAGATCAAAGTTACGTGCCCCACAACTATGTATTTATTATATCCATAATGTTCATCCATATTTAGAGATCATTTCAGAGCATTATCCAAAAAAAAAAAAATCATATCAAGATCAAATGGACCACACCACAAAGAGTAGTGGGAAACTGATTTTCACCGTTAAAAATTTTGTAGGGCCCACCACTTGATAGTTAGTTAGATCTGTCTTATTTTACGTCTCAAGCTTAATATGAGCTCGCCAAATCGATGGACGGTTTGGATATAACACAAACCTCATGATGGGACCCACAAAAGGCGGTGGGTTATAAAAAAAAATTTTTTTTTTTTTTTGAAAGGAAACTATAGCTACGGATTATAACTGTAGCCATATCCGTAGCTTAGAAAATTGAAGAGGCAAGCATAAAAATCAGCAGGGCAAATTAGAAAATTGGCGGGGGAAACTAAAAACTTGGCGGGAGAAACATGAAAATCGATAAGGGAAACTAGAAAATCGGCGGGGGAAACTAGAAAATCGACCGGGCAAGCATGAAAATCGGCGAGGCAAACTAGAAAATCGGCGAAGGAAACTAGAAACTGGGTGGGGCAAACTAGAAAATCAGTTGGGGAAGCTTTAAAATCGACGGGGGAAACTAGAAAATCAGCGAGGGAAACTAGAAAATCGGCGGGGAAAACTTTAAAATCGGCGGGGAAAACTAGAAAATCGGCGGGGGAAACTATAAAATCGGCGAGGCAAGCATGAAAATCGGCGGGGGAAATTAGAAAATCAGTGGGGCAAGCATGAAAATCGGCAGAGGAAAGTAGAAAATCGGTGGGGCAAGCACGAAAATCGGCTGGGAAAACTAAAAAATCGGCGGGGCGAAAAAAATTCCTTGTAACGTCGATATATCGACAATATGTCGATATATCGATGCCTGATATAGTCGATAGATCGACATATGGTCGATAATATCAAATTAAGTCCTCATTTTTCCAGCAACTAAACCAAAAACTTCTATGTAACGTCTATATATCGATGCTTGATTTTGTCGATATATCGACATATGGTCGATAATATCGAATTAAGTCCTCATTTGTCCAGCGACTAAACTAAAAAATTTCATGTAACGTCGATATATCGACAATATGTCGATATATCGATGCTTGATTTTGTCCATATATCGACATATGGTCGATATATATATGTTGTGTTGCTTTCGTGGGTCCCATCATGATGTCTATGTTATATCCAATCCGTCCATCTATTTGGCGAGCTCATATTAAGGCTTGAGACGAAAAATAAGATAGATTTAACTATCAAGTGGACCACACTGTAAAATACAGTGGGGAATTGAACGTCTACCATTGAAACCCTTTTAGGGGTTACAGAAGTTTTGGATCATTATGAAATTTGTTTTTCCTTCTCATCCAGGTCTTTGTGACCCTATGAATGAAAACATCACAGCGGACCCCCAAAAAGTTTTTAACATCGATGCTCATTCAACATTGTTTCCTGTAGTTTGGTACACTTGAGATTTGCATATACCTCATTTTTTGTCTCATACCATAAAATGATGTGGAAAAATATATGGATGGCATGGATGAAAAGCATACATCATGGTGGGGCTCACTAGGGGTGTACACAAACTGGGCTAGCCCGGTTAGCTCGCTCGACCCAGCCCGAAAAAGCCCGACTCGGCCCGACCCGGAACTGAGTTTGGGTCAGGACGGGCCAATTTTTTAGGCCCGAAAGTGAGTTCAAGTCGAGTTCGGATACCTCCCAGTTCGGCCCGACTCGGTTCTAAATCCGACTCGTCCCGACCCGACTCGACCCGGCCTGGCCCGACCCGTGTATGACTGTATTTAATTATATAATATTTTATTTTATGCTTTATCAAATGTATGTAAATGTATTTAAATGTCTTGACTAGTTAGATTTTTTGTGGAGTTTATACTTCAACTATCTAAACTGTTGATCGAGGGCCTTGTAATGGGACGCGGATTATTTGCCAAAGCCCTTCCCATAACTTGTTGTAAGGTTCGAAACTAGCCCGAACTCAGGTTCGAAATTGGCCCGAACTCAGGTTCGAAACTGGCCCGAACTTGGCCCGAACTCGCGCCGGGCCCGGTTCGGGCTGGAGATGTTGGCCCGGTGACCAGGCCCGGTCAGGTTCGGGCCTTGTGTGGCTGTTGAACGGGCCTGGACGGGCTGAGGCCAGTTCGACTCGGCCCGACCCATGTACACCCCTAGGGCTCACAGACCATCGAACATCCACCATTGCATGGTGGCAGGAGAGTACCCAATCCATTTACGTGAAAGGAGGGGTATTTTCGTCCAGAAATTTTGTCTCCGAACGTGGAGGTCTAAGTTGTAAAAGAAGGTTTGTCTTCTTTCATAAAAACAGCTGGATAAAAGGTGGGGTCCATAGTCCTAAATTTCTCAACGAGATACGTGAAACGGATTGGCTACTCCCCCTGCCACCAACCATTGGCTGGTGGTCGGTGCTCTGTGGGCCTCATCATGATGTATGTGTTTCATCCATTCCGTCCATCTATTTTTATAGATAATTTTATGATATGAAAGAAAATTTGATTTGTATTTCAATCTCAAGTAGACCACATTACAGGAAACAGTGTTGAATGAACGTTGACCATTAAAAATGTATTAGGGGCCATAAAAGTTTTGGATCAAGATGGTATTTATTTTATCCCTTCATAAGGGTTTTTATGACCTAATCAACAGATTGGATGTCAAATAAACAGTACAGTAGGCCTTAGGAGGATTTTAATGGTGGATATCCAATCATTATTGTTTTCCTGTAGTATGGTCCACCTAAGATTTATATCCCTATCACTTTTTTTTTTTTTTTTTGTATAAATTTCTAAAATGATTTGTAAAAATGGATGAATGTAATGGATGAAACACACACATCATGGTGAGTCCCACTGAGCACTGACCACAAGCCGGATAGTGTCAGGAGGAGTAGCCAATCCGTCTCCGAGATTCGCTGGCGTACCACACCAAAAGGATTGGCTACTCCCCATTACACCAGCCCGTGGCTTGTTGTCGATGCTCTGTGGGACCCACCATGACGCATGTGTTTCATCCATTTTTAAAGATCATTGTAGGGCTTGTTCCCAAAAATAAGAAGTATATAAATCTCAGGTAGACCACACCACCTGAAAACAATAGTGATTGGATATTCACCATTAAAATCCTCCTAAGGCCCACTGTACTGTTTATTTGACATCCAATCTGTTGATTAGGTCATACAGGTCCAAATGAAGGGAAAAAACAAAAATCAGCTTGATCCAAAACTTTTATGGTCCCAAAATGTTTTTAATGGTCCACACTCATTCAGCCATGTTTCCTGTAATGTGGTCAAATTGAGAATTGGATATACCTCAGTTTTGGTCTTTTAACGTAAAATGATCTGTAAAAATTGATGGACCGCATGGATGAAACGCATACATCATGGTGGACCCCACAGGGTACCGACCACTAGCCATTGGCTGATGTCAGGGGGTGTAACCAATCCGTTTCCGTACCACACACCGCCGACCGGACGCGGATTTCCGCTAAAGCCTTTCGCAGGAAGTTCCTGCGCAAGGATGCCCGGTGGGGCCAGAGAGATGTTTGTGAGAAATCCACCCCGTCCGTTTTGCTAGATCATTTTAGCACGTGAGAGCAAAAATTAAGTGTATTCAACACTAAAGTGGGCAACAGGAGAGGAAACAATAGAATTTCACTGAGAACCGTTGAAGCATTCTTATGGCTATAATAGTTTTGTACCAGGCTATCGTTTCGGTGTTTTTAAGTCATCCCATTGGGAGTGACATTATAAACGGTTTAGATAGCATATGTACATCAAGGTGGAGCTCAGTAAGGTTTCAACGGTGGAAATTTCTTTTCCCAATTTTCCCTTTCGTGTAACTCACTTGAGTATTTTATCCACCTCAATTTTGGATGAACATCCTAAAATGATATCACAAAACAGATGGACGGAATGGATTTCTCACAGACATTTCATTGGTCCCCACCCAGCATCTTTGGCAGGCACCTCCTGCTAAAGGCTTTTGCAGGAAATCCTCGTCCCTGCCGACCGGGGAACGGATTGGCTACTTCCCTCGGTGCTCTGTGGGCCCCACCATGATGTATGTGTTTCGTCCATGCTGTACATCTATTTTAACATATCATTTTACAGTATGAGACCAAAAATGAGGTATATCCCAATCTTAAATGGACCACATTATAGGAAACAGTGTTGAAAGAGCGTTGACCATTAAAAAACATTTTGGAGCCATAAAAGTATTGGATTAAGCTGATTTTTGTTTTTTCCCTTCATCTGGGTCTGTATGACCTAATCAACGTATTGGATGTCAAATAAACAATACAGTGGGCGTTAGGAGGATTTTAGTGATGGATATCCAATCACTATTGTTTTCATGTAGTGTGGTCCACCTACGATTTATATACCTCTCATGTTTGGGATAAGGCCATAAAATGATATGTAAAAATGTATGAACGGAAAGGATGAAACACATACATCATGGTGGGACCCACAGAGCACCGTGTCAGGGGGAGCGCCGCCCAAGCTGGTGTGAGTACCTCTCAAGACGAGCGCCGACGCTCCTCGAGCTCCGAATTGTAGGAACGGTTTAAAGGAGATCAAAGTTATGTGGCCATACAATGATGTATTTTTTATATCCATGCCATTCATCCATTTGGTGAGATCAATTTCGAGCACGAGCCCAAAAATGATTCATATCCATAGCTTAAGTGGACCACACCACAAATAGCAGTGGAAACAATGATTCTCCCTGTTAAAATATTCATAGGGCCCACCATAACGTTTATTTTCCATCCGATCTGTTCATAAGGTAATGTTTGATTCTCCGAAGCATTACCTGCAAGATTGTTGTTGCTCAATCTGTGCCATTGAACAGAACGATTCAAGGAAAGACCTTAGTCTGACACTAGATAATTTGGTAGTGTATAGATAAGAGATTAATATTATCTTCTTCTTGCTAATAGCCATTGATACCACAAGAAGAAGATAAATAAATTTCTAAAAATTAAGAGTTTAAACTAATACTATTGATGCAAATTATTAGTTACAACATATTTAATGGCCTTATCTCATATAAGCAAAAGAAACCCTATATTCTCATTTGACTTAGAACAATCTCAAAATAATAAAAAGAAGTTCAATCTTATCAAAACTTATAAACAAACATTAAATAAGTAAAACAAGGACTTAGGATCACAAGTGAACTCTTAAAACTCTACAAATAAAAATTTTAAAACTTTTTGAAAGTAGTAAGTTTTAACTTAAAATTATAATTTGAGTCATCAAATGATCAAATTTTTTTAAACCATTATAGAGTCCATAAATCGTGGTGGTTAGCCAAAGCATAAAGCTCATAGACAGCTTTCCAATAATATATTGTTCGCACAAAATAGATAACCAATTATTAAGTTATTATCATAAAAAATAATGGTGCATGTTTAGGTCGTTTTTGCCTAGGTTAACATCCCTCGGCCGGAATCCATGACATCCCAGCTGGCCATTGAGTGTCCTTACCAATCCTACAACAAACAAACATTAATTGTGTAGTTTTGAAGCTTAGTCGTGAATATGACATAAAAAAATTGGCCAAAACTATTGTGTAGAACTCTGCTTGCTCTAGACATTGTTATTAACAACTACACTATCAAAGCTGAGCCGTGAAACCTAACTTTTGGGCCAACCATTTGACAGAGGCTTCATTTAAAGTAACTCGAGTAAGTAAACTGAATAGTAGAATAAATAAGTCATATATGTGTCAATAATGAATATCGTAAACTTAAATCTTAAATGTGTATCCGTGAGGGAAGATATTTCAATGCCACCATGTCTCTAAGAGAGGTGCTCAATCTTCCACACCATATATCTGTGTGAAAACCTCTCAATAGAATTAGGATTTTCTATTTATATTGATAAGGTGACCAAGATTTGTATTTATCAAAAAAATATATATATGATTAGATAAGTTTACCTATCATATTTCTCTCCTCTGAAGTCTCAACATCATAGGTTTCCATATCAATCTGAATAATCATATCACAGTTCAAATATCTCACCCCAAACTTATCTGTATCAATCACAATTGCAGGAAACCCATCAAATCACTTAATTTGAATAATTCAATGGTCAGATCAAAACTAATGATCATATATAACCCACCTAATAGAAATCTTACATAGTTATCCCAACGTGGTTTCAATCCCTAAGGATGCTCCATTCCTCAATCAAGTAATCCTTTCTGATTTGGACAATGAGTTGTGATAGATGTGTGTTATAATGTTGAAAATGCAGTTGTTCTGGACAAGGCAAACGTTCCAAATCGTATATGAGAGCCTTTAAAATGAGATTGGAGCCGCTTGTTGGTTTTAATTAGTTCCAAATCATGAAAGCTTCCACAACTTGCCACAAACAACCATATCCGCTAAGAATATTTCCAACCATGCGCGCCTAATATATCATCACAAACGGAGAATTGTAATCATATCACATGTGATTTGATTTACAGAACTCTCTTAACCAAACTAGCCCTAAATGTCTATTTGCAAGCCACCGATGACAAGGTCAACATGCCCGATTCTAATCCTTAATTTTGTTATTGACAGCAAGCAATGGGTGCTAAAGTGATAGAGGAGATATTGGAGAGGTGAGTCATGTCACATGCGTTCGAGAACCTGGCCATATATATATGGGCTATTACAACCTTCCATTTCCCTCGTACTGTTGTAGCATTTTAGCTGAGCAGATTTATCTAGTTGTCTCACCTGTGTGCTAGAACATGCTTATGGAACATCCCTATGGGTGGCAATGAGCCTGCGTTCACCCAGCTTTCGATCGGGATTGAACCTATTAGCTTGGTTTGAGGAAAAGGCTTAGGCCTAGCATACATGGCTTGATCAATTTTTGGCTGAGCTTGGATTCAAGTCATTTTAACCCGACTTGGCCTAACCCAACCTAGTTAGATCCAACTTCATGCATACATGTCTAATATCCTACAAATATGGTATTCTAATCTTTGATTGGGAAACCCATCCAACTTGAATGTAAACCGTTTGTTTCAGTCCTCGTAAGTGTCTATTTCTAAGTGCATGTTTGACTCACTTGATCATAAGATAGATTAGGAACATTCAAGCATGAAATAAAGATTTTATTAAAGTACCGGGTCCCACCGAGCCCATTGCCACCACCAGTGCCCGTCTAACTTTTGGCATGATTCACCCGAATGGAATCGCGCACAACTCCGGTTTCAGGAAAGACAGAACGGTGGGATGGCAATTGGCAATACCGAGTGCCGAGTGTACAAATTTTCATGTGGATCCAACACGTTTCTAAGGCGAGACCTACCATGGGATGAAGAGAAATCCCACAAATCAAACTGATCCAGAATTCAGGTGGGCCACACCTAGTAAAATTAGAAGTTCTAGCCGTGATTTTGCATTATTCCCCTGCTGTGACCGACATTAGTTTTGGACTGATCCTATTTTGTTTATGTATGGTGAGAATGAGGTGATGCAGCTGATAGACGGAGGGGATATTAAATACACATCAAGGTAGATTCACAGAGCTCGGATGTTGCATGTGCCATTAACAACAGTTGTCGTAGAGGATTCCGGTCCCAATTCATCCCTACATTTCCACAGGGTGTTGCTTGAATAATTCGAAAGTATTGCAATACCATACGTTTACTCGGGAATCTGGATCATCTTCCAATGATCCCAACCGTTTATATGACAATTTTCAAGTTTGTACAGTGAAAAGGCTACAAATGAAGGCCAGCACATTGCTTACTCAGTATGCTATGTGGGGCTGCTGTGATGTACGTGTCTTATCTACACCTTCCATCCCTTTTAGCAGCTCATTTTAGGGCATGAACCCAAACTTGAAGCATATCCAAAGTTCAAGTGGACCACACTATAGAAAACAATGGGGATTATTGATGCAAAAATCTGGCTCACCTTGGCCGAGCTCCGAGCACTGACGCCGAGCCTTATAAGTCTGCATAGGAAGAAAACAAAGGAGACCCTGGGTAGATCAGGAGACCCTCCGATGCCAAAGTCAGGCTAGGAATCTGGGTCTAAGTCGTGTAGATGAGTTATGGGTGATAGAATTTGTGTACTGTTGAGGGTCAAATATTGCATATTAGACCTCAGATATTTCTCAAAATTACAAACATGATACTACTACTAATGGTTTATTTAATCATGTTTGTGATGCAAGGTGAATCTAGGAGCGTGGACTGGAAAGGAGGTTAAAAACATAGATTTAACGCTCTGGTATCACCAAGACATTGGATGGGACTCTATGGGACCAAGATCGAGGATTCACACACCAGAGATCAAAGAAATTCCAGCCACTCACTTCAAACAGGCCTGTAAAACGTCCAGAATGCAAGATCACAGGGTTCTCACCATCTGATCAGCTCGAAACTTTATACATGGCCTGAGGACTATAAATTAACCGTACATGTCAAATTTCAGTTGTTCGATCTCTGTGTAAGTGACCCAACGAACAAATCATCCCATAAACTGATGATTTGGGGCCCGGTTGATAGATGAATGTGCTTCACTTTTGGTCTTAATCCCTTAACTGGGGAGACAAAATGGTTGGATGGCGCAGATTTCTCATAAACATCACAGTGGACCCCACCTGGGATCGAGCGAGTGCACAGCCGATGTGCACCCGCTGTGCACCGGACCAGCTGAGCTGATCAAAGTTGGCTTGACAACTCTTCTTCTTCATAAACGGAAAGTTCCGTTTTTGTTACCAGCATGCGCACGGAGAGTTGCGGGTGAGAATTGTGGGCCATTATTGTGGTCCAGACGATAAATCTGGACCGTCCATTATATTCCCACGGTCCATCTAAGCAAGGCCTAGGTGAAGAAATTTCAAAAGACACCGGATATCAGTTTTTGATCGTTCAAACGGAAGATAGACGGTGGAACTGTTTGAATCGATGGGCCGCACAAAACCGGAGAAAAAATACCCTTTCCCAACTAAAATTTCGAGTAGAACGAAATGGACGGTGTGGATTTGTCATCCGATGCTGATTACGGACCCCACAAAGCACCAGCGCACGCCCTGTTACGCACGTCCGCGACTGTCCGGGAAATCCGAGCGGTTTTGGCCCATTGTCTGCCATCAGATGGATCATCTAGACCGTCCATCGTGTAGGGCGTTCAAAAATTTCTTAGGGGACGTTGACCTTTTTAAGAAAACAAACGGCATGCTATCATCTTGGTTGCTGAGAAGCCACGCACGCACCTGCGTAAATAGCTGTGTAAAAGAATCCATCCGTATTCTCACCAACACCAGCCGACCAACCTTCCTTGGCTACAAAAAGGGGGGAGAGAAGGACGTGGGGGGATTGGCTTGGCTGGGATGTGGAGCAGGAGAGGAGAGTTGTTTTGTTTTTCTTTTATTTTCTTTTATTTTATTTTGTTTTGAGGGACCAAGCCCATTCATGTTAGACTAAACCCCTTAGCTAGGGCTAAGGGGCGAAGCTTGTAGTCAGATGGGAAGTTCTACACTTTGATTCATTCCTGAACTATTTGATCTTAATTTGATTTTAATGAATTTTTCTAGTTATTAATGGTTTGTTGTGACTGAAATTACAGTAGATCTGTGATAGCTTGAGTATTTTCTTTTCCCTTATTTTGATGTTAGGAAGTCCTGTTGTTCACCATTGCCCCTTGGACATGGTTGGATGACAGAACTTTTCCTACCTTCATCGAGATTGGCTGTGGGTTGGTTGAACTCTGTTGTTTGCTTTGTCTCATGGGCCTAGTTTTGTGATGGAATTCATACTAATCTGCATCTTTCTTATCTTTTGAAAACTAGATTGAGAGAAGTTTCAATTGTGCTTTAGCGATATATCTTCCAACTGGATGAAGATGGGACTCGAAGTCCAGTTGAGTTCGTGAATTAGCGTAGATCTCCCTGATCTCTACAAGTGGATCCTCTAAATCCCTAGTTTCCTACCTTTGAATTCTATAAATTTTAGTTTCCTACTCACTCATATTTTCCTCATACTCATTCAGTTTAGATCACATCTTATTCTAGTTCTAGTTCTAGTTACTTTTAGATCACGTACAAGTTTCAGTCCCTTGGGATTCGACCTCGGTCTTACCGAGTTTATTACTACATCACAACCCTGCACTTGGGGAGTGAACATGTACCGTCTCAATCGAATTACCTTGTATTTATAGTGTAGAATAGGATGTGGGGGCCCACTGATCTCGGCTCGATCTCGACCATCAGACGAGAAGTGCGTGACTGGTGACGCTGACGGTTACACTGAGATCATGCGCCGGATGTTACTCTAAACGTGTGTTATTGGAGTTGGTTTCTAGGTGTGATTGTGGATCATCTCTCGTCCGAGCCGATCCGAATTCAACCTAAAGCGGGCTGAGCCCAACGGCTCGCTGACAAGGATCTGGTCGGGTTGACGAAAGATTAGACAATTTGTGTCAACCCCTTATATAACTTGCTCGGTTCTAGTATTGATCAATACTCGGAGCTCCGCATGTTGGCTCGGTAGAGAGCGATTCTCATAAGTTACTTCAGGGTGGAGAACGCTAACGTTGCTACAACTCCGCCGAGCTATATACGAAGAGAGGAACCATTTTTTCCCATAATAGGGATAATGACCTCCACCATTGAAACCATCCTAAGGAACACAGTGATGTTTTGTTTGTCATCCAATCTCTTTTATAAGATCACAAAAACATGGATATAAAGAAAAACAACTATAAGCTTGATCCAAAACCTTTGTAACCCCATTAAGTTTTCAATAGTAGGCAATCAATTCAAACTATTTCCTATGGTGTGGTCCACTTGAGCTTTAGATATACTTCGATTTTGGGCTCATGTCCTAAAATGAACTAGTAAAATGGATGAATGTCATATATAAGACACATACATCACAATGAGCCTCAGAGAGTTTACTCATTACGTACTAAGTTTCTCATGTGAATCCCAAATACCGGCTCTCTATTTCAACCCTCCCTTTGTTTGGCTCTTTTGCTTCTAACATTAATCTTTGGAGTAACATTTGTATAATTGATGAGTTGAATATTCAATATTAGAATTTTTGTTCTTTTTTTTTTCCCCTCATCCATGGCTAGCCCTATCTGTTGGGGGCCTTGCACAAAACCTTAGGATCTAGCCTCCGAAACGAAACAGAATTATGGATAATAAAGCAATGAAATAAATCAAAGCATAAATCACACACCACACAAGAGATTTTTACGTGGAAAACCCGTAAAAACCATGGGGCCTCGTCCAGATCAACAATCCACTATGAAGTAGAACGTTACAACCTTCGTCACTCACACAGGAGTGGATGAACAATGAAAGAATAAAGAAAAACCAAAGAGATCTCACTGATTACGAGGACGTAGGAGCGCTGAGATATAAATTGCACCGTAGATTACCTCCACGAGCATAACCTCCCTTCTACCTCTCTCTCTCTCTCCTCTCTCTCTCTCTCTCTCTCTCTATCTCTCTCTCTCTCTCTCTCTCTCTCTCTCTCTCACCTTTGATATCCCTAAACCATTTAGGAAACCTCTTGTGCTTTTTCTTACACTAGAAAAGTCCTAGGGACCCCTTTTTATAGTTTTAGGAAACTTCTTTCCGCATCCCAGTTGCGAAAGGACTTGCGAAACGAAATCTGCACAAAATCCTGGAACGAATTTGTCCAACCTCGACTAGTCATACCGAGTCCACGACTGGTCGAGCACCACCCACGTTCGGTCGAGGACCTCCCACGATCGGTAGAGTACCCCCGAAAAAAATAGTCTACAGTCGCTGGACTTTGAGTCGAGCCACGGCTAGTCATGCACCAGCCCTCGACCAGTCGAGCGAGGCTTACGACCAATCGAGCACGGGATAAAAAAATCTCATCAAATCTCCCCCTTTTTGTCCCGGGAGGGATCCACCTTCTTTAAGCCAGCCTAATTTCTACAAACCTCAAACTTGCCCTTGAACAAAGCCTTAGTCATCATGTCTGACCCATTATCATCCATGTGGACCTTCTCAAGCTGTAACACCTTCTGATCCAAAGTATCCCTGATCCAGTGATACCGAATCTCTATATGCTTCGACTTAGAATGCTGACTTGGATTCTTGCTCAAGTGTATAGCACTTTGACTATTGCAATAGATCACATGCTCTTCCTACTTCAGATTAAGTTCCTATAGGAACCTCTTCATCCAAAGCATCTCTTTACATGCCTCTATGACTGCAATGTACTCGGCCTCTGTCATCGACAATGGTACGACCTTCTGTAGTTTGCTCTGTCAAGAAACCGCTCCCCCTACAAATGTGAACTTGAACCCCGATGTAGACTTCCTGGAGTTTATGTCACTTATCATATCTGCATCTGTGTAGCCCTCTAACATAGGTTTACCGTCACTATAGCATAGGCTCAACCTGGATGAGCCTCTTAGATACCGCGGTATCCATTTCACCGTTGCCCAATGTTTTTTGTCATGATTGACAAGATACCAGCTGACAACACTAACTGCGTATGCTATGTCTGGGCGTGTATACACCATAGCATACATCAAACTTCCTACAGCTAACGCGTAAGGTATCTTCTGCCTCTCTTCCACCTCTGCCTTTGTCTTGGGACACTGCCTGTCACTCAATCTGAAGTGACCATCCAGTGGAGTACTGACCGACTTCGCTGTATTTATATTGAACCGCTCTAGGACTTTCTCAATATACCGCTCTTGTGACAGCCAAAGCTTTATGTTGCTTCTATCACGGGTTATCTCCATTCTTAGGATCTGTCTAGTTGGGCCCAAGTCTTTCATCGCAAACGACTTGCCCAACTCCTGTTTCAGCCTGTCGATCTTTTTGATGTCTTTTCCCATGATGAGCATATCATCAACATATAACAGCAGAACTAAGAAATCACCATATGAGAACTTGCGCGTGAACACACAGTAGTCTGACTTCATTATGTCATACCCATGCTGTAAAATGAATGAATCAAGCTTCTTGTACCATTGACGTGGAGCTTGTTTCAGCCCATACAAGCTCTTCCTCAGCCTACACATCATATGCTCTTTGCCCTTGACTTCGAACCCCTCTGGTTGGTGCATGTAGATCTCTTCTTCCAAGTCACCATGAAGGAAGTCAGTTTTAACATCTAACTGCTCTATCTCCAGATCCATGCTACCCGCCAACCCAAGTAACACCCGTATGGATGTCATCTTCACCACTGGTGAGAATATCTCCTCGAAGTCTATGCCTTTCCTTTGGCCAAATCCTTTCACCACAAGTCTGGCCTTAAACCTCGTCTGTGAATTCTTCTGCTCAACCTTTTTTCTAAACACCCACTTGTTGCTCAGAGCTTTCTTTCCCTTAGGCAGTTTCACCATATCATAGGTGTGGTTCTTATGCAAGGATTTCATTTCCTCTTGCATAGCTTTCAACCACTCCCCCTTATGCTCGTCGGCTAGGGTCTCGGAATAATCTTCTGGCTCTCCCCCATCAGTCAGCATAATGTACTCATGCGGCGAGTACCTCTTGGACGACTGTTTGTCCTTAGATGACCTCCTCACCTGTGGCTCAACAGGTGGATCAAGTGGAGGCTGCTCCCCTGGTTCATCTTCTGAAGGAACTCTCTTGTCCTCTGCACCTTGCTGTACTCCCCCGTCATCAGGCACCACGGGAGGAAAAATCAAATCCATGTCCTCTAGCTTACCTGAACTAGGCTGGTTCTTCTCTGGCTTATCAATGTCTTCTATACAATGATCTTCAAAGAAAACCACATCTCTGCTCCTGACGAGCTTCTTCTCGGTCGGATCCCACAATCTTTAACTGAACTTTTCATCATTGTACTCTAAGAACACACACTGCTTGATCTTTATATCGAGCTTGGACCTCTCGTCCTTTGGTACGTGAACAGATGTCCTGCAACTAAACACCCTGAGATGACTGTACAATGGATCCTGTTCAGTCCACACCTTCTCAGGTACTTCTCCATTCAACGGGGCTGATGGAGACCTGTTTATCAAATATACTGTCGTGTGCATTGCTTCTCTCCAGAACATCTTGGGCAATTTCGCATGGGATAACATGCATCTGATTCTCTCAACAATGGTGTGATTCATTCGCTTAGTTACACCATTATGTTGGGGGGTCTTGAGAACAGTCTGTTCATGCTGTATACCCAGGGACTTGCAGTACTCATGAAAGTCGTCAATGTATTCACCACCATTGTCAGTGCGGATGCACTTCAATGATCTACCTGTCTCTCTCTCGACCAAGCATGAAACAATTTAAACACACCAAAGACCTTGTCCTTGGATTTCAAAGCATAAACCCAACCCTCCTAGATGCATCATCTATAAAAATGACAAAATACAATACCCCACCCAAGGTTTTTGTCCTCATAGGACCATAAACATCAGAATAAACCAAATCTAATGCATGCACTTTATTAACGTAAGAAACAGTTTTAATAAATGAAACTCTATGATGTTTCCCTGATAAACAATCAATACAGGTTTTAAGAGGTGTACCTGTCACGCCTAGAAGGAGCCGCTTCCTCGCTAGTAGTTGAAGCCCTTTTTTACTAATGTGGCCTAAACGCCTGTGTCATATGTCAATAGCTGAATCTTCCGCTGCGTTCAAACCACCCTTGCACACACTGACACTTCTCTTGTAAATGGTGCAACACTTCTTTCCTCTAGCTGCGATCAATGAACCCTTGATGAGCTTCCATCGCCCACCAGCAAACTGGCTTTCATAGTCATCATCATCTAACATTCACGTTGACATCAAATTGAGGCGAAGGTCTGGGATATGCCTCACATCCTTGAGAACCAATATGCAGCCCACATCGCTCTTCACACAAATATCACCAACCCCTACGATCTTCGATACGCTAGAATTTTCCATCTTCACGGTCTCATAGTCACCTGACTTGTAGCTTATGAAGAAGTTCCTACGTAGAGTCGCATGAAAAGAAGCTCCCGAGTCTATCACCCAGTCGTTCTTAGCCTTACGACATTCATGCTTATGGTGGCTATTCTTGCTACAATTCCAGTATTCAACATTTTTTTTGTTACTCGACTTGCCCCTTGATTTATCTCGGGCTTTCCCGCCCTTTCTGTTCTTTCCTCTCCCTCGTTCCTGTGTCACAAGAGCCTCTTGCTAAGTAGACCCCTGAGACTTCCTCCTTGTCTCCTCATTAAAGAGACAAGTGGTTACTTGTTCCATGGATATCTTTCCGTCTGGCGCGGAGTTACTTAGAGACACCACCAATGTCTCTCAACTATCAGGCAATGAACTAAGCAATAGCAAAGCCTGCAGTTCATCATCCAAGACCATCTTCATAGAAGAGAGTTGGTTTATTATATTGCTGACCTCATTCATGTGCTCGGCCACAGAACCACCATCCTTGAACTTGAGATTCACAAGTCGTCTTATCAAAAAAATCTTATTACCGGCTGTCTTCCTCTCATACAGCCCTTGTAATTTCAGTCATAGGCTAGCGGCTGAGGTCTCTGTAGACACATGGTGAAACACGGAATCATCCAACCATTGTCTAATAAACCCCACCGCCTTTTGGTCCATCTTCTTCCAATCATCATCAGACATATCCTTGGATTTTGCTGATATGCCTAAAATTAGATAATATAGGTCTTTGCAATAAAGTAAGTCCTCCATCTTAGCCTTCCATATGGTCCAGTTAAAACCATTAAGGCTGATCATCCTTGATGAGCCACCTTCCATAATTCAAAATCGATCCTACTCGTTCAATGAACTTAGCTTTGATACCACTTTGTTGGGGGCCTTGCACAAAACCTTAGGATCTAGCCTCCCGAAACAACCAGAATTATGGATAATAAAGCAATGAAATAAATCAAAGCATAAATCACACACCACACAAGAGATTTTTACGTGGAAAACCCGTAAAAACCACGGGGCCTCATCCAGATCAACAATCCACTATGAAGTAAAACGTTACAACTTTCGTCACTCACACAGGAGTGGATGAACAATGAAAGAATAACGAAATACCAGAGAGATTTCACTGATTATAGGACATAGGAGCGCTGAGATATAGATTGCACCGTAGATCACCTCCACGAGCATAACCTTCATTCTACAAGCTTCCTCTCTCTCTCTCTCTCTCTCTCTCTCTCTCACCTTTGATATCCCTAAACTCTTTAGGAAACCCTCTTGTGCTTTTTCTTACACTATAAAAGTCTTAGGGACTCCTTTTTATAGTTTTAGGAAACTCCTTTCCGCATCCCAGTTGCGAAAGGACTTGCAAAACGAAATCCGCACAAAATCGCAGAACGAATTTGCGTAACCTCGACTGGTCGTACCGAGTCCACGACCAGTCGAGCGCCACCCATGACCGGTCGAGCACCCCCGGAAAAAATAGTCCACAGTCACTGGACTTTGAGTCGAGCCACGACTGGTCATGCACCAGCCCTCGACTGGTCGAGCGAGGCTCACGACCAGTCGAGCATGGGACAAAAAATCTCATCACTATCAAACGAAGGGTTTGTGCTATTCAACAAGACTCAAATCCAACAGCTAAAATCCTAGAGTATCTTATCATAATGGGTCGCGATGTATTCTATCAGCTGCATGCATACCTCTCTCCCTCAACATTATCCTCACTCCTAAAAGTGCGGGCGGTCTGTATCAAACTCGAAAAAAAAAAAAAAAAGAGAGCCGATTAGGCACGGCCCTTACCGTGGGCCACCTAGATGCATATATTCTATATCCATATCGTCCGTCTATTTCGTTGGATCATTTTAGAACATAAGCCCAAGAATGAAGTAGATCCAATTCTCAAGTAGATCATATCATAGGAAATAGTAATGATTGATCATTAATGGGCACCAAACGTTTTGGATCAAGATGATATTTATTATTTTCCTTCATCCAAATTTATGTGGCCTTATCAATAGGTTAGACGGAAATAAATATTACGGTGGGTCTTAGGAAGTTTTTAATAGTAGTGTTTAATAAACAGTGGTTATAATAGTATGGTCCACCTAAGAATTGGATCTCCTTCACTTTTGGACTCACATGCTGAAATGATCTGGCAAAATGGATGGAGTTAGTGGATACAGATTACCTACATCAATGTGGGCCCACGATAAGGGTCGTACCGTCTTAGGTGAGCCGGGCCGAGCCTAATCTACTACCCAAAAAATAGTCTAACTATCGTACAGTGAACATCCTTCAGTTGCAAGATCCCAGGGGTATTCTCCACCCACGTTGTGGACCATCACATCAACGGTTTCAATAACCAGAATGTGGCTCCACGTCGGTAATTTTTTTTAAAAAAAAAAAACAACGTATGGTGATTCACGGCACCTGAGCGGTCTAAATTGTACCAATGAATTTCTGATGGCTGGTCAACCTGAGTCCGCGCCGGCAGCGGATTCGGTGTTACCGTGGTGGGCATTACTCTTACTGTGGGGTCACCTTGATGATTTTTTTTTTTGTATATCCACACCATCCATCTGTTTCCATTTTAGGAGCGGTCTCATAACTTTAAGTATATCCATCTAATTGAGTGTCTCACCATTAAAAGCTCTAGAGGGGCTATCGTAAGGTTTTGGTAATTTTTATTTCCCATGTAACTTGCGCATAATGTCAAAAAAATATGAATGAAGGGAAAATACAAATATCAGTTTGATACAAAACTCATGTGGCCCATAAAATTTTTTTTAATGGTCATTCATTATTGGTTTTAGTCGTATGTTCCACTTTGAATTTCTCTTCTTAAGGATCATTATAGCATCCTAAAATAAGATGTAAAAATAAATGGACTGTGGATAGACAAAAAATATATCAAGATGGGCCTCGTATGATTGCAGTAACATCCACTTGGGGTCATTTCGATGCTTGTAATATTGTTAGTTATAAATATATTACACTTAAAAAGAGTTCAAGGTGCATGTGGTTTACATGCTATTTCATTTGAATTTTATGTGGTAATCTATTTATATGTATAGGTGTTTACAATAAAAAAAGGTAGGTATTTATATTATAGAGTTTACATATAAACTTTTTAAAAGTTACAAATCACATAAGAAAGAATTTTTTTTTTTAAGAGTCTTAAAAGATCATTAAAGTATGCACACGCTAAATCAACCGGATGTCTTCCATCTATCACAGTGGCCCCTAATGCAATCTAGATTCCTTTACAGATAAATAAATGCATCCAAACAACCCTTCTAATCAAGATACCCTTAATCCTTTTACAATTTTAAGGAATTTACATGTATCCAAACGACCCCCGATTGTTCCCATAACAGCTGATCTGCTTCCGGCAGCGCCTACCTAAAGCCCGCACAAACAGACGTCCCAAGCCAGACAATTTCCGTTTCCAACTAGTCTCGACAAAAAAAGGGGCAGTTCCGTAATTTACTGTAGAAAAGTAAGACCTACCCTTGCCCGCTTTGGGACGAGACAGGGACAGTTTTGTAATTTAACACTACAAAAGCCCTATCGTCGTCAGACGCCAGCTTTAAAACCCCGGCAGATGACTTAAATCACCCTCTCTTTCATTTTCTTTTGTTTTTTTAAATCTGCAAAACCATCTCCTGTCTTCCATCGGTGCCATCTCTGCAACGGTTTTAGGTCTTCTCGCCTCGAGAAAAGAAAAAAATCAGCTTTCATGGCGTCGAAAACTGCGATTTGCAGGGGAATTCTCCGTCGAAATCGTGGACTCGGCGCCCGATCCATGTCCTCGTGGTGGAGAAACGTCGAACCGGCAGCGAAAGACCCGATTCTGGGCGTTACGGAGGCTTTCCTCGCCGATCCCAGCCCCGATAAAGTGAACGTTGGAGTCGTAAGTTTCCTTCCTATCGGAATCCTCTGTTTTCTTCCTTTTACTGATTTTGTTCTGTTTCAGTGGATCTGATCCCCATTTTTGCGCGTTTGCATGATTTAGGGAGCTTATCGCGATGATAACGGGAAGCCCGTTGTTCTTGAATGCGTGCGGGAAGCTGAAAGGAGGATCGCCGGAAATCTAAACATGTATGTATGATGTATTTGCATGCATGTGTGTTTTGTAGGGATTGTATACATCTAATACATGAGACCGGTTCGCTTGGTCCATCCATGGTGGCATGCATGCATCTGCCTGAGGCCGACTTACTTCGCCCTTCCATGGTGGGGTCCACATGTCTGCATGGACGGGTGATCCAGATCTTCAATCTGGTGGGCCATTGAGAGTGGATGGAAACAAATCTGTCTGACAATCCGATATGCTGGATTGGTGTCCTTCACTTAGACTGATCAGGGTTCCAGAACGTCGAGTGGGCAAAATGAAGCGTCTGAGATTGAAGATTGGTGTCATTTTTGGTGTGGACACTCATCCATGGTAGGCCTACAAGATGGATGGTCCGGATCACTTGAGCATGCAGCCACGTGGGCCGAGGGTGGACCACTAGTCCAGCGAACCACTTGCTACGGTATCATGGCCCCGTTGAGTCCACTTTTACCTCCACCACTTTTATTCCTGTTTGGATGTCTCTATGCTTTTGGAATCTTTTACTTTCGCAAGGAAAACATAATTCTTTTTTAAGCACAGTCACCATGCGTTTCTATCCAATGCGTCAATATCCAAGCTGTGCAAAAGGTGGGCCACACCATTAATATTAGCTGACGTGCAAACCGGGCAGATCCACTCATTAGGTGGGCCACACCTGTACGATTGAGTTAGATCACTGGCTGTACGCTGATTTTGATGGCGTGCCTCGCAGCAATGGACTAACCGATTTTCACACCAGGTGGCCTTCCTGCTGTGGCCTACCTTTTTGCGCTACTCAAATGTCCTAAACCTTGAGGCGTTGGCAGGAGGACGCTGATTGGGTACTACCCCCACCAGGACCTAGCTAGAGACGGACGGTCCTATCAGGAGCTCTGTGGGGCCCACCATGATGTATATGTTTTATCCATGTAGTCCATCTATTTTGAGAGATTGTTTTACGGCATGAGACCAAAAATGAGGCCGATAGAAGGCTCAAGTGGACCACAACACAAGAAGCAGTGGGGATTGAATTCCTACCATTGAAAACTTCCTAGGGCCCACCAAGATGTTTCTTTGCCATCCTACCTGTTCATAAGGTCGCATAGACCTGGATGAAGGGAAAGCATAAATATCAGCTTGATCCAAAACTTTTGTGGCCCCCAGGAAGTTTTCAATGGTAGGCTTTCAATCCCCATTGCTTCTTGTGGTGTGGTCCACTTGAGCCTTCAATCTGCCTCCATTTTGGGCTCATGCCCTAAATGATATGTCAAAACAGATGGACAATGTGGATAAAACATATGCATCACGATGGGGCCCACAGAGCCCAGACAGGACCATTCATCTTTAGCTAGGTCCTAGTGGGGATAGTACCCAATCCAACTCCTTGGCAGGAAGGCAATGTTGCATCCTGCGTGTGAAAGTTCACCTCAATACTTGAATGCAATCATTTATTTCCGAGAAACTTTTTCTTAAGTGGTAATCATGTCCCACACTCCAGGCTTTTTGAAAATGTTGCCTTCTCATTGCTCTAACTTGGACTAACATTTGATAACCATTAGAGGATTAGAGGGAAGATCAAGTTTTAGGGCGTGTTTGGTGCTCAACCCAAGTATCGAGTCAATGAAATGTCAATACCCAAATTGCAAAGAATTAAAACGAAGTATACCCACAAAGTACGATAAAGGAGAGAGGGAGAGAACTTTATTGATATCAACTTTCGTCTCTTATAAAAACTTTAAGAAAACTCACACTTAGAAAAATATTCAAATGACTGACTCCTACACCACTCCCCTTTATAGATCCTAAATAAATCTTTAACTGAAATCCCCCAAGTATGAGATTGATTTCAAATCAATCATAATTTATTACAAACCAATCAAATCTTCCTTAATGTGGTAAAAGCTTAATAAAAAACAAACATAGAAAGCAATTATATATCTAAAATCAGCCTAGATGTTCAATAATATCAATTACATACTCAATCACATCTTTAAATCCTCCTCCCATATCTTCCAAAAATAGTAAATTATAATCCTTGATTTAGTTTCCTGAATCTGTATATAAATAATAAAAAAGCAGCACGAGTTCGCCCTTCGGTGGTCTATATGGGCGTACGTCATTGACGGGCCCTACAGTGGGCTTAGGTGGACCGTGGGCTTGCATCAATTCTCCTTGGCTTCGAAAATACTCATCCGCAAGTTGGAAACCAATCTTAACCTTCAGACTTCTAACACCTCCACAATGAATCACGTTCTTCTTTGGTGGAAGTTGATGGTGTAACCCTAAGCATGGACTCAGCATAACCTTTGTTGGAGTCCACTATGGATAAAAAAATTTTCACCTGCACTTTTGTGGCTGCCAACTTGTTTGTTTTAACTTTCAAGTTCTTTGTGAATCTTGAAACATTTGCTCTATTTTTCATGCCACAATCATCTTTTACGAATGTGTTTTAATTTGAATATTGAGACTCACTTGCATGTCTATCAATGTGATTATAACTATAATTAAATCTATCAATTGATCCATTGGTGAATTCAAGTTTTGATCCAACATTTAACACATCGATCACCTTAAATGTCAACTTTTCCTTTGACTCCATGGATCTCTTTGTCGCTTCCGGAAACTTCAATTCCGGGCTCTTTGTCGTGTTCCAACAATTAAAGGATTCGATCATTGGTGTCTTCATAAGTTGGATGCCTGTTGTTGGTTAGGACTTTGGTGGAGACTTTCCCCTACATGTCTGCATGCTCCAACTGCAGTCTTTGGATTCCCTCTATGCAGGAGCTCCCCCACTTCATTAGTGAGATTTCCTACTGCATACGTGAGTTGATCTACCCGCTCTGTGAGTATGTGGATCAATTAGATTAATTGCACACACTTGTGTCACCTAACGATCACCCACTCTAATATCAAAATGGTACAACCTAGTTATCGAGTCAATGAGATCTTGATACCCAAATTGCAAAGAATTTTATATATAGATCTTAAATGAATCTTTAATTGAAATCCCCCCAACTATGAGATTAATTTAAAATCAATCATAATTTATTGCAAACCGATCTAATCTTCCTTAATATGGTAAAAGCCTAATACAAGGCAAACATAGAAAGAAATTATATCTCTAAAACCAGCTGAGATCTTCAATAATATCAATTACATCCTCAATCACATCTTTAAATCAACCCTCCATATTTCCCAAAAATAGTAAATTATAATCCTTGATTTAGGCCCCTAAATCTATAAATAAACTATCTAAAAAGTAGCACGTGTTGGGTCCTTTGGTGGGCTATGAGCCTATGTCTTTGACAGGGCCTGCAATGGGCCGTGGACTTGCATCATTTGGGTACATGGATTCCGTTGATAACATAATGACTACCCAATGATAATTTCCATGGTCATGATAGAAAATAGGATACAAAAATGGGGTGTTGTTCTGATAGCAAGTGGAATCCTCAAATTCATTAGACAACTCTCAAGTTGTTTCTTGTGCCAGTGAATCCTAACCATGGATAAGAGTAATGATCAAGGTATACATTTGTTACATAACAGCAACGGTGGGCACCGTTATGTGCTTTAGGGTTGTAACAGCCGTTTTGGAAAAATGGCTTGTAACAGCCTGTATCGTAACAATAATAGCAGTGACCGTTACGGCTACCATGTAGAGTCTCATGTATCCAAACTGTCTTTGATGCAGGACATGAAATTCAAATATGATATGCGAGATTTTAGGCTTAAGATCACGTTAGTTCAGAAACAATTACACAAATTCCATATCCCACATGAAAGTCTAAACATTCAATTAAGGGGAATCTATGCGAGTCCAGGCCTACACATGATAGGGCTGAATCAATAAAAATTATGAACCAAACGATACTCAAAGATAAGAAATAATCATCCACACATGCATAGTAATCAGTTCCTAATCCAAGGGATTCCCCAATTTCAATTCAAGGAACCCTAGGGTGAAAAAAATGGGCAAATAAATTAGGGCTAATGCAAACTCAGGCTAGGGTTTAGGAAATATGAATGAAAAGAGGAAAACCAAACGAAATCCTGACTCGGAGAAAGCTCCTGCGTGCAGATGGTGACCCGGGGCTGACGCGCGTGCGCGGGTGGGTTAGCCGCACGTGTGATGGAAGCCCGCCTCCCCAAAGTGACACCCAGACTTTGGTCGGCCAGGGGAGACCTCCAATCCCTTCAAGTTTGACGACGATCCGACGTAAGGTCAAGGCATAGTGTTCCGCCGAAGTTTCAGCCCTCCTATAGGTCCAGATTTTGAAAACTGACTGTAGGGGGATGAATAGTTGCAAAAGCTGGGAAATTCAAAGCAATAATGATGATAGAAGATAAGAGATATGGATGGAAGAGGGTATGGGCGAATGGAGATGGATGTGGCTTCGCACCACAGTAGTTAGTCCTTCAAAGAATGGAGGGCTTTGCACCCACTTTTAAATTCTTCCACAACTCACGAAGAGAGCAGAAAAATAAAACATGAATTTTTATTAAACTTGAATGAATGAAAAGAACTACAAGGGGTGCCTATTTATAGGAAAAATCCTATACCCCAAAACTTGCACCATGTGCGCAACCTATTACTTGGAGGTGAAGTAAACTAAAATAAAAACTAAACAAAGAAATTCAAAGCGTTCACGATGTTCTAAATAATAACAAGCAAAACCTAAAATATGACATCAATCCGATGAGTGGGACACGATCATGAGATCCTATGATGGACTTTTCTTGACTATCGGGCCCACCCTTTTGAATCAAAACTTCGTCTTCTAGCTAAAAGGCCCTCCCTGTACGTCGTCATCGAGCCAGATCGATGGTGGGGCCCTCCTGCGTACGTACGTGCGTAGGGGGTGGTGTGCGCTTGATGTCCCCATCAATTCTCCCCGGTTGCGAAGATTTCACCACTGGCGAAGTAAAACTCCTGAACCGATCCAGGATGTAAGGATCAAGTCTCTGAAGCTCCTCCTCAGTGAGCCACGTGCTGTCTGAAGCTGAGCATGACTTTTATTTAACCAGGTACTTCTAAAAGCCGCCGTCCGATGTAGATATTATCTGATGGTCTAGAATATCCTCTATTTCCTCTCTAGGTGTGAGAAGGGTAGGTATGTGAGATAGAGGCTGAGAAAATGGGTCGGGAAAGGTAGGTATGGGACGTAGTAGCTGGGAAGATGGGTCAAGACAGGTAGGTATGGGAGGTAGAGGCTGGGAAAATGGGTCGGGACGGGTAGGTATGGGAGGTAGAAGTTGGAAAAATGGGTCGAGAGGGGTAGGTATGGGACGTAGTAACTGGGAAGATGGGTTGGGACGGATAGGTATGATAGGTAGAGGCTGGGAACATGGGTCAGGAGGGGGCCATGGATCAATGGAAAGGTCTAATGAATCAGTATGGTTAGGCAAAAGGCTGGACAATGCATCAATGACCCCTTGAAATGCACCTAGATCATCCACATTGAACGTGGAACTAATTTCCATGCAGGGTGGAAGATTTGCCACATGCGCATTGAAACCGTTTCGTTTTATAATTTTGACGGGTCTAGCGCTACGCGCGTGTAATTTACAGAGTTCCTTACATGTAGAAAATTACACGCGCGTAATTTTCAGCCCTCCTACAGGTCCAGGTGCAGATGGTGACCCAGGGCTGATGGTGGGGCCCTCCTTCTGCGTACGTACGTGCGTAGGGGGGTGGTGTGCGCTTGATGTCCCCATCAGTCTTCTCAATGGAAAACAATTTCCATTTCCTCATAGATTCCATGTATCCAAACATGCCCTTAGCATTAATGCAGAAGAACAACATCCTTGTGGCTAGGGAATTCACTGGTGGGCCAGGCTAAATCTATTGTGGAACCCATCACAAGGCTGAAATTTCACATATTTCCGAAGCCATTTCTGTGCTTAGTTCTGAATTTCAGAATTGTAAACCTTTTCTTTTACATCTTCGTTTCTCTTTTCGTATGGTTTCTCTTTAACTAAAAATAATTATTGTCAGTATTTTATACACTCAACTCTTGGCCTTTTTATATTAGGAGCGTAAATATATATTAGATATTGAGGACATGACATATTGACTACTAGATGTCGTTATCACATACGACAACTAAATGAATTGGATTTTGTGTTTATACAATTAGCAGTCACGAAATTCTGATCTTTATTTTTATTTCTAATTTATCGCCTCAGCCGACCCCAATTAGTTGGGATAAGGCCTAGATAATGATGATTCCATGTTATTGCATAATGAGTGATTTGGGTAGAATATAGTGCTACCTTACCATGTGCCATGGACGTTGAGTACAAAGGGCCCCCGGTGTTCCAAAGAATCCAAATAGCTACGAATAGGAGAACAAAGAAAATTGAGAAGAGGGAAGGGGTAGGCTTCTGAGTTCTTACACATCTATAGAGAAAGTAAACAAAAATTTTAGAAATGAAAATGGATGAAGGAAGACATGAAAAATGCAAAATAAACATAGGAAAATTAAGAGGGGAACAACAATTCTTTATCCGAAATAAACTAGTGAGAGGGCCTTTTGATTGTGCATGTCATGTGTAGGGGGGGCTTTTGATTGTAAACATGTTTAATCTAAGCTTTCATGTTTGCTGTTATTATGTTGAGAATTTAAACTTGCTGAATTGTTTGCTGTAAACCTATGTGCTAGGGAGTATCTTCCCATGGGAGGAAGCGTGAAAATGGTAGAGGAAACATTGAAGCTAGCCTATGGGGAGAACAGTGATTTCATCAAAGAGAAAAGGATTGCAGCAGTACAAGCTCTCTCTGGTACTGGTGCGTGCCGACTTTTTGCGGACTTTCAGAAGCGTTTCCTGCCCGACTCTCAAATCTATATACCTGTGCCTACCTGGGCCAAGTGAGTTTCACTATCATCCTTATTTTCATTCCAGCTCAGTATTTATGCAAACATAAAAGCCTGATGTGATACCTGCCTTGTGGTGAATATAATTACCTCTTTTTTTTCTTTCTTTATTTCTTTTTTTTTTTTTTTGCTTTTTAAATCAATATGTTGACATCTGAATGCCACAGAAATGATTATCATGCTTATATTTGATTTGTTCTAACATGGGGATTCCACAGCCATCATAACATATGGAGAGATGCCCAGGTCCCTCAGAGGACCTTCCATTACTACCATCCTGAATCGAAGGGATTAGACTTTGCGTCACTGATGGATGATGTCAAGGTACTTAAATGACAACTGGATTTCTCACTATATTCTGGTGATTTTGCATCCTGTTGCTCTCTGTACACGTCTTTCTCACTATATCTTCCTTTTTGTGCATAGAATGCTCCAAATGGCTCCTTCTTTTTGCTTCATGCCTGTGCACACAATCCTACCGGTGTTGATCCTTCAGAGGAACAGTGGAGAGAGATCTCCTATCAGCTCAAGGTACACCATTTCATGAGATGCTCATTTCCTATGTTATCAGGCCATAAGTTTAACACTGCTCCTGGTAAATACTTTAGGTAAAAAATCATTTTCCCTTCTTCGACATGGCGTACCAAGGTTTTGCAAGTGGTGATCCTGAGAGAGATGCAAAGGCAATTAGAATTTTTCTTGAAGATGGGCATTTGATTGGATGTGCTCAATCATATGCGAAAAACATGGGACTCTATGGACAGAGAGTAGGATGCCTCAGGTAGTTTTTTTTTCCCCACAAATTTCAAGTTCAAAATGACAGAATGGTTGATTGGTGTCAGATCAGGAAGTTTTGACGTCTCTGGTTTATACTTATTTGCTCATTTGCTTTCATCTTCATGTGAAAGTCTTCATCACCTAGGCCTCATCCGAATTAATTAGGTTCTACTGCATGAATCCTGTTCTTCCATTCCACTCTATCAGGGCCATACCTTCAGTTAGACTATAGATCATGAAGACTTTTCTTACTACTACTTCCATTCACGTCCTTTTTGGGCCTTCCCTTTGCCCTTTTAGAGCCTTCAACTTGTATCAACTCACTCCTAACCGGTGCTGTTCTTGGATCTTCATGTGGAAGTTTGTAGCAATAATCACTACACGAAGTCAGGGAGGGAAATTTTTTTTTTTTTTCTTTTAAATTTAGATAAGTTTTGACCACTTCTATCTTTTGACCACTGTACTTTTTTCTTTTATAGTAGAAAACAGCCTTCTAGAAGTTTCTGTTTGGTAATTGACAGGTTGAGGTTATGGGCAGATCCATGCTAATGCAGCATCCATTCACGGTTTTGGCCAATGAGCTCTAATGGAGGCTAGTAGATGGAAATAGACTGCATGTTACTCAGCGCTCCTCCCTCCCTCCCTCTCCCAACTTGCATTTCCTGTTTTATCTCTATAGTCTATACTGATCTCTTTCTTTCTTTGAAGATCTCTCTACTGTTCTTTAAAGGTTTACTAAGGTCAAACAGTTTATATCTGATCATTTAACTTTCCTTTAGAACTAGTGTTTATCACCTTATTTATTGCTAAAAGGGTAATTTTTTCTTAACAAAATTTAAAAAAAAAAAAAAAAATCCTAAATTACCCTTCCCCGTTTATTAAGATTGATGAATAAGCTATTTCCCATCTAGTTATAGCTGTTCTCTGTTAGCACTTCTCTTTTCCTTCTAACATAATTCCAGAATGGTCAAGGGATTTATTTTTTTATTTTATTTTATTTAGTTTTTTGTTTGTTGTCGTTGCTACCTTTCTGGTTACAGTGTGCTCTGCGAAGATGAAAAGCAAGCAGTAGCTGTAAAGAGTCAGTTGCAACAGATTGCTAGGCCCATGTATAGCAACCCACCAGTTCATGGTGCGCTTGTTGTTTCAATCATCCTCAGTGATCCTGATTTGAAGAATTTGTGGCTGAAGGAGGTGAAGGTAAGAGCTCTATTTTCTTTTAATCTTTTTAAGATAGTTTCATTTTTTAATCAGTAGATGAGATGGATTGGTTCTATTTTCCTTCATTCTTTAACTTTCAGTACCTTCATTTTCATTTCAGATCATGGCTGATCGCATCATTGGAATGCGAACCGCTCTACGTGAAAACCTTGAAAAGCTGGGCTCACCTCTGTCTTGGGAGCATATAACCAATCAGGTAGACATGATTCATGTGGGAATGTGCCTATGCAAATGCATCTCAAACTTAATACAATTGAACCTTTGGCCTTCGACACATAGGCATGAGCATTTGCACATGTATTAACTGTGGAACATAAAAAGATGATTACTTAGTATCCCCTGTAAATGGAGATTCTCAAATATATGTGTGAAAGATCTGCTGGTTTCAAGCTGTCTGAACATTATTTTTGTCCGAAAAGGGGAAAAGTAAAAAACATGAAGGAGCATTTGCATGCATTTTCACATGGCAGGTGCAAATGCAATTATACTGCCATACACTTGAGATCCTTAGTTCAACTTTGTCTTGTTTGCATGAAGAAGTGGATCCTGAGTCCTGAATTTCTCACCTTTACACATGAAAAGATTTATATGAAAGGGGGAAAAAGGCATTTGGTTTACCCAAGAAGTCCTGGTGGAAGTGGAAAGGCATTAGAAAGAACAACTTTTTCCCGTTTGTTTCATCCTGTGTCCTCGAAACAAAATGTTTGGGGCCAATTTAACCTGATTCATTGGTAGCCATTCGCATAAATGGAGGACTTAAAATAATGAATACAGCTTTAATTATTATTAAGCATAACATGATGTGAAAAAAATTAGGAATAAACAGAGAGCAAATGGGCAACACTAGAAATTGAATAATTTGTAAAATGTATTATCACGAAATTGAAGCAGTGAATAATAGCATAACCACATGATAGCAGAACGATTTTTATTTTTTTTTGGCATTTTGATGTTGCCAACAACATCACAATGTGAACAAGTCAACCATGGGGAATTATCATCGTCAATTTGTAATATAAAAAAAAAATGCATTATTAGAATTATCACTAAACCATGAGGAATAAATCATTTATACTAATATAACTGCTATGAAATTAAGTTAAATTCAATTGCATTTATTCAGTTAAATCTAACCGTTGAATTTTCTATATGCTTTTGGATTATTACTTTGTAAAAAAGACAAACTGTTTGAGTGTCCCTTAAAAGGTCAAGCCATTTTGTTTCCTAATTTCCTTTTTGTAACCAGTGTTTCTTTTGAATTCTCCGTAAAGAAAAAAGAAGTATTGATTTGCTCACAAATACCTCTACACATGACCTAATGTACCAAATTGGCATGTATGTTGGACATCCAAAACATCACTTGGGATCCATGCATGAAAGTCAGGCTGCTCAACTCATTGGGGTAGGGCCACAGATACGCTAAAAACAGTGGACGGTTTAAGAAAACATGCCAAGTTTTTTTTTTTTTCCAGAACCATTTAATATTTTCATACATTTGTAGCCTACCTGATGAGTTTACTAGCCAGATTGTCGTGCATGGCCATCTTTTGTGTTGCACGTGCATGTGGAGAGGTTGCGTGCAGGCTAGCAAATGCATTCAGGATGAAGCCTCTCGAAATTTTGTTTTAGAAATTATTTTTGTTGAGTCGGATCTATATAAAGCAGAACTATCCAACGAAAGTGTGCAAAACTGCAAATGGAACCATTCATTCATTCTTTCTTTCTCTGTCCTTTTTTCTTTTTCTTTTTTTTTTTTTTCCATTTTTGCTATTAAATTCCATCTCCTGTGTGAGGATCCCAATTGCACTGAATAGGAGCCATTCATTTTATTGCTAGTTACTTATTTCTAAACTGTTAATCACTTATTATATTATATTAAAATACTGACTTGTCTTCTAACAGATTGGAACAGATCATTCATTCATTGCCAAGTCTCTTATTACTAAACTGTTAATCACTGTGTATATTTGACTAAAATACTAATATTTCTTCAAACAGATTGGAATGTTTTGCTACAGTGGGATGACCCCAGAACAGGTCGATCGCTTGACGAAAGAGTACCACATTTACTTGACCCGCAACGGTCGTATCAGGTAAGTTATCTTGAAGATCTGCGTGAACTCCATTTATCTGTTGCTGGTTGGAGACCACTCTGCATTTTAGTAACATTTACTAATCTTTGCAGCATGGCTGGTGTTACTACCGGCAACGTGGGCTACTTGGCAAATGCTATCAACGAGGTTACAAAATCTACTTGAGGAACAAATTCCTCAATTTAGAGGTGATACAACAAACGGACAAGAACTTACCTAGTGTCATGAGTTTTTTCTTTCTTCCTCTCCTTTTTCTCCATGAAATAAATCGGCCTGATTTCTGTGCCTCTTACATCTTCTATTTACAGAGGTCAGTGTGATAATTTTTGCTAATTATTTCACCCTCTGGATTCTCAAAGGGCATTGATACGATTCATCCCTTTCAGTCCGGGATGATTTTTTTTTTCTCTCTTTTTCATTGAGTATAGATGCAAAAGCAGCAGTCAAGAGTACTGAAAACAGTAATAATTGCTACTTATCTTGAAACTGTCAATGGAAACAACCATGTTGTGGTTGAACACTAATCTTTTTTTTTTTCCAGATCACCCCTGTTGTATCGGTGTCATTCATGAAAAGATATAAAGGTAGAGATGATGATTTGAGAGGTGATGAGTTCTAATGTGTAGATTGTTTTCCTCATGAGTTAAAGAGTCAGTGCATGTTTTGATGTCTTTATGATTTGCCAGTTGGTGGCGGTGGGTGGCATTGGATTGGGTCAGCTCGTGGTCAACTTGTCCGACCTGCTTTTGCCACAGTTTTGTGCCAGGCTAAGTAGTGGGTTGGATTCTGGTAGAAGATGTGGCTCATTCAAGTAAATGGATCAGGTGAACCTAGACGATGTTATCCATTTAAGTGGTCAGGCAGCTGTTGAGAACTACCTGAACTGACCTGTCCATATTGGTTATCAATGGGTTGGGCCAAATGACCTGACCCAACACAAACACCAAAACATCACTATATATAACACACGTACCGTCTGGACATTTTTGCCCCTGCAATTAGTTCGGGAAATGCTTGTTAGCAGGTGGTTTTTTAGCACCTGGCCATTCAACTGAGGGATTATTTTATCTTCATTTGAAAGTAGCTGTTCCCACCTCTCCCTCTTTGCATGTAGCGGCCAATGTAAGCATGGAATGAGGGTACTGTTCAACAAGCACTAAGTGGGTCCACCATGATGACTATGTGACATCAAAACCGTACATTTGTTGAGCCAGGTATGTTAAGCTGCACCCTTTCCTGCAGTCTTTCAGGTTCTCTCCACATGCGTTGCCCGTGTCACAACCCCAGGTAATAATATGAAACATCATATATACACAACCCCGTGTAATAATACAAAGCAGCATATATACGTGCATATGATGCATGTATTCATGTATGTATCATCTAATTGGGCTAGGCTAGGCATACTCCCATGTTCCTTACTGAGTTGGGTTGGATGGGATGGGTTGGGTCAGGTGAGCAAACTGATTACAATTAGATGGGTCGAGGTGAGCAAACTGATTACAATTTCCATGGTTAATGTGCTGAGGCATTTGGCAACGATATCATGAGTTGCACCTTTGGTAACAGCAATCAATTCAAGTTCTGCACATTTGAGACGCATGCACGACACTGAGAAATGACTTCAGTTTTTTGAAAGATAACTCAGATAAAATATAAGCTCAAGCTTTGAAGTTCCTCTCTACATTGCAAGGATAACCCTCTGAAGGGTTGCAGCTTCACAGATAATTTACAAGTTCAAGCTTTGAAGCTTCACTCTACATTGCACGGATAACCCTTTGAGGGGTTGCAGCTACAGCAATATTATCCGTGAGCTTTTTAGCATGTGAACTTGAAATTGGTGTTGAGGATTGACCTATCGCCCTTAACATGCTTGCCAGCTTCAACAGAAGTGGTCTCAGCCTTCCCAATGCTTGCGAGATCTGGTAGGTGAAAGTGTTTTCTTAGTTGAGGGTGGTCTTTTTTGCAAGTTGTTGAGGACCTTCCATACATGGAACATTGGCGCGGAGCTATTTCGTTGATGATTCTTGCGAATTTTGGAGATGGTGATTCCTCTTAACCTAAGCAGGTTGTTGGCTGGTGTTAGGACGTATCAGGTCACTTCGGAAACCTGCAACGATATTGCAAAAAACCCAAAGACATTAAGACAGAATAGGGTCCAAGTCAATGATCTGCAACAAATATTCCAAATGTAGTTTCTTTAAGTTTAACCTTTTTGTCATGATCAAGGCTTAAAATCAGTGTAAGGAGCACCATTTTGTTCGCCACCAATACAGCCCTGCATCACCCTGTAACGCTGTCTCAGGCTGTTTCAGTCCGGTATGGCCAAATCATCCATGGATGATGATACTGATACGCAATGCATACCAGCTTCGGACCATACCAAACATTGGTTATGATGACTTTGCTTTACTATTTCTTCAGCAAATTCCAATCTTGTCAAGTTTCTTTTGTAATTTACTCTTGCCTCTGCCTGTCTCCAACAGATTGTGGATGCAAAGCTCCCAGGAGCTGAAGTTTGTACATGGTTTATTAGCGACGACTGCATCTCAATCCCTACCCAATAACCCACAGTGACACATGCACGATAGCCAATCTATCCATCAGATGCACCCTCCATGTTGGGCCTTGAGCCCAAAAATCAGGCCAATCCATGACTCAGGTGGTCCATACCACAGGGACCGGATGAGTAGGGGGGGCAGGGCGCTCTGGGCCATAGTGTTGTGTACAAGCAATCCAATCAAATCACCTGATGCATGCTAACGAGATGAAGGCACAAGCCAAAACTCAGGCCTTTCCAGCACTCAGGTGGGCTCCAGCATAATCAAGGGTGGGCATCCCTTCCCAATTCTTACCTGTGGTGTGGCCCACCTGAGTCAGAGATTAGAATTTAGAGTCTACCATGATTCCCACTTGCCATAAAAACACATGAAGCTGTGACTATAATGATCAAAATCAGCTGAGAAATGATCCCTACAATCATCCCATTCCCCTCATCTGCTCATTCAAGCCCCTTAGCACCAAGAATAAAATCCCCCATTCTGGATGCTGTGTTCTCTCCCTTGCAACAAAGCACTGCACTCTTCTATCCACCTCTATCCAGCTGCAACCAATCTCTTTCTTCACTCCCCTCTCCTTCATCAGCTTCCTCATCACCTCCACATCTTCCCACCTGCCAAAACCCGCCAATATGTTTGATAACAACACGTAATATCCTGGATTCCCGCATCCCGATTCGATTATCCGCTCCCCCGCATAAGTCCCAATATCCAAATTGGAGTGCGTCTTACATGCCCCGAGCAACGCCCCCCAAATGTCAGCACTAGCTTCCATTGGCATTGACCTGATCAAATCCAATGTCTGATCTAGCCTTCCCGCCCGCCCCAATATGTCCACCATACATGCGTAATGACCTTCATGAGGACTCACTCCGAAACCATCCATAGTGTGAAAAATCTTGATCCCTTCATCAACCAGCCCTCCATGGCTACAAGCTGATAAAGCTGCAATGAAACTGATTTGATCAGGTTCTTCCAACCTCCAGAAGATCTCGAGAGCATTTTTAGCCAGCCCATGAATGGCATACCCTCCGATCATCGAGTTGCAAGTAACCAAGTTCCTATCTGTCATCAGATTGAACACTCCTCGTGAGTCTCCAATTCTTCCACATTTTGCATACATGTCTATCAGAGCGCTGCCCACAAAGGTCTGATCCTCATATGCATTCTTCAACGCCCACAGATGGATTTCTTTTCCCTGCCGTAGACTGGAGATACCTGCGCAAGCAGAAAGAATGCTTGTAATGGTAATCGGATTCGGCTCCGTTTCGCCTCTAATCATCTCTCGGAATGTGTCAAGGGCTTCATTGAAGCAACCATTCTGGGCATACCCCACTACCATTGAACTCCAAGAGATCACATCTCTGTTGTTGATTTCCACAAAGACATGTCTGGCATTTTGGATTGAACCGCATTTGCCGTAGACGGATATAAGAGCATTCCTAACTCTCCTATCTGATTCTAATCCATTCCTATAAGAGTAACCATGTATTTCTTTACAGTAATCGAAGTACTGTAGATCTGAAACTGCAGGGAGAATACTTGCAATCGCTATAACATCCGGTTTCAATTCCAAACTCAGCATTTCTTCAAAAATTCTCATTGCTTCATCCAACTGACCCTTCTGGGAAAGGGAAGAAATTATCCCACTGTAAGTGATTACATCCAAATCAAATCCTGCAAGCTTCATCTCTCGAAGAAGCTGTATGCTTTCTCTGAAATAACCATTTTGAGCATAGCTAGAGATCATAGCATTCCATGCTACTTTATCAGGCCGAATTGAATTACCAAAAAGGCATTGAGCTTCTTTGATTCTACCGCACTTTCCATACACAGAAATGAGGGAATTACAGACCACCGAAGTAGATTCAAATCCGTTTCTTATAACGTAGCCATGTAATTCTCTGCAAGTTGCATCTGAGGAACATATCATCAAGGTGCTCACGATCGTCACATGATCCGGTCTCAACCTGCTCTCAACCAGCTCCCGCACTTTAACCATGGCTTCCTGACCAAAACCATTTTGTACATAAGCTGAAATGATTGAATTCCATGATACTATATCCCGTCGAGGCATTCTCTCAAACACGTGAATCCCATCCGACAGACTCCCGCATTTCGCATACATAGCGATGAGAGAATTTGATACGAACACATCGGATTCTAACCCACTTTCCAAGACTAAATTTCTAATCTCTCTCCCTTTTTTAATGTCTGACAGCGAACCACACGCCTTCAAAAGAAAAGAAAATGTATAAGCATCGGGTTCTAATCCTTCTTCCTTCTTCCGATAGAAGAAATCCAATGCTTGCTGATATAACCCATTTACGGAGTATCCTCTGATCACGGCATTCATTAGGAAAACATTACAACATGATACTCGATTGAAAATCGTCTCTGCAATCGGGAGATTTCTGCACCCAGAGTAGAAGCCAATGAGCTTCGTCGCAAGGAAAGAATCCTTCTCCAACCCATTGGTTACAATCTTTGCATGGATCAGCTTTCCCAAGATCAAGTTCTCTTGAAGAACACAAGCTTCTAACCATCGCCCATAACTTTCTATGCCGTATTTATAGAGAGAGGACGTTTTGGGGGCTGAATTCGATGAAAAGGAGATTGTATTGACTGTAACAGATGAACGAATGCGGGAATTTGACCCAGTGAATGAGACGGGAACTTTTGGAATTGCAATTAGAGGTGAAAGTCTCATTTTTCCGAATTCGATGATACGTGGAGAGTTTTCCATAGCTCGAATTGGACTTCCATGGAGAGAGAGAGAGAGAGAGAGAGAGAGAGAGAGAGAAATTTAAGGGAGTGAAAAACCGAAATACAGTTGTTGAATTTGGTTGCTTTGCGTTGGTTGGAGCTGAAATTCAAATGGGTTCACTGAGAAGTAGCCGTTGGGGACTTGCTATTTTAATTTGGGTTGGAAGTGGAGTTTTACTTTGCTACCTCTAGAGGCCTTTTGGCCTTGGGTGCAAAACAAAAGAGAAAATTAGGACTGTGGACCCTACCTTTTAGCCGGCTGGTTTTATGAAAGAAGACAAACCTTCTTTTGCAACTTAGACCTCCACTTGCGGGTAGCGAATTTGAGGACGAAAATACCCCTCGCTTTGGAAGACGAGCGCTGACGCTCCTCCAGCCAAGAGTTGTACGAACGGCTCAAAAGAGATCAAAGTTACATGGCCCCACAACTATGTATTTATTATATCCACAACGTTCATCCATATTTAGAGATCATTTCGGAGCATTATCCAAAAAAAAAATTCATATCCAAATCAAATGGACCACACCACAAAGAGTAACGGGAAAACTGATTTTCATCGTTAAAAATTTTGTTGGGCCCACCACTTGATAGTTAGATCTGTCTTATTTTACGTCTCAAGCTTAATATGAGCTCGCCAAATCGATGGACAATTTGGATATAACACAGACCTCATAATGGGACCCATAAAAGGCGGTGGGATTACAACAGCAAAAATAATAAAAAAAAAAATTTTAAAAAGAATCTATAGCTACGGATTATAACTGTAGCCATATCCGTAGCTTAGAAAATCGGCGAGGCAAACTAGAAAACGGTGGGGCAGACTAGAAAACGGCGGGGCAAAAATGGCGGGGCAAACTAGAAAAACAGCAGGACAAAATAGAAAATCGGCGGGGCAAACTAAAAAATGACGGGGCAAACTAGAAAATCGGCGGGACAAGCATGAAAAATGGCGGGGCAAACTAGAAAATCGGCAGAGCGAGCATGAAAAACGGCGGGGCAAACTAAAAAATCGACGGGACAAGCATGAAAAACGGCGAGGCAAACTAAAAAACGGCAGGGCAAACTAGAAAACAACGGGAAAAAGAATTTCATGTAACGTCGATATATTGATATATCGGCGGGGCAAGCATGAAAATCGGCGGGGCAAAAAAAATTCCATGTAACGTCGATATATCGACAATATGTCGATATATCGATATATCGGCGGGGCAAGCATGAAAATCAGTGGGGTAAAAAAATTTCATGTAACGTCGATATATCGACAATATGTCGATATATCGATATATCGGCGGGGCAAGCATGAAAATCGGCGGGGCAAAAAAAAATTTCATGTATCGTCGATATATCGACAATATCGACAATATGTCGATATATCGATGCTTGATTTTGTCGATATATCGACATATGGTCGATAATATCGAATGAAGTCCTCATTTGTCCAGCGACTTAACCAAAAAATTTCATGTAATATCGTTGCTTTATTTTGTCGATATATCGACATATTGTCGATATATCGATGCAATCTGTGTTGTTTTTTTTTTCTTTCTTTTTTTATATATGTTGCGTTGCTTTTGTGGGTCCCATCATGATGTCTGTGTTATATCCAAACCGTCCATCTATTTGGCGAGCTCATATTAAGGCTTGAGACAAAAAATAAGATAGATCTAACTATCAAGTGGACCACACTGTAAAATACAGTGGGGAATTGAACGTCTACCATTGAAACCCTTTTAGGGGTTACAGAAGTTTTGGATCATTATGAAATTTGTTTTTCCTCTTCATCCAGGTCTTTGTGACCCTATGAATGAACTTAGACGGGGAGGATTTCTCACAAACATCACAGTGGGCCCCCAAAAAGTTTTTAATGGTTGATGCTCATTCAACACTGTTTCCTGTAATGTGATACACTTGAGATTTGCATATACCTCATTTTGTCTCATACCATAAAATGATGTGGAGAAATATATGGACGGCATGGATGAAAAGCATGCATCATGGTGGGGCTCACAGACTACCAAACATCCACCATGGCGTGGTTAAGGGGAGTACCCAATCCATTTCTGTGAAAGGAGGGGTATTTTCGTCCAAAAATTCTGTCACCGCAGGTGGAGGTCTAAGTTGCAAAAGAAGGTCTGTCCTCTTTCATAAAACCAGCTGGGTAAAAGGTGGGGTCCACAGCCCTAATTTGCTCATAATAAAAACAAAAAGAAACATTTGATACTCTGGTGGTGCATGCTATTACGTGGTCGTGCATCAGAAATCCCATATGTGGCACTCATTTGGATTAAATCATACCGTCCAAATCGTGGGATCCACGTTAGATTGTTCATAACCGAAAGATTAAACTAAAATAACAATATCCTAACCGAAGGATTGGTCTACATCTTATACATGGTTAAGATGAAAAATGTTCAAAGGACAAATCCGACAAAGAAAATCTCCGCTAATCAGAAGTTATGGTTGTTTAGTCAATCTAACGTTGACGATTTGGATGGTTCAATTTGAGTTATGATAATCCCACGTCCACAATTTCTAGGTCCATAGAGTATTAAAAGTTATGTACCCATCACACCGTGCCACAGCAACAAAATAACCCCTTCTTCATTTGGCTCCACTCCACAACGATGCATGCATTTCGTGGATGTACGTGCGTACGTGCAAGTATAACACACATGTGTGACATCAATATTACTCATCAATGGGCCCTGTTCGGGCCAGGTAAAATCAAAATTTTTGAATAGACAGCCCATCATCCCACGGCCCAGGTTGTTTATAGCCTTGCTTATCGACCAGCACTAACACTACTCTTCCTATATATAAAAGACTTGCAAATGATGCATAGAAAACTCAACATTGCTCTTCTTATATATAAAAGACTTGCAAATGATGTATAGAAAACTCAACAATAGCTTGGAGTTATGTAAAGTTGTGCAGAAAACTTTGAAAAATTAATATTCTGATTGCTTATTTGCTGGGATTTTTAGTAAGCACATATGGCGGCGGAATGAAGAGGTGTCTCTTGAGGTTTATTTTATTTTGTTTTTAAGGTTTTTTTTTGTAATTTGTTTTCATTGCTAGTTGTTAGTTAGAAAGTTGAAAAGATTGTTAGAGTTTATTACAGTTAGTTAAGGGGTAGTTGTGATTAGAAACTAATCATCAACATCAGTTAGATTATTAAACTTTGGTTAGGAATTTATTTGATCTTAATTGCACCAATTCCATAGAAGACATGTAATTTTCATTTAGCTTTAGAAATTGTAACTTGTAAGAGAATTTGAGAGATTTAGAGGAATTCCCCTCTTGTGTGATTGTTTGGAGGGTGTTCGGATCTCATGTTACAATCCAAACCCCTCAATTCCCCAAATTCCCTCTTCTCCTTGCAAGAACTCCGGGGTCCATCAAGATTGCTGATTAGGAGTTACGTTAGGTGGCCCACAAGATGCACAGTCTAGATTCACCTTCCCGTATGACCGGCTTTGCACAGTACGGGGTTTCAATTATTGGAGCCCTACCTTTGTTTATCACAACCGACAGTCCGTGTAGCATCCGACTGGCTCCCATATCCTATCCAGCCATCGACGGCTTGCACTTTCAGAGGAAGAGATGGATGTGCAGCTGCTCCGAAAGCAGCATGGGAAGTAGAATCTCTTGATATCTGTTTTTTTTTTTTTTTTTTTGAGAGGCGATGTACTGGCACTGATTGTATGAGTAATCAACCTTTGGTTATCATACCAAACAGCAGTGTATTGCTCCCTGCAGACCAGTTTCGCCATAAACAATACAGCTGTATCACCCTGTAACAGCTCAATACATGGTAATACAACCCAGTTTTGGAAGCAACCAATTCCTTTGATAGGAAGGGGACTTCTAGCCTGCCTTGAAATCCTGCTTCTCATTGAATCCAACTACAATTCAGAGGGGAGTGTTGGTGACTGGCTCAGCAAATGTATACCTTGCTGTTGAGCATATCCAGTGTGCCATGCTCCAGTGACCGGTGCTAGGTCCTACGAGCCACTGTCCATATATGATACCCTGCAAAAAAACTTCTGCTATGAAAGATGACAACAGTTAGATATGGTGGCCTGTGAAATACAGTTACGAGCAATGGGTTTTTCTAATATCTTTTTATTTCATAAACTACTTTTAACATATGGTATAAGCATACAATCATTAACAGTCTGGCCCATTTTCCGAATACATCAAAATTTACAACTGTTTTTTTTTTTTTTTTTTTTTTTTATTCCTTTATGGACCACTACATTCTTCCACACTTGGGGAGAAAAAAATTCCTACATATTCTGATGTCATCCAGACCATTTTCAAGTGATTACATTCCCTCCTTCCCCTATCATTCTTCAGACGGTGAAGATTTTCACTAGTTTATAAAATCCAAGCTTGTTTGGATTTGAATGCCAAGAAAGCAACAACTTCACCTGGGCCCAGAGAGCTCCATGGCTTCAATGATGAATGAAGATTCATCAAGAAAATCACTGTAGTTTCTTGAAAAACTGTAACTCCTTTCACAAGGGACTCCCCCTTGCGATTCTTCCAGATGTTCTGCTGGCCCAGCCACAGCCTCCAGGACCTTTACGACCTCTGACATCTTCGGTCGGAGGCTGGGATGAGACTGGGTGCAAAGGAGAGCCACCCCCACAGCTTTCTCCAGTTCGATCACATTGAAAGAATCACTGAGATCCCTATCCACCAGTGTATCCAGTCTCTTCTCCTCATGCGCAGTTCTAACCTGAAAAGTTCCAGCCGATCTTTAGCTGATATAAACAGCTAATAAAATGTAGTAGTATTGAAATAACAAAGTTAACCTAATTCTGCATTAAAATAACAAAGCATGAATTGCAAGGATGTCATCAATTGCATACAACGTGGTTATTAGATGTAATGGCACCTAAAAACAGATGACAATATTGTTCCAACTTTCAACTAACTGCATGCACACTATTCATGAACAAGTAAGAGATGGAAACACCTTTGTTGGTAAACTACAAGACATGAATTATGTAACTTGAGCCAACTGTCAGCATCCTACAGGTAAGATAACTCATCTCCTAGATGGAGTGCCACTAAACAGAAGACACACACGAGGGAGGGAGAGGAGGGAGGGACGGGGCTTTTCTTGTGAGTAGGTTTCAGTGGCAATCCTTAGGAGATGAAAGAGAAAATGAAACAGAAGACACACACACACCCACACGAGAGAGGGAGGGAGGGAGGGAGGGAGGGTGGGCCTTTTCATGTAAGTGAGTAGGTTTCAGTGGCATTCCTTAGAAACGATGAGTTTTAGAAGCAATGAAAACCTTTCAATAAATTTCAACAAGCACTTTCTTTATACTGATACCATAACCATTGTAAACAATCTGATGGCTTCTTCTCTTTCAGATGAATAGAATTAGTGATGGCGTTTTCTCCACAAGGGAATCCCTCGTTTTACAGAAACATTCTCTCAAAAAGGGGATTTTTCATTTTGCAGAACAACCATGGTTAGGCATACACCTTTTTTCCATAAAAGGGTAGAAAAATGATAACATTCTACCAGAAACAAAATGGAAAGAAAAAATACAAATAGTATTTTAATGATGTACTTACCCAATCCAGAATCATTCCCTTCTGAACCAGACCATTTGCAGCGTTTAGTGCTTTGTAACCGGTTATGAGTTCCAAAAGTAGTATACCAAATCCATAAACATCAGTTTTTTCAGAAGACTGCCCCGTTGAGAGATACTCTGGGGCAATGTGGCCTAACGTGCCTCGAACTGCCGTAGTGACATGTGAATCCCTCCGATCTAAAAGCTTCGCCAAACCAAAATCTCCAACCACTGCTTCGAAACTTTCATCGAGTAAAATGTTTGCAGCTTTCACATCCCTGTGAATGATTTTTGGGTTACATTGTTCATGCAAGTACAGCAGCCCACGAGCAGCCCCAAGGGCAATTCGCATTCGTCTGTTCCAGTCTAAGGATGGTTTCTCACATCGAGGATCTGCAGATGATGATTTAGCTTAACTTTAGGGAGGCCCAACAGGAATAAAAGGCTAATGCAGAGAATATTAGAGTTTCATATAGAGCACAAAAAATCATCTAAACAATGGCATGCATTCTTTACAGTCAACATACCACAAGAGATCAAACCATGCACTGAACTTTTTCATGACCATCATGTCATCTTCAAGAATTTGATCAAACGTGCATGGCCAAAAGCAATGCCAATTTCACTTTTCCTTTTTAGAATTAATGCCAATTTCACATTCAGAAATGAAACCTCTTCATGTTTCACGAAAAACTGGTCTGGTAAATTTATAATAAAAAGGGCCATGCATATACACTTACAGACACACACACTTAACACAATGTACTCGACTAGTTAGTCAAGAGAATTGATAATAAAAATATATATATATCATCTAGAAATTTTTCATGATTTCATACAAAATAAAATATACCCATAGATAAACCCATGAAATAATAATAGCAGCATGGGTAAGTGCTCATGTTTCACAAAGAATATAAGGTCCCTTTTTTTAACTTATTGTAGCTAAGCTGGGACTAAGCTATAAGCATATGGTTAACCCCCCAACAAATTTCTTCTAATGTTGAAAAAGAAAACAGCATGTTCCCATAAAAAGGACATATTGGTCAGTCAAAAAAAAAAAAGTATCAGGGCTATTTTAGAAAATTATATCCATTTTTACACCTCAAAAAAATGGCCACTGTTTAACCACAAATCATAAGTCTTCGTGCATAGTCATATACACTCGAGAAGCAAACCTCTTAAGCGGTCAGCAACACTCCCATTTGGCATATACGGATAGACGAGCAGCCTTTCATTTAATGTCAAACAAAACCCATACAAACGTAAGAGGTTCCGGTGCAGAGCTAAGCCAATCATCTCTACTTCTGTTTGAAACTGGACTTCACCAGTAAAATTGGGATCTTTCAACCTTTTCACAGCCACTACTTTGCCATTTCGAAGGAACCCTTTATAAACCACGCCAAATCCACCTTGACCTAAGATGTTCTTACGATTGAAATTATCAGTGGCAACTTGAAGTTCCCGAAATGAAAACCTCTTTAGATGACCCATATCAAATTCGCAATCTTGCTTCCCTGAAAACAAAATAGGCAAAGTGAGATATTTCTGCAATTTTCACGCACCTCGATTCTTTTATGGAACAAATTCTTACACAAAACAAAACAGTATTTGACTGGAGAGATACCAATAGAGACAAAGGGTACATTGCATCTGCACCGGTGCAGGCAATAAACAACCACCATCATAGAAACCACAAGGGTGCAACTTAGGCTTACAGAAATGGCAACCACCAATCTATGATTATCATCTTCTCGGGATGAATTATTTTCTGCAACAAGAACACAATGCATATATTCCATCAAAAAATGTAAGGAATGCATATATTACATAAAAAAATGTAAGGTAAAAAGACTTTGAGAATCAAGTAAATTAATTACGTTCTACTGGCTTGGGCATGTCCATGCAGCCTTGTAAGAGTGATGAAGTGCAAAGAAACACGTTCCCTGCAACACTGGAGGACCCACACATAGCTTCAGGATACGTTGTTATAGAAAGCAGAATACCAAAAATCAGAATCTCAAAAAAAAACACCTGACTTATGTTTCCAAAGAACTACTGAAGTGCCAAGATGATCCAAAAGCTAAAGATCTATGACCTGACCCAGACCAAAATTGTACCATGGACCTTTTTTCCTTATTCAAAGTAATGTACAAAAACAAAGATTAATCCCCAATTAAAATCTCATTGGATAGAACCAAGTTTAGACCAGTCCTGAACTATAATACCAGACAAGAATTCAAGAGGTGAGGAAACCAATAGGGCAGCAGAGGCTAAATAACCCAAGGTTGATAGCTAATGATGAAACATCAAATGGAACATATTGGCTAACCTAATGTATGTTTTTGGATGAACCACTAATGAATTTTTCTTATTGAAGATGGTCACAGGACATTATTGGCAAATGTAATATCCAAAGTTTTGGCTTGGTGCCAAGTGATGGGGACATCAGGGGACTTACTTGGATGTACCAGAGACGGAAACAACCACCCACATCAGCGCAACTCTCTTTGTAGATGGAATACGAGTTCCAGATGGCGCCTGCGGGCCATTTTGAAGACCCCACATGCATTAGACGTGCATCAAGAAGACTCCATTTAAGGATGATGCATGTGGGCTTCTTTGGAGACAGTTTTAACCAAAGGATTATTATTTTGTGCCGATCCAACAGTTAGATCTTGTCGATCAAGCCATCGGGTCACCAGATCTGAGCCCCTTGGACCTTGATCTTGTTTCATTTATGTTTTTTTGTTATTTTTAGAATTTATTTGATGATTAATATTGATGGTAAGTGTTTTAGTTTGCTTATTTTGGATGATGGGCCATGTCACTTGAGTGGCATATTTGTAATTTTTTTGAAGTTTTAATATAAATGCAAAGGAGGGGTGGACATCCAACCCTAATGGGATCTTGAGAAAAGAAAAGAAAAAAAGGTCCTTGTGTTGAAAGGGTATTTTCCTCTTTGTTTTTAGGATTTGTGAGAAACCCTCCCTTCCAATTAAATTATGGAAGGGTAGAGGCTTGATTGGTGATGGATTCTACCAATGTGTTTTCTTCTTCTTTCTCTTCTCCAACAAGGTACTCTACTTCTTCTCTTCTTCTTTTTTCTTCTTTTCCTTCCCTTACAACTCTTCTAAACCCATCAAAACCCAACCCAATCCACCTCCTTTCTCTTTTCCTTACCCAACCATACGTGGACGCGCACGTGCGTCCGTACAGGCCGCCACGTGTGGGCCCCATTTGGTACTTTTCCCTCCTTGATCCCAGAATCCCAAAACCCTAACGAAAAACTGATTTTTTTTTTTTTTTTTTGTAAATCCCATTCCCAACAGTAGCAATGTGAGCTTCAAGAAGAGGGATGACGGGGCTTTGCTTCTGAACAATGGCAGCGAGTTGTTGCTGGTGATACAAGATTTGTTGCAACGCACGATTCTGTTGTGTGGCATTTTCAGCTTGCCAATTGAGAGCTGCTTCAACGGCAGAGACGCGTTTGGGAGTACCGTCAGGATGAAGACCAGAAGGGTCTTTGATTTTCCAAACATGACGCGTGCGGGCTGCTGCGTAGTCAAAGTCGTCTGTATCAGGAAACTGATGATCAGCGGCAGGCTCATAAGCACACACCATATGGGGAAGAGAGATTGGATGAGGCTTTTGAGGGACAGATTGGGAACATCGAAGATGGGACAAGGCCTTTTGGTAATATGGCATAAGAGGTGGCTTTGGTGGCTGAGATTGTGGTTTAGGACATGAAGGAGGTGTAGGTGGTGACGGCTTTGGTTGAGGAGGTGATGGTTTACATGTTGGAGGAGGAACAGTGACTGGCTTCTTCTTGGGATAAAAGACATAGTAGTCAAACTTGCCAAAAGGTTCACCGAGAAGACCGACTTCCAGGTCTCCTGCCTCATATCGCCGTTGGAGCTGTGCTTGAAGAGAATTGGACTTGCGAGGTTTATCATCAAAGTCATCATCATAGCAATCATCACACAAACAATCATCCCACCAGATATGAAGATTGTTGCGACGACGCTATTCAGTATAACGTCGACCACTGGGATCGGGGGCAGTGGGAGCAAGTTCTGTAACATACTTGTTGTCAATAACTTTGGCAGAGACAGGGCTGGCTGACGAGAAACAATTAACCTCAGGAAGTGGAGTGGCAAAGACCAGCGTGGCCTAAGAGCTTGTTTCAAATCTGGTTTCCACAGACTTGTCCTTGCGACGGACAAAAGTGGCAGCATCATTGGAGATCACCTGAGAGGCATCCATTTGCCTTTCATAATTAGTGATCCATGCAGCAGGGAGAATTTCCTTCAATTGTTCCTGTATAAGCTGGCGAGGAACAAAAGTGCATTTGGGAATATCATTCTGGTCCACACAAATCAACAGGGCATCTTGCCTAGATGCAAGACCTGGAAGGGGCAAATTAGTAGAGAATAGCCGCGATGACACTATCTTGCAGGTCAACACCAGTAAGCTGAACCTGGGCCTGGAGTGCGCTGAAGAGATGCGCATCACTGAACGGGATGTTAAAGTTGGGATACAGGGTGACAAACACCGTACCCTTGTTCAGTGTAGTCTGAATTGTGCTAATTACCGCATGCTGGTATTGCCGGAATCGGGTGTCCACGAGAGCAAGCTTGCAGGCAGTAGGAAGACCTTTTTCTGCCATGGAAGGTGATGGCGAAACGGACTGCACCAAAATGCATATGAGTGTAGCCTTGGGTCTGCCATTCTGGGAGCTTCCCACTGGGCAGTTGGAGTTGGATGAACTCCTCAAGCTGATTGGCGCGAATGGGGGTCTAATCAAACTTAGAGGATAAGGCATACTCCTTGATGCGGACGTGCTGCTTGCGCACAAGTTGCTAGAACTTTGCAAAAAGAGAACCACGATTTTTCTGGAAGAACTGGTAAGGGTTGGAAACAGGGAGATGGGTAGTAGGGACTTTTTCATCAGCATACTCGACTTCATATAAAAACTCAAACTTATTACCACTACAAGACGCAAGAGGGAGAGACTTAGTAAAAGAAGAAGATAAAAACGAAGAACGAGCCGAAGACATGATAAAACAACGGGTGGGATGTATGGCAGGAAAAGGCAACCATAGGTACTCAAATATCTTCAGAGTGCTTTGCATAACTTGAGACAATTCAAATTTCCTTTTATCAAGAACAAATTGGCTACGAAGGGGTGACCTTAACGCCTACCACAGGCTAAACGGTCGAAACTCACCAACTGGATCTTGATAACCAGAAAAGGAATTCTATATCTAACTTGTTCAACAGATGCTATCAAACCAAGTGTTCTAATACAGAAGATTGCACAAAGCGCAACTGTAGAGCATACTAATCATGGCGACTGTGTATCTATCTACTATTAAAAGAAGATAGACTATGAGAACACCAAAGAAAGTCCGAATACCTAAAGGTAGTCCTGTCCATAACATACACCCTGACCGAAAAAATTAGAAGGCCATGGCTCTGATACCAACTAAACAAGTGGGAGAGCTCTGATACCAACTAAACAACCAGGTGAAAACATGGGCAAACCAGACACTAAACCTTAAAAGTTTTTGTCTTCTTCTTCTACTAAGTCTCTCCCTCTTGCATCTTGTAGTGGTAATAAGTATGAGTTTTTATATGAAGTCGAGTATGCTGATGAAAAAGTTTCTGCTACCCATTTCCCTGTTTCCAACCCTTACCAGTTCTTCCAGAAAAATCGTGGTTCTCTTTCTGCAAAGTTCCAGCAACTTATGCGCAAGCAGCACGTCCCCATCGAGTATGCCTTATCCTCCAAGTTTGATCAGGCCCCCATTCGCGCCAATCAGCTTAAGGAGTTCATCTAACTCCAACTGTCCAGTGAGAAGCTCCCAGAATGGCAGACCCAAGGCTACACTCATATGCACTTTGGTGCAATCCGTTTCGCCATCACCTTCCATGGCAGAAAAGGTCTTCCTACTGCCTGCAAGCTTGCTCTCCTTGACACACGATTCCGGCAATACTAGCATGCAGTAATTGGCACAATCCAGACCACACTGAACAAGGGTACGGTGTTTGTCACCCTGTATCCCAACTTTAACATCCCGTTCAGTGATGCGCATCTCTTCAGCGCACTCCAGGCCCAGGTTCAGCTTATTGGTGCTGACCTGCAAGATGGTGTCATCGCGGCTACTCTACACTATCAAGTTGCCTTCCGCATCCAGAATTGCCTCATTGATTTGCCCCTTCCAGGTCTTGCATCTAGGCAAGATGCCCTGTTGATTTGTGTGGACCAGAATGATATTCCCAAATGCACTTTTGTTCCTCGCCAGCTTACACAAGAACAATTGAAGGAAATTCTCCATGCTGCATGGATCACTAATTATGAAAGGCAAATGGATGCCTCTCAGGTGATCTCCAATGATGCTGCCACTTTTGTCCGTCGCAAAGACAAGTCTATGGAAACCAGATTTGAAACAAGCTCTCAGGCCACGCCGGTCTTTTCCACTCCACTTCCTGAGGTTAATTGTTTCTCGTCAGCCAGCCCTGTCTCTGCCAAAGTTATTGACGACAAGTATGTTATAGAACCTGCTCCCACTGGCCCCGATCCCAGTGGTCGACGTTATACTGAATGGCGTTGTCGCAACAATCTCCATATCTGGTGGGATGATTGTTCGTGTGATGATTGCTATGATGATGACTTTGATAATAAACCTCGCAAGTCCAATTCTCTTCAAGCACCGCTCCAACGGCGATATGAGGTAGAAGACCCGGAAGTCGGTCTTCTCGGTGAACCTTTTGGCAAGTTTGACTACTATGTCCTTTATCCCAAGAAGAAGCCAGTCACCGTTCCTCCTCCAACATGTAAACCATCACCTCCCCAACCAAAGCCGTCACCACCTACACCTCCTTCATGTCCTAAACCACAATCTCAGCCACCAAAGCCACCTCTTATGCCATATTACCAAAAGGCCTTGTCCCATCTCCGATGTTCCCAATCTGTCCCTCAAAAGCATCATCCAATCTCTCTTCCCCATATGGTGTGTGCTTATGAGCCCGCCGTTGATCATCAGTTTCTTGATACAAACGACTTTAACTACCCAGCAGCCCGCACGCGTCATGTTTGGAAAATCAAAGACCCTTCTGGTCTTCATCCCGACGGTACTCCCAAACGCGTCTTTGCCGCTGAAGCAGCTCTCAATTGGCAAGCTGAAAATGCCGCACAACAGAATCGTGCGTTGCAACAAATCTTGTATCACCAGCAACAGCTCGCTGCCATTGTTCAGAAGCAAAGCCCAGTCATCCCTCTTCTTGAAGCTTGCATCGCTACTGTTGAAAAGGAATTGTATACCATTGCTACTACCGTCCGTGATTCCAACCTTCTCTTACAAAAAGAGATGGAAAGGAAATCCCTCAAGGCTCAGCTTCACTCCATCAAAAATCCACCTCAACCTACTTCCCTTTATCCTTTTGAAAATCCATTATTCTCTCAACCGAAGCAGCTCCCACTTCCTGCTCCACCTCCTTTACCCTGGATTCCTTCTCCTCCACCTACTATCCCATGGGCCACTCCGCCCTCTTCCTATAACTTCCCTCCACCTCCACAGCCCTCGGCCTCACAAACTTTTCAACCTACTCCCCAACCTACCCAACCAGCCCAGCCGACATCACACCCTTCCATTCCATCTTCCTCTAAAGGCAAAAAACCCATTGATCCAGATCATCTCTTCACTTATGATCTGATGGCCTCTTCACTCCCTTCTACTGAGTACATGCCACCTGCGCCGCTGAATCCGACTGCCTCATTTTTACGAGCTAGCGCCCTGATCCCTTCGTCCTCTGAAGATTCAGACGATTCAGATCAGTCTGACAGTGTTGATTCAGATGTCCCTGTTCAGTTGACGCATCAGCCTCATGATGCCATGCCTACTCCGCAGCCTCAAGCTCCTCATCCTGATCCTCAGGTTGATGAAGCAACTAGTGATGTTGATGAAGATAGACCTCTTCCACCGCAACCTCCTCGCATCGTTGTTCCAGAAAATGACCATACACTTCGTTGATGTGGACGTAAATGAACAATGCGAGGGAATGGTGTTGTAAAGATAATATCAGTAATAAGTAGAAATCTAGAAAATTTATAAGGAAGTAACACTTAACACGAGTACGAAATTTAAAACATACACTTCGTTGTAAAAGCATAAGAAACAAGTAATTATGACAAGGCTTTAACAACACAAGACTTTAACAACTCTTTTCAATAACTCTCATAACTATCATAACTATTTACAATAACTCTTTCTAATATCACTCGTAACTCTTATGAAAACCTCTTACAAACTTATTCTGACTTGACTTCTTTTCTATTCTACTCTGAAATACAAAACAACACACTGGTATTTATAAAGGGAAGAGTCCCGTTGTGGTGGATCTGAAAGGAGTCTTCAATCTACAAAACCTTATCATCTTGAAATTGATGATAGTCGGTGCTGATCGTGATAGCAGGAGGAACATGCGGATGGCGGAAAATGACTGCAGGTGGACACGTCTGTGTTTATCAGTTATGTGGGGGAAACCTGGAGGGACACGTAGCTCTGGAAGAGACATCATAGCACGTAAGGTAGAACACGTAATGTCCTTGGAGTAACACGTTGCTATATATATATTCACACATGCTTTTATGAAGCATTATTTAGCACTATGTACAACAGTGATTGCAAGAGGCAATGATGACAAGTATTGATGACGTTGCTGGAGAAACATTGGCAACATGGATTGATGACGTACTTCATGATCTGAGTTAGAATCAGTCGGAGTCTGAGTAACTAGAGAGTGGGGCCATGAAAACTGAGGCGACTCATTTTCACTGGAAGATGAAGTTGGAGCCATAAGAATTTCCATATTTCTTCCAATGTAGGTGACAAAATGATCCAAACACAGATCACTGTTGGCTGTAGTGATCGGGGTCATCCAGATGGAACTGGGAATATCAGCTTGTTGGACATTGTTGAGCTCACACATTTGTCGCTTGGACAAGTAGAAGGGACCGTCAAAATAGTTCCAATGTTGGGCGAGGTTGAAATTTCTGTATCCTTGGATTACTACTTTGTCACGTGCAAAAGGTACATAGTAGTGCGAATCATCCACAAGGGCAGAGACAAGTACTCAGGGATTTCCGATCTTTCAACCCATCCTTGACCATTACTTGGTCTACATTGATGATCTCCTTCTCTATTCTCCTGATGAGAAGAGTCACAGTGATCTCCTCCAACAATTTCATGCTATCTGCGTCGAATACGGCATCATGCTCTCAGAACAAAAAATACAGTTGGCCCAAGCCAACATTGACTTTCTTGGTATGAAAATCAGAAATGGAAAGTATTCTCCTCAGCCACACATTGCTGAACATCTCCTCCAGTTCCCTGATGTTCTCACTTCGGCAAAACAGATCCAGCAATTCGTCGGCATTGTCAATTATGTCTCTGATTTCATCCCGCATGTGTGCACGTATCGTGATGTTCTCACTGCCCTGCTGAAGAAAGGTCCCCCTCCTTGGGATGATTCCCATACTGATGTTGTTCGCTCTCTCAAGAAGATTGTTCATCGTCTTCCTCCATTGCAAATTCCAAGCAGACATGGTGAACGCATTTTCCAGACAGATGTCAGTGACGCCCAATGGGGTGTTGTTCTTCTCCAAGACATTAATGGCACTAGACATGTTTGTGTGTATCGTAGTGGTCAGTTCAAGTCATCAGAACAACACTACCACTCTACCTACAAGGAAATTCCAGCAGTCAAGTACGGCATATCGAAGTTCTAGTTCCATCTTCTTGGACATCACTTTTTGGTCGAGATGGATCTCTCAGCGTTTCCACGAATGCTTGAGTTCAAGCAAAAGATGATTCCAAAACCTCAGTTGCTACGTTAGTCAAATTGGTTCTCTCGATGGAGCTTTACAGTAAAAAAGATCAAAAGAAAGGATAACATCCTTGTTGACTTCCTGTCTCGCCTCCCTTGCAAACCTCCTCCAGAACCCACAGCCTCTCCAGCCATCCATGAACTCTCCATTCCATGTGTTTTTCCCCTTAATAGAATCTTAGCCCTTCCTACTGACCTCCAGAGAAAAATTCGTGATATATACATTGCAAACAGGCCTACCCATAACCTCAAAACCTTCCTTGAAATCCACCTGTTCAGAAATGCCCCTGTTTTCCGTCACATCCCTCATCCTCAATACTCATACCTGACCCCCATATCCTTCAGAGATCTCTATTACCTGCCCAACGAAGCCCTTTGTTTCCTGTACTATCTTGTACAAAGCTGGACCGTAATGATCATCTTCCCAGTAGCATCGCTCCATGCCTATATTGCTCGTCTCAATTGGAATGATATTACTGGTGTCAACCAGTTGACTCAGACCAACAAAAATCTCTCCGCATTTCTTGAGCTCTTTCATCCCACGTATGGCATTCCTATCTCCACCATCACAATGAGTTCGTTGAGATTACCTTCAGAAATCCCCGAGAACTTGTCTCTGCCCTTGTGGATGATTCGCACTACTATATACATTTTGCACGTGACAAAGTAGTAATCCGAGGATACAGAAATTACAACATCACCCAACATTGGAACTACTTTGATGATCCCTTCCACCTGTTCAAGCGACAAATGTGTGAGCTTAACAATGTCCAACAAGTTGATATTCTCAGTTCCATCTGGATGACCCCGAACACTAATGCTAACAGTAATCTATGTTTGGACCATTTTGTCACCTACATTGAAAGAAATATGAAAATTCTTATGGCTCCAACTCCATCCTCCAGTGAAGACGAGTCGCCTCACTCAGTTTTCATGGTCCCACTCTCCAGTGACTCAGACTTCGACTGATTCTAACTCAGATCATGAAGTCATGAAGTACGTCATCAATCCATGTTACCAATGTTTCTCCAGCAACGTCATCAATACTTGTCATCATTGTCTCCTGCAATCACTGTTGTGCATAGTGCTAAATAATGCTCCATAAAAGCTGTGTGAATATATATATATATATATATATATATATATATATATATTATATATCAACGTGTTACTCCAAGGACATTACGTGTTCTACCTTACGTGCTATGGTGTCTCTTCCAGAGCTACGTGTCCCTCCAAGTGTCCCCTGCATAACTGATAAACACAGACGTGTCCACCTGCAGTCATTCTCCACATCCGCGTGTTCCTCCTGCTATCACGATCAGCACCGACTATCATCAATTTCAAGATGATAAGGTTTTGCGGATTGAAGACTCCTTTTAGATCCGCCACAACAGGACTCTGCCCACTATAAATACCAGTGTGTTGTTTTGTATTTCAGAGTAGAATAGAAAAGAAGTGGAGATTGTCTCTGCCCTTGTGGATGATTCGCACTACTATGTACCTTTTGTTGAGCTCACACATTTACGTCCAAACCTGATTCTATTGGCATCATTGTCTTTTCATGTGGTTGTTGCACTACTCACGCTAGATTAGAAGTCACTACTTCTAAGTGGGCCACTTTCGTAATATTTTATATTTCCATACACCGCTAATGTGATAGCCTAGGCCCTTTGTGTTACAAATATGAATTTTTTGAATCTATTATGCGGATATGTTTGGTTTTACGAGTTAAATGCTGAAATTAATGCGTAATTGATCTCACATCTTGCATCCTAGGTTAGTTTCCATCATCCTACATCACTAACTCTTCGCACCTGTCCCGGATATTGCCATTGTGATATTAATTCTCAATAGTTGGATTAGAATCGAAAGCTTCCGCCTGGTTTGGTCAAGACACCAACAGTGTCACAACTAGGGTTGGAATTATTTGGTGAAAGGACCAAAAGTATTTGGGGACAACTTTTATCCAAAGGGCTATGTTCCAATGGTGCTAGCTAAGATGCATTAATGCCAAGGGAAGTGGCCAGAACTGCTCATTCCAGATATTGCACCATAACAGTGTCCGAGTGTTGATACATTGGTTTTCGAACTCTACATTAACAGCCAGAGAAGATTCCATCAACAAAGGCACATGTTTTTTTTTTCCTCACGAAACATGCCAGAATATTCCAACTATAGGCTCAAGATACTGATGGTCTGAGTCTGCTAAAATTCAAAACTCTTTAAGAGTGGCCTTTTGGTTGCAGCCTATATTTGACTAATGTAAGCTTTGTCATGTTGATCCCCAATCTCCAATTATATACTTATACACTGAGATTTTATTCATGTGCTGATTTAATTACATGTACATGCCCAGACACAAATATATAAGAATCAATCTACGTGTGTTTACAAAAAAAAAAAAAAAAGGAACAAGAAGAAATGAAGAAAAAAAGAAACCCTCAAAACACTAAAACAACTCTAGATTGCCAAAGTGGTCACACAATAAATAGGGCACACCTGAGAACTGGTAACATTCACAGTGTTTAATGTTTTTTATTTTTATTGCAAAAGTTTGTTGTCTCTGTATCATGCATTGCTAGTTGATATCGGATTAAAAATGATGACCACAACATCTTCTATGTATGAGAGAATGACTAATATTCACTCGACATGCAGGGAAAATGAAGGAATTTACTTCCAGATAATAGAATGAATTTCCTAGTGATGAATTGCCAATTTTTACAGACATTGGTGGAGACGGAATTTTTCTCCACTTCACATGAATACGGATTGTTTAGCTTCAATGATTCAATATCTGTAGAAGTTTATGAAAAAAAAATTAGTTTCACTAGGACAAACAGTGACTTTCACAATTTTCAGGAACAATTATCTAAAACCAATAAACTTCTTATTATGATTTTTGAACCCCACTAGAATTCAAAAAGAATCGATGATTTTCTTAAAAAGCTGATTCCTGTGGCATGATGTTGCATCTATTGATCGAACGCAGATTGCGTCCTACCCCCGCCTGTCTCCAGCTCGGAACAGGCAGGGGCTCTGAGTGGCCAACGTGATGTATGGGTTTTATCCACACCGTTCATCCATTTTTCCGTATCATTTCAGGATATACGCCCAAAACTGAGGCAGGTCCAAGACACAGGTGGACCACACAATGGGGATTAAACTCTTACCGTTGAAAACTTCTTGGGGGCCACAAAAGTTTTGGATCAAGCTGATATTTGTGTTTTCCCTTCATCCAGGTCTACGTATCTTTATGAATAGGGGCAAATAAACATCACGGTGGGCCCTAGGAAAGTTTCAATGATGAGCATCATTATCACTGCTGCCTCCTGTGGCGTGTCCACTTGAGCCTTGGATCTGCCTAACATTGGGTCCTATTCCATAAAATGTCACGGCGAAATGGATGGATGGTATGGATAAAATCCATACATCACGGTGGCCACTCGGAGCCCCTGCCCGTTCCCAGCTGGAGACGGGCGGGGGTAGGACGCAATCTGCAATCCTATTGATCATGGACTTCATCACAGTTGAGGGAAGGAAAAACTAAGAATAATTTAAACAGTAACAGTATAGGAAGCTTTCACTAAGTTGAGCAGCCAGCATTTGAAAAAGGGTATCTTTCCTGTTTATCTCACCTGTATTCTTTTGCGAGTATTCTGGGAGTCGGACCACTAAGATTGTTGAATGATAAATCCCTGTTCCAAACCATATAGGCAAACTCTATAATCCAACAACAGCTCAAAAGAAAAGATGCATGCAGGCTATGAAAGAATACATACAAGAATGAAAGACCTCTGAGATTGGCAACAGCTCTGGGAATCTGACCAGACAAATTGTTTTTGCTAAGACGCCTAGAGAATAGGCGAACCAATTAGTTACAGAATTAAAACAAAGCAGTTAAGTAAACCAGCTCCTAAACCTCATAAGCAAGAACAGTTCATTACTAAAATTTGAAGGTGTACTCACAAGTAACTTAGATGAGTCAGAGAGCCCAGTGAGCTTGGAATTTCACCAACAAGCTGGTTACCTGAAAGGTCAAGTGTCTGAAGCTCTGAGAGTTTCCCAATCTCAACCAGAACTGGACCTGATATTTCATTATTTTGGAGTAACCTGCAAAGAAGATGTTATTTTATCTGTAAAAATGCTTCACAAGCTGCTGCAATGCAAAATCATATAAAGTCTAGTGATAACAGCATATGATAGTTGAGAAATGAGACAACTCATTGATGAAGGCATGCATCCCGAGTACAGGTTGTATCTGGTAACAGAAGCAGATAAAATAGCAATAACACCTCCCCATGAATAAAATTTGCCATTGCTTATCAAAATAAAATAAAATAAATAAATAACACGAAAACATGCCTTTTGAAATTCAACCATGGTATCATCATAAGAAGTTCATATAGAAGATGGCAGGTCAGACAAAAACATGTACGTGCGCAAATTATGTGCTGAACTAGTGAAAAGCCGAAGCTAAGGGGCCATTTGACATCTCTATTAATAAGAGATTATTTGTTTATTCTAAAAAAATAAGATCTTATTTTTAAAATAGACTGTTTAGTAAAGCTCTAATTTTACAACTTAACTTTTTAGAAACTAGCATAAAAACTCTTAAAAAATAAGTGATGGCGAGGTCACTTTTTTTTAAGAGCTTATTTGGCTTAAGCCGGTAGACGTTTTTGGCTAATTTTGGGACAAGTTTGTCCTTAAACTTTTGACATCTCTATTAATAAGAGATTATTTGTTTATTCTAAAAAAATAAGATCTTATTTTTAAAATAGACTGTTTAGTAAAGCTCTAATTTTACAACTTAACTTTTTAGAAACTAGCATAAAAACTCTTCAAAAATAAGTGATGGCGAGGTCACTTTTTTTAAGAGCTTATTTGGCTTAAGCAGGTAAATGTTTTTGGCTAATTTTGGGACAAGTTTGTCCTTAAACTTTTGACATCTCTATTAAATAAGAGATTATTTGTTTATTCTAAAAAAATAAGATCTTATTTTTAAAATAGACTGTTTAGTAAAGCTCTAATTTTACAACTTAACTTTTTAGAAACTAGCATAAAAACTCTTAAAAAATAAGTGATGGCGAGGTCACCTTTTTTTTTAAAGAGCTTATTTGGCTTAAGCGGGTAGACGTTTTTGGCTAATTTCGGGACAAGTTTGTCCTTAAACTTTTTAAGTAATTCCCATCTTACCCTCTTCTCCTCTCTTTACAATCTCTCTAAGGTGGGCCCGCATGATAAATGACCCATATAGGTGGGGCACCATATGATGAATGGTCAAGGGGGCCCACATAATGCAGTCACATCAAAGGTGGGCCCCACATGATGGATGACACACATCAAAGTGTGGCCCAACATGATGAACCATCCACATCAAGTGGGCCCCACCTGATGGACAGTCCACATCAAAGGTGAAGGTGGGACCACATGATGGAAGGTTGACATCAAAGGTAGGCAGACATGATGAATGACTCGTATTAAAAGTTGGGCCCCACATGATGAATGGTTCACATCAAAGTCAGCCCACATAATGCATGGTTCATATCAAAGGTGGGTCCCACATGATGGGTGGCCCACATCAACATGTGGCCCCACATGATGGATTATCTATTTACACCTATTTTTTATACACCCTCGTGGATCAATAAGATGCCGCCACATTTCAGCACTATGCGCCTAATAATGACATAATTGTACTTGCACCCGAAGATATCTTTTGCCCATTTTCCTTCAGCAATATGTCTTTCATCATAAATGCAATGGCACGGAACCATATGCATGCCTTTAGAGAAAACGAAGTGATGAATGACATAACCCTAATTCGTGTCGCACATGACCAAGGAAGGGTGCTCAACACGTCTATAAAAGACCCATCGAGGCAAGGATCCTATCACTAGAGCTGTACACGAACCAAGTTAGCTCGGTTAACTTGATTGACTCGACTCGGAAAAGCTCGACTCAACTTGGATCGAAATTGTGTTCTAGCCGAGTCGAGCCAGTTTTATTGAGCTCGAAAAAATTCGAGTCGAGTCTGAGTTGGACCGAGCTCAACTCGACTCGGTCTTGAGCTCGAACCCGACTTGGTTCAGCTCGAATCGATATTCTAACTGAGTATATAAACCCAGTCGCCCAAAACATGTTTTTTTTTTTTAAAAAAAAAAAAAAAAAAAAAAACCCTAACCGACTCTCGGCCTCTCCAACACCCGACCCTAGTGTCATCTATTCATCTCTCTCTCGCCGTTCTCCAGTGCCCGACCGGCGACTACTCTCCTCTCCTCTCTTTCTCGCCATTCTCCAGCGCTCGACAGCGACCACTCTCACCTCCTCTCCATTCTCCAGCGTTCGTCCGGACGACCAGCAACTGAAAGGTATTCTCCTCTACTCCTCTCCTCATCTCATCACATTGCCTCCAGCCAGGGTGTGGCAAGTGGTGAGCAGTGTCCGTCCAATTAGCGGACCCCACCCTACCACTGGCCCGGTGGCTATGGCCCGATCGGACGGTCAAACACCACTCGTAACCCGAAGTCTCCTCTACTCGTCTCCTTGCATTGCCTCCAGCCGGGGTGTGGCGAGTGGCGAGCAGCGTCCGTCCAAACTCGAACTTGGCTCAAAAACTCAAACTCAAACTCGAACTGGCCCGAGTTGTTGACCGAGCCGAGCCGAGTTCGAGCTGGGGTATCTTGCTGGCCGAGTCGAGCCGAGCTAGGCCAAGCTCGACTCAGATCGACTCGTGTACACCTCTACCTATCACAGATCTGAATATGCTCAATAAGGTCGTATCTCACAATCCTTCCAAAATGGGAGATCTTCCCTGAAATGTTCGTAGCACTAATGGCGATTACGAAGATTGGAACTAATGGATTGGAGCCCAATTTGGATCCAATTAGACCAATTCCACTAGATCCACAAATTTCCATGGTCATAATTAGGGATCTCTGAGAACAGCCCATGATTGAACCGAATCAGATGAGCTAGAGTGTTGAAAACAACTTCCGATATACGAGAATCATTGCAGGCACACTGGCAAGAGATCTAAAAATGGTTTCAGATTTACAGAGATCTCTTGTGTGGAGAGCACATAAAAAGTCGTGGCTGCAAAAGATCCCGAACCAACAAGGAAACCTACCGAGGGTTTTGCCGCCTCTAGAAGCTATAAAAAGAGAATGCGATGAAAAGCTCAAACCTCGAGGCCCACGCAAAACACAATTTATCTTTAATAGTCTTTACCTTTACCTTTATCCTTTATCTTAGCATAGCATAACCTAGTCTTAGATTAGATGGCTACTGTCGAGTGCCACTGCTACAGTACCTTAGGAATGAGGTAAATATCCAAAACTTCCCATTACTGGATCCCGATCAACCAAGTTCTTACTTGGAAAATCAAACATCCTGATCACTTCTGCTGACCATTTGCCTAGATCGCCTGTCCATACAGATGGTTCAAGTATTTATCTCTTTTTATTTATTTATTTTGAAAGATGACGATATATTAATAAGGAAAGATTACAAAAAGGGTGAGAATTTGCAGAGAAGGCAGGCGCAACTTAAAGACCAATAAAACAAAGGTTAAAGCCCTTAAACATATCAATTTGGGACGCCCATTCTATCAAGAGACGTTTATCTCTTTTTATTTTATTCTCTAGTTATTTGTTACTATGTCGATTGTAATGAGCATATCATTTATAAATCAATAAAATATATATATATATCAGCATTGTTTTTAGCCTTCTTCTGTTTTAAACTTTTAGTCTGTTCATCTTTGTTCCTTTGAGAAATAAGTTGGGTGCAATTAATGGTGAAAGAACGAGTCCTTAAGACACAAGGCAAAAAGAATCCATCAGGGAGGACTAACCCCTACCCTTTCGCAAATCCCTTGATCGTTGTTATAATCAGTGGCTGACGAGGGCGGCCGAGTCTTAGAACTTGATCTTAATCGGTCCATCCCAACGTGGGGGTCACCAACATTCAATCAAACATTGAGTCGAGTACGACTCTGGCATGCCCGCACTTTCCTAATCGCACACGAAAACCGAATACAGGCACTTGCTTACACGTGGAGCCTCGTGTTTGATTGAATTGTGCAAACGCTATCCACATCAAGTGAGCCCCACATGATGGACGGTCCACGGCAAAGGTGGGACACACAAGATGGATGGTGGATATCAAAGGTGTGCCCGCACGACGAACAACCCATATTGAAGGTGGGGCCCCACATGATGAGTGATCCACATCAAGGTGGGCCCACATAATGCACATTTCACATCAAAGGTGGGCCCCACATGATGGATGGCCAACATCAAAGTGTGGCCCAGCATAGTGGACCATCCACATCAAGTGGGCCCCACTTGATGGACGGTCCACGTCAAAGGTGGGACCAATATAATGGATGGTGGGCATTGAAGGTGGACCCACATAATGGATGGTTGACATCAAAGGTGAGCCCACATGATGAACGACCCACATTGAAGGTGGGGCCCACATAATGAATGGTCTACAACATGGTGGGCCCACATAATGGAGAGAGTGTGCCTCACATGATGGATGGCCCACATCCAAGGTCTCGCATGATGGATGGCCCATATCCAAAGTGGCTCAACATGATGGATGATCCACATAGAAGGCATGCCCCACACGATGGACGGTGGACATCAAAAGTGGGCCCCACGTGATGGACAACCCACTTCGAAGGTGGGGCCCACACAATGGAGACATCGAATGTGGACTCCACATGATGGGTGGTGGACATTGAAGGGCCCCACATAATGGGCGATTAGCATTGATGGTGGGCCCCACATGATGGATGACCTACATCAAGGTGCACCCCACATAATAGACGGTCCACGACAAAGGTCAGCCCCTAATGATGAACAGTCCACATCAAAGGTGGGCTCCATATGATGGACGGTCCACATCCAATGTCCGACATAATGGACAGCCCAAATGTCTTAAAACATGAAGATTGTAGTCATCCATTCTTTTGTTATTTGGGGCACCGTCCATCTATGGTGAGATCCACCAAAACAACCATCTGGATTGCTCTTATAATGGAGTTGTTGTAGTTTTAAAAAATGACATCAACTACCCCTAGAAAAAACTCTTATTTGAACATTTTACCAAATGTGCTTATTTCAAATAAGAGCTTTTTTGTTTTAAAAAAGTATCAAACGAGCTTATTTAAAACAAGGGCTAGGACAAAAAGAGCTTATTATAGTAGCTCTTATTTGAAAACCTCTTATTGGATTAGAGTAGAGATGCCAAACAACACACACACACACACACACACACACACACACACACACACACACACACATATATATATAAGTAGGCCCCATTGTGGTGCTAATGTTTAATCCACCCCATCCATCAAGTGTGGAACCACATTTTAGTCCTAGGGTCCAAAAATCAGCGCCGTCCATGGTTTAGGTAGACTACAAGATTGGACACAGTGTGCATAGAAAGCACGCCCTTCAAATTGTTTCCCATAGTGTGGCCCACTTGAATCACACATGGACCTACGTTTTGGGCCTCAGGCATAGCTTTTTGTGTGGAATTTAATGGTTAGAGTAGATTTTACATGTTCATCACGGTGGGCCCTATAAAAATCAACGGTGGATGTCTCTCTTTCAACGATTTCCATTGGTATGGCCCACTTGGATAACGGATTAACCTGATTTTTTGCCACTGGGCCCAGCATAGGGTTCCACATCTAATGGTCGGAGTGGATCTCACGTGCACATTACAGTGGACCTCATGAAAAATAAAGGGCGGCTTCCTTCTCACTGTACCCAGAATCATTTCAAGATAATTTCATATGTCAAGAAAATAAGAAAAATGTGGGACTTTATTAGAAATTTAGCATGGCAGAAATTGGGGTGCCTCCTAATTTCAAGTAATGATATATATGATATGCATGCAACAGCAGATTGCAGCACCCATTCTGTAATCTAATAAATATTGCCAGCCATGCCAAACATATTAAGGTTTACACATCTATACATAAAGCCCCACTAACAATAGTAGAACAGCAAAGAGATGGTGAAAAAAGTAAAAGGAGAAAACAAAAGAAATCAGTCACCTACATCGCCTGAAGATGGCTCAAATTCCCAATACTTGGTGAAAGGACGCCAGACAGGCTCTTACTAGTCATTTCTCTGTCATCAATACCGAGTATTTCAGATTAAAAAGGAATTCATGCAGGCACTAAAACTAAATAAAGAAAACTGTATTAAAAGAAAGCAATATCTTTACTAAGTTACCATCCAACCGGATAATGAGTCCCAATATGTCGATGCACAACATCCAGCACGTCCAAAAAGTTGGCCCCACCATATATATATATATATATATATATATATATATATATATATATATATATATATATATATATATATATATATATATATATAAGTGCAAAAACAGCCCAGTTCATGCATCATGTGGGCCACACCATAGGAAACAATGGGCAGACATAGCTCTGATCCAATGTTCACATGCAGCCACCTCTTGTGTGGATCAGCCTGGTTTTCACACTACGTCTCTTCATAATGGGGCCAACGTTACCATCCATTTTTATCTTAAAAAGAGAGGGGGGGGGGGGGGCGCTTACAGTGAAATTACAAAACCTTCGGGAGAGCATCCAATCATGCTCCAAGTGCAAGGATCCACAGAATTAATATCCCATCCATCAAGAACATGGAGAGGGTCTCTCAGTTTACTCTTCATAGACATCAAAGCAGCCACTGCAAATTAAGAAACTAAAGCCCTCAAAATTCAAAATCTCAAAGAAAGAAAATGAGGCAGAGAGAAGCAGAAAGACAAGGGAGCAATTCCACCATGAGAACTTCAAGAGAGAGAGAGAGAGTGCCCACACCTAATTTGCATAAAGAAAAGTAAATGTCAATCAAACAATTCATTCATCTAGAAAACTCGAGTACATACCCATGCAAACTCAATCCAAATAAGAAATCTCTAAAGATATGCAAATAATACAACTTAAACTTCCCTTGAAGCATGACCAACCAGCAACATATACTAGCCAATAAAAACTAGAGACATACCCAAAACAAAGCCCACCTTTTCCAAAATAAACTCAACTCTGTCCAAATACTTTTAACTTTCAAATTAAACCAGATCCCCAAAAGGACTAGTTTCCTAAAAAAACTTAAGACTAGCCAGCTTACGGTCAAAATTGGACAGCATCCAGCTGGGAAGCAGCCGACTAGCCATACTAAGCAATGCCCATGTAACGAATAAAGTAATGATTGATTAACCAATGCTCAGCTTGACTCTGGGCTTCCTCTTTCATCGCTGCAAGCTCAACCTCCATTCCATCCTTCCAAAATGAGTAAGTGTTATTTCAAGCAGCATGTGATGCATACCGATCAAATATCCACAGACTATTGAGTAAGATATGGCATGAATGTGCATCAATGATATCACACCAAACCGAATCTCTATGGGTTTTACCAATGGAGTAGAACACAAGACATCTTTGATCAACTTTAAACACATCATCATCATAAAACCATCCAAATCTTGTATGGCTGGGGATGTTTCTCACAATCAAGCTTTAATTTATTTAACATATCCTTTGATACGGAATTCCCACAACTACCACCGTGTTACACACCTTACCACCCGAGGTACAACGAGTATGAAAGACACTCGGTCTCAACCAATCTTCCTCTCTTTCCTCGTCTTTTCCACCAGTTTGCATCACTATTCATCCCGTCCATATGGCCTTTCCCATCATTTGTTTCTCTTGGAATCACCCAGCAAACACGCACAATGGAGGATTGTCCTTTCTCAGGCACAAAACGATGGTTAGTGTGCCAACACAACTTCTCTCCAGCTTTCATAGCAAGCATGACAGCATCGCATTCTACCCATCGAAATCTCATATTGGATCCTGGGGATCAAATCTTTTACACACTGTGGTACCGTCGGATATAACCCACTTATCGCAGAACTTGTAGAATTCTTTTGTGTAATCTTGCATTCTTCTCTTTTTGTCTCAGGTTCCAAAACCTTTGGGTGAGAATCTGTGTAGCTCAATGGAAGAAACCTTTCAAACAATTTCCTCCGCATCTTCTCCCAGGAATCAATTTTCCTTTTACCCATTCTGTTACAGGTAAGTTTAATTTGGCTCCATCATTCGTATGCATATCCTCTTAACTTCCTACAGCCAATTTAACTTTTCATTTTCAGCCATATCTTTCCAATCAAACAACTCATCTAAACTGTCTAACCAATCTAGGAACTCTTTGGGATCAAACCAACCATCAAATCATCTACATCCATAAGAAGTCCATGATCTCCGTCTCCTACAACTACTTAACAATCCGCTCTTCAGATCTTGGATTTTCCAATGGTGCCAGCAAAACATGCTTGTAGGAAGGGTATCCGTCCAATGGTGCATAATCAATAGTTGGAGGACCAATGCGATTGTACACCGCCAATTCTCAATGCATATCACTCTTCACTCCCCATTCGAGCTAGATGACTCATCTGCCTGTGAAGTTGTTGAATCGCTAGCTCAAGTTGAGCAAATTGGTCGCCACTTGCAGACAGTGCAAGTCTCCTAGAAGAGCAAATGACACAAAAGAACTTCACAAGGAGGGAGAGAGATAGAGAGAGAGAGAGGGGGGGGGGGGGGGGGGGGGGGGGTGTAAATGAGGGGAAAACCCCAACTCCTACACTGTAGAAAACTCATAGATATGACAATATCACCGGATTTACTATAGCCCAATCAGAAATAAACACCTAATAACGAAATGCAATCAACCTTTCTCAAATAGGAGCCGTTTGGATGCCTGTAACTTCTATAAAATGTAAGAAAGTTATAGATGACTTTCTTACAGTTTGTGTTTGGGGGAGAAATGTTACAGGTAACAAAGTCTCAACTTGTAACTTTCTATCAGGTAAGATTGCAAGAAATATAACAGGGGAATTAGGTGTTTTTCAAGTCGCGGGTTACTTTGTTACAGGCAACGGCTATCCATTTCGAATTTGGGAGAGGGAGGTGGAAACCCAGCTACATTGAAAGTGCACCTACCTACGTTGATACAACATCTCTCTCTCTCTCTCTCTCTCTCTCTCTCTCTCTCTCTCTCTCTCTCTCTCTCTCTCTCTCTCTCTAGCAAGGTAAGCCCTAACCCTTATTTCTTTTTCTTTTTCCTTTCTTCTTTTTTTTCCTCTTCATCATTTTTTTCTTTTGTGTTAGGGCAAAATAGGCGCGGTTTGGCCAGGGGGCGGTTTCAGATCCCTAACTGTAGGGCCCACCATGATGTACTTTCCTTACATCCATACCATCCATCCGTATTGAAAGCTCATTTTAGGTTATGATCCAAAAAATGAAGCAGATCTAAATCTCAAGTGGACCACGCCACAAGAAACAATCTTGACTGAATCCCCACCATTAAAAACTTCATGGGGTCCACTGGAATTTTTATTTGCCATCCAACCTGTTGATAAGGTAACAAAGACTTGGATGAAAAGACCACACAAATATCTTGATCCAAAAACTTTTGTGGCCCACAAGAAGTTTTTAATGGTCAACTACAAATGTTTCCTATACTATGGTCCACCTGAGATTTAGATCTTCTTATTTTTTGGATCATGCCCTAAAATGAGAGCTTTCAACACGTATGAATGACGTGGATGTGAGGAAAATACATCACGATGGGCTCCACAATCTGGGATCCCACCCACCTCGATGGATCCACTCCAGTTTCGCTAGTGACGTTAGCCAATAGCTAGATCGCCACTGGTAGGTGCTTTGTGGGCCCCACCATGTTGCATGTGTTTTATCCATGCCGTCCATCCATTTTTTTTCAGATCATTTTAGGGCTTGATCCCAAAATGAGGAAAATGAGGCAGATCTCAATCTTAGGTGGACCACACCATAGGAAAACAGTAGTAGTGATTGAATGTTCACGATTAAAAACCTCCTAGGGCCCACTGCAATGTTTATTTGACGCCCTACCTGATGATTAGGTCCTAAAGACCTGGATGAAGGGAAAAACAAATACTAGTTTGATTTTAAACTTGTGGCCCCCAAGAAGTTTTTAAGTTACATATAAGTGGGCCCACTTTTACGTGTTTTTTGAATACGTGAGCTTACTTTTAGGACCCACCTAATGATTAGTTTAGATTAAGAGTCAAACTATTTAACTAGATGGGCTCAATAAAATTACATGCTTTTATCCGAGCTTTTCTATGTATCAATTTGATTTTTAAACGATTCCATATTCCAAACTCAGGTTGATGTAAATATACAACATCTTACCCGTAACTAACTTACAAGTTATCCAAACACAAAAACTAAGTTATCCATAAGTTACAGCTTTACACCCAACCAGGATTACCTGTAACTTTCTTTCACCTTTAAGTTGGTTACAAGTAACTTACAACTTAAAAAACATACAGGCATCCAAAGGCGGCCTTAATCTCACTTCAATAACCGACGAATTTCTTTTGTTGAACCGTGGGGCCCACCGTCTGGTGTTCCAAATGGTGGGCCTCATGGTGGATGGGAAATAATATCCCAAGTTTCTTGCCCATCGGATGATCCCAACCATCCAATTGGCCCGGGGGACCATCAGTCACAATCGTCCTTTTTCATAAGACGGCGAGGATCATGTGATAGAGGAGATACTAGGACATAACCTATCCAGTGATGGGGCACAAAAGATCAGCGGCGCAGAAGGGGGGAGCCGAACAAAAAACACCGCTCTTCCCATCATACAAGACCTCTTTGGAAAACGATAAACAGAAGAGGAATCTAGGGTTTCTTTTTCATTTTCTACCTACCTTCGTAGTTAACGCCCTTGGGAGAAAGAAGGGTGTCGGAGGCTCGTAAGAGAGGCAAGAACAGCAGCAGCAGCTTCAGACATTCCATCAGGAAAGAGAATCAACGGGTGCAGCAGCAGCAGAAATCTTGGGTTGTTAGGGTTTCGACCGTACGGTCGTTGCTCTGGAAAGAGGCTGCTGCTGCTACTGCTGCTAGTAATAGTTATGTTGGGGATTAGATCTGCCATTGAAGCTTCTTGGAATCTCTCACTCAGTCACTCGCTCACTCCTCGGGAGCTCTTCCGAAACCCTAGAAAAATCAAATTCCTCGGAAGCGATGAATTGAAAGATCGAAAGTCGAGAAGGAAAGGCTCCAAAAGCGATGACTTGTCTCTTACCGAGAGGCGCTCCGGCTACGAGCGTGCAATGCGATTTGAGAATAGCGCGATATTTCGCGAGAAATCATCTGAACGATTATATCGCGGATCGCGAAATTATCTTCGTATTAACACAAAAGTTATTTATATAAATTTATAGAATTAAAAATATTTATGAATTTGAGAAATGCACCAAGCACTTCGTAAGTCTAGTGCTCCAATTTGCATTGTGACAGCTAGACCATCCAATTCGTTGATTTAGACCGTTCAATAGGTTCTCGCATTTTATGAACCATCTAGTAAGCATCAAATCATTTTGATAAATATCAGCTATTAAGTTGGGGACCCAACACCACCTATATCTTATGCTGAGACGTGGCAGGATTTGATAGAGCCACATGCCCCTAGAGATGGCCTCCTCGAGTAAATAAGTAAAGCTAACAACTTTCAAACATGTTTTACCTAACCTCCACTTCTCGGCATCACAAGGTTACCACCAAGAACACACCCAAATCCATAGCTTAACTGGCAGACCGAGTGGAGATACCTCATTTCAACACTTGAAGTCTTCGTATCGATTCCTAATAGGGGTGGCTAACTTGGAGTGTGTGTACTGACATAGGTGTGTACTAACAAGCTAACTCTAAAAAAAAAAAAAAAAAAAAAGTTACCATCATGAACACAACTACAGAAGGTTAAGATTACTATATAATTCCAGGGAAGAGCCTCTACATAAAAATAGCACATCAACAAGTTAATCCATCTACTTATTAAAGATTATCATGAATTACTTGTTATTAACAAAACAATTTTGTCTATCAATTGTAGCTATTTCATCCATGACTTGGGAATAGGATGGTTATAGAAAATAGAAAGTCATGCTATTGCATGGATGGACTTGATCCCTTCGTGATGTAGAAGATTTATCTACAATGTTCTTCTATTTTTCTAGATTACTACAAATTTATAATGTCATTTACTCTTAATTATTTCCATTTATCTTCACTTACTTTCATTTAACTAGCTAAGTAAAGGTACATGACATTGGAGGTGTGCTCGGACGAGAGTAAATTATTTATGATAGATATTTTAAAGTACATGAAGGTGAAATGCCTTTTTGAACTCTTTTACAAAATCACACTAGTAGATAAAGGTGATGCTACGCATATGTTCACCATACACTGACGTGTTGATGATATTCCAAAACTAATTCAATTATTAGCTACATTACTAAATCATATTAATAAAATGATTCAAAAGTTAGCAATTTCAATGGACAGTTAATAAATATTGACAAATTGTTTGTTTGCGATTCTTACATCCGTGGCTGACTTGAGGCTTGGAATTTTCTCGTTTTTGACTAAAGTATATATTTCAATGGACTTATTATAATCATTATGTTAAACATCACATATGTACATTGATTTGAGATTTTTAAAATAATTTGAGATATCACATATGTTCAAATGATAATATTGAAAATTTTCAATGCATTATAACTCTTCCCAATTACTCTCATTCAAACAAAATACTTAGATTTCATTTACTCGGTCTAAACACAACTGAGTAGGCCGTTTACTCTCAATTCCATTTTTCATTTAAAAGCTTCCAAACAAAACTCCCAAATGAGGCTAAACTTAAGGCAAATTCATGGCTTCGATGAACCACAATACAAGAAGTTGAGATGATAATTACGCCCATCAATGAAATTATCCTATGACAACCATGATACTTATTTGTCATCTAACATGTTCATAAAATTATATTACCTAAATGAATGAAAAACACAACTATGAATTTGTTTTGAAACTTTTGCAAGTTAGAATAAGTTTTTTATTCTGGGTATTCAATTCTTACTGTGTGGTCCACTTGAGCTGTTGATATGCCTCCTCTTTAGGCTAATACTCTAAAATATATAATATGAAAAAAAATAGATACATGACATGAATAACTAATACATTAGATGGCCCCATGGATCCCTTGCAGAGACCATGTCCATCTAGGCTTGGCAAGACACAATCAGCTTCCTAAAAATATAAGGCCGAACCAAGGATCATATGGATCATCCAATCAATGAGGGTTTTGCATAATAGCTTAAGAAATGCATTTGAAACGTCATGGACGGTTCAGATCAATCAATTTAATTTTCTTACTGAACTGATGTAACCAGGAGCATTATAATATATAGAGCATATCGATTTTATTGGACAGTTCAGAGCAACCATTTTGATTTTTCTAACTGGACTGATTCAATTAGTATTTATAATGCTCTTAGAGCTGTGGATCATATGTCTATGAATTTATAATTATATGTAGCGAGTTTTCTCCCCATGAAAACCTCATAATCTGAAAATATCCGGAGAAATTCTCAAAAACGAGATTCGTCGGAGGTAGCCCTTCTAGATCCAACTCGAGTTTTGTGCCATTCATGGTCAACAGCCAGTCACCATCAACACGCCCACCCCTCAAAATCAAGCCTGGATAAGATGATTACCGGTTCAAATCCGTATCAAATGTGATCTAGGGACCCATCTTGGGGAGTTATTTTATATTCTGGCAAAGCATGAAGGTTGATACGCAGGCACACTAAAATTGTACACTTTGCAGCCATTAACTAAAATTAAACGGACTAGTTTGTGAAATCCACCGTCGCTCACAGTCCCGGAATCAGATTAGTTGAACGATAGTCCCAAAATCAGATCCGTTGTGTACCAGGAATGAAGTTTCAAAATGGCGTCGTGTCATCCATCACACTCTGCCAGAGTATCAAGGTTTTTCTCATGTTTCAATGGCTGGGATAATGATCTTGCAGTCCCACTTCAAAGATTCGCCATGGGAAGTTTTTGACACGATGTTTATGATCATGGCCCCCACACTAACCCTAGCAGCAAAAACTCTATTTTCTAGGAGATGTAATTGTATATCCAAATGAACAATTACCAAAGTAAGACTTTTGATATGAACCGTCGGATTGACAGGCACAGATCCAGATTAAAACAAAAACATGGCCCGGAGCTCCAGACGTCGATGGTGCGTCTTGATGAGCCTACTATCAATGAATCATGAGCATCATTTAAAATGGTCAGCCGTTCAACACCAAAATAATTTTTTATATGAAAAGATAGTAAAATACAAGACGATATAGGCCTTGGAAGTGAAAGCAGGTGAAAACCAAGCAGCCTGTCGTCGTTAAAGGTGGTACTTTTCTGGGATTTACTCGACCGTCATTTACTTGTTTCTGACGTTGGAATGGCCAACTTCGTCAATGCAAATATGGGTCACGCTTTCTTCTTTACACGAGGCAGCGATGGGCCACGTAACAAGGGTGGACCCTACTGTGGATGGGCCACAGATCAGATTGGTTTAACAATCTAATCCGTAGACATTTAGTGAAGTAGATAATTTTCATTTTAACCGTCCAATAGATGTCCACCAACAGGATGGTCCCATGATTGAGAAATGCACCGTGCTCCAGTGCTCCCAGTTGCACTGGGACACTTCAAAACAGGCCGATCCGTCGATCTAGACTGTTGAATAGGTCCAATACATATTTCATGGGCTACAACTAAAACCTTCTAATGATATGGGCAATATTAATCATTTGATCAATGGCCTTAAAATGACGGCCAAGATCATTTACACAAAAATAGTTTCAATCGACAATTTGATCCATCAATTTGTTAGGGATGATGATGGATTGCTTGCTATTCTAAAGAAATATTTTTGTTAGGCAATTGCCACCATCCATCCATGGCTTTGAAAAGCAAAGGCTACAGAAAATAAGGCCAAATAAGGCTACGGAAATGTGTGTTTTGAACTCAATGGCCAGTTCACATCAATGAATTGGACGGTCCAAGTGATCCAATGCAACTACCAGCATTTCTCCCCATGAATAACGAAGGTATGCATCATCCATCGTAGTAATGACATTTTTAGTCTCTCCTGCTATAGCTGGCATGTCAGAAGTGGGCTTGGACAAACCCAACCACTGATTCTGTCAGCCTTTTGTTTTAACCCTCCACCCATTAAAACAGTGCAAATCGCCGTGGAATAGGCAAATTGCAGATTCCATAAATAATTCTATTGTCCGTTCAACAGTCAAACGTTGCGAGCTGTCACTCTTAAAAGCTACCGTTTATTCTTTTTCCTTTTTTTTTTTTTTTTTTTGTTGACTAATTTCCACCGAAATGTTTATTTGCCATCCAACTTTTTGATAAGGTCACAAAGACCTGGATGAAGTGACCATACAAATATAATCTCGATTCAAAACTTTTGTGGTCCACAAAGTTTTTAGGGTCAATCACTAATGTTTCATGTGGTGGTCCACCTGAGATTTGGATCTACTTCATTTTCTGGAAATACCCTAAAATGATATGTAAAAACGGATGGACAGTGTGGATGTAAGGCACATACATCAAAGTGGGCCCATAGTTAAGGATCCACTGAAGCGGCGCCCCTAAGCACACACTAAAGAAAACCATCCTGCACCAAACACACACAACGAAATATATATATACACACACACACAACCTTCCAAAACACCCTCCAAGAAAATCATCCCAGCAACAAATTGCATGGTCACCATCACTGAATCTCTCCCTATTAGACCCATGATATGATTAGCAAAGTGGGGCACACTGTATCTCATCACTCAGCATACAACAGGAAGTTAGACCCATCTTTGATCAGCTGCAGTTAAGAATTACGAGTAGAGAAAGTATCACCACCACACATCTTTCTAACCAAAACAACCACGCCTAAGGCGGAGAGAGGAAAGAAGAAGCAGATGGGGTAGGCCGGAAATGGTAAAAGACATGCAGTGCCAGTGCATGGTTACCTATCAGGTTACTTTCACTAATGCGGGTTCAACCAGATTGTCAACTATGGTCCAACCTTCTATCTTAACCGTCTATTTGTTCGCAATCTGAATTATTTTAGGTGAATGGGTCATCCATAGCGGTGCCCCACAAGTGCCCAAATTGTGATTCCCAGTCTAAATGTATCGTGAACATTAAAAATAAATAAATTTATAAGTAAATCTGATCATTGGACTGTTAACGTTGAACGTTTCCTACCGTCCTATTTTGTAAATTGTATTCACAAATCAAAGGTTAGGATAATCCCATCAATCTTATTCTGGAACCGTGACTTAGTAACAGTGGGTCCCAAGATTTATTCGATTAATGTTAGTTAGTGTATGTCTCGTGTACAGTTTTGGAGTCCCGGCGTATCAAGCGTCACCCGTAGCCGGAGTATCAAATAACAGCTCTGGTTTACTTCGGAATGTCCAGCTCTAATGAGTGGATTCAGGAATTAGAAAGTGACGAAAATGACCCTGAATACGAAAGTTGCAGTAGCTTTCCGGAATGGTAGCTGTCCCCCAAAAAGCTGCTTCGAGTCACATGATGAAAGAAAGTTGGGTCCTTCGAAAGGGTCAACTCACCTCACACGTTCGAACACTTGCGAGAGATCTGAGCTGCTCACTAGGCGATCCCAACTGGGAACATTAAATGCCTTTACAGTAATGCTCGTATGATCATCAACTGTTGTATTATGGTCCACGTGAAATTTGGATCTACTTCATTTTTGGGATCATGCCCTAAAATGATTTTTCATTATAAAACACATGCATAGAAGTGGGCCCCACGGTCAGGGGTCCCACCCACTTCGGATCCACCGAAGCCGCGCCCCAGAAGGTGATGGATATTGATAGGATTCTAAGTTTCTGTTCGTTTAGCTAACATGTACATGTAGGGCCCTTGGTTGCTTTATCCAATTCATTGATCTGATGGCCCCTTGGTTGCTTTATCCAATTCATTGATCTGATGGCCCCCTATCGTGGATAAAACATGCCCAGAAAGTCCCTTCATAAAAAGAGCCAAAAGGCAAAAGATGCAACAGTCAAGATCTTCCGGTTAAGGAGATTTTTGGGGCATGGTTCATCCATTAAGGGGGACATCAGATCAATGGCTTGTATTTTTATTGGTCACACATCTACGTATTATACCAAACAGGAAAATTCCCTGTTCGTGGCCTCTGGGATAATAATCTCCTGGGTTCCCTCCTCTTTTCATGTACATGGATAATGCTTTAGACACGATGATGACTATCCATCGTAGTGCCACCTGTGCTGTGGGGAGATTTCCCTTATAAGTACTCGGTCCGAGTAGCGTGCTCGGATTTTCAAATTGTAAAAAGAGAGATGGCTCGCCAAAATCTACTCTACCAAAACCGAAATTTTTCAATATTTCAAGGAGAAATTATACGAGGTATGCGATCCCGCCCACTTCTTTTCACAGCATACGCATACATTGGTTTTCAATAATGTCAAGTGCGGCTCACGGTTTGGAAATCAAAATAATCAGTCAGCTTGGCTATGGTTCCACTTTGATGTGAGCCATCATATCAAACAAAAAACATGACCGGAGCTCCAAACCTAAGGGTCGTGATCATGATCAGATCCAAATTTGGTAATGGCCAGCCATGTAACACAGGCCTGAGATCCAGGCCATCTAACAAGTAGGGAACACTATGACAAGGGCAAAAAATATAGTTGGTCCACTCATCAGGCAGATCAAACTTGCACAAGGAAAATATGCAAGTCGGGAAATATCCAACAGTACAAATTCAAAGTGTGCACGTGTCCCTCACTTGATGAGTGTGCTACTATGATTTTGGGATATGACATTAACGGTGCACCCTCACTGTATTACAAGAAGAAAAACGAAATCAAATAAAACACTAATTAGTTTACTAGAGGTGGAGATGAAAGCATCAGGCATGCAGAGTCTGCAACAATCAAGAGAACTTCGATACTCTGGCAGCGTGATGGATTACGAGCAGCAGGTGCTTACGGATTACTTCCAAGTTCCAAGTTTCTCATGTAAATCTCCAATTATCAATATGTTGGAATAGATGAAAAAGAATCATCTGATCACGATGACTTGGCAATATTCTTAGGACTGGATTGCAGGGCCTGCCTTAAAATATTCAAGTGACTTACCATAAGAAGACACCATGAAAATAACAATCAAATTATCTCAGCCGCCTGTTCAGTTGCCTGCAAAGAGGAGGGTGAGGCCAGCTTAGGACCATTTGATCAGCTGTGGGACCACCTAGACTAGAACGAACCCCTAAGGTGTGTGCGGGTCACCAGAATGTGCATCGATTTTCCATCAAGTCACCAGTGAAAATACATATTCGGGCATGCCAAACTGAACACAGATGAGTACAACAGGAATTTCCATTTTTCTAGCTCCAGAACACAGACTAAAAACATGTATACAAGTTGATAAACTTGGAAGAAACCACATCGATATCCAATGTAAAAAAAACTAGAGAGCCCTGCGGATTAAAACAGCATGGAAGGGACAGTAACCAACCAACCTTTGTGCATTGGGAGTCTGCAGCAAGCAGCCACCACGAATCTAAAAGAAGACCAGGTAAACAAGCCCGCCCTTTCCTCCAGCCATGCTTCTCGCCCCCGCATCTTCTCACACTCATGGCTTCCTTACCGATTGCATCGAAACTATCCTATTCATCAGACAAGTATACAACACAGATATGTTGCCTGAAAGTAAACAAGCACCAACTCCAAAAGAGCAGCTGCCCATTTGGTCTAGAACTTCATAATGCTGGGCACTGTATTTGATGGCCTCGATGCAACAATAACCACCATAAAGAGGCCTTTTTTCCTTAGCATACATCAAGAAGAAGAATCTCTGCCAGTCATCTTACGTGCCTGCCGGGTGCATGAAACAAAGACCAAATTGCCGCCTAACATGCTCCGGAATCAGCTTGTTGATAAGCTCTGGTGAAGCACCGGCCAACTGTAACCAAAGAGGACGAAAAGATGAAGGAGAAAATACTTTCAATTCGCAGTCATTTCAACAAAAGGAAGAGCAAATAAGTAGAAGGGGGGATGAGTTCCACCTGCCTTCTTAAAGACAACAAAAATCATTTCAGGTAACTACCATCAATTGCAAAGACAACAAAAAGTTGTACAGAGAAAACTAATACCACGATCTGAATCAACCAAGTTCTTTGAGCATAGTATATTGTAAAGGAACTCTCTAAGGAAGAGCAAATGCTGACACATGAGCACAGCAACTGCTGACATTTTCGCTTTTGTAAGTAAAAGGTTTGTGCAGATTCTTACAGGGCTTGGCAGCCCAGCTATTGGTCCATCTGATGGCCAACTAAATAGATTAAAAATAAATACATTTTAGAGATTTGTTTATGGTTTGCTTTGATATATAGTTAGGAGTCATTTGCTTAGCATTATAAAAGGAGAGATAAATGCCAGGTTTTAGGGTTTCTTTTAAAGAGTAAAGCCTGTTTTACTTTCACAGCCATGAGTTTTCAGTTTTAAGTCGGTGTATCATCTGCTTCTGGGAACAGTGTTGAATTTTTACATTTGGAGAGTTTAAACCCTGAATTCTACATCAAAATTGAATCTCCCCTCTTTGCCATATTTGACTGAAATGGTGCTAACGTGCTATTGATGGCTGGAGATTGAATTTCAGGAAATCATGTCAAAATTACTGGAATATGTTTGATAACAGCTATTGATTGTAATTGCTGGAATTGGGATTTTTTTGCTGATTTTCAATTTTTTTGTTAGTATCTTATATAAGACTTGGCAGGGCCTATTTAATTACCATTGGAATTACTTGCAGTTTACTGGATCCACCTTAACCCTTGATCATCCTACATCAACTGGCATGCATAGGGCAGAAGAAAAAACTAGAAATTCTGGGTGCATGTGAGGTGGAATATTTTTTTCTCGATCAGGGCAGATAGTGTAGCATTTTTTAGCCCACAGGTATTAATCGCTTAAATGTAAGAAATTCCAAATGGAAAGAGGACATTTGGAGGAGATTTAAATGGTCATGTAGAAAAAGAAAATAGAGCATATGAGAGGGCCACATGAAAGATATGGTTTTGGCAGAAGCTATTCTTGATTTTTCTATTGGCACTCAATCAACCTAGCAAGATCATACTTTAAAAAGAGATGAACATATAACAACTTTCAAAAGTGGATCATATTGGCAAAAAGCTTAGCTGACACCAAACTGTTCAAACATGCAAGAAAGTGATGATCAGGGGGTGCTAGTCAAGGACAACAAGATTAACAAAAGATGGAGAAGCTATTTTCAGAACTTGTTAAATGACAGGCACTCTGACAGTGAAGGTATAGAAGGAACCATTTACTCAAATGTTGTCATGTCCATAAATACTTCCATAGGATTAGGATATTTGAAGTGAAAGACACTTTGAGAAATATGACAACAGGAAAGGCCCTTAGACCAAAAGGTATACCAACAGAGGTTTAGAAGTGTATGAAAGATACTTAGCTATTTTTGTTGACAAAGTTGTTCAACAAGATTGTAAGATACTTTCTGAAAGAGCTAAGGCATGAAACAAATGTATTAGAAAGTCAGTTTGGTCTGGTGCCAGGGAAGTCTATCACTGAGGCTATTTTCCTACTTAGACAAGGATAGAATTAGAAATGAAAGCATTAGAGAGAATTTAGGAGAAGCAACAATAGGCAATAAGATGAGGGAAAGTAGACTTAGATAGTTTAGGTCAAGGGGAAGGTCCAAAAGGACATGGGTAGAGGTAGTAAGAAAAGACTTGAAGGATACATGTAGCTGGCCCAATCAGATGAGATAAAGCTTAGAAGATGATGACTTTGATTTTATTTAATTTTCTTTTCTTTTAGGAGGGGGGGAGGGGGACTAAATTTTCTCGTTTACAAATTTAATTAAGTGGCACATAGGGAAAAGGAACAGCAAAATCCTCCAAAGCTATCTTTACAATACAAGTGACATTTGAGTGGTTCATTAAAAAAAATCCTATCAATTTAACAATCCAAATCATCTGTGGGTTGATGCGTGAATGAAAGACAGAATTGGGCAGTGGACCACTTTCAAAGGGCAAAACATCATTAAGCAGGTGGCTGCAATAGTCTGATTGGTGACCCATCCACACTAGGGCAATGAACCATGCACATGGTGAAAATGCACACTGATGACAAAGCCAAAAGTTTTGTTTTAAAAAGAAGTACATCATAAAAATTCCTGACCTAAAATTGTAGTTCCACAATTTTCGAATTAAGAACATAATTAAAATTTTAAACATTATTTTCTTTTTCGAATGGCAAAAACTTGAACAATATTGATAAGAAAACATCATGTGTTTTTCCCATATCTAAAGGATGAAGAGCATCGTTAGCAAAATATCGCATATTACTCAGAAAGACTTATAAACATAGTAGTTTTTTTTTTCAGATCTAGAGTTGTTTACCTGCTACTTCTGTGAATTTGCAAAAGAGACTTATAGACATAGTAGTTATAGGAACACCTCCTGCACTAACATTTCGAACTCAAGGTTCCTTGGAATTTCTGCATGAGAAGAGGCTGTTTGGACCATTTCCTTCCACAAATATCCCTAATCTCCTTGATCCAATAGGCCCATTTCCAAGACAAGATCCCCTCCAACATCATTTAGTGAGGCGCATTTAGAGATTCTCCCTCCTACAACGGCTGGAGTTGAATCTATTAAGAACAGCAATTTGACGCCACTGATGCGGAGGGAAAAGTCAGTCTCTTTCTGGTAAATCTAGCATAAATGATTGGAAGATGGACAGAGATGGTCATCAATGTAGAGGAGGTATAGCTTGAAACCATGCTAAGACAAGAGCGCTAGTAGAGTCACATCTCAGAAATTGTAGTGTCTCACATCTAGTATTTTCAGTCTCAGGAAATTGGGGAAATTAAAAATCAAACTCATTTTCGTCTCAATAATCAGGCCATACAACATCCACAAGGTGTATTATACAGCAAACTCAAACCCCTAAAGTTCTTCAAAATCTGGACCTTGCATCTAATCTAAATTCAACCCTTAAAATGCCCCTAATAACTTCATAATGTATCTGGATCATCAATCACCATGAAATGGATGCCTTTTTGTTGTGGGGCTGGATGTAAAACAATCATGATCAGGATATTTTAGTTCAGATCTTTTTAGACATCGTTATTTCCTCTTTGGATTTGAAATTTAGATGTCAATCTTTAGGATTTCACATCCCCCATCAAATTGGTAACAGAGCAAGAGGAATGTTGTGGAGGAAATAGCAAGGGGATATGATCATATGGAGCAAATGCTCTGTAAGTTTTTCTAGATAATGTTGACACAGCATCAAAGAGTGCCTCCTCATGTGCAGGTTCATCCGTGGGCATGCATGAGACAAATGGCAGCAGCAAGAGGAATGTTGTGGAGGAAATAGTAAGGGGATATGATCTCAGCAAATGCTATCCATAAGTTTTTTTTTTTTTTTTTTTATCAATTGGATAACTAGATAATATTGACACAACATCAAAGAGTGCCTCCTCATGTGCAAGAGGGTGGCTACATCCTAGAATTGGATGTTAGTGGTTCCAACAATGTTCCATTTGATCGTCTCCACAGCAGAAGAGATGGCTGATTGGAGGATCCTGGCTACAATTGTGATGTAAAACTTCATATACTCAAGTTCTAAAAAGAATCTGCGAATTTCAAAAAATAAATCCAAGATTCATTAGGTGTTTGAAGATCTGATGATAACATGCTTAGCGAAAGCAACACAATCAAGAAGATACATGTCAGTGGATTCATCAATGATCAACAAATATATTCGTTGATGGAACAGATAATGGATCAACAGTTAGATTAGCGGAGGAAGAGATGGAGCGGCTAAGTTGTCAAACTAGCATATTCTACTATGTATGTCAAAGTTGAGATTGGCACATTGATCCTATACCAACAACGGTCAGAGCTTATAAATCCAACAACATAACTAAGGACAACACCGCGCCAACAAGGAACTGATAGACTCGCAACTCCATTACCGCAGAAGTGGGAGCAAATGCCTAAACATAGAGAGCACAAAGACGGAGGAAGAGGTGGCATCATCTAAAGCTCCATTCAATGCAAGCGATGCCGATCCGGCATGTAGGCCTTCACCATCAACTGATGTTGAAGCCAAGGAAGATGTTCTAACGTTGGATCAATCTGATGGATTACCACCAGCTACCAAATCAATGACAAATTCTTTCAAAACCAAGGGAATACATGCATCCGGTCCATCCATCAATGCTTTTATTGTGGGGTGGATGTAAACACCCCATGCTCAAGATATTTTGACTCGTTTGGGAAAATCTTTTAAGATTTAGAATCTTTTCGGTTACTGTTATGCCCCCCCTAAGAATTATTGAGATTTTTAGTTTTTGTATTTGTGCCTGTATCATGGTGTGCCATAACAGCCGTTATGGGGCCATATTACCATTACATAACAGTAATGGTGGCAACTGTTACACGTTACAAAGACAGCCGTAATGGTCCCGTAACGGTCCATTACCAGGCCAAAACAAGGTTTTTTTTTTATTATTTTTTTTAAAGGCCATAACTGCCAGTATCATAATGGTAACAATGGTGGATGTTACGGCCACCATTACCATTACAGAATACCTTAGCCTGTATAAAGAGCTCTAAGGCCATATGTATCAGAGAGAGTTCATGGGTAATGAGATCAGAATTTTAAATTTTTTATAAAAAAAAAGTGCAGTTTTGGGATAAATCATTCTTAGGTAAGAGGGACAAGCCCTCTAAAAAATCAACCACTTTGAATTCTGTGGTATGATCAGAAACCGATTCTTCTCTTCTTTTCTTCTTTCTCATTCGCATCCTACATCACTTCCCCGAGAAAAGTGGCTCACAGATATCCCTTAAGTTTCCTAATGTTCTAGGAAACCAACTCTAGCAAACTTGTGACTAGAGTTACAATTAAATAGGAAATAATTTAAAACAAATCTATTTTTAAAAAATCCAACTAAGGGCGTGTTTGGATGCCGAGTGACAATAAGCCCAAATGAATTGCATGCATTTTGTGGCCTCTGATAGATACTGTAGTAAACAAATGGTGAGAAATATAATAGTTGCCTCTAATGGTGTTAAACACGAAGGGTTCAATGGAAATTTTTTAATAGGCCTGAAGGCCCTGAACAATTCAAAATCCAGGCCTCAGACAACCCTAGACCCAGGGTTGTTGACAGTCCTAGGTGCTACACATGCCTAAATGGCATGTGCAAACAATCCAAACCATTCATCAGGCAGGTCAAACCATATGTGATCCCTGTACAAAAATCTGGCTCAGACTGTTCATCACATTGGCTGGGACAGCATGTGAAATCCGAATTGTAGTCCCATTTCCAACGGATCAGTAGCACGTCAGCTTCTAACAGCTGTGTTATTGATCAGATGTGTGTGCAAAGATGGTTGTGCTAGCACTCTTTAAAAAGAATACACCGAAAAACACACAAAGAACAGACAATTCCTACCATTACTCAATCAGCCCGTTTACAAAATTGTTTCAATAACAAGACTCTAAAAAACCCAAGGGTCCGTTTGTATAGGACTTAGGAGAACCCACTAATCGCACCAAAAAACCCACAAAGAACAGACAATTCCTACCATTACTCAATCAACCCATTGACAAAATTGTTTCAATAACAAAACCCTAACTGCCTAGGGGTTTGTTTGGGTATGGGAACCCACTAATCAGGACAAGTCTACCCGATTTTGGTGGGTCTCATATAGGATTCACCACAATAAAGTGGCAGTTTTCTCCACAAAAACACAATTAACGAAGTCATAGCCTATAGGATAAAACAAAAACCCCGTCAATTGTGCTCTATGCGAAAGAGGCGCCAATTTAGCATGCTGAATCCAACTTGGAGGGCATGGGGCCCACCTAAATCACGAATAGAGTTAATCCCAGTTTTATTTTTAAAGGTAACAACTTTATTGATAAGACGCTTCAAAAGAAGGCAGGAAAGAAAACAATACAAATAAAAGAAAATTTACATGCGTAACAGGGGAAGAAGAACACAAGCATCCAGATCCTTGAAACCAGAAGCCCAATCAACTACCCAAGAGACAGCCCTTTTGAATTACCATACTTTCAAGATCTGATCTAATTATCGAATCACTGCCTATTCCTCCCTATCCAAATGGCTCTTAGGATTTTGCCATTGCCACCAAACACCTTCCCATCTTTGCCAAGACCGCCTTCATGCCACACAGACACAAAAGCCTAGATCGAGCCCAGCATTACCTAATTAATATTGAGATCCAAAGTAAAGAAATCCCAAATCTTTCTCGCAAAAGGGCAGTGAAGGAATAAATGATCCACCGACTGGGCGTCCCTCGTACATGTGATACAAATGTTCGGGAGCACCAACCCTCTCTTACATACATTATCCACGATTAGCACCCTGGATTAATTGAGTTAATCCCAATTACGCAGGATCCCCTATACGAATGGACCCTAAACTCACAAAATTGTTCGGAAAAGACACAGACCATAAATCCCGTTCCAACCTTACAAGTTACAACACTAAACGAATCATTATTCACATGATCTTTGCTCACTTGAAAGCTAACTCAATAGGCTATCAAATGGGACCAATTCCGTGTGATTTAGACATGGACTAGAAAATAAGGGGCAAAAATATAGGAAACTCTACAAAGCCATTAGCGTAAGATACCAATACCAATGGGGCCCACCAAATCAACCAAGACAGTCCATCTACACTATCAACGCAGACCATGGGCTGCCTCACCATGCTATAATTCTCCACCTCACTTATTGCCTTATCTAGCTTCTCAGCAACATTCCCATTATGTCTTTCATTTTTCCATCCACTGCCTTTTTTCACCTGCTCTCACCCCAGCTGTTTAAAGAATTTAAGCTTCTCAGCAATATTCCCATTATGTCTTTCATTTTTTGCTACTAATCAGAAGTTCCGAATTACTATAGAATCAAAATTTCTGAAAATTTTGAGAATATTAACTAATGACTTTAGCCAAAGTCCATACTGGAAAATACTAACATCATGCAGACATCAATGCAATGCTCTAGGTTTGGAGGCATACTTCTTGTTTAAAGTTGAAGAGAGCAGGTAAGGGGCGGCCATTTGGCAGGCGAGCATTGGGCTCCCGGAGTTCATCAAAAAAGGGATGTGCACATGCCTCTAGCTGCAATGACAAAAATTGAAGTCAGCCATTAAAAATAAAAGGTATTCATCCATACACATGCAAATAATAAATATTTTCTACTTTACAGTAAATTTGATATATTACAATAGAACAACAAAATATGACACCATACACCAAGTTGTGAGTTATACAACAGCAACCAACCCAACTCTATGAATTGGATCAGCAACAAACTGAGAATTGCAACAAAAACTAAAGCTGAATTCAGATGTTCCACATGAGCTGGCAGAACAAATAATCAACCATTGTCAGCACATGTTATCTGCGTTGCTGCAGAAAACAGAAACACCATAATGTGGGTTTCATTTTTCCTCTTTTTTATCCCAAATAGGTATCAGATGCATCTCAGGCCAGACCAAAAAAATTATCCAATATCAATTTGCACAATAAAAGTATCCAGCCCACACCACATGGCAATGAACACCCAAACAAGCCCCAAAACACAATAAACAAAGTTAATGGAAATATTCCATCACCCAGGATAACAAATATTTGAGATTCTTTTAGTTGAATACAAAAGCAAAGAGCCATTCCCAATGGAAAAGAGGGCCATCCATTACTGAAAAAAATGGACAAGTAGGACGACAAGTGCAGGACTATCAGAACTAGCGACTAGCAAGTCAAAGTTAACAGAAATATTTCATGACCCAGGATAACAAAATATTTGTGATTCTTTTAGTTGAATACAAAAGCAAAGAGCCATTCCCAATGGAAAAGAGGGCCATCCATTACTGAAAAGAATGGTCAAGTAGGACAACGAGTCCAGGACTATCAGAACCAGCAACCAGCAAATCCTAATTTTCCACTGGTGAGAAACTCGTGAAATAGGGAATCAGAACCTTGCTCTTCCATATGAAAGAACAGAAAACTTGAACTCACCGCAGTGCAGCGAAGACTAGGCGAGTACTGGAGAAGTCGTGAAGCAAGATCGATCGCTTCTGGAGGCATTCGTTTATGGAAAACCTGAAACAAAGAACTTGATGGTAAGAAAAGGATAACTGATAATATCCAAAGGTAAAAAAAATAAATAAATAAAGGCAGAAATCTTAGGATGATTTTGTGAAAAGTCACATAGCTGCTCTAATTAACTATCACCTGATGAAAAAAAAAAAAAATTAACTATTTTAAGCATGGAAGGACGCATAAATTATGATATAGAACAACACCCAATCGCAAAAGGGTTCAAGGCCTCAGATCAAGTACAGTAAATTACTAAAATTTTCACATAAGAGAATTAAAACCATAGGTTCGGCATGACCAACATTTTCCTGCTTTTAAAAGTTTATATAGCATTTCCTGCGGCATATAAAAATGCAATACAAGAGTTTACATAGAAGCGTCCACACCATAAGGAATGTTAATATTTCAACCAAGAAAAATACAAGTTCTATGTAATTCATTAACCATCACCATGCAAAACTCAAATTTTCAGATTCTTTTCATCGTACTAGATATAAGGGGTTCCTTTGCTCTATGAACAGGAGTTACCAATGAAATTAAAGAAACTTATGCATTTAATTACCTTGTGCCAAGGGCAAGCTTTTATCTGAGGAAACCTAAAATCAGTATAATTAGGATTCATGCAACGAATTTCCTCCCGAGTTGGAGTACCCAGAACCTGCAAAAGCAACCAATTAGTAGTCAAGATTCACAAAATGCAAGATCCCCTATATCACCAAACATGAATAGGATGTACCTTGATGATTTCAACCAGCTGGTCCACTGCGCTTTCTCCAGGAAACAGTGGCTAAAATAAATTGTGTAAATCAAAAAAAGTCAGTAAGTTAAAATCACAGCTTCCACTAGGACAGCATTTGAATACGATTCCACAAGGTGCAGATATATATATATATATATATATATATATATATATATATATATATATATATACACACACACACACACACACACACACACACACAAACTTGTAAGTCTTGGCTACAGTCTGACCTGGCCAAGAAGCAGTTCAGCAAGAACACAACCAGCTGACCATATATCAATTGATGTTGTATATTCGGTCGCTCCAAATATAAGCTCCGGAGCCCGGTAGTAGCGAGAGCATATGTAGGATATGTTTGCTTCTCCCTTGACCTGTTATAATAATTAAAAACGCAGATTTAAGAGCCAAAATTGAGAAACAAATATGCAACTCAAAGTCTGAAATGATATGTTCGCTTTCCCCTCGTGACGATATGCAGAACTTGATATATTCCCACTGGTCAGGTATTAAGCATGAAAGTACATCGTAAAAAGAACGAAGGTGTGCATGTACCAGAATTTTTGCACTTCCAAAATCACAAAGCTTGACCTGGTGGGTGAGAGGATCCACCTGCACAAAAATTCACCAAGTAAGAGAAACAGTTGCAGTTCCCAACCAGAACAAATTCAGTAAACATCCCTAATAAAGAAAACACATACCAGAAGATTTTGAGGCTTCACATCCCTATGACAAACCCCGGGTACACTGTGAATATAAGCTAAGCCCCTAAAAATCTGGAGAACATCACCAAGCCATTAAGGACAAAAAAAGAAAAGAGAAGGAACAGATAATTAAACAGGCACAGAACCTATTAAATGCAAGCAGGATCTCATACTTGATATGTATAAAGTTTCACATAGATAAGTGGCATCCGCTGGCTTGCATTGCAGTAGTGCTTCAGAACCCGATACAAAGTTTCTGGGACGTATTCCATGACCAAGTTGAGGAAAAGCTCGTCCTTGCTCGTGGTTGAGAAGAAACAGTGTTTCAAAGAGATCACGTTTGGGTGGTCCATTGAGCGCATCAATTGTAACTCTCGATTTTTATACCGTCTGTCCTGTAAGACCTTTTTTATAGCTACGGTCTCTCCAGTCTCCAAGCATTTAGCCTTTAGGCAAAAGAAAAAACACACACACACACACAGAGGGAGAGATGAGGAAACCAAATGATGCAATGTTTGAAGCCATCAGCAACCAGATAAACCTCTGTGAATATTATACCTGAAAGACAATTCCGAATGATCCAGTACCCACAACACGCTCTGCCATGTAACTAATGGTCTGCAATACGCACAAAGAACTACACTTAAGACTCGAGAAATTGAAGAACCCACATGCTACATGAGAAACACCCATTCTTTAGTGAGGGATTCAGTAAAAGAATCTATGGCCCGCCCAAGTGACGAGAGGACCTGCCTGATCGTTGGGCCACATCATGAATGCAATGGCGACCACTTAATGCACAGCTTGGATGTCTCCGCAAGTAGACGTGCATGATGAATTCTAAAAGGTGCCCCGCATGAGGGTAAAGTGGCTCTAATTCACCAATTTCATGACAGGAATCCCTTCTTTCATATATATCAATACAACACACAATCAAAAAACTAAAACATTTCATCTTGAACAAAGACCAATTCTAGCATGCTCTGAATCGCCATTTTCAGAGATCAAAGGCCCAAATTTTAGAAAACTAAACGTATAGCTGCAAAAAACATTCGATTTGTGAGATCTAGGACTAACCCGCTTCGGTTCGCCATTTTTGCCACCGATTGTAGTGGAAATGATGTGGCCAGTGACCGGATCATTCCCCTCGATAACAGATGCTGATATTTCCTGCAGTAAAGATCCATCCATGGATTCAAAAATAAAGCTACTCACAGATTAAATGGTCCTAATAGCCACAAAGATACATGACAAACCATTGCATTTAAAGATGTAAGAGAAACTTATGAGAGAGAGAGAGGGGAAAGGATGCAGAAATGTAAAGGAGAAGCGATGCCTTTCGAAACAGATGCGAAGAGAATCAAATGCCAAACCAACTCATAAAGCAAACCAGATCCTAGCCTAGATCGAAAGTAAAACAACAAATTCGAAGAAAAATAAAAATCAAAGATCGCAAGATATCAGACGCGGAGAAAAACATCTGATGCTCGAAAGATCGTGGAAAAAGCGTAAAAAGAGAAAACCCACAAGATTCATAACGAAACCCTAGAAAACATCAAAGATCTGATGAAAACATAAACAGATCGGTAGAGAGGACAGAGGAGCAGAAAATCACCGAAGCAATCGGTGAAATCTCGACGCTGATAGAACAAAAGCCCCAGTCATCGGCTACTTCCGGTCACCTTGCTGAGATCGACGAGGACGGAAGGAAAAATGGCGGAGAGGACAGAAATTTCGGGAAGAAATGCAGAAATCTCGTAGAGAAAGGACAGATGAAACAAGACAACGATCGCTGAGACCAAACACGAGAGGATCGAAAAAATCGGAAATGCGGAAATGAGAAACGCTGGGAGAGGGAGGAGTGCGGAGCTGGTCGGAGATCTGACACGATCGGCCGGAATCTGACACGGAAATGGCTGGAAAATACCTTATCGTCTCCCATCTTCGGCAGGCGAGGCGCAATCTTCACTCCCTCATTCTCTGGTGGATGAGGCCCCAGCGGCAACGAAGCCATGTGGAATACAGCTCCACTTTGAAGACTCTTTCTCTCTCTCTCTCTCTCTCTCTCTCTCTTCTCTCTCTCCACTTTACCCAGAGAAATTTGTATATTATCCGAATATACACATTAATTATGTGTATGTGATGCTCCGTCGAGTTAAAAGGTGTTTTTTGTCCGGCCCAGTACCTAAACAAGTGGGGTCCACTTTTCAGTGATCGGTACCGTTCATCTGGACAAATCATCTACTAATGGGCCACAAGATGATTTTCTCTACCATTCTATTTTAAAATTTTAAATATTAGTCTGAAGATGAAAGGCTTAGCACACAGTCCAGATTCCACAAGAAAAGCTGACGCTGATTATATGGGTGAGATTGTCCAACGGGTACAAGATATCAAACATTCGTGACGGTTCAAAACGGCTCAGTCGGAAAAGCGTAGGTCCCGCTGTACGGGTGCTGGCCGAACCGAAAAACTTCATGACGTTAGGTAGAGAGGTGTAGGAGTTGTGATGTGCACCTGCATTGTTAATTCTACAGGTGGGCCCATGCTACGGTAATCTAAACCATTCTTCTCTTATGGCCCACCGTGGATGGACTATGATATAAGAAGTCATCGAGATTGGAAGATCCTAGCCACAAATCTTTGGACCTTTATAGTAGAGTGTATCCGTCGGCTACAAGTTGAGAGGTGACGCGTCTACATTGGGTCAGTGATGTAGATTACCAAAGCATAGGATCCACTTGCCAGAAATTCCACCCGAGTAAAAACGCAGTACAATGCTCGGGCGGGCATGTTGTACGCTACACTCCTGGTATACAGCTTGTAAACGTGGGGCCCACGTCCAGCGATCCAAACCTTCAGTGCGGTAGGGCACACCGTTCATGGTCTGTCGACTACAAGATCCCGAGAATAGAACATTTGGGTTATATGGTATTGGCAATTTCTCTTTGAACGTGAACCGTTGCGGTATCTTCTTTCTTAACCTCCCGAAGGGTCGGGATTCTTCGGATGAGGGGTGTTTTTTTAAGTGAATGGCTGATCACCAGCGTGGCCCATAATATCAACGGCTTGGATCAGTGAACGAGAGATCCAACTGGGCCCCACTTGCTCAAAACTACTACGCACAAGAATCCTCCATAAAATCCAAATCACCGAACTCTGTGGGCGCGCCAGTTGTAGATGTAAAAATCCACTCGGCCCATCCGGTTCTAGGAAACGGATTGGCTAAACCTCCTGACACCAGCTCCGTGGCTGGTGGTCGGTGATCTGTGGGCCCCAAGATGATGTATGTGTTTCATCCATTCCGTTCATCCATTTTTAAAGATCATTTTATGGCTTATCCAAAAAATGAGAGGGATATAAATCTCAGTTGTACCACACCACATGAAAACAATAGCGATTGGATATCCACCATTGAAATCCTCCTAAGGCCCACTATACTGTTTATTTGACATCCAATATGTTTATTAGGTCATACAGGCCCAGATGAAGAGAAAAAACAAAGATCAGCTTGATCCAAAACTTTTATGCCCTCCAAAATGTTTTTAATGGTCGACCCTCATTCAACACTGTTTCATGTAATGTGGTCCACTTGAGATTTGGATATACCTTATTTTTGGATTCATATTGTAAAATGATATGTAAAAATATATGGACGGCATGGATGAAACACATACATCATGGTAGGGCCCACATAGCACCGACCACCAGCCATTGGCTGGTGTATGGGAAGTAGCCAATTCGTTTCCCCGGTTCTATCCTTGACTCGGACGCGGATTTCCTGCAAAGGAAGTTCCTGCGCAAGGATTGCAGGTGGGGCCTACGGCGATGTTTTTGAAAAATCAAATCCGTCCATCCGTTTTTTGACCTCATTTTAAGTTATGCCACCAAAAATAAGGAGGATACAAAACTCAAATAGGCCATAAGAGATGAAACAGTGGGAAAAGGAATGCCCACCGTTGAAACCTTCCTAGGCTCCACCATGATGTTTATATGCCATCTAAACCGTGTATAAGGTCATTTTCACTCGGATAAAGTGAAAACACCGAAAACTTATACCGTTACAAAACTTTTATGGCCATATAAATGTTTCAACGGTGGTCACTAAATATTCACTGTTTCCTCTCATGTGGCTCACTGTAGTTTTAGATACTCCTCATTTTTTGTTTCACGTCATAAAATGAGCTTAAAAAACGGATAGAGGGGTTGGATTTCTCACAAACCTCTAAGTGGGCCCCACAGAAACCTTGCGCAGGAACTTCCTGCGACAGGCTTTCGCAGGAAATCCGCGTCCTACCCCTTGACTCTAGGCCCTCGGGATAAAAACCAGACGGATATAACACTCAGGTGGGCCACACCAAGGAGAGCAATCGGAATAGGATGCCAACCATAGGTTTTTGTGTGGGGCCACCATTGGGCGTATCTTAACCAAATCCGTTAATCGGGTGTTATTCATCGAAATCTAAAGTAGGCCACGCTGATGTTTTAAGAGCAATTTTGCATCGTTCACTTTCGTGTGGTCCGTAAGAGTTTTTTAATGAAGATTATGTTTTTGTATGCCTGATTAAAATAAGGTCTCCCACCTGATGGACGGGCTGGATTCACAAATACAGCATGGTGGGCCCCACGTAGCTTGGGTATTATACGCAACTCGGTAAAACAGGTGTTGTAGACGATTCCGGTCCTCAGCTCAAAAAGAAGACTGCCTTGAAATGGACGGGGAATGAGAAAGTTACGAAAATGACCCTGAATACGAAAGTGGCAGCGGCTTTCCGGGTGGGTAGTTGTCGACAAAAGCTGCTTCGAGTCACATGGTGGTGGGGTGCATTTCTTTGACAGAAGGAGAGGTAGCCCGTTGAAAGCAAAGGTTTTGGTCGCTGAGAAATCCTAATTTCCACCGACTCGGTTGCGCTTTGAAAGCGTAGTTGCATAGTATGTCGTGATGACGTACCCATGCAAGGAATCCAAGCCGCTCATCAGGCAATCCCCTCTTGGCCACATTCTCCGTCTTATGCTTGTGTGATCTTCACTTCCAAGGTCCACGCGGATTGCATACAGACGATTGTTAGTAGCGACTACTGGACGGTGCTCTGTGGGCCCACCATGTTGTATGTGTTTTTATCCACGCCATCCATCCATCCATTGTTTCTAAAAATCATTTTAAGACTTGATATAACAAAAATAAATAAAAATGAGACATTTAAATCTCAAGTGGACCACACCATGAAAACAGCAGTGATTAAATGTCTACCATTAAAGTCTTTTTAAGTCATTTACTTGACATGAAACTTATTAATTAGGTCATATACTTGGAGGAAAGAAAAAAAACAAACATTAGCGTGATCCAAAACTTTTATGGTCTACGTGAGATTTGGATCTATTCATTAATGGGCATATACTATAAAATAATATAGAAAAATGGATGGATAACATGATTGGAACACATATAGCATGATAGGTCGTACGGAGCACTGACCACTGGATCATTGTCCAATCTGTGTCTAACATGAGCTTTTTTTTTTCTTTCTTTTTTTAACCCACGCACATCGTGGGATTTCATCACCCTGGGTACTCGAACCCTTGACCCAATGTTGAAACTCCAAGGTGTCCAACATGAGCTTAAAAGTAATGTCTTAAGCCGACCATGCCACACGAAATAATGTGATTGAATGCCAGCCATTAAAGATGTCATGCGGCGACAAATCTCTTGGATCAAGTTGATAATTGTGTTTTTCCTCCGGGTTATTTTTACCTAATCAACAAGTTGGATGGTAAATCAGTATTGTAGTGACCTTAGGAAGTTTTTAATGGTGGATGTTCAATCACCATTATTTTCCTATTGTATGACTCACATGAAATTTGAATCTATTTTATTTTTGGGCCATTATTTTCCTATTGTATGGCTCACCCGAAATTTGGATTTATTTTATTTTTGGACTCATGCCCTGCAATGAGCTGTAAAAATGAATATACCGTATGGATAAAACATATACATCATGATGGGGCCTGCAGAACACCATCCACTTTCAGTGTCAGTATGCAGTACACGCTCCATCAAGGCGGCCTTTGGCCCCATTTGTGCTTCTTCGTTCATCTATTTTTCTACTTTCGAGCAAGTGCATGCACTTAGGTATGCTCTGGTCGTTTCAGCGAGATTATGGGAGGAGCTGGCCCGGATGTTGGTGGGACCTTTCTGGGTGCTAATTTTTTCTTTCATAATTTTCTGCAACGTGGAATCGGATCCGCTACTCCCGCTGCCACCAGCCAATGGCAGAAGGTCGGTGCTCTGTGGGCCACACCATGATGTATATGTTTCATCCATGCCGTCCATCTATTTTTATATATCATTTTAGATTTAAAACAAAAAATGAGGTATATCCAAATATCAAGTGGACAACATTACAGGAAACAGTGTTGAATGAACATTGACCATTAAAAACTTTTTAGGAGTAATAAAAGTTTTGGATCAATCTGATCTTTGTTTTTTCCCTACATCTGGGTCTGTATGACCTAATCAACGGATTGGATGTTGAATAAACAGTACAGTGGGCCTTAGGAGGATTTTAATGGAGAATATATAATTGCTATTGTTTTCCCGTGTTGTGGTCCACCTGAGATTTCTATCCCTGTGATATTTTGAATCAAGCCTTAAAATGATCTGTAAAAATGGATGAACGGAATGGATGAAATACATACATCATGGTGGGGCCCACAGATCACCGAACACCCGCCACAGGGCTGGTGGCAGGGGGAGTAGCCAATCCATTTCCAATGTGGGAGCGATCTTATCGGGTCTGCTGCGTAATTATAGGGTTCGTTGATCAATGCAGGGCCCGAAGGGTAGCCCCAGCTTTTTAATTTCGCTTGTGAAATTGTTAAGGTGAGTATGTATCATATGGCATGATCATACAGACTATTGAATATCTTGAATTATTTTATTACCATAAATAAGAGAGGAGAGTGAAAAATAAATACCAATGAGCCCTAATTTCTCAATTTACAGAATATTTATATGTAGGGGTGGCAACCGGCCTACCAGCTTGACTTTGGACTGGGCTAGGCCTGTGGGGCCAGGGTTGATCTAGCATGCATGGGCTAATTAATTTTCAAACTAATAATTTACTCTAAACCTGATTATTTCTTTGAATGTGTGTAGCCATTTTATCAGTGGATCGACTAGGAACATTATAGGAAAATAGGGATTTGAGCAGTTTTCAAGTTGAGCTAGGTGGGACAAGGTGTAATCAACTATTTCAAACTCATGCTTGGACTTCTTGTGCTAGGCCTATGTTGAGTTGCAGCCTTAGGGCACCTTTGGAGGTAACTCCCTTGAAAAGAAGGCTTCCAACAGTTGTGTCCGTGAGTTATCGGCAGTCCATCTAGTGGGCTTCTGGAGCTTATTTGATCTAGTGGGGTATCAAAGGTCAGGTAGCAAAAGTGCACGCGGCTTAAAATGGTGTTTTCGGCACCAAATGCTTCTTCTGTCGGTGCATCCAAATAGGCACTTGGGCCTTATAGTGTCGGCCCCATTGTCATTTATACTGTCCACAAAGTCCAAGGCTCGAATAGGTTTAGGTGTCATTTGGCAGCATGCATTCTATTATATTTGGTGGTAATTGATGGTAATTACATCTTTTTAGTGTATTTGGCACCATATAATTAATGGTAAATAAGTAATTACTTGTTGGTTTATTTTACAAAAGCAAGAGAATTGCACTGGTAACAAAGGTGTCATTAGGCTATTAATCTGCCATGCACCTAGTATGCTAACAATATCCCAAAATAATTCAATTATTGGCAACATTATTAAAATCATATTAGTATAATGGTCCAAATGGTCTAAGTGTTGACCATCTAATAGACTGTTAAAAAAATGTTGGGGAGTCGCAATGTTGAGATCATTGCATTTATAGCTTAAGGCTTGGTGTATTTTCATTTTTTGCCAAAGTATGCAGTTCAATAGGTTTATTAGAATCACTCTATCAAATGCCAAATATATAAACTAAATTTAGGTATTAAAGTTGATTTACTTAATCGAATTTAAGTTTTCATAAATTTAACACATAATTATAATGTATTTCAATTATAAGATGCCGACCACAATTTTGGATTCCAAGAATGGATTGTCAATCATGGTGGATTTTAATTGGCATCCATTCTATGGTAACTGTAATTTAGATTTCAATCCATGCCAAATATAAGCTACCAAACGAATCCTTATACTAAGGCAACCCTAGGCAAAGCTCATTGACAACACTATTTTAGATAGAGATCTTAAGCTTTGATAAGTTCGGCCTATCGTTTTATAGGCAGAGCCATGCAATGGACCATTTGCCTTTTTTTTTTTTTCAAAACTTGGAATACTTTTTTGGTTCGAACAAAAATCAAGACAATGAGCTACAAATCAAAAGCTTATGGCCCTTCGGTCAAAACGATTCATGGGCGCGATCCATCACCAGTGGACGTACAACAATGCAACCTGCCTAACCGCATGAGCCCGACCGAACTTGTTACTAGGTTTTGTCCTAGAAGCTCGCCCATGGTCTGCGTTTGGGCCCACAAAGCGTGGGGCGGTCCATTTTCAAGCCTAGCCTGGGTCGGGTAATTTTAGCAGGCTTGGCCCACTTCACATATTATGTCTTATATTCCACAAATATGTCATTCTAAACTTTGACTGGGCAATGAGAGCCTCTTAAATAAGGCGGTTGACTTTATTCCTCCCACTGTTTATTTTTGTTTATTTATTTGTGCACATGTGTCCCACTTGATCAATGGATATATTAGGAACATATAAGTAGAAAATTGGGATTTTATCAAATTTTTTTGAATGGCCAGTGTTAGGTAAGGACTTAACCAAAAAATTTTCAACTAAAGCATGGACCAGGTTCAAGTTTGCATCTTAAGTGTTGGGTTGGGCCAGAGCCTAGCTTGGACCTGTCCAAATCTAGCCCCATTCCCACCATACATGGAAGGACACAAAACAATGGCATGGATCACCGAACCATGGCCTCAATTGTTGGGTTGAAGATCCTTTAGCCCCTCTTGTACAGATGGTGTTCACAGTTCGGTGATCTAAACCATTAATGTGATTGGCCCGACTACACTTGGCCCATGTACCAAGATCTCCCATGTACATCTTTTGGATTCATTAAGAGCTTGGATTTGGATTACATTGGAATCCAAACCACAATTACATTGGAATCAAGTTAATTATGAATCCTCATTTGTGTTTGGTTAAAATGCATTGGAATCTAAATCTTTTGTTTGGAAGTTTATATTTGGAGTGCATTAAAATTCTTTAGCATATTCATAGGACTTAGATTTGATTAACTAACTTAACTTTCATGTCACAAATTAATTTATTATATGAATTTTGATTGAATGATTGTAATAAGCCCGTTAAATTATATACTTTGCTCGAAAATGAGAAAATTACAAGCCTTCAGTGGGCCAAAAATGCAAGGATCACAAATAAGCAATTCTCTATTTTTTTTTTTAACTGTCTATTTAGATGTCCAATGTTTAGATGGTTCAAATCATTCTATTTATGTCATTTGTGTTGCAATGATAATCAAGTTGTTTCAGGGTATGATTAGCATGCAATGTATCCACTGGTTTGATGGCCTATAGATACTTTTTTTTTTTACATGTCTATCTCTCTTACCTTTAAAACTAAGTTTTAAAATAAAAAAATTAATTAATTAAAAAAAAAAAAAACATTTATCTTGGATTACATTTAAATCTCATTATTTTGCTCAGAATTCAAAACACACCTAAAAGGAATATTTAAAATATCTCTGACTCAATTTACCTATAAATTCAAAATTGTCAAAGTAAAAAACAATTATTTGGATTTGAAATACATCCACCCGCCACTAAATCCAAGGTGCCAAACGGCTGTGAGACGTGTACGACAGCTTTGAAAGGCTATATCTAAATGACTAAAATACCCTTCTTCCTGGTAAGCTGGAGTAGGACGCAGTGGAGTACACGTATCCTTCTCTTCTGGTGGGATGCGGAAGAGGACGACTCCATCGAGGATAAAACGAGCTCCTTTGGTGAAAGTCCTTGTACCCTCCACGAGGCTGGTTCCTATCCCAAGTCCTTGTAGAATGAACTTATGTTTGTGTGTGGGGTCCACTGTAGTGTGTTTATGGTATCCACCATGTCCACTAGGACCGCCCCAGAAACCAGGCTCACCATCACATGTGCCGCAACATGTTTAAAGATTTTTCACTGTTATCCATTGTTTTCATGGTGTGGCCTATCTAATTATTATATATGCCTTACTTTTTTTTTAGCATACATGATTACGGTGGCATCACTTAATGGGAAGACTTGATGGAACCTAGAAACATGATGGGTCACGTCGTAGAACACAGCCACGCGCAGGTTGGCTAGGCCTGATGGACCGGTTGGATGCCATGCATGCACCCCAATTGACCCCCACATGCAGCACTTGTCAATGGGTTCGGTTTGGCTGGTGACCCATGCCAGCCGGCTAGCTGTGTCAAAGTTCCGTGAGCCTCATCATGATGTATGTGTTTCATCTGTGCCATCTATCCATTTTGACAACTAATTACAGAGGTGACTCGAAATGAGATAGATCCTAGGCCCAAGTGGAACACGCCACAGGAAATAAGCCCAAGTGGAACACGCCACAGGAAATAATAGGGATTAAACGCATACCATAAAACACTTCTATGAAAAAGACTTTTGTATTGAGATAATATTTGTGTTTTCACTTCATCCATGTCTTTGTCACCCTATGAACAGGCTGAATGATAAATAAACATTACTGTAGGCCTTGGGAAGGTTTCGACCGTAGAAATAATTCTTACCATTGTTTGTTGGATCTGATTATTTGTTTGACCTCATGCCCTGCAAAATGGATAAATAGCAGGGGTAAAATATATATGTCATATTCGGGCCTACGGAGCTTTGACATCAGCTAGTCGGCTAGTGTTGGCCCACCCGCCAAACCGCGTCCTTGTAGTATAAGCTTGTTCGATGAGGAAGCGGATTGCCTGTAACCTGGCGCACAGATATCTCTGTGGCTGAGGCTATGTGGGGTTCACAGAGATCCGTGGCAGATCCGCTATGTCCGTCTGTTTTAAAAGATCACTATAGGACAATGTTTTAAAAATCAGGCAGATTAAAAACTCAGATGGGCACAATAGCATAAGTTTTGGATCAGCTTATTTTTAGAATACCATCCTATCGTAGTATTTTGAAACAGATGAATGGAGTGGATTTGTAACAGGTATCCTCGTGCCCAAGTAACTTAGCTCCGGGCACAGATATACCTCTGTGCCGTGCCCACACGCAATCCGCTCCCGTTGTGCGGGAGGCCGTTCCACGAGGAGAAGCACCCTCCGCGGGAAGCGGATTGCGTACTGAGCAACTCGGTACCGTACAGAGTATACTATGTGCGGCCCACCATCATTCATGTATTTTATCTACTCTGTTTATACATTCTATCAGATAATTGTATGGCTGTAGCTAAAAAATTAATACTATCAAAATCTCAAGTAGACCACACTCTAATGATGGAAACAGTGTGAATTGAAATCTACCGTTGAAAAGTTCTTGCAGGACAGAGAAGTTTTAGATCAAGCTATATTTGTGTTTTCCCTTCATCCGTATGTGTTTGATCTTATGAACAGGTTTGCCAATAAATAAAAATCATTGTAAGCTTTAGAAGGGTTTCAACGGTGAAAATCAATACTTACACTGTTTCCTGTGGTATAGTCGACTTGAGCTGTGGATATGCTTTAATTTTGTTCTCAACACCTAAAATGATGTGTAAAAATGGATGGACCGCATGGATAAACAAAATTTATTCAAGGTGGGCGTAACAGACTTTACTCTGAATGATAAGAGCTGAGTAACTCAGTACGCAATCCGATTTCCCCTCCGCGGTGAATTCTCCCATGTATTGCATTGTTAGGCTCAATAATCAATTGGGCCCAACTTTTAGACCCGACACAGAGCCATACGTTTAGAAACCTGGGCCTAACCTGACCCAAGGCAGGCGTAGCCTCGAGGTACAAGCCGGTGACCCGATCAACAATCAACTCCACGTGCAATGGACTCATGCCACCTATTGGGTCAAGCTGATTTTACATTTTATGATATTTTAATATTGAGTTTGAGCCCAACATCATGTCCTGGCCCAGTTACGACAGTCAAGGACCGTTGATTTTTCAAGCCCATGAAAATTACGAAACTTTAACCCTACAACAGTAAAACAAGGAGATAAGGCCCCAAAACACGTCTAATAGTCAAACGACACCCTCTTCTTATTTTAAATCCAGCCCGATCTACCCGATGGCGTGAAATGATACCTCGACGGCATAATTTTTTAGTTAATTCCCATGAAAGCGTGCTTATATTCACACGCACACATGACAATACCCAACACGTGTGTAAATTTTGAGCTTTCCATCTTATGGTTTACAATTCTTTGGGTCTTCATGCCTGGATATCATGCCATTTCACAATTCAGGTGGGCCACATCATAGGACTCGACAATGAGACACTTGGCAACGCGCGTTGCGATGCCAGCCCACCTTTGACTTTCAACTGTTGAGAACCTGGATAATTCATGCAGTTCAATGAATTATAATTCACACCACGCATTTCAAGAGCTAAACACAACATGCCACACGTGCTGTATCAAACACGTTTGAGAGATTCTTGGCGTCTGAGGGTGGCATTCATGGTGAATGTCTTTAATCAAAAGATCCAACCGATCTGTTTCCAAGTGGGCCACACATGCTCAATAGTAATGTACGGTTAGAACATTGATGACCAATGGTCTATGTTGCCCACATGATCAGTGGGCTGGTTAGATTTTTAGGATGGTAGGTGGACTGTAGCCTACCTTATGATGTCACCGATTGCTCGTATGTGTGCCAAGCTGGCACGTGTGAACATGATCCGCATGTGCATAAAAACCCTCTCAAAACCACTGGTGGTGTATTTTGACTCATTTGCCATCCATAGTACATTTGATGGGCCATCCGGATTGACCCAAACCCTGCCAAGTGCAAGGGAGCAAGCATGCTCTACCGTATCACGGTCGTTACGACTCCACCGTATCGTCCCCGCTAGGCTTTATCGTATCATGTGGGGCTGCCTTTGTAGTACTACCGTCCTTTATCCCAACAGTATTAAGTCCTTTCACACCCATCCACCACATGGATACAGCTATCTCGCCTCCTTATTTGACCAGCGCATACTCCTGTTGGCCCAGTGGCTTGAATGGCCTGAATTTGAACACATGCATGCCTCTGTATAAGGTGCATGGGTATGATACTCCATGCACTATCAATGTATGATATAACTATGTCGAATAATGGTTCTTATAAAAAGCCGAGTAGTTCGACGGTTGGTACTCTGCCTAGGTGTAGTAGATGATACGTAGGCATACTAAGGCATGTATAAGTTTGGATGACGCAGGGGCTATCTTATCCTAACCAATTATTCATGTATGTCTTAAATATGCAATTCAACATGTTTGTCCGTGACAAGTTCAATGGCATCGAGCAGGCTTCGATGCTTTGAAGTTGGCTCCTCAATGTCATCGGTAAAATTTAGAATTTATATGTTTAGCTGCTGGACACTTTTGGTGTTGTGCTCGATGCCATTGAAAGTTGTTTGATGCTACCGAAGTTAGTTTCTATGACATCGAAGGCATATTTGATGCTATCGGTAAAATTAGATTTTTCATGTTTTGTTTCTACATTGTTTTGATGTTTTTTCGATGCCATCAAAGTAGGTTCGATGCCATCGAAGATCTATCTATGTCCCATCGAATGTGTCATCAAGCGTATCGCGGAGTTACGTAGAATTGCGAATTTGCAAGATTTGTTTTCGATTTTGATTGTGATTCCTCTTAAAGCTATATATAGGAGTATAATTGGAATCGGAGTGTATCAAAAAGCTTTTCCAATTCGTCCATAGGTTTTCAATAGTGTAGCTTGGAGTTGATTTAAGGTTGTTCGAATCAGGTGTTCTCTAATCTATTGTAATTTTTGCTTAAATAATGATTATATGTCACTTTGTGCCGTGGTTTTTCCCGAGAAGGGTTTTTCCATGTAAAAAATCATTGTATTCTCTCTGTGCTTGCTTGGTGCAATTACTTCGCTTGATTCATTTCTATGTGCTTCTGCGGTCCCCCCAACACAAATTACTCTTTCTCTTCTTAATCTTATGTATAATTGAATTCAATTTTCAAATCTCAAAAAAAAATGAAAGAAAATTTTCAAAGAAAAACTCATATGGGACCCACCACTAATAGTTGCCCATAATGGCTCATTTGGGAGCTTCTAAGTGAATGTAAATGGGAAAATAAATTATAGATAAATGACTTACTCAATTGTATTTGGATTGAAGTAAATGAAATGCATTTGAAATTCAAATATTTTGTTTGAATGAGAGTAAATGGGAGGAATTGGAATGCATTAGAAATTTTCAATATACTCACAAGAATATATGTGATATACCAAATTAGTTTTAATATCTTAAATTACTGTACATATGTGATATTTAACAGAATAATTATAACAAGCCCATTAAAATATATACTTTAGCTAAAATCAAGAAAATTGTGAGCCTCAATGGGCCACAAATGTAAGAATCACAAGCAAACATCTTGCCAATGCTTTTTTACTGTCCATTGAGATGGCCAACCTTAAAATGGTTTAGATCATTCTATTAGTGTGATTTTAGTGATGTGGCTAATAATTGAATTGTTTTTTTAGTGTCATTAGCATGCCATGTGTATGGTGGACATGTGTGTAGCACTATTCTTGTTTACTCATGCCACTCTCAAGGGAGCTCAAAAAGACATTTCACCCCCATTTACTTCAAAATCCTCTCATATTGAGGAATTCATTTACACGCCCATTTACTCACATTTCATCTCGTTTACATGCATTACTTCTATCTAAACATGCCTCACATACCATTTACCTCCATTTACTCTCATTTACCTCCATTTACTCTCATCCAAATGGCCCTTGAGCTTATTTTCCAGTGGTGGGATCATCTTAAATGTATATTATTTTGACGTGTTTTCTTGTATTGATATGTTTACGCCCGATTTGATCCTATCAGATTCAATAGTTAGTAAGCCAACACGTGGCAAAATCAAGAGGACAAACTCATGGTTGATGCGATCAACATAAGGAGATTGCGAAGCACAAGTTGTCGCCATAAGGTACTTGTTGACCTGTATGAGTAAAAGTTGTTACACAACACATGTAAAACATGAGAGGATATGGGCTCCATAATAGCTCAAAGAAGACATTCATGGTCGTTGTTTTAGCACGCAGTGATTCTTCTCACAACACATGGTATAAATAAAGTGGTTGCACATGTGTGGAGCTATAAGCGGAAGCTAAAAAAATGCACGATTAGCTAAGGTGGTGTTCAATCATAACACATGTCAGAATATGATTAGCCACGCACATGCGGAAGCAAGCTGATTACGTGAAAATCATAAAGGTTAATTTCAAGATAAAATTAATCATTTACGCTTGCCAAACAATTGGTCGATTGGAGAGGATCTCAAAGATTTATTTTGAGTTTAAAAGTATAATTAGGTACGTCTATTAGTTGGCCAAATAATTTAAGGAAGACTATGAGGGTCGATTCCATTACAAGTCTCCAACAAATCGCCTTGTACATCTATAAAGTCAACAGAGAATGAAGAGTTGGGGCTCACGGTACTCCAATACATCATAACACTATTATTTTTAACGCAACGCTACCCATCCTTTGTCCACCATGAATGCTTATCATCATTATTAATCAATCTAACACCTCGAATGTTAGCCAACACCATGCTATAAACCAATCTGTGTTGATTATATTAGAATTTATCCAGCTTTCCACTCTATGCTCATGTAACATCTCGAATTTTTGCCAACTTGGAATAAGACGTCCTTAGGCAATGGGTCGCTCCTAACACCTTATTACTTTATCAGAACTCAATCTCACAGTCGAAAACCGTTTTTGAACCCATTTCTTTCATAAATCTCACCCTTCACCACCTTGTTCTTTCAATTTTTCTAAGCACTTTCACCCTAGACACTATCTTAAACCAACTAAGTATTATAACTTGGATCACTTTATATACAAACTACAAAGGCCCAGGTACCACCTCAGACAGAAATTACTCAGGACTAAATCGTTTAGAAATGAGACAAAGTAACTAAGTGCGAAACTAGATTAGCTACGAAATCCGCTTGATCCACTTTAAATACGATCTGCAAGACCCAAAACTTGTAGAATCATTGACGCTAGGTTACCTAAAATCTAAGATCAATCTCATTATCCAGTTGCTCTCGGGAGCATATTGAAACTCCGTATCAGATCTGGACCGTACGTTGGAAGTCCGATTAACGCGAAGTTAAGAAATTAGGACCGCCTTGCTGGGCTTGACAACCATCTCGGAAATCGAATTCAGATAATGTCCCAGCGCTATTCGCTTGAGCTTGGAACGGGGAGTGTGAGAAATGTGAAATTAATTCAAAATAAAATATGAATTTATGAAATCTGGCACGTCTCGCTTGCGGATCAGTTATAAGCAACCAGACTGTCAGAATCAAGCCAAATTACACCCTCGGATCAGGGATATTTCCCCAAACATATCTATGTACTCGAAATCTCCGATCGAGATCCACTGACCGTTGAATTGAAACTGGTCCGCCATGCGTGATCTGAGAAGCCGACCGGAACGAAAACTTAGCCATACCTAAATCCAGTGTCAGTGAGCTTAAGTTCGACCTTTGGCTCAAGGGAGCCCGCCAGAAGTCCTCCGTTGAATTGAAACGGACCCGCTTTGGTTATAACCAAAGTATACCTTGACCTTAGGTCTATTTTGGTGACTTTTTAGGCTATATAAGGACCTTAAAACCCTCTCTCATTCAGCCATACAAATTTGAGAAAAACCCTAGGAGAGAAGAGAGAAAAGAGAGAGAAAGTTAGAGAGTCGTGGGAGGATTCTTCCTACCATTTTTTCCTGTCGCTACACAAGCTTCACCACTCCATTCTAATCGCTTTCTCGGCGATTCCGGCGTCATTTCTAGGTAAGAAACCCTAACCCTAACCTGATTTAGGGTTTTGATAGTTGTAGGTTATGAAATAGCTAACCTATTTCATTTTATAGGTTACTAAACTGTTGTATACGAAAACTTAGCGAATCTATCGACTCAGTTACGATTCTACGACAAAAGGTGCAGACTTTAGGTGTATAGGTTATGGTTTTCAACGCTTTCAATGTCAGATAATGATAGATTCATGATCTGCATGCAATTGCACATGTACAAAGTCCTGTCTGTTTTCCGTTTCGATTAAATACGAAGAATATGGAATTTTGTGTATTCTAGGTATTTGTAGAAAATACTGTATACGTATAAATTTTGGAAATGTATTTGCCATGATTATTTGCTGTATGAACATATTATATATGTGTATAACACTTACTTGGCGAGAGGGTTCGCCCTAATACATGTTTTTGCTAATATACAATATGTATGTTGGAATAGTGTATTCTAAGTGTTTGTTGAAATGACTAAATAAATATGGATTTATGATTTATGCCTGCCAAATGTATTGAATGTAAGAACATAATTGATGTGTATGCGACAACTCCTTACTATAAGGATTTGCCCTATTCTATGTTAAAATCAACATACGTCATGTATGTTGGAGTGGTGTAGTTTAAGTGTTTGCTAAAATCCTGTGTGAAAATTATGTGACGAACTAAGTTTAATAGGGTGTTGAGATAGGATTCTCAGCTACCTTAGAGATGTATATGATTTCCTCCATGTTGCTTGTTTAATTTAATCGCTTACTTATGAAATATAGGTGTTTGTATTTTTTGTTTTTATTGTGTTTTATTACATGTTTTATGACATGCTTGTCAACATGCTTGAATCACTTTGGTTATTCTGCTTTACTTTACATGCTTCTGGTCATGGATTGATTGTGTTTGGGGTTATAATTATAGTCCAGGCAATCAGTAACGGGATTGAATTCGTGGCTAAGATTCATTTGCCACGTGAGATGTGTTCTACGAACCCGAGTCGTACTTCGGTTGGCGATAGTGGTTGGCCACACGAAGTGCTTATGCACTTCATATCGTTCAACTTGTTGTGCGCTCGAGCTAGCCGAGCTCGTCAAGCAACCCGATCTGTCTAATGTATGTTCACCATGTTTGGACGCCTTTGCTTGAACCTAGGGTGTCAAACTTACCAGTGAAATCCCGTTAACCATGGTACCTCGATCCGCTAAGACTCATGAGTCGGGCATGGTGGTATGGGACACCGTGGTCGAGCTGTCGGCCTACGCTGCGGCCACGTGCCTCCCCGTAGTGACCAGTGAGCAACCAGACTCGTGAGCCGATTATGGTGGTATGAGACACTATATTCGAGCTGTCGGCCTACATTGATTGGTGACGAGCCCTTTGTAGTGACCTCGAGCATACTCTGAATTTGTGGTGAGGCGACGAGTTTTGTCGCGGTGTATAGAGTATGAACTAGGCCTGTATCAATTTAGTGATGAACCGTTAAAAGGGTGATGGGGGAGTGGTGTAACGAATGCGTGTAACAACCCTGACAGCCTTTACAACAACCTAGAAACACACCATCGTATGAGATTAACTAGGACTGACGACCCTAGAATGTATTCTAAGTATTTGTTGAAATGATTAAATAAATATGGATTTATGATTTATGCCTGCCAAATGTATTGAATGTAAGAACATGATTGATGTATGCGACAACTCCTTGCTATAAGGATTTGTCCTATTCTATGTTGAAATCACATACGTCATGTATGTTGGAGTGGTGTAATTTAAGTATTTGCTAAAATGCCTGTGTGAGAAATTGTGTGACGAACTAAGTTTAATAGGGTGTTGAGATGGGATTCTCAGCTACCTTAGAGATGTATATGATTTCCTCCATGTTGCTTGTTTAATTTAATCGTTTACTTATGAAATATACGTGTTTGTATTTCCTGTTTTTATTGTGCTTTATTATATGTTTTATGACATGTTTGTCAACATGCTTGAATCACTTTAGTTATTCTGCTTTACTTTATATGCTTCTGGTCATGGATTGATTGTGTTTGGGGCTATGATTATAGTCTAGGCAATCGGTAACGATAATGAATTCGTGGCTGAGATTTATTTGCCACGTGAGATGTGTTCGACGAACCCGAGTCGTACTTCGGTTGGCGATAGTGGTTGGCCACACGAAGTGCTTATGCACTTCATATCGTTCAACTTGTTGTGCGCTCAAGCTAGCCGAGCTCGTCAAGCAACCCGATCTGTCTAATATATGTTCACCATGTTTGGACGCCTCTACTTGAACCTAGGGTACCAAACTTACCAGTGAAATCCCGTCAACCATGGTACCTTGATCCGTTAAGACTCATGAGTCGGGCATGGTGGTATGAGACACCGTGGTCGAGCTGTCGGCCTACGCTGGGGCCACGTGCCTCCCCGTAGTGACCAGTGAGCAACCTGACTCGTGAGCCGATTATGGTGGTATGGGACACTATATTCGAGCTGTCAGCCTACATTGATTGGTGACGAGCCCTTTGTAGTGACCTCGAGCATACTCTGAATTTACGGTGAGGTGACAAGTTTTGCTGCGGTGTATAAAGTATGAACTAGACCTGTATCAATTTAGTGATGAACCATTAAAAGGTTGATGGGGGAGTGGTGTAACGAATGTGTGTAACAGCCCTGACAGCCTTTGCAGCGACCTAAAAACACACCATCGTATGAGATTAACTAGGACTGACGACCCTAGAATGGATCATGTTTGGGAATGATACAAGGGAGGTACCTTAGTTTTCCAATACTGCTGTTTGAAATGAACTAATAACAACTCAGTAATCATACTCATCATCGCATTGCATGTGCCTGGAAGATGTGGAGCACTGAGGAATGCAAGCATGCCACGAACGTAAGATGGTGTCGCACGAGGGAGTATGTGGTGAAGGCATGCATCATGACTGCATTCCATACTTGCATTAATAAGAGTAGTTAGGAGTGTTTGATTGTACTGCTTTATCATTACTGCTTGATTGAATTGATAACATGTTAACTTATGCTTTATTGTTCCACTGAGTTGATCACTCATTCCCACGTTATGGGACGGTGTTATACACACCAACCAGATTTGTTTGAGTTTCAGATGATGGCGATGCTGTGAAGCGGAGCTGGACTTGTATGAGGATGAGGAGGATTCCTCCTTTATGCAGTTTCAGGCGGGTTCCTATGAGCCGTGTCCTGATCGACGGGACTTTCTGGGATATTGACTAGATAACCTTACACAACTTAGTATAATTTGAAATTGTACTTGTAAATAGTTAACCTGGTAACATTATCACACTCTAGAGACTTACCACAGTTTTTATATTTTATATATCTATCACAGTCTTCCGCTTGCAATCTCACTTGTTTCTGGAGTATGATATGTTGTTTTGGCTTAATCTCACTCATGTTCAATGCACTAATACAGACAACATTCAATCATCATTCATTTTGTTGCATAAGTGATGCGTTGGAACTCGGGATTTGAGTTTATGCTCGACCCCCGATTTTCAGGGTGTTACAGCTCATGATTACATCATTGGACTTAGGATGATTTTGAAGTCTTGAATAGATGGCCAATGGGGTCATATTGCTACGTGCCTATAGATTCTACTTGACTATCTCGCTGTGAAGTTCGATTAAAGAAATGAACATTTTGCTTCGCTACGAAGCCTAATTGAGCGACGAACGTGTATTTATTTCATGAGGACTATAATTTATAATGATTGTCTTGTTACGAAGCCTAGCCGTGCAACGAACGAATTGTTGAAGATTCACCCTCATTGCCAATCTTGCCACCCATACCTAGATAAAAGAATGGGTGGTCATTTTTAATGACTGCATTATTATGAGGTCGGCGGAGATATGAACAGATGTCCACCCTTCTCTCACGAACCATGATTATCTCGCATAACGAAGCTTAGTCACGGGATGAACAAACTGTTATTTTCAATTACCATATTGCCACTAAGTAGCTAAGTGATTCAACTTTTTGCGTTTGATGATATTCTTACTTACGAAGCTTAATATTTCACTAGATGACGAACGAATTATCGTCAATTATCACAATACTCACATAAATTTATCTTGTGAACCTTAACTCCCATTGACAGTTTCCATTTAGGGAGTTTCATCATGCCCCTCTCACTCGTATGGCCTAGCCGCATATGGCACAGATTAGTGTCATTTATGTTGGATTCCGCGTGTGAGGTGGTAACAACAACCTTGCCTATAACCATTATACTAACTAAGTTGTACAAATTTATTATCTTATAGTCATTCATTAACACCCTTACACCTCTAACGACCTTGATTACACCGCTTAATGCGGTGAATGCGTACCCATTTGTATCTAGAATACCCGATGATATCAACTTCTTCTTTAAATCCGGGACATGTCTAACATCACCTAGAGTCCATATGACCCCATCAACATATTTACCTAGATGGTCTCTAGTCCGATGACTTTGCATGTTGCGTTCTTTCCCATCAGAATACTCCCACCATCATATGACTTGTAGGAATAAAACCAAGTCTTATCCGAACACACATTATATGAACATCCTGAATCGAGTATCCAATAATTCGAAAGATGGATTGTACCTGAGGAGATAGAGATGAGATCTCCCTCTGAGCTCTCTTTCGCTACGCTAGCCATTTTGTTAGTGTTTATTTTACATTTGTTTTCTAGTTCCTCCTTTCATTTCTACAGTCTCTCTTGAAGTGCCCTTTCATGCCACAATAGAAGCATCTGTCCTAGCTTTTGACTTCGATTTAGACTTTTTCTTTTTTTTTTTCAGGTCGAGATCGTTCCACAGATCTCCCACTTCCCTGACCCCCCTTTTGCAATTAACCCTTCCGCTGAAGAGTCTTCATCACTCGACTTCTTTCTCATCTCATTAAAAATGAGAGTCACGGTGATTTCTTCTAGCTTCATTGTGTTCTTCGCATACAGTAGAGTAGTGATGAGATGGCCGTATGATGTGAGAAATGATGCTAAAAATAGCACCTCTTTATCTTTACCCTCGATCATTATTCCGAGCCTTAACAACTCGCTACATACCTTCGTAAATGAGTTTATGTGCTTGAGGAGATCGGATCATTCCTTTGTCCGTAGTTCAAAAAGTTGTCTCTTCACAAATAACTTGTTAGTGAAGGACTTCACCATGTATAGGTCTTCTAGTTTCTTTCACATCCCAGGGGTGATTCCTTATCAAGTACATTGTACATGATTTTATTCGATAGACACGGATGGATGGTGCTCATAACCTTCTCCCTAAGTTTGCTCCAGTCATGATCCGATATCTTCTTCAGTTTAATATCCAACAATGCATTGGTTAACTCTTGTAATACTAGAATATCCTTAACCTTTCACTCTCACAATTGAACTTGTTTTTCCATCAAATTTTTGAATATCGAACTTTGATCCTAACTTCTTTGCCGACTTCACGAACGTCCTTAAACTTGGCGCTCTGATACCACTTCATTGGAGTAAATGACTTATCTCTCACACCACTTTGATGTAATTCCAAGTCCACAATAAATCCAGATCAACCCCAGGTATTAGACATTAAGATCTAATACCACTATAGATAACATAATCAAAATAGTTAGAACAATCAAAACGATCAAGCAAGCAAACATAGAACACATCGATTTCATGTGCAATAAAAAACCACAACACAAAACGACAGAGATTGCAACCATGATCAGAAGCCTTAGAGTTTACACCACTCACTTTCTTTGACTATAGAATCACCTGATCTCCCATTGTGATGTGTACTTAGGAAAACCCTAGCCCATTGAGAAAAATTCCTTCCTAAGCCCTTACAAGTGTAAAGAACTCTCTCACCTCGCAAAACATTTGCCCTTAGAGAGAAAACACCCATATCACTAAACCTTAATCACAATTAGGCTTAAATACCTTGATTTTTACAAATCCGCATAACTAAACTGAAGATTGTCAGTCGGATCGATGGCATTGTCGGCGGACCAACATACCCCTGTTGGTCGGACCGATAAACCATTGTCTACTCCTAAGAAAACAAGCAGTCTGTCAGTCGGATCAATAAAACTCTATTAAGCATAATGAAATGCATCCATACAACAGGTTCAATGGACATCATAAAAATTATTCCATTTCAAAACTCTCAAGCATGCCACACCACAATAGAACGAAGATTGCATTGTATATTCCAATCTGTGAGTTTTATGGTGCATGGAGCATACATGGTGAGAGCCATCATATCAATGGGTTGGATCAATGAAACTAATGAGCGCCACCTGCAAAACTCAAGTGCAGCTGCACATTTTTAGGGGAATTCCCCCTATTATACGAAATTGCATCCCACCATCTTTCACCGTCCATGACCGCCGGTTGGGCTGCTTTGCACTTTCAAAATTTGATTATTGCCAGCATGCACTAGTGTGCCACACATGCATATGCAACCGGCCCATCAATTTAAGTGTGAGAGCAAATACATCATGCCCACTCAGGAGTGGATGGACCAGTGATTGAAACTGGGATGGAAACCACCAGCCAAAGACCCACCTTGTGTCCACGTTCAGGGGACCTTCAACTGGAGTAAGTGAAGGTAAATGGGGAGAATTGGTGTAAATGGAGATAAATAGCATTTTAGGTGTGTTTAGATTGAAGTAAATGCATGAAAATAAAATGAAATGAGTATAAATAAACTTCTAAATGGATTTCTCTTTATGGGAAAGGATTTAAAAGTAAATGGTGTTGGGGGCCTTGCACAAAACCTTAGGATCTAGCCCTCCAGAACAAACCAAAATTATGGATAATAAAGCAATGAAAATAATCGATGCATCAATCACACACCACACAAGAGAAGTTTTACGTGAAAAACCCTCAAAGAGGTAAAAACCACGGGACCTCGTCTAGATCAACAATCCACTATGAAGTAGAACGTTACAATCTTCTTCACTTACGCAGGAGTGGATAAACAATAAGAAAAATAGAGAAAACCAGAGAGATCTCACCGATTATGAGGACATAGAAGCGCTGAGATATAGATTGCACGGTAGAGAACCTCCACGAGCAGAACCTCCCTTCTATAAGCTTCCTCTCTCTCTTTCTCACCTTTGATAGCCCTAAACCCTTTAGCAAATCCCTTGTAAAACTTTAGGAAACCTTCTTGTTGTTTTTCTCATCAACACAACATCTCCTAGAAAAATCCTAGGGGCCCTTTTTTATAGTTTTAGGAAACTCCTTTCCGCATCCTAGTTGCGAAAGGACTTGCGCATCCCAGTTGCTAAAGGACTTTACGCATCCCAGTTGCGAAAGGACTTACGCATCCCAGTTGTGAAAGGACGACAGCTTAAAAAAATCTATCAAATCTCCCCCCTTTTGACCCAGGAGGGATTCACCTTCTTTAAGCCAGCCAGGTTTCTACAAACCTCAAACTTGCCCTTGAGTAAGGCCCTGGTCATCATATCTGACCCATTATCATCCGTGTGGACCTTCTCAAGCTGTAACACCTTCTGTTCCAAAGTATCCCTGATCCAGTGATACCGAATCTCTATGTGTTTTGACTTGAAATGCTGACTTGGATTCTTGCTCAAGTGTATAGCACTCTGACTATCGCAATAGACCACGTGCTCCTGCTTTAGGCTAAGTTCCTGTAGGAACCTTTTCATCCAAAGCATCTCTTTACATGCCTCTGTGACTGCAATGTATTCGGCCTCTGTCGTCGATAATGTTACGACCTTCTGTAGCTTGCTCTGCCAAGAAACCGCTCCCCTTGCAAACGTGAACATGAACACCGATGTAGACTTCCTGGAGTCTATGTCACCTGCCATATCTGCATCTATGTAGCCCTCTAACACAGGTTACCGTGACCATAGCATAGGCTCAACCTGGACGAGCCTCTTAGATACCGCAATATCCACTTCACCGCTGCCCAATGCTCTTTGCCAGGATTGACAAGATACCGACTGACAACACCAATCGCATATGTTATATCTGGGCGTGTACACACCATAGCATACATCAAACTTCCTACAGCTGACGCGTAGGGTATCTTCTGCATCTCTTCCACCTCTACCTTTGTCTTGGGACACTGTCTGTCGCTCAATCTGAAATGACCATCTAGTGGAGTACTGACCGGTTTCGCTGCATTTATATTGAACCGCTCTAGGACTTTCTCAATATACCGCTCTTGTGACAACCAGAGCTTCCTGCTGCTTCTGTCACAGGTTATCTTCATTCTTAGGATCTGTCTAGCCGGGCCCAAGTCTTTCATCGCATAAGACTTGCCCAACTCCTGTTTCAGCCTGTCGATCTTCTTGATGTCTTTTCCCATGATGAACATGTCATCAACGTATAATAGCAGAACTAAGAAATCACCATCTGAGAACTTGCACGTGAACACACAGTGGTCCGACTCCGTTCTGTCATACCCATGTTTTAACATAAACGAGTCAAACTTTTTGTACCATTGTCGTGGAGCTTGTTTCAGCCCATACAAACTCTTCCTCAGCCTACACACCATATGCTCATTGCCCTTGACTTCGAACCCCTCTGGTTGGTGCATGTAGATCTCTTCTTCCAGGTCACAATGGAGAAAGACAGTTTTAACATCTAACTGCTCTATCTCCAGATCCATGTTAGCCGCCAACCCAAGCAACACCCGTATGGATGTCATCTTTACCACTGGTGAGAATATCTCCTCAAAATCTATGCCTTTCCTCTGACCAGAACCTTTCACCACAAGTCTGGCCTTGAACCTTGTCTGTGAATTCTTCTGCTCAACCTTCTTTCTGAACACCCACTTGTTGCTCAAAGCTTTCTTGCCCTTAGGCAGTTTCACCATGTCATAGGTGTGGTTCTTATGCAAGGATTCCATCTCTCTTGCATAGCTTTCAACCACTCCCCTTATGCTTGTCGGCTAGGGCCTCAGAATAATCTTCTGGCTCTCCCCATCAGTCAGCATAATGTACTCATGTGGCGAGTACCTCTTGGACGGTTGTCTGTCCCTATGACCTCCTCACCTGGGCTCAACAGGTGGATCAAGTGGGGGCTGCTCCCCTGGTCCATCTTCTGAAGGAACTCCCTCGTCCTCTGCACCTTGCTGTACTCCCCCGTCATCAGGCACCACAGGAGGAATAATCGGATTCGTGTCCTCTAGCTCACCTGAACTAGGCTGATTCTTCTCTGACTTACCAATGTCCTTTACACTGATCTTCAAAGAAAACCACATCTCTGCTCCTGACGAGCTTCCTCTCGGTCGGATCCCACAATTTTAACCGAACTTTTCATCAACCGTACCCCAAGAACACACACTGCCTGATCTTCATATCGAGCTTGGACCTCTCGTCCTTTGGTACTTGAACGATGACCTGCATCCAAACACCCTGAGATGACTGTATGATGGATCCTGTCCAGTCCACACCTTCTCAGGTACTTCTCCATTCAACGGGGCTGACGGAGACCTGTTTATCAAATACACCGCCGTGGCATTGCTTCTCCCCAGAACGTCTTGAGCAATTTCGCATGGGATAACATGCATCTGATTCTCTCAACAATGGTGCGATTCATTCGCTCAGCTACACCATTATGCTGGGAGGTCTTGGGAACCGTCTGTTCATGCCGTATACCCAGGGACTTGCAGTACTCGTACTCGTGAAAGTCACCAATATATTCACCACCATTGTCAGTGCGGATGCACTTCAATGGTCTACCTGTCTCTCTCTCGACCATAGCATGAAACCATTTAAACACACCAAAGACCTCGTCCTTGGATTTCCAAGCATAAGCCCAAACCCTCCTAGATGCATTATCTATAAAAGTAACAAAATACAATGCCCCACCCAAGGTTTTTGTCCTCATAGGACCACAAACATCAGAATAAACCAAATCTAATGCATGCACTTTATTAACATGAGAAGCAGTTTTAACAAATGAAACTCTATGTTGTTTCCCTGATAAACAATCAAGACAGGTTTTGAGAGGTGTACCTGTCACGTCTGGAAGGAGCCGCTTCTTTGCTAGTACCTGAAACCCATTTTCACTCATGTGGCCTAGACGCCTGTGCCACATGTCAATAGCTGAATCTTCCACTGCGTTCAACCCACCCTTGCACATACTGACACTTGTCTTGTAAAGGGTGCAACACTTCTTTCCTCTGGCCACGATCAACGAACCCTTGATGAGCTTCCATTGCCCACCAGCAAACCGGCTTTCATAGCCATCATCGTCCAGCCTTCCCGTCGACATCAAGTTAAGGCGAAGGTCTGGGATATGCCTCATATCCCTGAGAACTAATGCGCAGCCCACATCAGTTTTCACACAAATATCACCGACTCTCACGATTTTTGATATGCCAGAATTTCCCATCTTCACAGCCCCATAGTCACCTGACTTGTAGCTTGTGAAGGAGTCCCTGTGTGGAGTCGCATGAAAAGAAGCTCCCGAGTCAACCACCCAGTCGGTGTCATGACTCGAAGCCGTGAGACATACGTCATGATCTTCAGAAAGAATAACTACAACGTCGCTATCTGAAGCGATCGCAGTAGAATCTGATTAATCTTCCTTCCATTTTCCTTTCTTGTCTTTTTTCTTACTACGACATTCATGCTTGTAGTGTCCCTTCTTGCCACAATTCCAGCATTCAACATCTTTTCTGTTACTCGACTTGCCTCTTGATTTATCTCGGGCTTTCCGCCCTTCCTGTTCTTTCCTCTCCCCGTTCCTGTGTCACAAGAGCCTCTTGCTGAGTAACCCCTGAGACTTTCTCCTGTCTCTTCATTGAAGAGACAGCTAGTCACCTGTTCCATGAATATCTTTCCGTCTGGCGCAGAGTTACTTAGAGACACCACCAATGTCTCCCAACTGTCAGGCAATGAACTAAGCAATAGTAAAGCCTGCAATTCATTATCCAGGACCATCTTCATAGAGGTGAGTTGGTTCACTATATTGCTGACCTCATTCATGTGCTCGGCCACAGAACCACCATCTTTGAATTTGAGATTCACAAGTCGCCTTATCAGAAAATTCTTATTACCGGCTGTCTTCCTCTCATACAGCACTTGTAATTTCAGTCATAGGCTAGCGGCTGAGGTTTCTGTAGACACGTGGTGGAATACAGAATCATCCAACCATTGTCTAATAAACTCCACCGCCTTTCGGTCCGTCTTCTTCCAATCATCATCAGTCATATCTTGGATTTTTTGATATGCCTAAAATTGGAGAATATAGGTCCTTGCAATAAAGCAAGTCTTCCATCTTAGCTTCCATATGGTCCAGTTAGAACCATTGAGGCTGATCATCCTTGAGTCACCTTCCATAATTCAAAACCGATCCTACCCGTTCAATGAACTAGCTCTGATACCACTTTGTTGGGGGCCTTGCACAAAACCTTAGGATCTAGCCCTCCAAAACAAACCAGAATTATGGATAATAAAGCAATGAAAATAATCGATGCATCAATCACACACCACACAAGAGAATTTTTACGTGGAAAACCCTCAAAGAGGTAAAAACCACTGGACCACGTCCAGATCAACAATCCACTATTAAGTAGAACATTACAATCTTCTTCACTCACGCAGGAGTGGATAAACAATAAGAAAAATAGAGAAAACCAGAGAGATCTCACCGATTATGAGGACATAGAAGCGCTGAGATATAGATTGCACAGTAGAAAACCTCCACGAGCAGAACCTCCCTTCTATAAGCTTCCTCTCTCTCTTTCTCCCTCTTTCTCACCTTTGATAGCCCTAAACCCTTTAGCAAATCCCTTGTAAAGCTTTAGGAAACCCTTTTATTGTTTTTCTCATCAACACGACATCCCCTATAAAAACCCTAGAGACCATTTTTTATAGTTTTAGGAAACTCCTTTCCGCATCCCAGTTGCGAAAGGACTTTGCGCATCCCAGTTGCGAAAGGACTTGCGCATTCCAGTTGCGAAAGGACGATAGGTCAAAAAAACCCATCAAATGGGGTAAGATATTCTTTTAAGCTCTCTTGGAGAGTCGCACCAAGAAACAAATCTGCCGCTACGCACATGCCTGCCATACACATGGCACGCTACGTTCTCCGAAATAATTTAATTATCGACTACATTAGTGTCCAAGGGTTGGCCATCTAAATGGATTGGTTAAAAAATGTAGGCATGTTGCCTGTCTGTGGGCCACTTGAGCTTCGAAATTTCCTCATTTTTGGCTAAGGTGTATATTTCATGCGCTTATTACAATAATTTTGTTTTACAATCATTTTGTTAAATATCATGTAAGCAATTAATTTATTACATTAAGCTAATTTAGGATATTGCATGTACTCCTATGAATATATTGAAAACTTTTAATGCATTCTAATTATTCTCATTTACTCCATCCAAACAAAATATTTGCATTTAAAATGCATTTGATTCACTTCCATGCCAACCCAATGGAATAATTCTGTTTACCTTCATTTCATTACCCATTTACCTCCATTTATAGGCTCTCAAATGAATTCACGTCCGTCTAGGTAGGGATGTCAATAGTCGGTCTAACGTTGGCCGCCCCTCATTCTTAGCAGTTTTTGCTGTCTCACACGCGATGAAGTAACACACGTGTATAAGATCCAAGTTGCTCATTAGATGGGTTCCACTAGGCATATGCTTGTCTAAACAACTAAATCAGGCTGCCGATTGTGAAGTGGGCCACGCATATGCTTGTCTAAACAACTAAATCAGGCTGCTGATTGTGAAGTGGGCCACGTGTGCACAAAACGAATGAATGGTGAATATTCATGTTTATTGTACATTTATCAAACTCAACTAGCCGATGAGCCTTTTGGATCTATGTTGCACGAGGCCCCACCAAATAACCGACGTCGATGTCGCATGCATGTGCCAAGTCCGCATGTGTCAATGGCACGAGCACACAGAATACAAAAGGATTTTTTTTTTCCCGAAAATTCCTGGAAAATGTTGATTTTGCAGAATATGCTTTCACCTACGTGTCCTTATTTCGAAAAGGGAAAAAAAATAAAGAAAACCAATAAGAGAAATTTCCAACTATACGACCCATATATGGCCCATCAACCTTTTGAAGCCCACTCGCTTTTCACCTCCCAAGAATACTCCCCAGCTGTACGGCCCCATTTCTCAGGTAAAAAATGCCCCTGCTTTTCCGCTTTTCAATCTATGAGTGCTGGGGATACCTTTGGCTACGGATTATAACCGTAGCTATAGCCGTAGCTATAGCCCAACAACAATGTACTTCGATATATCGAAGTTCATTCGATATATCGAAAAAGGTCCAAAACTGTCCAGCGAGTTTGCCTCAAAATTCCTTTAATTTTCGATATATCGAAGTTCATTCGATATATCGAAAAAGGTATTTTACCTTTAGCTACGGATTATAACCGTAGCCAAAATTGTATTCTATGCCAATCTATGAAATTTTTTATTTTTATTTTTATTTATTTTTTATTTTTTACATGGAGAACTTTATTCTACCTATAATTTTCTCTAGTACATATTTATAAAAATACATATATATATAAGCATATAAAAAAAAATTCCTTTTTTTTTTCATTTATTTCTTTATTAATTTAACAAGAATATCTTCTAAACCAAAATTAGTTACTTGACGTACCATATATGATTTTGGGGTAGGAGAAGCTACTTTAGCCAACTAACCTAGTTATTTTTCAAGATTCCATCAGTTCGATGGTCGAAATCCATTTCATTCACTTTGCGGTTAATTTCATTCACGAAAATTCACGGTCATTTCCGTGCATTTCACTTCACGGTCATTTTCGTGCATTTTTGCGGTTCATTTCGCTTCACTTCACCCCCATTTTCATGCATATCACGGTCATTCCCGCATATTCCGTGTTGATTCACGGTCATTTCGACGCATTTCGCGGTCATTTCCCTTCACTTCGCGGTCATTTTCATGCATTTAACGGTCATTTCGCTTCACTTTATAGTCATTTCCGTGCATTTCACGGTCATTCCAAACAATTCCGTGTTGATTCACGGTCATTTCGACGCATTTCGCGGTCATTTCCCTTCACTTCGGGTCATTTCCATGCATTTCACGGTCATTTCGATTCATTTCACGGTCATTTCCATGCATTTCACGGTCATTCCAAACAATTTCGTGTTGATTCACGGTCATTTCGACGCATTTCGCGGTCATTTCCCTTCACTTCGCGGTCATTTTCATGCATTTAACGGTCATTTCGCTTCACTTTACAGTCATTTCCGTGCATTTCACGGTCATTCCAAACAATTCCGTGTTGATTCACGGTCATTTCGACGCATTTCACGATCATTTTCCTTCACTTCGCAGTCATTTTCATGCATTTAACGGTTATTTCGCTTCACTTTACAATCATTTCTGAGCATTTCACGGTCATTCCAAACAATTCCGTGTTGATCCACGGTCATTTCGACGCATTTCGCGGTCATTTCCCTTCACTTCGCGGTCATTTCCATGCATTTAACGGTCATTTCGATTCACTTTACAGTCATTTTCATGCATTTCACGGTCTTTCCAAACAATTCCGTGTTGATTAACGGTCATTTCCTTTCACTTCGCAGTCATTTCCATGCATTTAGCGGTCATTTCCATGCATTTAACGGTCATTTCGCGAAGTGAATGGAAATGACCGCGAAATGCGTGGAAATGATCGTTAATCAACACGGAATGTTTGGAAAGACCGTGAAATGCTCGGAAATGAATGTGAAGTGAAGCGAAATGACCGTTAATGCATGGAAATGACTGCGAAGTGAAGGGAAATGACCGCGAAATGCGTGAAAATGACCGTTAATCAATACGGAATTGTTTGGAATGACCGTGAAATGCATGAAAATGACCGTGAAATGAATCAAAATGACCGTTAAATGTATGGAAATGACCGCGAAGTGAAGGGAAATGACCGCGAAATGCGTCGAAATGACCGTTAATCAACACGGAATTGTTTGGAATGACTGTGAAATGCTCGGAAATGACTGTGAAGTGAAGCGAAATGACCGTTAAATGCATGGAAATGACTGCGAAGTGAAGGGAAATGACCGCGAAATGCGTCGAAATGACCGTGAATCAACATGGAATTGTTTGGAATGACCGTGAAATGCACGGAAATGACTGTAATGTGAAGCGAAATGACCGTTAATGCATGGAAATGACCGCGAAGTGAAGGGAAATGACCGCGAAATGCGTCGAAATGACCGTGAATCAACACGGAATTGTTTGGAATGACCGTGAAATGCACGGAAATGATTGTGAAGTGAAGCGAAATGACCGTGAAATGCATGGAAATGACTGTGAAGTGAATCGAAATGACCGTGAAATGCATGAAAATGACTGTGAAGTGGAGGGAAATGACCGCAAAATGCATCGAAATGACCGTGAATGAACACGGAATAGGCGAGAATGACCGTGAAATGCATGGAAATGACATTTAAGTGAAGAGAAATAAACATGAAATGCATGGAAATGACCATGAAATGCATGGAAATGAATGAAATTGACCACGAACTTATTAAAATTGACCGCAAAGTGAATGAAATGGATATTCGACCATCGACCCGATGGAATCTTGAAAAATAATTATGTTAGTTGGCTAAAGTAGCTTCTCCTACCCCAAAATCATATTGGGTACATCAAGTAACTAATTTTGGTTTAGAAGATATTCTTGTTAAATGAATAAAGAAAGAAATGAAAAAAAGAGAGATTTTTTTTTTTTATGCTTATATATACATATTTATACAAATATGTATTTGAGAAAATTGTAGGTAGAATAATGTTCTCCATGTAAAAAATAAAAATAAAAATAAAAAAAATAAAAAATTTCATAGATTGGCACAGAATACAGTTTTGGCTATGGTTATAATCCGTAGCTAAAGGTAAAATACCTTTTTCGATATATTGAATGAGCTTCGATATATCGAAAATTAAAGGAATTTTGAGGCAAACTCACTGGACAGTTTTGGATCTTTTTCGATATATCGAATGAACTTTGATATATCAAAGTACATTGCTGTTGGGCTATAGCTACGGCTATAGCTACGGTTATAATCCGTTGCCAAAGGTATCCACAACTTGAAGAGTGGAAAAGCAGGGGCATTTTCGACCTGAGAAATGGGGCCGTACAGCTGGGGAGTATTCTTGGGAGGTGAAAAGCGAGTGGGCTTCAAAAGGTTGATGGGCCATATATGGGTCGTACAGTTGGAAATTTCTCAACCAAGAACCATCTCAAAGACAAATTAATAGGTTAGGCTCACGTGCACACACACACGCATGTGCACCAAAGCTCACATATATAAGAGATCTAATCCGTCCATCTGGTTAGATTAACCTTGTACATATTTTCCCACAAAGAAAATCTAATTCCATTAGCATGTGGGCCTCGGTATTAGAACATATGTGGATGAGTTTTAAATAAATATCATCCAAAGTATTTTAGGTTGTACATTTGTTTCTATAACTAAAAAGTTTCACATCAGGCTAAGCTTTGTGTGTTTTTAGATCATTCTAGTGGGAATGACCTTATAAACCATTTAGATGACATATAAACATCAAGGTGGAGTGCATGAGATTTCAATCATAAACATTTCTTTTCACAGCTTTTACTTTTGCATGGTGTTAGTGGGTTTTGGATCAACTGGTTTTTTGTGGCATGTCCTAAAATGAGAATAAAAAATAGATAAATAAAGTGTTTTTTTCTTAAAAAATCACATTGGACCCATCTAACTTCCCAGGAACATATGCCAACGTTTGCAACAATATCCTGTGCTACGAGGTGGTCGAAGTTTCATGAGATCAGGTCATGTGTGTGTTTTATTTACACCGTTCATCCGTTTTTGTAGATCATCTCATAGCACGAGCCCAAAAATGGTAGATATCCAAAGCTCAAATGGACCACATCATAGAAAAAGTGGGATTTACATGCCCACAGTTGAAAACCTCTTATGGCCCACTATGATGCTTTATTTGCAATTTGACCTGCCAATAAGATCACAAAGACATAGATAAAAGGAATACACAAATACAAACTTGATCCAAAACATCTGTGGTCCCTAATGAATTTTCAACGATCACAGAGGCCTGGGGGAAGTTTTACTCAAACTCATTTCACATGCTTGATGGATTAGATCTTACACGTATGTGTACAATGCATTAGTGCTTCCAGTAGTTTTATTGTAACATTTTAGTTATATATCATCAATCGCGTGCTTACATCTCCTCTCAAAAATAAGGGTAAATATGTCATTTTACTCTGGTTCATAGGTTCGAAGGAATGCTTTGGTAAACAGGTAAAACTCCCGAGAAAAAAAGCCACACTGCTCGCGAGCCGTTCCGCTCCCCTCAGTACTCTCTCAAACCCTATCTCTCTTTCGATTCAAGAAGAATCAGATAATCAGGTCACACTCGCTCTCTCATGGCTTCGAAGAAGAAAGAAGCAGAAGGTATTGCTCTCCTCTCCATGTACAACGACGAAGACATGGATCCCGACGAAGACGACCAAGACGACGACGACGACGAAGAAGAAGACGAATACATCCAAGACAAAGACGCTGATCGAAACGAACCCTACGATCCAAGAAACGAAGATAGGTTTACTTCCGACTCCGCCCCTGAAACCACGCCTCCCCTTCCCCAATCTCAAACCCCCATCCCCACCAACGAGGATCCAACCGTTAAAAGCCCTGCCCCACCAACACCCCAGCCCCATCTCCCGCTATCCTCCCCTCCTCTACCTCCTCCCCCGCTTCCTGCTTCAGATACTTCGGACGCTCCGACCTCAATGAAACCGCCTCAAGGAATTGTCGATTACGCCCATGACGAGACTGCGATGTCTCCTGAAGCTGAGGTAATTCACGTCGATTTGCAATTCACGTTGGTTTTGAATCCTTTGATTCTATCCTTACTTGCAATCCATGGAATTTCAGGAGGGTGAAATCGTAAGCACTGGCCATTTTATGCGCGGATCAGAACTTCAAGTTACTGGCGGTAGGTTTTGTGTTTTTCACTCATAAATAGTTGAAATTGCGAATATGCAAAAACAAATTGAATTGAGAACATTCGGTTTAATCAGAGGCAAGTGACAAGAATTGATGATGCTTACTGGTATTCACGCTAGTGAAGCAATCCTAATTAGGTTCCTTTCTATTTGGAATGCAATTGCTATTAGGGACTATACCCTCAACATGAATGCTAAGGGAGCTAGCCGCAATTTGGTCATTTCCACCTTTTTTAGACAACTATTGCAACTTGAGTCGATAGTATATGCAAACTCACCTTCAGGAATCCTACATATTTTTAGTATTTCTTCGATTAATGGGTTTTCCTTCATTATAATCAGCATTTTCAAAGTTGTAATATTATCATAAATCATAATGGGGTCAAATCACAAATCACATTGTAAAACTTAAGATTTTTTTTTTTTAAATTTTATTTTTCCGATCTTCCTAAAAATAGGGAGGAAAATCTTAAAAATTATAAATAAATCATAAAAGTAAAAAGCTCAGTAATCATCCATTTTTTTCATCAATATGCCTCAAGAAAAGTAATACCCATATGTGGAGAACGATGGTATTGCAATTTGCTTCTCAAATAGTGTAACAAAGTCTTACTGGCCCAAGACTCAAAACCGAGGAAATAAAAAGAAAAACAATCCAATAGATGAAGCCGTGAAAAGGAAATGATACTTCCCATTCAAATGATGAACGTCAAGTTAGTACAAAGAAGAGAAGATAAATATACTTGATATGGGATCCACCTACATAAGATTAATGGAGCTTGGGGTTGCTGGACTTCTCCCTATTTTCTCTCCCCTGTTCTTCTTTCTTTTGGATTACAAGTTATCTTTTTCATTTGGAACATGAACATGGTAGATTGAACCAAAGACTTTAAAATGCTTGACAATCGGCTTTTCCCCAAACATTAACTCATAAGGGGATCTCATGTTAATTGGGCTATGATGAACCCGTTTAATTACATAAGCTGCACATGCCATACCCTCCCTCCGTCCATAAGGCCTTGGGTAAATTCTTTGCATGTAGCCAACTTCTGCTAGTCACTTGACAAAATGTGGAAAAGTCATTGGAAGTATACTTTCCTCCATTGTCAGTTCTCAATTGTTTGATCTTCTTATCAAGAACACCTTCATCTGTCATCTTGAACTCCTTAAATTTTGAAAGCACATCTAAGTTTTCTTTTAGAAAATAAACCCAAGTATATCTTATAAAATAGTAAACAAACAACACCATGTACTGGAAGCTCGAATATGAAGTTGTAACACAGGGTCCCATTAAATCGCTATGGATAAACAACACCATGTACTGGAAGCCCGAATATGAGGGTGTAACACAGGGTCCCATTAAATGGAAGACAATTAGCTTTATCATATTGGCACCCTTCACATACTTCACCACTACCAAGGTAGTAAGTTTAGGCAGCCTAGTCACTAGATTTTTTTAACACCATAATGTTCAATTTGTCCATGATAAGATGCCCCAATCTAGCATGCCAAATTGATGCTCCATCATTTGTACTCATTTTATCAACATATGACATAGTAGATGATAAAACAAATAAATCTTTAACTCTCCTACCGATATGGATGATATCCGCCTTCAAGTTTGAAATATTCTGAAGGAACTTCATGTCTCTAGGCCCTAATACAACAGTGTCCTGAATTAACGACACTGCAACCGGGAAAATGTTCTTCTTCATACCAAACCTAAAACACACTCTTAAGTATAATTTAATAATCTCTGATGCCATTGATAGTGACGACTCCTTCTCTACAGGATGAATGGAGTTGTCTGCCGTGAAAATATCATCATTGTCTTTGTAATCTCGGAAGCTTAAGAACTTGGAGTCATTGTCGGTGAGATGATGCCCACAACCGGAGTCGATAATCCAATCATCTTCGAAGTTAATAGGCATTAATGCATCAATTGTGGTGGTTTCTGCCATGAAGCACTTTCCCCACTCATCACCTTTAGGTTCACCTTTATTCTCAACTGCATTTTCAGTTTTTAATTTTACGTAACAAAATTTTCTGATGTGCCCAAGTTTACCACGCTGGTAGCGCTTGACACCTTTCCGATTACCATCAACCTTACGGGATGATTCTCTTACCCATGCTCAACAAAAGCATCATTAGAGTTTTCACGATTTTTGAAACCTCCTAACTTTGTCTTTCTCCTTGATAAAGCTTTTCTTGTTGCTTGAAAATAGTGCATTTCCATCACTCCTGGAAATTGAACATCTAGCCATCTATCGAGCTAATGACTCTTGTGAAGTAAGAAGATTCTCAAACTCCACTAAGGAGGGTTGAATAGCCCACCCTTGAATGGATGTAGGATAGGGAATATACTCCCTCTTTAACCCACAGATGTTGTGCCACTTCATTCTTGCCTCTGAAATGGGTTCTTTTGGATCAAGATGAGATATTTCCAAACACAAGTTCTTGATCTTCAAAAAGAATTGTGAAATGGAGAGATCGCCTTGAATTGTGTTAACCAATTCATTTTCCAACAATTACAACTGAGCCACATCCTTTTTATTGAACAACCCATCAAGAGTAACTATCACAAGCCACTTCGCAGCCCATGATTGGATCAAACAAACTAGGAGAAATAGGCTTGCCTTTGCATTCATCATTCACCATTTTTTTCAAGGCATCGACATTCTATGGAGTATTTGGAGGAGCCTCCAATTCATTTCCACCAACAACCTCCCATAAGTCTTCACTAACAAGGTAAGATTCCATACAAGACCTCCATGTCTTGTAGTTCGATTGATTAAGTAGCTCAATGCCAAAATTATGAAGCATTCCACCTAAATCCATCTTCAAGAGACTGATTGATCTTCTTCACCAAGGGAGCTTAATGCGGGGGCACACTCGGGGTGGGTGGCCTATGGAACCCATGGATTTGGGGCCAACGAAGAGCGTTCAGCCGAGAACCTAATCCATGGATTTGGAGCATGAGCTATGAGATAAATGGATTAATTCGCCATGCTTTATCAGTTCGAGCTTTTAGAGCGAGTGGTTAATTGTCCTGCATTAGAGCTGAAATGAAATCACCACTCTTGTAGCTTTGATGCCATGTGGAGAACGATGGAAGTCACAATACTGAAACAATTTGCTTCTCAAATAGTGTAACAAAGTCACACTAACCCCCAAGACTCACAACCAAGGAAGAAAGAAGAAGAGCAATCTAATAGATGAAGATATGAAAGGGAAATGATACTTCTCATTCAAATGATGAATATCAAGTTAGTACAAAGAAGAGGAGAAATACACCTGATATGAGATCCACTTACACAAGATTGTGGTGCTTGGGGTTGCTAGACTGCTCCCTATTTTCTCTCCCCTCTTTTTCTTTCTTTTGGATTACATTTACAGGTAATAGTAGGAGATGGCATATGCACTTTTCTTTAACACGAAGATATGCATTTAATGGGAGGGATTCTCATTAATGGAACACGGGGAATAGTGATGGAAAAGTGGAAAAGGAGAGAGGAGACATGTGCCAACTGTGCATATGCAAGTGGGGGTCCATAGAACAAAATGACCAAAAAGACCCCAACACACAAATTACATCATTAACCTCACTATATCACTCAAACCAAAAAATTATGGAAACCAAAAAACTAGAAAATACACATTAAAGTTTAACACCATGAACTATAAAAAAAGCAACATTTTCCATGATATTATCAATTTAGAGCATGTATCTGGTAAATCTGTAAGCATAATTGTGTCATAACAAAGTCCAAATCACTCAACTTATTGTCCATTTACATATATTCTATGCATCTTTGAGTATAATTTTGAAAAGAAAGCAAGATGTCAAAACATTATCCCCTTAACATCATCTTTAGATTATTATTGTTGTGTACTTTTATGCAATATTCCCAATTGATATCACCATCCTTCACCATCTTCAACAATCATAACGATGGCTCGAGAGCAGAAAGAAGGATAAAAGACAAACATTATGTGTTTTCAAGAAGCATACCTTCCAAAACGAACAACGAACAGACGAGACACCAATCTTAATAATTTATGTTCTTTTGCAGTCCACTGAGTGCAAATCATGTCGGAACAGGTGATGCTTGATTCCATTGAGTGGCAAAAAAGTTACCTTGGTTACCTTTCAACCAAAATAGTTATATTGGTTTCTTTGTTTTGGGTTTTTTAATATGAAAAACTCCCAAATCTCCTCCCACTCTCTCTCAAATTACAAGATAAATGTTTATTTTAACAGGGAGGCGTGTTATATTTAAAAGAAAATGGTTAAAAAAGAAGCCAAAAAAGGGAAAAAATGAATAAAATTCATTTTTTAAAAAATGTTTCAGGGACACCTAAATTTTTGTTCACATAAATTGTATAGTTTGATTCAATTCATATGATTTATGGATGATTATGATGGATATACAATCTGGGCATGCAATGCATATCACATATGTATACAATACAATATGAGTTTTTGATTGTACGGTTTTGATACTGTTGATTATATGTTGCAAGTTATTTACACCCCCGCTGTATTCTGTTTGATGAATACACCCTTTTCTACTTTGGGTAATACTTGGTGGGTGTAAATTGTTCCTTTTTATTGTCAAAGCAGGAAAGGGTTGTGGCTTGGCGTCTTCATCATGAGTGCCCAAATTTGCAATAAAATTGTGCTGCATATGATACAAGAAAGAAAGGAACGCTTGATATTAGAGTACGGTGATTTGGTTTATCATTTGAACTTGTTATGCTGCTGTTCATGTAACCAGAATAAAATTCATGGCAAACATCCTGTGATGTTCTGGATTTTTGTCGGAATTAAAATGGTGATAATTCTTCAGATCAGTTATATGCTAGGGATGTAGACATAATATCACCCAAAACCAGCACGTATCAAGAACCAGTGCGTATCTCTTGATATGTGCTGGTTTTGTCCGTGAATGTCACGGTCGGCCCAAAACATCCCAATACAGGGCGATATGGGGTGATTCTGTATTGTTGGTGAACAATACAGTATGCCAAAACTGTTATTAAATCCTTGGACTTCTATGTGTGATGCAGTTCCTTCTTCAATGTCTTATGCGGTTTTTGTCTATACTTTTTGAGAGAGAATGCACATTTATTGAAGCCAAACTAGTGCAGTAAAAGAAAAGGAAAAAAAAATAAAATAATCACATAAAGGCATAGGGGATCCTTCAAAAAAAAAAAAAAAAAACCAAAGAGGTGTAGGGGTCATTGGTGCCTGAACAACATTGAATCAGGACTATAAATACCCTCCAACGTTTCTTCACAACACCCTTGAAAATCTCCTAAATATGTGCACAGGCCATCACTCTCCCCCACACCAAGGTAAATACTAAAGCCACATGGGTAACTTTGATGTGGAAAGTCCCATTTTTTTTTGCTCCTTCCAAACTGGCTACATCTCCACAAGCAAAGAAAGTCTCCACACAGCTTTCCTCTTCGTACCCCCAACATCACCATTTCAAGCCTCAAAGAGATTTTCCCATCATCCCTACCATCACCCTAGCCATGTCAAAGATATCGAGAAATTGGCCCGACATGCGCCTCATGAAATTACAATGCCGGAGCAGTTGGGGGACCGGCTGTGTATCTCGAAGGTGCAGAATGCAAATGCTTTCAGCGCATCATTCCTTGACTTTTGAGATGATTGGTAGTTACTGCGAAACTGACATTTGGTGAATCATAACTGTAATTTGCCAAAAAATGGTGCTACTCGCATGCTTTGACTGACATATTGACTAAGGAGTTCTTGTGGCCTAACTTCTGTCTGCATCATTTGAATGGTTCAAGATCTGATAATAGGAATACTAGAAGTAGGAATGTTGCTCTTCTTGGTAAATGGTCATTCTGATTTGGGGAAGTATATGATTCAATTTGGAGAGAATTTGCTTTCAAAACTATATGGGTGGGGAGAGAGAGGCTAGGATATTCTTCTAACGCATCCTTAGGGTGTAATTCATTTTGCCCATATGATCATTTGTTTATGTTATAATCCTTAGCTGTGTGATCATTTGTTTATGTTATAGTCCTTAGCTGCCTGATTCTTCTAACTAGGTGCCTCTCCTGCTTCGTATTGTGCTTTGGACTCGCGCTCCTGTGTTCTCGCTTCCTAGATGTTTATATTTGCAAACATATTGAGACATATTCTTATTTGCTCAATCCTTTTATCTTATGATTAACTTCTTTATTAAAAACCAATAAAGATGAAGATACAACAGTGCAGGCTACGCGTGCTTCAAACTCGTTACTGCTTCGCTTCGCACTTTTTGCAACTTCATGCTAAACTTGGCAGATTTTTTGTTGAATGAGAAATATTCTAATTAATCTCATCAAAGTACTTTGTAATTTTCATGAAATATGTAATGCAGGGGCATTTTCACACCGGGCTCGAGTGGGGTAGCCCGTGGGATGCGGGGACACACTCGGGGTGGGTGACCCATGTGATTTGGGACTCATGGGGGAGGTTTTGTGTTCGAGACTCCTCACTGGGGATGATTAATGCGCATTTTACACCGGGCTTAAGTGGGGTAGCCCGTGGGATGCGGGGACACTCGGGGTGGGCGGCCCATGTGAGGCGATACCCATGTGATTTGGGGCCCACGAGGGGGGTTCGGCCGAGGTCCTAACCCATGCGATGTGGGGCTTGGGCTATGCGATAAAGGGATTAATTCGCTATACTCTAACAGTTCGAGCTTTTGGAGTAAGTGGTTAATTGTCCTGCAGATTGCATCAATATGCCCCTGTAACAATTAATACCTTGGAGAACTCAATTGGTTCGATGAAGTATACTTGACATTATTCTTTGAATTTTATTTGCACACAGGGAATTTCCAGGAGAAAACACCTCCAGGAACTGTTCATATCTTAACACCAAGCATTCAAGCAACTCCTCCTCAACCATCTGAACCACAGGCTGAACAACAGGAGCAATCCAAATCCGAGAACAGTGCAACAATGAACAACTCTAGAACTGAACCTGAAGCTGCTCAGATGGAAGTAGATGTTGAGGTTTCTGTAGAAATAGAAAAAGAAAATGTTGATCCACTAGAAAAGTTTCTTCCCCCGCCACCGAAAACCAAGTGCCCTGAGGAGCTACAGGTAACCATTCTTTGACAGCATTGGAAAATTAATATGGAATCATTTGCTTAGATACCTAGAGGCTAATAGTATTTTTGGGTGAGAGATTTGCAGACCCTTTTCCTAGAATCTTTAACACAGAGTCAACTCCTTTTGTATCTGTGCCTCCCTTCTAAATTATGAATTTAGGAAGTGGCTTAAAGAATGGACATACTCAAGGTATATTTTAGGGGATCCTGACTAATCGGAACTAAGCCTAATCTTGACTTTGGCGGGCCCATGCTCTCCATGTTGGATTCACAGTACCAAAGTGGCAGCTCCTTCACAATTGTAATTTTTGAAGTTTTAGAAGAAAAAACTAAACACACATAATTGTAATTTACTTAAAATAGCACCACTATGGAAATTTTAATGCAGAGGGTATGGGGCCCACCAATTTGTGAGACTGAGATCCACTACCCAAAGAAGCTAGACAAATTTCATAAAATGGGTTCGTTGTTAATAATTTTGATCATGATTTAAAAGACGCAAATTATAATATGACATTCTTGCTAAAGAGGGAGTGAGAGGCCCTTTATTCTTACAGTTCTCTTGTTCTTTAATACAGAGTTTTGGTTAAGGTTGGCCAAGTTGACGAGTTGACCCTTGACCAGTCCTAGACATGCAGAGTTGGCGATTCCAACAATGGCTATAGTTCCCAACACCACTATACCTTATAACTATTACATCGGGACATATTGTGGCAAACATTCCAAAAGAAATATACTTTTTTCAACCACTTCACCTCCCCTCTCCCATGACTTGCAAAGCAGTTCCTCTCCATCCGCATTGCAAGTGCCAAACTTTAGAGTGTTTGTGTGGTTGTACACATGTGTCGATTGCTCAAACTTTATTTATGGAGAGATGCTCCAATGCTCTCGGAGCACTGTAGGGTATAGTGCTCCTAGTTGCTTTAGGATACTTAGACAGTCCAATAGATTAATCCAGACCGTTCAATATATCCAAAGCACATTTCATGGGCTACCATGTAAGCACCACTCTAATCTGACAAATGTTAGCCATTTGATCAATGGAATTTAATATGGATGATCAGGATTGTTTATACAAAATAGGCCCAATCAACAATTAGATCTGTCTGTTTGTTAGAGCCCATCAGGGGTTGCTTTTGATCTTAAAGGATCACTTTTCTTAGGCAATCATAACCATCCCAGCCATGGCTTAGAAAGGGATGGCTAGAGAAAATAAGGCCAAACCAAGGATGGATTGGATCATTTGATCAGTGGGATTTTTGCATTGTAGTCCATAAAATGTGTTTTGGAAAATTCTTGAATGAGGTATTCAACTCCAGGGATGATTCGAAAAAGAAATCTTTATGAGTTCTACCTCCTATTTTTGATGAAGAGAATAAATCTTTTTATCGAAGGATCAGAAAAAAATCGGTCCGGATTTCCTGCGGGAATGATTTGGAAGATCCAAAACCAAAAATAGTGGTATTTGCTGTGAATAGACAGTCCTTTAGATTGATCAGTTAAGAGTGTCCAAGTGAACCGACACAACTAGGAGCACTATAACTTATCCTGCTCTGAGGGCACTGTAGCATTTCCCTTATTTATGATCTATCCCAACACCTATGTTGTTTCTCTATCATTTTTGTTCCTGCAGAAAAAAATAAATAAGTTTCTTGATTATAAGAGAGCTGGAAAGAGCTTCAATGCTGACCTGCGTAATAGGAAGGATTATCGCAACCCTGACTTCTTGCTGCATGCTGTGAGGTATCAAGATATAGATCAGATAGGGACTTGCTTCAGTAAAGATGTGTTTGACCCTCACGGGTATGACAAAAGCGACTACTATGATGAAATAGGTCATTAACAGTTCCCTTTTAGTGTTTACTTTTTCTTTTCAATTCTTTTTGAAAGCCCATCTATGCATATCTTCCGGGGACCGTAATTAGAGGAATGCTGAACCTCAGCTTGTTACATTGTTGAAAGACTTGAGTTTCAAACATTCCATTTTGAACATAGGTCGGCCACTAAGGCAGGGGAGAAATGTAGCATGCGTCTCTGCACTTGTCGATAACATGGCATCAAACTAGAATTTACTAAACTATATCTTCTGTTACGTAGAGGCTGATATGAAGCATGAAATGGAAAGAAAGGAACAGGAAAAGAAAAGGGCTCAGAAAGTTGAATTTGTTCAAGGGGGCACACAGCCTGGAATTGTTGGTCCAGCACCAAAAATCAGTACACAAATCCCAGGTGTTCATTGCATATGTTTGATTCCTGAGAGCATTTATCCCTTAATATATATATATATATATATATATATATATATATATATATATATATATATATATATATAGTATAGGTCTCCTGCGCACGTACTGCAAGAGAATTCTGTGCCCACCAAGGCGGCCTTGCTTAGAGGGTAGAGCCGGGGTGTGCTCCATCATATTGTATTCATGGAATCCACTCCGCCCATTATTGCCGGACAGGCTAAAATTAGCCCTGAGGCTCATCAATCAGTTATATTCATGATTTAGGTGTGCCAAACAAAGAACAATGGAGAAGGGAGTAACTGCCATTGAATTTGTACTGGGCCTACCATGATGTTTATGTGAAATCCACTTCAACCAGTATCCACCCAGTGAAGATTCATACATGTGAACCAAATTTTATGGCCGTAAGTGATTTATGTGGCCCACACTGAGTGAAACAGTTTAGATGGCAGGCATCCCCTTCACTGTTTCCTCTATAAATGTGGATGATGTTTAAGCCCTGTTACCAAATCGTCATCACACGCCATATGTTTGGAGTGGATTTCACTTACACATCACATTAGGCCACCCCCACCCTCCCTCATTTTTCCCACTCATCTCTGCATGTTGACCAAACGGCCTGCCAGCATAAACTTCTCTGTCGGTCGGTGCTGGAAGCATAATGTGGGCCCCACTATAATATATGTATATTTTATCCACCGTTCATCCCTTTTTTCATATCATTTTAGGGCATGACCTCAAACATGAGAAAGATCCAATTCTCAAGTGGACCACACCACTGGAAAAGGCGGTGATTAAATGACCCCCATTAAAAATTTTCCTGGAGGCCTTACAAATTTTCTATTAAGCTGATATTTGTGTCCACCTAAGAAGTTTTTAATGCTGGGCGTTCAATCACCACTGTTTTCATGTGGTGTGGTCCAGCTAACATTTGGATCTGGCTCAGTTTTTAGCTAATGCTGTAAAATGAGTATGATAGAATAGATGGACAGCTTGGATAAAACAAATAGGTTATTTTGAGGCCATGACCACCAGCTAGCAATCCATGTCCATTAGTAGGCAATCCACGTCGAGGGGGTGTTGTGATGAGTATGTGAAGTCACCCAAATACCTGATCCAGGCGGGTAATATGAGTAGAAACGGTGCACAGGGGCACCCACCATCCAAATGTTTTCACTTGGTGTGGCCCACATAAATCACCCATGGTCCTAAATTTTTCCCCCTCTGCATGCATTTTCACGAATCAACTAATGGTTGGAGTGGATTTCATGTACATATCACGGTATACCCTGTAAAGATTCAACAATAGGCATTCACTCTCCCACTGTTTCTTAGAGTGTGGTTCACCTGAATCACAAATATTTCTGTTCTATTACCCTTACTGCTTAATTTATATTACAAACCAAATAATTGGAATAGATTTCATGAACTTATCATGATGAGGCCCACCTCATCCTACCCAGCCCTACCCATCTAAGTGAGTCAGCCTAGGTGCGCACAAAGGCATCTACGGTACGGTGCGCAGGAGACCACCACTCTATATATATATGGTTACATTGCAATCTTCTATGCATGTTTGGTTTAGGGTGGTTTGGATGTTCTTGTGTTTTGTGGCATAATTGATGCTTTTCTGCGCAAATCAATAGCGGTGCGACTTCAGGTTGGACCTGAAGTCATGATGCCCACTTTTTGGGGGCAGAATCACATTGATCTTGCTCCCAGATCTCATTTTGCCTGGTGTTTTCCCAAACAGTCTGAAAACATCATTTGGACGGAAACTGCATTCAGCAGACCTTGATTTCCCCCAAAATGCCTTTTGCATCCAAATGAAGTGTTATTTATTTATGATTGGGGTTTGTTTGTGAATCTTGTTTGAAATTTACTTGTCAGACTAGTGATTGCTTATTGTCTAGTCGTGTTGAACTCAGTTGCAGGAGTTTCATCTGTTGCTAGTGGATTGCATTCAATCTCAACTGCTAATGATGCTATGCCAAGAGAGAGTAGGCAGAACAAGAAAACAAAGTGGGATAAGGTTTGCATTCTTGTAGAGTAGTGGACATCCTCCTTGTATGGTAGAAATGAAATTTCACATTGATTGTGCATTCCTTTTACCTGTATCAGGTGGATGGTGACAAAAGGAACCCTTTGCACTCTGGTGGACAAGATGCTACTATTTCTACTGCTGGTGCACATGCAGCTCTTTTATCTGCTGCTAATGCTGGTGCTGGATATACTGCCTTTGCGTAAGTTACTATCTTGGGCATTTCCCCCCCTTTTCCACAGGGTGTCAAATCAGTATGTAATGGACGCAGTGCATATACTAATTTCAAGAGGATATTATAGTTACAATCAGCAACAATTATTTCCTGACTGAGTCAAACTCAGAGCAACAATTATTTCCTGACTAATGCGATCTGCTCTCTCGGCAGATCTGCAGTTTTCTTTCTGTTCCTTTCTGTTTTGTCTCTTGTTAGCCTCTTTTTATTAATCAAAGTTATCTTTCAAAAAAAAAAAGAGCTTCAATTGCTCACAAAACTGCCCCAGTTGATTCTGCTTATTTAAGAAAAAAATGCAGCGTTTCTTTAGCACTACCCTGTTCATTGGCTAAAAGAAGGTTTTAATATATATGCCTTGAAACGCTTGTAGAGGACATCTTTGTCCAGGACTCTAAATGAACAACTTCCAGTAGGAACACATTTGGTGTACATAGAAAGGCAATGCGGACTCCACCAATACCCCTTTTCTAACTTCTAGTTTTCTAACTTGTATGTCGGGTACTGTTTCGGGTGTGATGCAGGATGGTTTTCTAACCTAGGATGATAGATGAAGTCAGATTTTCAGTTTAAAACATGAGCAACAAAAGTATGAAATTTCAGCAGTCTCGTCATAAGCTAAGTGATTAATCAAATATGCAATTACATGTAATCAGTGTTTTAAATAGCGGTAGCATGATTCGTAGAATTCAGCCCTCTATAGCGTGTAGTGTAAATACGTAGCGTATACCGTAAGCTTCACGATACTTTACTTCTATTTTTTAATTTAAAAATAGAACAAATATAATAAATAGTGGAAAAAAAAGGAAAAATAAAAATAAAAATGGCTAAAAGATGATTCATTTTATCAATTATAAGCATGTTCAAACAAGTTATTAGCTATCATTTATCAAAAGCCAATCCACATATATAAACCAAATCAAATAATTATCACATCAACAACTTTATAAGGAAACCACTTTAATTAATAATGTCTAATTGAAACCACAAGTCACAATTATGAAAAGAAATAAAAATCCCATAGGTTAAAAGTATCAAGTACAATACAAGTGTCACATTCCTCAACATTAGATACAAAGAAAACACGAAAAAAATAAAAAAGTAAAAAAAATACTTTGTAGTGTACGCTATGCACTAGATAGCTGAAGTGTACACTACGACCCTTGTAGCGTACGCTACAAGGGATTTACGCTATTTAGGATGCTACGTAGTGCTACAGCCACGCTACGCTACGAAGTGTACGCTACCGCTACGCTACGGGTGCTATTTGAAACATTACATGTAATCCTAGGCTACCACATGCTTGTATGAAGGAACTAGTAAGATGTTAATTCGAAATAGGCCCAATGGAATTCAGAAATTCCATCCAAAACATGATGGTAGAACTATTTTAAAGGGAATCACTTGAGTACTAAAGGTATTCTAAATGATTCTAGGTTTAGGGAAATTAGGGATTGGGTTTGGAAATTGGGGAAATATGAAATTAGGGTTTATTTGAAAGGGGAATCTAGGGTTTTAAGTTAGGGTTTGGTTGAAGAAAGAAGAATAAGGGAGGATGTAAGAAAAAGGCTGAAGTGAGGTTCGTACAGTTGTATGAACGTACAGATTCACTTGTACGGCTGGACTTTTTATTCTGGTATAGGTTAGGATGGTTTTGGTTTAAGAAGAAAAGGAAAAAAGATAAATGAGTACAAGATTTGAGAGGAAAAGAGAGGAGATGAGAGAAAATACATTTGGAACTTGAGAAAAGAGAAGAGGTGGATGAACAAGGCTTCACACCAAGGTAGTTTTCATTTCAGATTCACATCGAAGAAGGTTTCATGCCACATTTTCCATAAACACGAGAAAGAGGAGAACTTCAAGCCTTTTCATTAACATCACATAAAAAAAGACTAGGGTTGGACGTCCAAGCCTTTATAGTCTAAAAGTTGTTCTTTTACGAAAAGATCATTAATGAAAAATGATGCAGGACAATTAACCACTTGCTCTAAAAACTCGAACTGTTAGGGTATGATGAATTAATCCATTTATTTCATATCCTAGGCCTCACATCTCATGGGTTAAGACCTTAGTCGAACCCCCTTGTGGGCCCCAAATCACATGGGTACCGCCTCACACGGGCCGCCCAGCCCGAGTGTGTCCTTGCATCCCGCAGGCCACCCCACTCAAGCACGGTGTGAAATGCGCATTAATCACCCTCGGTGAGGAGTCTCGAACACGAGACCTCCCCCGTGGGCCTTGCCCACCCCGAGTGTGCCCCTACATCCCATAGGCGATTCCACTCGAGCCTGGTGTGAAAATGCCCCTACATTAATCACCCCCGGTGAGGAGTCTCTTGAACACGAGACCTTCCGCTCTGATACTAATTTGATGCAGGACAATTAGCCACTCCTCTAAAAGCTAGAACTGTTAGAGTATGACGAATTAATCCCTTTATCTCATAGCCCAGGTCCCACATCTCATGGGTTAAGACCTCGGCCGAACCCCCCTCGTGGGCCCCAAATTACATGGGTACCGCCTCACATAGGCCGCCCATGTCCCCGCATCCCACAGGCTACCCCACTCGAGCCCGGTGTGAAATGCGCATTAATCACCCCTTGGTGAGGAGTCTTGAACACGAGACCTCCCCCGTGGGCTCCGCCCACCTCGAGTGTGGCCCTGCATCTCATACGCGACCCCACTTGAGCCTGGTGTGAAAATGCCCCTGTATTAAAAAACCTGTTTGCTTTTAACCCCCTGCTTTGTAAATTACAAATACCCCCTGTAAAAGCATAAAACCAATAAAACATGTAAATAAAATCTCAAAAAGTAAAGTAAGTGCTCAAAACAAAAATCACTATAATCCTAAGAAACTAAGACTATCTGATGAACTTTGAAGGCGTCCATGATCATAGTAGGCCACGATCAAGTGCATCCAATGGTCCAATCTTAAAGTCCTTCTGAAAACATCCTCCACGCAACCCATATGCTATGTGGGGTTTTCGGTTCCTCCTTAGGACTCGAACGGGTAGTCGCCTAGCCACAGGGACACTGAGGCTCGGACCCTCCTTTGATACGTGCGTAATGACGTCCGTAATGTGATGTCCTCATCAGCGTGTCTTCTCCAAGGCGAGATACTCGGTTTTTGAATGGGCTTCGAACTGTCTTGCAATGGAAGACTGTACTCTCGCTAGCAAGGGATGGGATACTTTGTAATTGTGTATATATAGGGACTGCCTTAGAGGGGTGATATATATAATCCTTACTCTTCTCTTTTGTATATAGCTCTCCTTGTCCAGTAGCTGACTTTTTTTTTTTTTTTTTTCTTTTGCCTTATTCAGAATAAATTTTCCGTTGCCTCTCTCTCTCTCAAAAAGAAAAAGAAAAAAGAGCATAACATTTATCGAAAGTAAGATTGAGGTGAGTGGGAATAGGGGTGGCAATTGTTGGCTATGGAAAGTCTGAGGCTGATTTTTGAATGCAAGGTGGTAAGCCTATCAGGTCTGCCTATTCAAAATTTAGCTTTTGCTCAGCCTGGGCTGGTTCATTGCCAGCACTAGGTAGGAAGTTCCATAACTTGTAACTTCTATAAAAGAATAAGAAGTTTCATACTTCTATCTTTCAAGGAAAAAAAGAAGAAAGATACTTCTAATTCTCCATGCAAGTGGGATTAGCACCAAACACCTAGAATTTTGCGAAAAATGATGAATCTCAAGCTATAAAATGAATAAAGATATACATGACAGCTGTTCCTTTAGAGTGCTTTTGATTGGATGATGTTAGAATCATGACGTCTATGTTGGCAAGGTTCTGGAGATGTATGGTTTCCTTTGCTCTTGTAAAGCGATTCCTAGGATCTATTTAGAATTCCGAAAATCCATATGGCAAACTTGGGCCAAACCAAATTATCTCAGTGCTGAGTCTTGCAACTCCAATGCCCCTAGTCACTGCCAAGTGAGTGATATGGTAGGTTTTTTTCATCGAAAAACATGAGAATAGGAATGGAAGTGGTCCTCCAAGGAGAGGCGTGGTAGCTTCAAATATATTTGCCTCCCCCTCTTATAGATGGATTGATCGCTGCTGTCATGTTTGAAGAAGTCTGTGGATCTCTTCACTTGGCCTTCTTGCTATCTCATTTTGGTTTCGTAGTGTCCCACCAATCCCACTTACCCAAATTGCTCGAGGGATATTTGATTACTTGGTTCCAGTCAGTGTTCGAAATATCGGTATCGCGTTACATATCGCATTCTTGGGATACGGATACATATCGTTTATCGCATGGGATATATCGGTTGTATCGTGTAATGTATCGTTGTTGTTGGAAACATGGGGAAACATTGAGAAATTGGTCAAATTTTTCAATGAAACTTTAGTGATTGTTAAAAAAGACATCAATACACACTTACAAATCAAATACAACAACAACAAAAAAAAAAAAAAAAAAAAAAAAAAAAAAAAAAAAAAAAAAAAAAAAAAACCAAGTACACATAATAGGTTTTCTTTGTATAGGGTCCTAAATCTATGCGTTGTCTAACTGAATTGATGCAAATATATTCAATGCCTATTCATATAATTTATAAATGTAAAAAGACAGTGTATAAACACAAGCAATACATTCAAAAGCAAAATAAGAATCACAAGATTAGGTTACATACATGTTTGATTTTATGTTGGGACACAAAGATTGCAAATTATTTGCGAGAAAATTGGGAAATTATTTTTTTTTCAATTTTCCGCAACTTGGCCCCATCTCCTCCAAATCTCGAAATCGAAGCTCCCAATCCATGATTTTTCGTGGATTTTTAACAATTTGACTCTAATTTAACATGATTTACAGAAAATAAAAGGATTGAAATTCGAAAATGCTCACCAGATCGAACATGTGGGATATATCACACTACCTGTGCGTTTCGTATCGCACAGGTGGGATACAAGATATATCATGGGATATATCAGCCGATATCGTCGATATTTAAAACACTGGTTCCAGTTGGAGTTCCATTCTTTTAAAAATCTCTGTATCTTGTGGAAAATAAATTCGCATGCGAACATGAAATACCACTCCAAACATGCACACTTTGGGTCATCTTTCCCTCATTTTCCAATTTCTTTTGTGATGGATAACAGGGATTTTCTTCAGAGGGCAAGGAAAACATTTCAAAAAGGGCAGAGGGAAAACATATATATTCTTGTTGCCTTTAAAAGAAAAAAAAGGAGAGGATTTTTTTTTTTTCTCAAGAAGGGCAGAAGAAACTTCCTATTTGTGATTCATGCACATTTTATCTTTGCTGGCCTAGGCCTAGTTGCACGATCCTTCTAACCAGGTGTTGCTCCCAGTTCAAGTCACACTTCAGACCCATGTTCCTGCTGCTGCTTCCTGTCCACGTGCTTGCTAACATTTTGATACAGCCACTACTGCACCTCTGCACCTGAATCTGTCTCCCCCTTGCTTCACACTTCATGCAAGTATAGGCTGGACTCCCAATTCTTTAGGCTGCAGGCTCAGTGAGCCCACAACCAGGTTCCGATCTTTTGATTGGAAAAACTTTCAGCTTCAGAAAGCACTCTCTGCTCTATAGAAGTCCCTTGTCTCTGTATGTCTCACATGTCATACGTGCATGCTTGTCATCTGCCTACTTGATTTCTCTTGTTGCTGATCTCCGTAAGCAGCAAATATTCTAGGTTCCACATGTTTGTCATTCAAGGGAAATGATCATATACAACTAGTTTGCACCATGTGATGTTGCAAAGAACTTCTATTGACACATGGAGAGTAACAAAATGTAAATATGGATCCCCCATGTAGTCCAGCCCACTTTTAATGGGCCATCATTAGGAATGTCGAATCAAAGTGATGCTTGAGATGGGCAACCCACAGGAGTATGCGCCATACATTTATCAAATTTGGTGATTGGGCCCTTTATATTACAAACTTATTTGGACAATCCATTTTGCACGCTATTGACGAGATGGTTATGACAATCTGACAACTATGTTTTAGTTTCTATGGCCCATGAAGGGTTGGTTGGACCAGGTGGATCTCCAAATCAATGATTACACTTCCCACATGCCACATATGAACTCCTTTTCTCCACTGTAATATAATGCAGGCTGGTTGTATAGGACGATTACCTGTCATTCGTGACATGCCAACCGTGAGGATTAGATTCACATGTTTAACACGCTGTTAGATAAATGGTTCTCACTACATTGCTGCTTTTATTTCATGTTTCCATGTATTTTAACTTTGCAGGCAACAGAAGCGAAGAGAAGCAGAAGAGAAAAGGTCGAGCGAGAGGAAGTTGGAGAGACAATCATAAACCCGATTTTGGTACTGGGAGTCTCGAAAATTTTAGGCATTTGTTAATCTGTATTTCAAGCATTGTGATGCACATTGGATTTGTTGATATGTCTATGGCCATTCAGAAGTGGATGCGATGGTGCGATTGTTGAGTCTTGTAACGAGTTAAGAGCGGTAGTAACTAACAAATAGAAATTTATCTCTAAAGGCTTTAATTCTTCCAACCTTGCTGTAATGATCCTCATCAGATGTGACCAGGCTCAGATGACCGTCCAAATGCAGGTGCCTCAAATGACCTAATATTTTTTGTTAAAGAGGCTGAAATTTTCGTAGTGTGTATGGATTTGTGGTTTCTTATAGAGATAACATGACATTGAGTCTTACAGTTTGCTCTTGAGCATCCATGTCGTGATTTAAACAGCTCCTCGCAGGAGATGGCCACATGATGTGAATTTTGTCCTGCCGATCCATAGAGCTTCCATCACACATGGGCTAAATGGTGAAAATCCCACGTACATACTAATGTGCAGATTTCAACCTTTGAACATGTTAGAGAGAGACCTGATCATCTGCGACGAAGCTGTTCATGTGCCGAAAAGAGGCATGTGTAAATCCAGAGCTGCCGGCAGCACCGGATGATATCAGGGCTTTTTTAAACTAGCGATGACAAATTACATGGGATGCCATTTGTGAAAATTATGACTAGTTGAGGACATGGCTGGTGCTAAGGTATTTGGTGATGCACTTAGGGTACATTATAAAAGCCCATTGGGGTCCACTTGCGTAGATGGTCCGGTCGAGTTAAACCGTCCATTTTCACTTTATTGTTATAAAGAAGTCATGGTTCTAAGTTCTAACTTCGGGTTGTTTAAGTTGAATGTGTCCATTCAAAATGTTATCTTTTTCCTCCTTTTTTCTTTTCTAATGTTCTATATTCATCTAGAACACTGATTGTCAAAATCATCTGTTCAGTGTAATTTTGCTACGGTGGTCTGTACTTGTTAGAATCGAGAAGAGGGATGGTTGAGATCATTAGACAATCTCTGCATGTGGGCCCAAGCGTGCGACACATGGTGGCTCGGCTGGATCAATGGTGCTATCCTTGGAGACCAGAGGGACCGGAACGTCGAGAAGACAGTGTGACAGCCGCGCATGGGGATGCTCGACATAAGGAGGAGCAGCAGGTGGAAGGCGGACGTGTGAGGTACCAGAGACGTTCATCTGGTGGGTCCCGGTGAACGTTCTAGCAAGTGCTCGCAACGCATATTGAAAGTGGACGATGGTTAACCTTCTCTAACCTTCCATGTCCACACGTGGCACATTTGATGAGTGTACTGTTACATTTGATGATATATGCGCTTATGAATCATACAAATAATTCAAATTAAATTGCAGAAATTGTGGATCCCGGTATAGATTGAAAAAAAATAAAATAAAAAAAATTATAAATTAGATTAACTGATTATCCAACTGGTGGACATTTCTTGGACGGCTAAAACTAAAATATCAAACTGTCCCATTTCAAAAACACGCGCCCACGAATTAGAGGTTAGGATTATTCAAATTATCTGATTTTGAGACATCATATAAATTATTTGATCATTGGAAGATGGCCCAGATTCAGAGGTCCTGCTCCATGGCTCAGTGG